>JALPQD010000449.1:191487-791487 GCA_023101885.1 Typhlomys cinereus | reverse complement strand
ATGTTTTATCTGTTCCTTCAAGTGTAGATTTATTGTTACATTAATTAGTTTATTACATGTAAGCACTATGCATTAACCAACTGTACTCGTACAGGGCCTTGATTTTAGGATTTAGTTATTGCAGAACTATAACCATATGTAACATCATTATAATTTCAAGTCCGTACTGCTAGCACTCCTACCATGGTCATCCTTTGTTTGATTTTTATATAATATGTGAAATTTTATGTAATCATATAATTTATATTATATATAATCATATACAATATATGATTTTATTACATAATTTTTTTTCAAGTTAAGATATTGCTACTTGGGGCTGGAGAGGTGGCTCAGGGGTTAAGCCTCCGCCTTGCAGGCGGAAGGTCCTGAGTTCGGGTCCCAGATCCCACGTATAGATGCCAGGCAGAAGTGGGGGCGGCCTGCGCTTCTGGTCCTGGTAGGGCGGAGCCTGTGAATCCCCGGGCAGAAGAAGGTGGAGGCGTCCATGGTGGTTCGCGAATTCATCCGTGGTTCTACACATACACAGACACACACACACACACACACACACACACACACACACGCACACGCGCACACATACATAAGCACATGCGCACAGTTGAATAAATAATAATAATAAAAAAATTTAAAAAAAAAGATATTGCTATTTGACCTCATACTCACAATCCTGTCTCTGGGTCATGAGCTCCCAAAACCAGCTATTAAGATGTTTTGTTGTTTTGATTTGCTTTGGTTTGGTTTGGTTTGCTTTGGTTGGCCAGTCTTGCTTACTTTTGTCTCCAAATATAACTTAGAAATATTTCATCAGAATTGTATAGAGCTGGAGATGTGGCTCATCTGCTAGAATGCCTGCTTGAAACACCCTAGCACAGCATAAAGCTCGTGCAGTGATGCGCGCCTGCAGTCCCAGCACTCGAAAGGCAGAGGAGGCACAGGGGATCAGAACTTCAAGGTCGTCCTCTGCTACACAGCGGGTTCAAGGCCAGCCGGGGATACAGGAGACCCTGTCTCAAAAGAAAAAAAAAAGATGCATCAAACTATTTATTGGGAATTTCATTAATCTTAGGAATTACGTTGGCAGCAACTTACCCTTTTATATTAACACTTGTTCCCACCCAGGAATGTGGCACATCTTGCCATTTACTTATCTTTTGTAATTTTTTTGGGGGGGGAAGAGTGTCACTTTCATTTAAGCAGTGGTGATTTTATTTTTAGTTCATTGGATTCCTAGATATTTCGCCAATACTTTTTAGTACTTTTTGTTGCTATCTCATTATAAAGGGGTCTTACCTCCCCACCCAATAATAACTTTCCCAACTGGTCTTTGCTAGTCAATTGTAAGACCTGCACTTTTGATATTTGTAAAGTCATCAGACCCTCCACAATAACACACCACTAGCTCCTTCCTGACATCTAGGCAAGAAGCAACATCACTTACAAATAAGTTTGCTCCTTATTTTATTTCCTCCTCCCCCGTGGTTTTTCTTTTATTTCATGCCATGGTTGCTGGTCTATTCAGGTATGTGATTTTCATTTTAATTTTGATATTTTCTCTTTTAGGAGAATTTATTTTGTAATTCCTTTTGAATTCAGCAATATAATTTATATAATGCACTGCGATGGTTTTTAATATTCCTCGTTCCATCGGTTACCTCCCACCACCTTCATCACACAGAACACTGGATTCACCAGTCCCCCTTTTTTCTCAGCTGTTCCCCCCCCCAGGTTTAATGGACTTTTGTTGTGTGTAGAATTTCTTATTATTGTTCTGATTTATCAGTTCTTCTGTAGAGTTTCTTCTGTTCTTATTGACCTCTGGTTTTATTTCATAACTTCTCTCCTCACTCCCAGGCTATTACATTGTTCTTATTCTAACTTTGGAAGTGGACAGCTTTGGTTCTTTTGTTCCTGCATAATGACAAGCATGTGACTTCTGTGTCCTAAGTTCTGATATGGACCATTGTCAGCATCGTTACTTTCTAAGTCATCTGCAATGCTCTTTCAGCCCAAGTGTTGGCTAAGAATGTCCCTTCTTTGCCCTCCACCCACCAAGAACTTGGATGTTTCCTCCTTGCATTAAAAGCTTTATGCTCATTTCTATTTTATTGTCTCGTGGTCAGAGAATGACCACACCATTTCAACTGTGGAGAGTAGACAAAGTCTGTCAGTAGCCAAGGACATTCTTCTTCTGAAATTCCCTAAGGGTCTGGGAAGAAGGCGACTCAGTCACGTGGACCGGGCTTAACCTTCAACTGTCCTGCTGTTTCGGTGACTGCAAGCGTGGTCCCCAACCACTCTGAACATCAGTTCCCTCCCCTGAAATAGAGGGTGAAAGTCCCACCTAGAGTTGTTAGTGGAAATAAACGAACTTGGAAATAGATCAGTCTTACTCAGTTTGCAATTCAAATCCATCTGTCAGGGACATTGTACCAAATGACTTTCAAAATGACAACCTCACCTGCCTTATTCCCAAAGGTGAGGACCACTCATGGAAATATAGTTTTCAAAACTGGCAGACAGATGGTAGATAGTAGATAAGTAGATAGATAGACCGACAGACAGACAGACAGAATCTATCTATACATATATAAGTACAGGTATATAACCTATCAATAAAGATAAATGGGTATATACTTAGAATCTATAGATGTAAGTCTATAAATCAACAGAAAAGAAAGGAAGGAAAGAAGAGAAGGAAGGAATAAAGAGAGGAAGGAAGGAAAGAAAAAAGAAAGACATCTGAAAAGCACAGCAAGAGGAGGGAAGAACCATTCATCACACCCACGCGTGAACTGAAAGACGTAGGCGATGTCCTGCCCCTGAGACGCACTGAGGCTGAGGCGCTCGACGCAGCATCTTCATTGTGGTCTTGCTTCGTCCATGGCTGCAAGCCCTGTCCCAGAACAGCCCCCACTGCAGCTGCGCCACTTGGGAGGGAGGGGAGGTCTTGCATTTCTAACAATCTCCGTGTCCATGTTTGCCTGCTCCGTCCTTCCTCGCGCTCTCTGAGTCTTTTTCTTTCAGAAGGAAGAGCGCTAAGTTACTTTCACAGGTGGGCTCCCTGGGCTTGGTGTCTGCCTGATGGGTCTCTCTGGGATTCACTTGGTGGCTTTGCTTCGTGCTTTTCTTATCCAAGCCTGACTTACTTTCCAATTCGTGTCTCTCTGTCTGGGCTTCCTGCTAATCGTCTTAGTAATTATGTTTGAAAACTACAAGTTTCTTCCCTAAGGCCAAGTCTCGAGAAGGACCTTGGGTGTTGTTCCCTCGTTGGCAAGTCATTCGGAATAACCATCTTCCTTGACCGAATTCATCACTCTTTACTGCTAGGCTTCCACTAGCCTCTTTGCACTCTTCTCTTCAGTGGGGTTTCTAACCACAGCCCTCCCTGTCACCTTGCCTGCGTGTGCAGCCTTCCTCCTGACATGGCAGTAAATGACAGCTTGACTGCAAATCAAATTACGGGTCACGTGCTCTCGTTCCTTTTCTTTCTCACAATCCACATTATAGATAAACCAGGGTCCAACCCGGTTCCTCCTTCTTGTAGATCACCAGTGTTTTTTGTTCACACAACTTCCATGTTTTTTCTTATTCTTAAAAATGAGCTCACCGGGCTCTGCCGTGGTGGGTGAGGCCTCTTTCCATTCATCATGGTTGGCAAAGCTGCTGCACTCTTGACAAAGGCCCCTTCATTTTTTAATTGTCTTTACCCACTCCATCTTTGGTTCTCTGCCTTCCCGCTCTAGAATTTCCAGTACATGCTTCCTGGGTTTTCCTCTTCTCTCCTCCATGTTGCCGGTTACTTCCCTATCACATTTGATGTTTTTATCCCATAGATTCCGGAATAATGTCCTGTTTTCACACCTCCATGTCATGATGTGAGAATCTCTCAGCCTTCATAGCCCTCGTCCAGCCCTGATTCCAACACGCCCCCCATCCCACCAAAAAACTACCCTCCCACTCCAGGCCTGTCTTCTTTGTCTAACTTTCTCAGATGCAATATGAGACTTAAGCCTATTGCACCATCAGCGAAAACCTTTGAGAATTTTGCCTGTTCGCTCTTAGCGTTTACAGGGAAATACTTTGTCTCCTAAGACTGATTCCTTTTCCTTCGGGCTTTGAAATCTATTCTTAATGGCCAGTGATTTTTGCCCTGTCCTTTCCCCAGGAAACGGTGGTCCACATGAACCCAGGACTGAAGTGGGCTCTGTCCCCGGGGTCCCCATGGCCTGTGAGATCAAATGATGGGCGTCAGGAGAGTGGCCTGTCACTCTGCCCACCTCCACTGAGAGGGCAGCAATAATGAAGGGGTTTCGATCTTCCGAGGTTTCCAGTGTTGGTAAACTTAAGTCAGCTGAGGCTGTGGCTCCTAGCCAGGGCCAGTCATCTGGGCTACATGAAAGACTAAGCGTGCTGAGCAAAAGGCTCTCTGCTCTGTGGGGGTGGTAGTGCCATGAAACCTTCTGGAAGCGTTCGTGGGACCTCCCAATGACTCCTCGATCAATGAATTTCTGCCTTCATCACATCTACTTCAGCCCTGGGCTAACTCTCACTTTCCTTTTGAAGACAGAGTCTGTAGCCACCCTCAGGGGCTCCTAACACTATAGAGGGACACTATGAAGAGTAGCCACACCACTACCTGCCTCACATTCCCCTGGACTTCCACAGAAGAGGGCAAGCAGGGCTGTGCTTCACGGGTTCGGATCCAGCTGGTGCTCTTGCGCGTTCCCCATCTGCTCTGCACTGAATAGACCTACACTTGTGTCTTCTGCTGCCTCCCCAGTACCCCACATTCAAACAGACTTTCCCCAAGCTGAGATGTGATGTGGCTGGAGCAAACACATCCCTGTGTGCCTGAGTGAGTCCCCGCTTCTCCCGGGCTGTCCCTGCATCGCTATTTCTGTCTCATCCCTTGACTCTCCACAGTGTCCTTGCTGCAGCCAAAAGTGACACTGGACTCTGCTTAGCCGCCGCATCCAGGGAGGTCTGAGAAAGGTCGAGCTCTCCCATGATCACGTCACCTTCCTTCTCCCAAAATATTACCTTTCGTTTATTTTCATCTTTAATTAGTTCAATGTCAGTTTTCCGAGTAATCCACCAGGAGGCATAGAAACAGTCGCCCTCTCTGTCCCTGTAGGTCAACACGTCTTCAGCAGTTGTAGCAGCTTCCTCCTTTCCAGGGAGGTATATAATCTTTCTGGTGCTCCTTGTGTTGCTCTATAAATGAGAGTGCTGGACTCTGCCTGCCAACCTAGCAATGATGAGGTCAAGGATGAGCGTGAATGCAAAAGCTGTCTGCAAATTTATTTATTTTTGATTCAGGGTCTCGTGTAACCCAGGTTGGCCTCAAATACTCTACGCAGCCGAGGATGATTTCAAAACTTCTGATCCTCCTGCCTCTACTTCCCAAGTGCTGTGATTACAGGCATGTGCCCAGTTTTAGGCAGTGCTAGAGATTGAAGCCAGGGCTCTGTGCATGCAGGGCGAGCACTGGGCCAGCCGCGCTCCTGTCCTGGTCCGTAAGCTTTCAACTGTAAGGTACAGCGTTATGAGGCTGGGTTCAGGAAGTCCTTACATGTCAGGCGGTAACTGCCCCTCCTTCCCGGAGGGGTTGTCTGCAGAGCCCAGCGGCCAGCTCACTGTCATCCTTTCACCCCTTCTCGGCAGGAGAGTCGCTGCCCTTGGCCACCTCCAATCAAGTTCTCATTAAGTTCAGCGCCAAAGGCCAAGCCCCAGCCAGGGGGTTCCACTTTGTCTATCAAGGTAGGTGGGATGTGGACACTGGTCGTCTCTGTGACTGTGGCTCAGGGAATGTGGGGACCTTTCATGCCTCCTCGACAGCTCTTTTCAAGGTGCGAGGAACCATTTGCTACTATACGAAGGCAACTCCCTGATATTCAACTGAATTTTATGCATCTGCTCACTCAACTAACATCTCTTGAACCAAATTCTACAATGAATGAGAAAGGAAAAGAGATATGAGAAGTTAGACCCTTTCCCAACTCCTCCCCACTCCATCTCCACTCAACATTTGGCAAGTCCCTAACGGTATTGGGGACACCAGATAAGGACTCTTCATTTTGTCTACAGAATAAAGGAAAAGGGAAACATGGGTATCACTCAACGGTGGACCTTGAACATTCTACTTCAGAACCCCAGTTTGTTCACATATAAAATGAGGGTCATGCTAGTCCCTCGCTGATAGGATTGAAAGAGAGTCCACAGCGTGGCTTCTGCCAAGCACTTTCACCTACAGGACGCACCTCCCCTCTTGTCTGGGTAAACAGACATGTTGGTAGAGGCCAGGTTCTAGGCACAGTCCTCTCCCTCCTTTCCCCCTCCCCATTCATTCACTGCCCAGAAAGCCATGCATCCCTATATTGGCATAATCCCACCATAGGGGAGGCACCATCCCTGAGTCCAACCATCCATTAATGTGATCAGGTCAAGGCAGGTCCTAGGTAGGGTCTGCAGATGTATGGGAAGCAAAGACCAACCACAGGATGATAACACTGAACAAGCAAAGAGCAGCACCCGGCCTACAGCCGGAGCCCACAGACGCTCACACTACCCCTCATCATTTCTACAAGCTGGGCCGCTACATCATATGTCTGGCAATGGTGTCCACACCAGCCCTGAAAGAAAGTGCCCCTAGCTCCCAGGGTCCCTCCAAACTGTCTTGTGTGCATTCTCGGGCTGCTTTCTAGAAGGGTGGGGCCTTGCCCCTCAGTAGTACCCTTGTCCCTGCAGCTGTGCCTCGAACTAGCGCCACGCAGTGCAGCTCTGTCCCGGAACCACGCTATGGCAAGAGACTGGGCAGTGACTTCTCCGTGGGGGCTCTCATCCGCTTTGAATGCAACTCAGGCTATGCCCTGCAAGGGTCCCCAGAAATCGAGTGCCTCCCTGTTCCTGGGGCCTTGGCCCAATGGAATGTCTCTGCACCAACCTGTGTGGGTAAGAAATTGGACAACCAGGACTGAGGAGGAAGGGGGGAGAGAGTGTGGGAGGGAAGGAAGGAGTCCCTTCTTTCGGGGAGAGGGCAGCCAGTCCTCACAGTTACCCCAAGACATACAGCAGCCCATTCAGGCCAAGTCACTCTGGTCCTGTGAGTCAATATGAAGACAGATATCTATGATGGGGGGGTCTGAGGACCATTGTCTGGGGTCAAGTCACAGTGAAGGCTAAGCACAAAAATGGGTCCCAAAGAGTGAAGCCAATGTAGTGAGAGCCCCAGCAGAGGCTGGGGACCCACAGGGAGGCAGCTGGAGAAGCTCCCGTGAAGGAGCCGCATCCATGAACGGAGGAGACTCTGATCCCCGTCTCTTCCTAGTGCCATGTGGCGGCAACCTCACCGAGCGCAGGGGCACCATCCTATCCCCCGGCTTCCCAGAGCCCTACCTCAACAGCCTCAACTGTGTGTGGAAGATCATGGTCCCTGAAGGCGCAGGCATCCAGGTAGGAGCAAGACGGGCTCCTCAGGCACAGCGCTGTTCACAGACTGTAGCTGCAGCACGACCTTGAGCCAGGCTGAGCTGAAAGGAGACACGTCAGCCCTGTCTCTGTGCCGGAGGAGGCGCAGTCAAGTGTAGGCACAGTTCTGGCCTGCAAACAAACACAATCACGAAGCTCACGGGATAGGAGGGTAGTGGCGGGAGGGCGGGGGAACAGTAACTCATGAAATACTGGCGAGGTTGGCTTTGCCTCCAGCTATCCGTGCAGGCTCTGAGAAGGAAGCAGTCTGGAAACTGGACTGTAAAGATGGTGGGGGGACACTCTTAGGAAACATTCTTCAGAGAGCTTGAAGTGTTTTTCTTAGGTGGGGGGGTAGTGAAAGAAAGGCAGGGAGGTACCCAGAACTGGGGCCATGTAGCTACAACCACAGAGGCGGAACTGAAGCATCCAAGAGCCTCATGGAGAGCAAGCGTAGGGGAAGACCCAGAGCCGGCCACGCCAGCAGGCCCAGAGATGGTGTTCGATACCTTGAATTAACCATGAGCGAGGAGGCAGGAGCTCGGACTCTCTCCAGCCGCCATTCAATCCCTCTGCCTTCCCAGATCCAAGTCATCAGTTTTGTCACAGAGCAGAACTGGGACTCTCTGGAAGTGTTTGACGGAGCAGACAATACCGTTACCATGCTGGGAAGTTTCTCAGGTAAGCTGGGGGCGTCCAGAGCGTCCGTGTGGACGATCATGAGAGACATGGTCATCATCACCATCACCACCACCATCAGCAGCAGCACCTTCATCACACCACCACTACCAATATCAGTATTAAGACAAAATTTGCACTAGTGGTTTGGTACCTTCACAGTGTTCTACAACCGTCATTTTTCACTAATTTCACGCAGTCACCCTGAAAAGAAACCAAGTCCCTGAGTACACTCCCTCCCTGTCCCCACCCAACCCGGCCTCTGACAAGCAGCCATCTCACCATCCCTGTGGTCTTGCCTGGGTCACACATTTCATCTAAGTGGAAGCATGCACTGTACGGCCATCCGTGTCTGCCTTCTTTCATTCCACATAGCTAAAAGCAGTTCCGGTCAGCACTGCCCAGTGTGGGAAGGTCGTGCCTCTCCCTCCATGCGTTACAGGATGGCCATTGCTCTGCTTTCGGGACGAAGCTCTTTCCATCAGTGCTGCCGTGAGCTGTAATGTACAGCTTTCGGTGCAGAACATCTCACCAGTCCTCTAGGGTGTATACCTAGGACTGGAACTACCATAGAACCCCATCTCACTTTTGACGGAACAACCAAACTCTTTTAAAGCATTTGCGCATCTATTGTTGGCATATACCCCAGCGTGGTGTGTGTTATCTGAATCTGACCCAGAACTCCATGCTACCAAGGTAGAAAAAGAGTCGCTGGACCCCCATATAAACTGCCTCCCCTGGTGGGCTTCCCCATTGACAACTAACCGTCCATGTCAGAGTCATCTCGAAGATGATCCCGTGGGGTCCAAATCACAGGCTCCCTAAGGAGCGCCCCCTCCTGCCAGCCCTGGGCACTGCTTGCTTTTGGCTTCCCTGCCCTGAGCCATCGGAAGCCTGGCATTTGATGATGGGTGATGACTTAGTGAGTGATAACTGGGGGTGTTTGGGGTCCCTGGGAGCAGAAATCAGCAGACAGCAGATGCCAAGGAGGGCTGAGAAGGGCGCGCCTGAATGACGGGTGTTTCCTTGCCCAGGAACAACCGTGCCTGCCCTTCTGAACAGCACCTCCAACCAGCTCTACCTCCACTTCTACTCGGACATCAGCGTGTCTGCCGCGGGCTTCCACCTGGAGTATAAAAGTAAGAATTGAGGGTCGCCACTGTGCACAAGGTTGTTGATGGAAATAAATGATGGTCTAGTCCCCACCCCGAGCAAGGGTCTGTATATCGGGGCTGAACCCCCCCTCCATCCCACCTGTGTCTACAGAAGACCCGAGGTACCCTCTCTTTTACCCTTCATCCTCTGTTCCCTCCAGATCTGTTTCCTTTCTACAGGATTGGAGCTTAGCTCCTCTACAAACATCTCTTGTTCTTTCTTCTTCTCAAGACATCCTTCCTTCCTCAGTTCCCTTGTCAGCCTCCTGCCGCATTCTCAGGAAGCGGTCAGCCCAGCTCAGTTCTCCTTGCCTAGGATATTTCTCATTGGTTTGCATCCCTCCCACCCTGTCCTCTTATGGTAGGAAGAACAGAGGTTCTCAGGGATAGTAGGGGACAAAAATCCTTAGAAACCAAGCCCTGTGGCTACACTTTTGCTGATAATCTACAAAGAGGGTGCAGGAGCTGGCTGGTTGCGATTGTGGGGGTGAGTGGCTTGGAAGAGGGCCGGCTGCTGCAGCTTTTATTTAATTGAAATGGAAATGGGACAATATGCTTTCAACAGTAATGAATTAGATAGATAAAAACTAACATTCTCTTGTTAGAAGCGTGCTTTAAATAAAACCAGAGCCATACTGTATAAGAGAAATTAGAATGGACTTTTCCATCATAGTTGTTGTTCTCCCCTCCCCCCAATTAATCCTCTACCCTGCTCCCTTTCCCTTTCTCCTTTGGCTCTCCCTGTCTCCCTCTGCCCTTCCTTCTCCTTCCGTCATCAGCACCTCTCCAGGAATAGGTCTCAAGTCACTGAGTTATGACCACCCACTAAATGGTGAGCCGCATTACTGACAAGCAAGCAGAAGACAGCTAAGGTTGCAGAAACCCCAATTCAGTCTGCTGATTGTTTTAAGCTTTGTCTGTCGGGTCTCCTCTCACCACTGAAGGATTCGGGTCATAAGCATGACGGACTTTGTGTCTTAGAAGCTGTCAGGGGGTCCAGCAGGGCGTAAGGCCAATCTGACCCAGGGACGCCAAATGCAAAAACCACTGTGCCTCCCAGAGAAGGGAGCACATCTTGAAGACACAACAGGAGAAAGGAGGCAGTGATGAGTCTTTGCTGGAAGACGGACCTCCCTCGGGACAGCCTATCCCAGAGAGGAACCCTTTGAGCCCAGAGCATCCCAGAGGGGCACGGCTGTAGCCTCTCCCCAGCTTTCTAGAAGTCTCCCTAGCCTCTCTCCCAGCCACAGGGAGGGATGGAGGGAACGAGTACAGGAAGTCAGGCCAAGAGACCTGGGAGTCAGAGGCCAGGGCCGCACCCCTGTGCTGAGTTCAGCGGGTGCACAGGACACCCAGAGACCTTGAGATGATGCTCAGCCCCTCCCCTCTGATGAGACTGTAGACCAAGCAGACGTTCTTACTGCGTGCCATGAGGCAGGGTTTGGAAAGCACAGGCCAGGAGGACCCTCAAGGGAGCCCCTCTCCTTTCACGCTGACCTGCCAGCCTTGACCGTCCCCCTTTCCATCTGTCTGGTCTAGCTGTGGGCCTGAGCAGCTGTCCTGAGCCAGCTGTTCCCAGTAATGGAGTGAAGACAGGCGAGCGCTACTTGGTGAACGATGTGGTCTCCTTCCAGTGTGAGCCAGGATACGCCCTCCAGGTACCTACCCTTCGCCCACACCCTGGGGCAAGGAGCAGGTCCCCCGGGACCACTGAGCATCCCTTTACCAGCAGAGCTGCAGTCACCCAAGGACTGGGTGCAGCCTGCAGGTCCCCTGAGGATAGCTGCCCCCTCCTGGAGCTGGTCGTGCAAAAGACAAATTTTGCTGACTATAAGCATTCGACACAAGCCGGCCTCCAGTGTGTTCCTGCAAAGCTGGGTTTGATTGGACTTCAGGAAAATTTAATTTTCCTTTGAAGGTCATGAGGGAATTTTGTAATTAAAGGAATCTCACATGAACCTTTTATAATGAGAATTCCTTAGGAATGGTTCTAATCAGTGTCCCCTCCCAAAGTCTCTCACCCTCTCTGCTTTACCTCGGATCCCTGGATGGATCAAGGTGCCTTTATCTCTTGTTCCTTAACACACACCCCTCCACAAGTCTCCATTCTCTGGGTGTGGGGGGGGTCACTAATGTACCCCTGTTTGTGATTCCTGCAGGGTCACGCTCACATCTCCTGCATGCCCGGGACCGTGAGGCGGTGGAACTACCCTCCTCCGCTCTGTATTGGTAAGGTAGCTCCAATTTTTCAGCCCACTCAAATCCATTCTGTAGGGATCAGACAGAACTCACTGATCCCTACTCCTATACTGCCGAGCGCAAGTTCAAGTCAGAAGAGAATTTGTTGTCCTGGATTTGTTCCAAGCCAATAGTCTCAGACCGGTGATTGTGTAATCTCGTTTAAAGCTGTCCCAACTTCTGTAAGACTTGGTCCATCTGATGAAACGTCACGGGGGACGGGGGGGAGGTACCCATCTGAAAACAGTGAGGATCATCATGATATCAGATGACCAGACAGACCCCAGAGGGTATTTTAGGCACTTTGGGGTTTTATGATGACTGGTTGAGGGACAAGCTGATACATCCACAGGTGACTGCATTGGATGACATGCAGAGCAAAATGACTTGGTATCACTGCTTAGCCACGCTAGGCCACGTTGAGAAAATTAGCAGATCAAGGAAAACCAGGGTTGCTTTCCCTCCAGAGAATTCTGGTCAAGTCAAGTGAGGAAAAATAAAAATATTCATTGAGCATCTACTTTGCGCCTGGATCTATGCTCTTTGTCTCTCATGTTTTCCCATCAAAACTCTCCAGGGGCATTCATGAGCCCCAGTTAGAAATTATTATCTGTGTGTGTGTGTGTGTGTGTGTGTGTGTGTGTGCTACTGTTTATACGTGTTGCTGTAAGTATGCATATGCATTTGGAGGTTCCTCTATTGTTCTCCACTTTATTTTCTGAGAGAGAGTCCTATCACTATACCTAGAGCTTCCAGTTCAGCTAGGATGATGGCCAATGAACTCCAGGGATCCTCCTAGCTCCACCTTCCTAGCACTGGGATTACACCCACCACTGTACCCAACTTTTACCTGGGTTTGGAAGATCTAAGCCCAGACCTTCCTCTTTTCCCACCAAGTACTTCACAAACCTCAGCCAGAAATCTCGGTCACTGAAGGTTAAAGAGAAAGTAAGGAGTGGAAATCAAAGCCCGGATGCTGGATTGATTATAAAGTTCCTCGCCAAGAGCACTGAGACTTTTGACTTCTGTGACTTCACCGGTGTACAGAGGGTATTGTAGCCATAGGCATTTGCCCCGTATATACCACGAAGACCAGGCCAAGAAAACCACATTCACAGCAACCGTTGTTCTTAGACAGCTTGCTGTATGCGTTAGTCCTGTTCCAAGTGAGTGGCACAAGGTCCCTCCCCATGTCCCCTCTTGACAGTACTTGTAGACATATTCTTAGCTCCATTTTGCAACTGGGGGAAACTGAGCATCAGAGGGGGGTGAGAAGTTGCTCAGGGTCACATAGGAAGTCAAGTGGGGACTGTGACTCAGATGGTCACACTGGTCCATTCGGGTGTGCTTCCAAGTCAGCTTATCTGGACCCTGGCTTCTCCCCTCCTCACGACACCTTTCTCTAGTCTTTTATGACTGATTGGTGCTTCTCTGCTTATACAGTCCTTCCTAATAAAATGTGGAATATGAACATTGATGGCCACCAACCAGCTGCTGCAGACCCCAGTCCTGCATTCTTGGACAATCCTGGTGTCAGCTGTTCTTTCTCATGGTTGGGTGGGCTCAGGGCAAGTCTTACATGGAGGCTATCCTGCCAGTGGAAGATAGATTCAGGAAGAGCCTGGTACAGTTCCTGGCACAGAGTGCGGGTGCAAAGGTGTCTAGCCCCTTCCAGTTCCTCCTTTGTCTGCAGCCTTGGAAGAGCAGACTGGGGAAGGAGGAAAGACAGCTGGGTTACGATGTAAGGACCTGAGTCACAGTGTAAGGAATGGACCAGCCGGGCTTCTCTTGGACCACACTATCACTTCCTACATGTCCTTGGCAAGAACACTGATCTGCCAAGGTAGACACTCCTCAGCACCCAGCTTATATCCATCCTGAATTTACCTATTCCGTTTTACCCACATTTGGATACTCCAAGGGGTTTAAAATTCAGGAGACATTTTCATCTGCTGCCCTCAGGAGCTCCCAACTCCTGGCATGGCCCTCTCCTGGGCTCTGTCCTAACCCGTCTCTTCTGATTGCCACAGCACAATGTGGGGGAGCAGTGGAAGACATGGAAGGAGTGATCCTGAGCCCCGGTTTCCCAGGCAACTACCCCAGTAACATGGACTGCTCCTGGAAGATCGTGCTGCCTGTGGGCTTTGGTAAGTCTGCAGCCTCCTCAAAGATGGGGGGGTGGGCATTAGGCGGCGCTATGTGTAATCCAAGTAAAGCTCAGCATAGTCAGCCCGGCACTGTCTTCTCTAGGATTCGTCTGCTGCTGTCTTGTGTAGTCCTGGAAAAGGCAGGGGAAGAAAGCTTGGGAGTAATTGCTTTTTTTATTACAGAGATACAGAATAAGAAACTCCTTGGGGATAGAGAGCTAGAGGACTTGCCTAGCACGGGCAAGGCCCTGAGTTCTATCTCCAGCACTACTAAGAAAGAAATTGCCTAAGATGGTTAAAAAAAAAAACAAAAGGAGAGAAGAAAAAGAAAAAAGAAATCTATTTAACCAAGGCTGGACCTCGAGTTGTGCTTTGAACTCCTCTATCCGATTTATCATCCTAATTAAATTGAGCCAAGGTCAATATGAAATCGAGTTTGCATTCTTCATGGGCACATTTCTGCCTGGTCTGGAGATTGGAAGGGGGCAGATGGAGTATACCAGGCGTGGGGGTTGCTGGGTGTGGAGAACATTAATCTAGGTACAAGATTTAATTGCTGGCAATTCATGTGTTGTGAACTGCAGATATAATTTAACTGCAGATATCTGCGCCCAAGGGAGCAGAGCTTTGTGCTGACTCAGATGGGACGAGCAGTCCAGTGGGTCATCTGGTCCTTGCGCTGCTCCCTGGAAAGAAATGTCCCTAGAGGATTCGTCCTCCTCTTCTTCCTCTTTTTTTAAGGTGTCATTAATTATACAAAGTAATGGGTTTCAATGCGACATTTTCATGCATGGATATAATGAACTTTGATTGTAATCCTACACACACACACACACACACACACACACATACACTCACACACTCACACACTCACACACTCTGCCCTTTCCCCCATCTCTTTCCTCTTCCCATGGGGATTTTTCTTCCACAGGCCTGGGATCTCCCAGTCTGTGAGCTTCAGAAAGAACATTGCTGCTTTTATCATTTATTAATTAACCACAGTGTGTTCTGCTTAGAGAAAACTCCAGTCAGCCTTCTCCAAATCAATCTGGAGAAGAGCGGAGTAGTGTGCAAACCTCAAAGCCTAGAGTGGCAGCCGTGGGAGAATCCAGATTTTTAAAATAAATTTATTAAATTAACATTTGTATATATATGCTTCTTGCCTCCCTCATTCCTCCCTTTCTTCCTTCACTCCCATCCCTTCATGGGCCCAGTCTACTCTCTCCTACTATGGGTCCTGGGATTCCCTCTGTATCATCTGTTCTCATGGGGGTTCTGGCCTTTGTGGCAGACAGAGAAGCCCTTCCTTGGGCGGCCCACTAATATGGGCACCCCCCCACCTCTGTCTGACCCCTTGCCCCTAAGGATCCTTCTGCCACTGTGCAGGTCTGATAAGATCAAGTCCCACTGCCATGAGTTCCTGGCTGTGGCTGCCCTATCTTGAGTGGAGTGACCTGTCCAGCAACAGAACTCTCCATCTTTAGGTTCTTACAGTCTTACTGCCCGCCCCTCTTCCACAAATTCCCTGAACCTATGGATGGGGAAAGATTTGGCTGGCCTAGTTCCAGGTGATCATTGTAGGGTTGCCAGCGTTCTGCATTCTGGTCGTATGTTGTTGTCCATTTTGCTATTCTTGCACTGCACAAACCGCATCCTGTTCGGATGTTGAGATCCTCTTCTATCCAACAATACAGAAACCGTCGAAGAGAGAGGCCTTTATGTAAGAGAAGGCTTGAAGAGGAGGGAGGATCAGGAGTAGGGTACAGTAGTAGGTGAGGTCAACCTCCAGGACATCATCTGACTGTCAATTACCCCGCCTCCATGATAGGGAACACACGACCAGTGCTTCAAACCAATCCAAACACCACTGATTGGGAAAGAGACTGACCATGGATTGGATCAACTGTCTCGCTAATTATAGGTCTTCCTCGACTGCGGCCTTGTTTCTCTATTGAACTTTATTCCTTTGTCTTCATTCTCTTTGGGTCTTCTTAGCCCTGCCATCATATTTCGAATCCTTCATGGTTGTAAAAGGTAATAAAAAGATTTTCCCTTGATTGTGTCATTATGAAGGCTTGGAATTAGGTTCCACTTATAAGGGAGAACATGCAATGTCTGTGCTTGGGATTCTTTGCTCAGTATGATTTCTTTCAGCTCCATCCATTTAGCAGCAAATTTCATTAATTTGTTTTTTATAGCTGTATAGTAGTCCATCGTGTATATGTGCCACATTTTCACTATCCATTTGTCAACTGTCAGACATCTAGGTTGATTCCATGACTTTCCTATTGTGAATAGTGCTGCAATGAACATGAATGTATATGTGTCGCAATGGTATGATGAAGTATTTTAGGGGAATATGCCCAGCAGTATTATAGCAGGGTCATATGGCATTTCAATTTTTAATTTTTTTCAGGAATTGCCAATACTGACCACCATAGTGGTTATACAAGTCTGCATTCCCACCAGCAATATAGGAGGGTTCCCTTTTCCCCACATCCTCTCCAGCAAGTGTTGGTACATGTCTTTTGGATTTTTATAGTTCTGCCCAGGGTGAGATAATCTCTCAAGATAGTTTTGATTTGCATTTCCTTGATGGCTAGGGATGTGGAACATTTTCTAAGGTGTTTGTTGGACATTTCAATTTCTTCCTGGGAAAAATTTATTTTAAGTTCCATGACCCACTTTCAAATCGGGCTGTTTATTTCCTTGGTGTTTAAATTTTTGAGTTCTTTGTACACTCTAGATATTAGTCCTCTATCAGATAAGAGGTTAGTGAAGATTTTCTCCCATCCTGTGTGTTGTCTTTTTGCTCACTTGACAATATCTTTAGTTGAACAAAAGCTCATTAATTTCATGAGCTCTTATTTGTTAAGAATTGGTTCTATTTCCTGAGCTATTAGGGTCCTGTTTAGAAAGTATCAGCCTCGGCCAAGCAGTTGGAGGAAATTACCTACTTTTTCTTCTAGGATTTTTATAGTCTCTAGTCTAACGTTAAGGTCTTTGATCCATTTGGAGTTGATTTTTGTGCATAGTGACAAGTAAGGGTCCAGTTTCAATCTTCTGCATGTGCATATCCAGTTTTGCCAGCACCATACTGTTCTTTTGCCTTTGAGTTTTCTGGGTTTTTGACCCTTATCCATTGATCTATGTGTGTTTTGGAGTCAATACTATATCGTCTTTATTACTGTTGATTTGTAGTGTAGATTAAGGTCTGGTATGGTGATTTCCCCAGCATAGTTTTTATTACTCGGGATTACTTTAGCTATCCTAGGTCTTTTGTACTTCCCTATGAATTTTGAGATTGCTTTGTCAATTTCTGTGAAGAGTTGCCTTGGAATTTTAATTGGTATAACATTGAATCTGTATATTGCTCTTGGTAAGATGACCATTTTTATGATATTAATTCTACTGATCCAAGAGCATAGGAGGTTTTTCCACCTTCTGGTGTCTTCTGAAATATCTTTCTTTAGGGCTTTAAAGTTTTTGTTGTACAGGTCTCTCACTTCCTTAGTTAGATTTATACCAAGGTATTTCATTTTTTTAGGGGCTAATTGTTTCTCTTAGGACTTTCTCACTTTCTTTATTCTTGGTGTATAAAAAAGCCACTGATTTTTGAACATTGACTTTGTATCCTGTTACTCTGCTGAATTTATATATTAGTTCCAGGGGTTTCCTGGTGGAGTTCTTAAGGTCTCTCAAATAAAAGATCATGTCATCTGCAAATAGGGATAACTTGAATTCTTCTTTTATTATTTGTATCCCTTTTATTTCCTTTTCTTGTCTAACATGTCTAGCTAAGACTTCTAGTACAATATTGAATAAAAGTAGTGAGAGTGGATGACCTTGCCTAGTTCCTGATCTAAGAATGAATGCTTCAAGAATTTCACCATTTAAAATGATCTTCGCTACAGGCTTCTTGTATTTAGCCTTTATTATATTGATGTATGTTCCTTCCATTCCAATTGTCTCCAGGACTTTGATCATAAAGGGATGTTGGATATTGTCAAAAGCTTTTACTGTATCTATCAAGAGAATGATGTGATTTTGCTCCTTGGATTTGTTTATATGCTGGATTACATTTGTTGATTTGCATATGTTGAACCAACTTGTGTGCCTGGAATACTACTTGATCATAGTGAATGATTTTTTGGTATGTTTTGCTAAACTTTTGCTGAAAGTTTGTTGAAGAGCTTTGTATCGGTGTTCACCAATGTGATCAGCCTATAAGGAATTTTTTTGTATTTTTATTTGTTTTTGTGATTATTGTAATATTAGCTTCATAGAAAGAATTTGGGAGAGTTCCTTTGCTATTTTATGAAATAGTTTAAGGAGCAGTGATGTTACTTGTTCAAATGTTTGGTACAATTCTTCACTGAATCCATCTGTTCCTCGACTTTTTTTGGTGGGGAGATTTGTAATTACTTCTTTAATTTCATCACTTGATAGAGGTCTGTTTAAATAATTCAATTCATCCTGATTCAATTTTTGATAAGTTGTACATATTAAGAAATCCATCCATTTCTTTCTGATTATCAAACTTCATAGAGTACAAATTTTTATAGTATGATCTTATGATTCTCTGAATTTCCTTAATATCACTTTTAATGATTCCATTTTCATCTCTAATTTTATTAATTTGAGTTTGCTGCCTTTGGGCTTTGGTTAATTTGGCTAAGGGTTTGTCTATCTTGTTGATGTTTTTTTTTTCTTTTTTTTTTTTTTTTATTATTAAAAATTTAATTATACATTTTAAAATTTTTTACCAGTTCCCTCCCTCCCCCCTCCCCTTCCCCCAGTGTCTCCCCCCCAATTCCCAGAGAGTCCTTTATTGTGTGCGCCTAACTCTCCACTGGGTCCTCCTCTCCGATGACATATAAGGACCCAGTGGCATTTCCATAAGCCCTTTCTCTTGTTCCCCTTAATCATAAGATTACTACTATGGCTGTCAATCCCTTGCCTCCAGGGGTCTCGGTGCCCTTAACAGATGCTAGACTTTATGAGGGCAACAGTGCGCTGGACATTGCGCAGGGCATGCAAAGTTCCATTATGATTGCTTTGGCCCCAACTATTGTTGAGAATCTTGCAAATCGTTGCTCCTCCCATCCTTTTGCTCTTACAATCTTACCGCCCCCTCTTCCGCAAATGTCCCTGAGCTCCAGGATGGGGAGAGATTAGGCTGTCCTAGTTCTATGTGATTGATATAGAGTCTCTGAAGTTCTGGATTGTGGTTTGTTGATTTTCTTTTGCAGTTTTTCTGCTCCTGCAATTCCCTTCACTCCATTCTGCTGGGCACTGTATGTCACCCCCTGGCCAGAGACAAAAAGCTGTTAAACTGGAGTCTTGTTGTAATAGCACATTCAAGGGTAGATGTAATAAGAGTAGGAAACCTCACTGAGGGCGGGGTCCATTACCCATTTGCACAATGATTACTTTTTATCTGCTAGACTATATGCCCTCCCCTTCTGGTGAGATCAGGAAAGAACGTCTGTGAACTTAACCAGGTTTCTCATTACTTACTTGCAGACCTTGATGGAGGCCTATTTTCTCTGCTGTAACATGGTCTCCTCTCTCCTTGTTTCTGGTGTGGCCCTCCTAACCCATCTCTCTTGTTCATAATCCTTGCAATTACTGTGTTACATAGGTTTACTTTTGAGTGTCCCAATGTGGGCTGGGCGAGTTTGGTACTAGGAGCCACCTATTAGGGAGTACATACGGCGCTTAATTTTCTGGGTTTGGGATACTTCACTTAATATAATTCTTTCTAATGACATCCATTTCCCAGCAAATTCCAGTAATTCATCATTTTTGATGGCTGAGTAGTACTCCATTGTATAGATGTACCACAGTTTCCTTATCCACTCGTCAACTGTTGGACATTTAGGTTGATTCCATGACTTTGCTATTGTAAACAGTGCTGCTATGAACATGGTCGAGCTTGTGCTATCGAGGCGAACCTCTGCTGCTTGGGGGGTTATTCCCAAAAGTGGGATAGCAGGGTCATACGGCATTTCAATCTTTAATTTCTTTAAGAATCTCCAGACGGCTCGCCAGAGTGGCTGTATGAGCCTGCATTCCCACCAACAATGTAGGAGAGTTCCCCTCTCCCCACATCCTCTCCAGCATTTGTCGTTGTTTGTACTGTGGATTTTTGCCATCCTGACCGGGGTGAGATGATATCTCAGGGAAGTTTTGATTTGCATTTCCCTGATGGCGAAGGAAGTGGAGCATTTTTTAAGATAATTGTTAGACATTTTAATTTCATCCCTGGTAAAGTTTCTTTGAAGTTCCAGGGCCCATTTTTTAATTGGGCCAGTGTTTTCCTTGGAGTTTAATTTTCTAAGTTCTTTGTGCACTCTGGACAGTAGAGCTCTGTCAGATATGTGGTTAGTGAAGATTTTCTCCCATTCTGTGGGTTGCCTTTGAGCTCGTGCGACAATCTCTTTATCTGAACAGAAGCTCTTTAATTTCACAAGATCCCAACTGTTGAGAGTTGGTAGCAGTGACTGTGCCATTGGATGTCTGTTTAGGAAGTGTTGGCCTAGCCCAATCAGCTCGAGGGAGTTCCCTATCCTTTCAACTATGGCTTTTAAAGTCTCTGGCCTGATATCAAGGTCCTTGATCCATTTGGAATTAAGTCTTGTACATGGTGACAAGTACGGGTCCAGCTTTAATCTTCTGCATGTGGAGATCCAGTTTTGCCAGCACCATTTGTTGAAGATGCTGTTCTTTTTCCATTGGATTCTTTGGGCCCCTTTGTCAAAGACCAAATGGCTGTAACTTTGTGGGCTTATATCTGGGTCTTCAATCCTTATCCATTGATCTGTGTGTCTATTTTGGAGCCAGTACCAGGCTGTCTTTATAACTATGGATTTGTAGTATAGACTTAGGTTTGGTATGGTAATACCTCCAGCTGTGTTTTTGTTACTCAGGATTGTTTTTGCTATCCTGGGTCTTTTGTGCCTCCATATGAACTTTGAGATTGTTTGGTCAACTTCTTTGAAGAATTGCTTTGGGATTTTGATTGGTATAGCATTGAATCTGTATATTGCCTTTGGTAGGATGGTCATTTTTACAATGTTGATTCTGCCAATCCAGGAACAAGGGAGGTCTTTCCACCTTCTGGTGTCTTCTGCAATTTCTTTCTTTAGGGTTTTAAAGTTTTCATTGTAAAGGTCTTTTACCTCCTTAGTTAGGTTTATACCAAGGTATTTCATTTTTTTAGGGGTTATAGTAAATGGCATGGTTTCTCTCAAGGCTTTTTCACTTCTTTCATTCTGGGCATATAGGAAGGCCTCTGATTTTTGCACATTTATTTTGTATCCTGCCACCCTGCTGAACTTCTCAATTAGTTCCAGGAGCTTCCTGGTGGAGTTTTTGGGATCACTCAGGTATAAGATCATGTCATCTGCAAATAGGGATAGCTTGACTTCTTCCTTGCCAATTTGAATCCCTCTTATGTCCCTTTCTTGTCTTATGGCTTCGGCTAAGACTTCAAGTACAATATTGAATAGAAGTGGTGAGAGTGGACAGCCTTGTCTTGTTCCTGATCGAAGTGGGAATGCTTCCAATTGTTCCCCATTGAGCATAATCCTTGCTGTGGGCTTGTTGTATACAGCTTTTATTATATTGATAAAAGTTCCTTCCATTCCTACTGTCTCTAGCGTTTTGATCATAAAAGGCTGTTGGATCTTGTCAAAAGCTTTTTCTGCATCTATCGAGAGTATCATGTGGTCTTGGACTTTGGACTGGTTTACATGATGAATTACATTTATTGATTTGCGTATGTTGAACCAACCTTGTGTGCCGGGGATGAAGCCTACTTGGTCCCCATGAATGATCTTTTTAATATGTTTTTGAATCCGATTTGCTAAGACTTTGTTGAGAATCTTTGCATCTGTGTTCATCAGGGAGATCGGCCTATAGTTTTCTTTTTTAAGTGAATCTTTATTAGGTTTTGGGATTAAAACGATATTAGCTTCATAGAAGGAATTTGGTAGTGTTCCTTCCTTTGCTATTTGATGGAACAGTTTAAGGAGTATTGGTGTTATTAACTCCTTAAATGTCTTGTAGAACTCTGTGCTGAATCCATCTGGTCCAGGACATTTTTTGGTGGGAAGATTCGAGATTACTTCCTCAATTTCCTTATATGTTATAGGACTATTTAAGTAGTTCACAACTTCCTGATTCAATTTAGGTAAGTTGTGTTTACTTAGAAATTCATCCATCTCTTTTGTGTTGTCAAACTTCACAGAGTATAAGTTTTTGAAATATGATGTTATAATTCTCTGGATTTCTTGGGTATCCGTAGTGATAACTCCATGTTCATTTCTAATTTTGTTAATTTGGGTTTTCTCTCTCTTGCTTTTGGTTAGTTTAGCTAGGGGTGTATCAATCTTGTTGATTTTTTCAAAGAACCAGCTTTTCGATTTGTTGATTTTTTCTATCGTTTTCTTAGTCTCGATTTCAGATATTTCTCCCCTTATTTTGCTAATCTCTTCTCTTCTACTGCTTTTGGGATCAGATTGCTCTAATTTCTCTAAAGCTTTAAGCTGCATTGTTAAGTTGTTTATTTCTGATGTTTCCATTTTTTTGATGTGGGCATTAAGAGCTATGAACTTACCTCTTAGAACAGCTTTCATTGTGTCCCAGAGATTTTGGTAAGTTGTATTTTCGTTATCATTCACTTTCAGGAAATCTTGAATTTCCTTTTTAATTTCTTCCTGAATCCAGTTCTCATTCAGCATCATAGTGTTAAGTTTCCAGGAGTTAGTGTATTTTCTCTTGTTTGATGTGTTGTGGATGTCCAGCTTTAGGCCGTGGTGGTCTGATAGGGCACAGGTTAGAATTTCAACTTTCTTGTACATGTGTAGATTCATTTTGTGGCCCAATATGTGATCTATTTTGGAGAAAGTTCCGTGTGCTGCTGAGAAAAATGTGTATTCTTTGGTGCGTGGGTGAAAAGTTCGATAGAGATCTGTGAGGTCCATTTCTTTCAGGGTTTGATTAAGTTCCAAAGTGTCTCTGTTAAGCTTTTGACCTGTTGATCTATCCCATGTAGAGAGGGCGGTGTTGAAGTCCCCAAGAATTATCGTTTGGGGGTTGATTTCTTGCTTTAGACGCTGTAGGGTTTTCTTAATGAATGTGGAGGGGCCCGTATTGGGTGCATATATGTTCAGTATTGTGAAGTCTTCCTGGTGAATTGTACCTCTGACTAAAATGTAGTATCCATCCGTGTCTCTTATAATTTTTTTTGGTTTGAAATCCACTTTGTCTGATAGCATAATGGCTACCCCTGCCTGTTTTCTGCTTCCATTTGCTTGTAGAATTGTTGACCAGCCTTTTATTTTTAGAGCGTGCCTATCTTTTGTGGTGAGATGGGTTTCCTGCAGGCAGCAGATTGATGGATTGTGATTTTTAATCCAAGTTTGTAATCTGTGTCTCTTGATCGGTGAATTAAGTCCATTAACATTTAGTGTTATAATGGAGAAACTATTGTTAATTCCAGACATTTATTATGTTTAGTAGCTTTTATAAGTATATTGCTTCGCTTTTAATGGTGTTATATTTGCCTTCTGTTCTCCTGGATATGCCTGTTTTTTTCTTCACGCTTGAGTATCATTTCTAGCAGTTTTTGAAGGCCTGGTTTGGTGGCCATGTATCCCTTAAAGTTGTCTTTGTGCTGGAAAATTTTTCTTTCTCCCTCGATCATGACTGATAGTTTTGCAGGGTAAATCAGCCTGGGTTGACATTTTTGCTCATTCAATACTTGAAGTATGTCTCTCCAAGCTCTTCTTGCTTTTACTGTTTCGACTGAGAAGTCATTTGTTATTTTAATAGGTTTGCCTTTAAAAGTGACTTGTTTTTTCTCCCTTGAAGCTCTCAGCACCAGTTCTTTATCTTGAATGTGGAGTGTTTTAACTATTATTTGCCGCGGTGTGCTTCTAGTTTGGTCGTATCTGTTTGGGGTGCGGAATGCCTCTTGTATATGAATGGGCCTCTCTTTCTTTAGATGAGGAAAGTTTTCCTTGATGATCGTTTGAAAAATTTCCTCAGGGGTGGTATTTTGAGATTCTTGCTCCGGTATTCCATGAATACGCATGTTAGGCTTCTTCAGGGTGTCCCATATCTCTTGGATATTTCTCTCAAGTATCTTTTTGGCTTTAACAACCTCTTCCATTGAGCTGGCTAGTACTCCCACTTTATCTTCAAGGTCTGAAATTCTGTTTTCTGCTTCATTAGTTCTGTTGATAAGACTCTCTGTGGCGTTCTGGGTTGAAGATAACTTGTCTTTTAGCTCAGTTTTAAACTCTGCTTGAGTTTGTTTTAACTGTTCTATGCCACTTTTTGTTTCTTGCACTGTTTTTCTCAACTCCTCCAGATGTCTGTTGTGTTCCTCTTCAAAGCGATTGATTCGATTATGTAATTCCTCCCGGATTTCCTCTTTCATAGTATTGAACATGGTAATGATCATATTTTGAAAGTCGTTATCCTGGGTCAGGCTTTCTTGGCCTTTTTCCGCGGGTTTGTTCTTTTTGGAGTCTAACATTATGGGATTAATTTCTTCAGTGGGAGATTTGTTTACTTGAGTGTTGCTTCTCATGGATTTGCACTTTGACTTTGGCATTGTCATTTTAACTCTTAAGATCTCTCAATTTCACTAAACTGAATTATTTGGCCTGGGGTACTGGTGGGCGGGGCCTGAACGGGGACTTACCTAGGGAGCGGGGTGAGGCCCGGGTGGACCGCGTGCGTGTCCTGACTGGCGGAGCGGGGTGGGGCGAAAAGGGAGGATGGGCGCAGGGGGAGGTGCTCCTCGTTCCCTGGGCCCCCGCGCGGCTCCGGCTGGATGGCGGGAGTCGGAGCCGGGTCCCCGTGGGCTGACCTGGGGTCCTAGAGCGCGCGTTGAGGCCCGGCTGGATCTCGCCTACGCGTCCCGACCGGCGGAGGGGGGGTGGGGCGAAAGAGGGAGATGTTTTTTTTTTCAAAGAACAAGCTTTTTGGTTGATTCTTTGTATTGTTTTCCTTATCTTAATTTTGGATATTTCTCCCCTGATTTTACTAATTTCTGCTCATCTACTGCTTTTGGAATTAGATCGTTCCTGTCTCTCTAAAGATTTAAGTTGGATTATTAAATTGTTTACTTGTGATGTTTCCTTTTTTGATATAGGCATTTGATTGCTGTAAACTTTCCTTTTAAGACTGCCTTCATTGTTTCCCAAAGATTTTGATACGTTGTATGTTCATTATCACTTATTTCTAGGAATTTTTGAATCTCTCTTTTGACTTCTGTCTGAAGCCATTCCTCATTCAATATCAAAATTCATGTATTTTCGGACGTTTGCTTTATTGTGTATGTCTAGCTTTACTCCATGGTGGTCAGAGAGGGTACAGGATATTATTTCAGCTTTCCCTGTATATGTGGAGGTTTACTTTGTGCCCTGATATATGGTCTATTTTGGAGAAGGTACCATGGGCTGCTGAAAAATATGTGTATTCCTTATTGTTGGGATGGAAGGTTCCATACAGATTGGTCAGATCCATTTGGGTTATGGTTTTATTAAGCTCCAGTGTATCTCTGTTCAGTTTTTGGCTTGTTGACCTATCCAATGGTGAGAGTAGTGAGGTATTGAAGTCCCCTACTATTATCATGTTTGGGTTGTGTCCGGGCCCACGAACCAGCACAAACCCAGATCTACAAACGCAGGAATCTGAAGTCGGAGTGGTAGGAATTAAAAGTTTCAGGCTTTGGGTCAGAGGGGGCCTTGGATGTCCCCTATCATCCAAGCCAACTTTATTGTAACATACATGGGTTTTATAATCAAGAAGCAGGGCCAAACTCAGGAAGACATCAAAGAAGAGCAGGACCAAATTCTTTACAGGATTATGTAAAACATATGCATTCTAGTTAACAAAGAGAAGTCAGGAGAGACATCTAATTGTTGTGGGACCAGACATGATGTCGCCAGGTAGAGTAAACAGGCATGTCATCTTGTTGCTAGAAGGGAATGGACAATGTATGCCTCAAAACAGAGTTACTTAGTCCGTGCATAAGCATATCTCGGAAAAGCAGGAAAGAACCCTTGGGGGAGGAACAGCCCAGCCAGTTTCTAAGAGAAACAAAAGCTACCCAAACAACCTGGACGTTCTCTCTACTCTCAAAGGGGGGAGTTAGGCCTGCCATTGTCTTGCAGACAAGAGGTAAACTCAACCCCCCAAGAGAGGAGTCACTCAACAGCCCGTTCAGTTGCTAATGTATCATCCAGAGAGCAGGCTTTGGGGCCTAACAACTCCCACAGGGTTGATTTGTCTATTGTTTGAAATATTGTAACATGTGTTTAATGAATATGGCTGAGGTGTGTATATGTTTAGTATTGTGAAGGAATTGTCCCTTTAACTAATTTGTAGTATCCTTCTGTGTCTCTTAT
The DNA here is from genome assembly GCA_023101885.1 of Typhlomys cinereus. Classification (NCBI taxonomy): domain Eukaryota; kingdom Metazoa; phylum Chordata; class Mammalia; order Rodentia; family Platacanthomyidae; genus Typhlomys; species Typhlomys cinereus. The sequence goes on along the minus strand of JALPQD010000449.1, from coordinate 765,372 downwards.
GATTTCTTTTGTTTTGAAGCCTGTTTTCCAGATATCAGAATTGATACTCCTGCTTGTTTCCTTTTTCCATTAGCTTACAGTACTTTTAACTCTAAGAATTGCTCTAAGAATGTGCCTATTTTTCATGGTGATGTGTTTCCTGAAGGAGGCAGATTGCTGAGTTGTGATATTTGAGTCATGTTTGTACTCTATGTCTTTCAATTGGAGAGTTAATTCCATTAACATTTAGGGTTACAATTGAGAAATGCTTGTTGGTTCCTGTCATTTTCTGTGTTTTGTGGTTTTTAATGTGTGTATTTCTTTGCCAGGAAGTTGTGTTATTTTTCCCTTCTGTCCTCTCAGGTATGTTTGTCCTTTTCTTGGAGCTGAGTATCTTTCCTAGCATCTTTTTGAGGCCTGATTAGTTCATGTAACCCTTCAGCTTGTCCTTATGGTAGAAACTTTTGTTTTCACCCTCAATCATGACTGATAGTTTTAATGGGTATATTAGTCTGGGTTGGCATTTGAGCTCATTCATGACTTGAAGTATGTCTTTCCAAGCTCTTCTGGCTTTTACTGTTTCTATTGAAAAATCAGCTGTTATTTTAATAAGTTTACCTTAAATGTGACTTGTTTTTTTCTCCTGATGTTTTCTACACATTGTCTTTGTCACATATCTGTGTTGTTTTGACTATAATTTTTGTCATGGCAAGTTTCTATTTTGGTCATATCTGAATGGTGTACAATGTGCCTCTTTGTACTTGGGTAGGGACGTCTTTCCTTAGATGTGGAAAATTTTCATTAATGACAGTGTGAAAAGTATCTTTTGGAATGGCTTTGTAGGTTTCTTCTTCTGGTATTCCACAAATGTTCAGGTTTGGTTTCTTCAAGGAGTCCCATAACTCTTGAATATTCCTCCCCAATATTTTTTGACTTTTTCAACCTCTTTAACTGAACCAATTTATTCTTCCATCTTGTCTTCTTGTTTTGATGTTCTATTTTCTGCTTCATTCGTTCTGCTGGTAAGACTTCTTGTTGAATTTTGGATTATAGCTAGCTTATTTTTAATCTGAAGCTTTATCTCTGTATGAGTTTTTTTTCAACTGCTCTGTGCCTAGTTTTGTTTCTTCAACTGCCTTTTTTATTTCAGCTAAGTAACTGTGGTGCTCCTGTTCATTTTGACTAATGCAGTTATTTAACTCCTCTTGGATTTCTTTTCATTATGGTAAAGATCATGCTTTGCAAATCCTTGTCTTGGTTATTGAATTCTTGACTAATATCTGGGGGTTATCCTGGTAAGACTCCATTGTTATGGGGTCAAATGCATATTGTGGGAGAGTTGTTGTGGTGTTTGTTGTTCCTTGTGGATTTACAGTGTGACTTGTGTTTGATTTCTAGAATCTTTCTTGGTGTGTGTTTATGACTCTAAAGAGTCAGACAGAATTGCTATACTTAGACTATTATTGCTACTGTTTAACCAAGTGTTTAAGGTCTCAGTCTATGATTCCTTGCTGTTATTTTGTGGGTAAGGCAATATGCTCAAAAAAAAAAAAAAAAAAAGCATGAGGGCCCTACTTTGGTTCTGGGGGTGAAAGAGTGCAGGTCTGTATTTGTCTGGATGTTTGGGATTGTGTCTAGGGTTGTTATATGTGGTTTGGGTTAAGTGTTAGTTCAGCTTTATATTATACAATAGGGTGGATTTAGTAGTCAGGGGTTAGAGCTCAGAGCACTGGCAGCTACTAGTTCCAGGTTTATGAGGGTGAATAGTTAATGCCCTAAGGGATGGGTGGGATTTTGGGCATGCTATACAGAGGTCTGAAGCAGAGGTGACTGTCAACTGTGATGAGAAGGAAAGTAAAAAGGGTTACTTATCTTAGGGTTAGATGTGAGGATTCCTTTCTTTTTGTTAGAAGGAGCTTTAGGGTCCTGAGTATCAAGGTGCTAGTGCTCTGGTCCCAGGTTTGTGGTGCCACTGGTCCCCAGGGAGGAAATCTGATATTCCAGTGCCTGCTGGTGTCCCAGAGTTAGGGCAGAATTCAGATTTTGAGACACCTTTACTCTGTCTTCAGGCTAGGGGCAGAAGCGATAAAGGACAGGAAAGAGAGCAACACACAGAGGCAAGGAAGAGTTTAAAGGGGGCGGCAGCTCTCTGTCAGTCTCTGTGTTCAGCCACGAGAGTTCTATCTGTAAATGTTAGGTGTGTTCTTCAGACTCTGGAGAATGAACCTGCTTCAGGTCCAGAGGCATAGACCAGGATTCTTTGCGTTCAAGTGATCCAGTCCAGGGTTTCTGAATGGAATGTGGTTTCCCTAGAAGAGCTTCTGCATTTGCATATTGCTGCCACTAGGTGGCAGGCACAGTTACAGGCAGTGATGTTCTCCAGTAGGGGAAAATGTATGGGCGGGGATTAGAGCATACAATTCAGGTAGTGACTTACAGAGACTGCTCGTCCCCAAAATGTGACTTGCAAACAGTTCACATGCTCATTGGAGGACAACGGTTGTATAGTTCAATAGTTCTAACTTGAAATTACTTAGTATGCAGTTAAAATGGATGAAACAAAGCAGATGTGGGCTACGCTTTATTCACATTTTCAGATGCACAAATAATTGCACATATGTGTTTATCCTAGAAAATTAGTAAATATGTTTCAGAAACCAAGATCTGGGGCTGACAGGAGAGCTCAGCAATTAATGCACTTGCCACACAAGCAAAAGGACCAACGTTCAGAACCCCAGATCCCACATAAAATGAGAGGTGGGTGTGGTAACCCACCTGTGTTTGAAGGTGGAGCTTTGAAAACTCAGAACAAGATCACCAGGCAGACTAGCCCTCCAGGAGAGCTCTGGGTTTAATTAGAGACGGAGGTGAAAGGATTGTCAAGGATGACTGCCAATATCATCCCCCACATGTCTGCACACATATACACAAATGTACATATATACCCATGTAACAGTTACTCTTAACTGTTGTTTTGAGTGAACACCCAAAGTCCAACAACTTAAGGGAGAAAGGGAAATTTGTTCAGCTTATGGTTCCAGAGGGGAGAAGCAGTTTTTCAAGGCAGAGGCAACATGGCTGGTGGCTGAAACTAGAGGCAGGCTAAGTCACAGCAAACATCCTTGGAGAGTCTCTCTTCTTCTTAGTCTTCTGTTCTGTGGTTCCTTTTATCTGGTCCGCTTCTGGGAGGTTCCAATTAGATCTAGGGAGGTTCCAACCAGATCTAGAACAGGTCCTTGTATTGCAAATATATTGATCCAGATAATCTCTTCAGCTGATCTTAGTTAATGCCAGGTGTGGTCAAGTTGACACCCAAGATTAACTATCACAACCCATCAATGTGTAAACATGCATATCCACTTGTATGTATCCCAGACACACATACACATGAAAATACAAATAAAAATTTAAAATCAAAATCTATCTGTGACCCTTTCCCCCAGAGATAATCAATAACAGCTCGATCCTTCACTCTTGGGCTGTGATGCTCCTGAAGGATCTTCCAATCTTTACTAGGTATCTGGCCCAGCACAGCTGTAGTGCATGGCAGATGCTCTGTCAATATTGTCTACAAATGGAGTCTTCTTCCGGGTTTTTAGATATGCAACTTAGATTTGGAGTCTTTACTTTTTTTCATTTCTAATTTTTTCAATTTTTTCACTATTCTCAGTCTATTGCAGGTACATCCCTCTAAATGCAAATAGGTTCTTCTAGCAACATTTTCGCTACGACTTGAAAATCCTTGTCAGTAAACAAATATGAATGTTCCCATTCCACCCTCCATTCTCCAAAGCCTATATAACTGTGTATACCCAGGGATTAATCAGATCCCATTTAACCTGTCAGGTTGCTAGAGATCATGATTAACCTATGGAAATACTAAAACGTAAACTTCATTTGAATTCTCCATGAATCATCAAGGATAATACATGCTTCCAAACCATGTGTTTATGACTCTTCTTAAAGGTTCTAGAAAATTCCAACCTTAAAGGTCACTAAAGGGTACTTGCTATTCTTTAAGTAAAAGCTGTTTTAAAGAAACATCTCAATATTAATATTAGACACATGATTCAAATTGAATAAATGTGCATCCCAAACTTGGCTTTAAATAAAATCATCTAGACTTGGGATGGAGCTCTGAAATGTCTGGCACCTTTATTTCTGAATGAAAATCAGTTGCCTTTCTGATCCTCCCTGGAAATGAGAGAAGGGAAATCCTGTTCTGGAGTCCTGCCGGGGCATCTGTGGTAGGGACTCTGCCCTCTGACTGGGTACGCTTTTGAAGGACTGTATCAGTTAGCTTGCATGTTTGCTGATAAATCACCATCAAATGGCTTAAGGGAACAAGAGTTTATTCTCTTACCGATAGACTGGTTACAGTTCTTAGTCCAGCTTGACAGGAGAGCTCACACCAACACCAGGGCCAAGGGAACTAGCCGTGCCATCTCCACATAGCAGCTGAGAGAGGAACAATCCTTACTTGCCAGACCAGCATGTTTGGCCAAGTGTACACAAGGATGCCAACTCTCTCAACCAGCTCTCTGTATTTTATTCCAGGGCCTTGTCCCACCCACCATGGGTTGGGCCCTTCCCATCAGCTAGACAATCTCCTGCAGGTTTGCTCTGGGCTTAACTCAACCACCAATTCTCTACAACTGTGCCCAGAGCTCAAACCTTCATCTGTCAAGTTGACACCTGTGCCTAACTACGACAGGGACGGACCTCTGAGAGCAGGGCTGGGGGCTCTGGGCACTGTCTCTTCTCTTCTGCTCATAGGAGCTCATATCCAGTTCCTGAACTTCTCCACGGAGCCCAACCACGACTTCATCGAGATCCGGAGTGGCCCCTCAGAGACCAGCCGCATGATGGGCAGGTTCAGTGGGAGCGAGGTGCCAGGTGCCCTGCTCTCCACATCCCACGAGACCATCGTGTACTTCCACAGTGACCACTCCCAGAACCGGCCAGGATTCAAGCTGGAGTACCAAGGTAAGGACAGGAGTGCTCCCATGGCTCCACTCGCCGCTGCTATACCTGGCCCACCACCGCCCATTCCCCAACCTTCCCCACAGGAAAGAGATGTCAGAAGAGAGGCAGCCTAAAGGGCGGCCGTGAGTTAGACACATTAGACAAGGTCACAAAGGATGCCCACATACCTGCATCCGTCTCAGGGAGTTCCAGGGAATTTCACACCACAGAGCTCATTACTTCGAAGGAGGCTCAAGAGCTTGGCTTCACCAGACAGTGCTACTTTGCTACTAGAGTATAGTTGCCATGCCCAGGGAAACCAGAAGAGGAAGACTTGCCATAGAGACCACCCTTATCCAACAGTGTCTTTTGAGTGGAGGGTGTAGACCATCCACAGGCCATGACACACTGGTAGCCGTGCGGCCACAAGGATCTGTCCTGGGGAACACTTATCCCAAAAGCCTGATCTATGCTTCTGGCTGGGACAGAGCAGCCCTCTCCACCCTGTCCCCTCTTCTCCTGGGTCTTAGTTTGCTAGGTTAACTATCACAAAGCACCATCAATGGCTCAGAGGATAAAACCTTTGCTTTGCCAGCCAAAAAGACCTGAGTTCAGATCCCATGTAAAAAATGTCATGCGGAAAATAGCTGCAGTCTGCATTTTCAGTTCTGAAAAGCAGAGCCTGAGTAACTCCAGAGCAAAGCAATAAAGTAGAAGAGCAATCCAGGATGATTCCCAACGATACCCTTGAGGCTCCATAGGCATGCATGCTCAAGTACACACTCACACATACACACTCACACCCATCCGTATGAACACACACACACACACACTCAGTGTCTGTCTTCAAAGCTGTACTCTCTCCCTTTGATTGACCTATGTTTATTGTTCATATGGATCTGGAGAGATGGCTCAGGGGTTAAGCCTCTGCCATGTAAGCAGGAGGTCCTGAATTTAGTTCCTGGATCCCACAGAAAAACAGCAGTGGCTGGTATTTCCAGTCCTGAGAGAGGGAGTCTGGGAAAGTCCAAAGTAAAGCAAAGAGAAGGTCGTACAATCCAGGATGACTCCCACCATCACCCTTGAGCCTCCACAGGCACACGCAGTCCCTCTGACCTATGCAGATATACAAATGCCTCACACAAATAAATAAATAAATAAATAAATAAAGTATTGTGCATATGTATGATAGATATGGGATACAACGTGACAACAAGACAGGTTCGATCAAATCAGCGTGGTTAGCATAACCAGCACCCTAAGTGTTATCATTTGGACCACATTCTCTTAAGGGTTGGCAAGGACGTGGGGGAAAGGAATCTTACACGCTCTTGGTGCAAATGTAAATTAGCAGAGACATTATGGAGTGAAGCACAGAGGCTCCACTACTGACAAAGATGAAGCCTTGTTAGATCAGTGGTCAGTTTAGGAAATGGGCAGAGGCCCTGTTGTCCCAATGACATCACATGTCCTGTCCAACTGAGGGTTCACTTTTCAATTCGAGGTCACAGCTTGGGCCAAGTGTGCTTTCCCTGATGCTATTTCATAAATCTGAGTGACATCACCACTGGGACAGGGACACGACCCACCCTTATCCCACTCCTACAGGGACATGGCCCACAAACAGCTCCTCAGAGGGGTCCTTGGAAAGGTATGATCCTGAGACTCCCCTTGACTCCCTCTCCTACGAAAGAGATCTGGCTGCTCCCACAGGAGGATCCACCGTTCCCCCAAGGCCTCGCCAGCCAAGGGGCCTGTCCCTGTGCACTGGGAGGGGATGAGAGGTTCTGAGTATGCCTTCAGAGACCCCATAGGGAGTGACCCACGCCTTGACTGGCCTCTCATGCCTCTGATCTGGGACAGACCCTCTCTCCATGAACCTATCACCTTCAGGAAATATGCTCCCTCTGGCAGCACATACACACCCCCAGGCTGTGCCCAATGCCCCCTTTCAGTGACAGGTCCACCGCTGACTCCACATCTTCCTGGTTTTACAGTCTTCCTGTAGGGTCACATGGAGTCAGGCCGCTGGCTCCCTAGACACTAGAGCTCAGTACTCAGCTCAGCTTCTTGTTTAGGTTGGAACCAACTCCTCCAACAAGGTCGTCTCAGTACCAGAGGCCTAGGTGCTTCCGCAGAGGCCTCTAATTTGTGACAGATGCAAATAATGCTCCCAAACAGTTCTCCCACCTTCTCCGTGTGTAACTTGGCTCTGTGCAGTAACACAGCGTAAACAACTCTGAACTCAGCAAGCATTCCCCGTGCCATCTGACCCCTCGAAGATACTTCTGTGGGAGTGGCTCAACTCTCTGTAGTCCCTCAACTTTCCCTTTCTTCTTACTCAGAATTCCTCCCGTTGGCCACTGCCCAGTTCCTAGGCTCTGACTTTCTTTGTCATGAATGTCTAGTCATAAGCTACCAAGGTCTTCTGGTCTGACAGTCTTACTCCATCGAAGCTTCTCAGGAGGCTATAGAGATAGCTGTGTGGGCAAAGTGCACTTGCCGCGCCAGCACGAAGACCTGAGTTCAGATCCCTGCTACCTGTGTAACAGTTGAATATAGAGGGTACAGTTGAAGTCCCAGTGCTGTCTCTAAAAAATCAAGATAAAGGTGGCTTGGTGGGTAAGGCGCCTGTGCCCTGTCTGGAGACTTGAGCTTGATTCCTGGAGCCCACATAGTTGAAGAACAGAACGGACTCCTGTAAGTTGCCCACAGATCCTCACGCACATACCATGGTACCATGCCACACATTCTCTCTCTCTCTCTCTCTCTCTCTCTCAATAGATAAAATGTTTTCACTAAATAAGGTGAAGACCCATCAAAGAAGATACCTAGCACTGACCTCTGACCTCTACTCACACATGCACACCCCCCACAAACATACGTATATAACAGAGAGAAAAGGGGAAAGAGAGGACACTTCCCAGGAGGAACATGTTTATGAGATAATGTCTATGACATATAATTGCTCCAAAATATTAGTCACTGTCGTAATTTGTGTTTTAAATGAAGGACACTTTGTCAGGAATCCCGTCTGTTCCCACAGTCGCGTCTCCCTTTGGGACAATGCTGCCCAGTCTTCCCAAGGAGCGCTGCTTTGGGAATGTGGATGATTCCCCTTCTTACAGGCCTGGGCTCTCCCTCTGGATCCTTCGAATGGAAGGAGCTCAGGGAACCTCAGCGGAAGCTCTCTGTTTGAAAAACTCCTCTCTCGTCATTCCCGGGACACCGGCCACTCCCCTCAGAGCTACTGCAGCTGTTGACACACAGCTTCTCTCTTCAGACTCCTTGCTGTCCTTGTCCACAGAGCTCCGCTGAGCCTTTCCCCCAACCCATCCAGTGATATCCCTGGGCAACGGGCTTCTGCAAGATTTCATGGGGGAATCAGCCAAAGCCGCTCTGCTAGCAGGACCGTGTCTCTCCAGCCCACCCATGCCCAGGGGGCCTGCTCACTTCTCTGACACATGCAACTATTCCCGACTCTGTTTCCCAGTGTCTGTCTGTATGCACGCGTGTACATGTGTGCATGTATGTGTGTGGTGTGCGTGAGTGCAGGTGCACGTATACGTGAGTGTACCCGTATCTGTGCATACATCAGGGCCAGAGGTGATCCCTGGACCTCTTGTGACAATTCCTCATGAGCCATGTGCCATCCACCTTGTTTTGGAGACAGTTTTTCACTGGTCTCGAGTTCAGCAAGTAAGCTATGCTGACTGGGTGAGGAAGCCCGGGCACTGACATTACTGGTACACACGCCACACCTGGCTTTTTTTCCCTAGAGGTTCTAGGGAATCTATCTTAGGGTCTTGCACTTATGAGACAAGCCCTTTACCCACTGAGAAATCTCCCCTAATTCACCTGAGTAATGTCTAGTGAAATCCGACAGTCCATACCACTGAAATTTCCCTCCATGATGTCAAATGGAAACAGAACGCAGTCACTCACGTCAAAGCAGGCAATATAGGAAACGCTTTGAGGTCAGTGTTAATCTCCATCATTAGCACGTGTGATGAACACACCCAGTTCTGTGGAGGTTTCATCCACTCTCAGTGATTCCCCACCGCGTTTCTGCTGTAGAAACGGAACATCTCCTTCTGCCGATTCCCTGTGTAGAGTGAACCCAATTACAGCCGTGAAGAGTAGTCCTTTGTTCTGTGTACCCTTTAGCTAAAGGCTTTGCTCCGTGACGCACACTCATCCAGCCCCTCAGCAGACTGTGCTGTCCAGCAGGTCTGGGCTATTCCCATGGAGGTATCTTTTGAGTCTGACCCACATGCTCCCTGGAGACCAGTTTCCTGTACTTCAAAGGGGCTTGCGTGTTTAGCAGTCACACGTTTCCCAGCCAGTAGCCCAGCCAGTCTGTCTGAAAAGCTTCCATCCCTTCCACAGCTTTAGCTGATTCCCAACTTCCTGGGTTATAATTTTGCAGTCGGAGAGACCCCATTTCAATATCCACTTTGCTGCTGCTTGGGTTTTTGCTCTTCATCACTGTTAAAGGAGATAAGCGACAGGAAATGCCTGTCCTGAGCAGGGTTCAGTGAATGCTCATCAGAACATTCCTTGAGCCTCTTTACCCCTGTGGGAAAACTGATAATAGGTAATATCTGTGACACCCTGGAGATATGGAGATAATATTCTCTAATGTGGAGATAATAATATAATATGGAGATAATGTGGAGTACATGCAAGTACCCTGCAAAGGGCTAATTAGATGCTGTTCCACTTAGTTGTCATGATATGTATTTTATTAATAAGAAAATGGGGACATAGAACAGTTAAAGAACTTACCCAACCCCAACAAGCTGCCAAGCCCATCTGTGCTCTGGTCCTGGTAACTCTGCCACTGCACCAGCCTTCTGGCACTCCTCCATTCTGCGCGGGAAGAAGATGCCCAGAGAATAAAGTGGCCTTCTCCCCTAATCTTTTCCAGCCTATGAACTTCAAGAGTGCCCAGACCCGGAGCCCTTTGCCAATGGCATAGTGAGGGGAGCTGGCTACAACGTTGGACAATCAGTGACCTTTGAGTGCCTCCCAGGATATCAACTGACTGGCCACCCTGTCCTCACATGTCAACACGGCACCAACCGGAACTGGGACCACCCATTGCCCAGGTGTGAAGGTAGGTCCCTTCCTTGGCCTTGGTGGTTGTTCCCTGGGGAGCAGCCCACTCCACGGGACCACCGATGCTGGAGGGCCAGAGCTGGGATACTGCCCATCACCTTGAGAGCCACTTCGTCTCGCCTCTGCTCCTCCGAGGATGTCTTTCCTCCTACATGCCACAGTCCTGCTCACCCTGCACTTCCCTCAGACCCAAGTCTAGCAGTGGATCCTAAACATTCACCACTCACAGGATTCCAGATAAGGGGTTCCCCAAGATGTCCCTATAGTGAGAGCCTCCTCTCTGGACATTGAGCCAAACACTTTCATTGACGTACTGGGGCTCAAGCCCAGGGCTAATTTATGCATGCCAGACAAGCTCTCTAACACTGGCCTACACCTCCAACCATGCACCAGTTTACTAATGGTCCCCCACCATTCCATAAAAGGTATCCTGGTCTGTTTTACACGTGAGGAAACAGACTCGGAGAGACTGAGCCGCTAGTCTCGGGTCATGTGACCACCACGTGGTTCAGCTGATTTGATCTCCGCTTCAGTCTCAGCACAGAAGCTCCATTATCAGTCCAGACCACAAGTACCATTAAGGAAACAGTCGATCAGAGAGGGTCATAATTCTTCAGCTCTTCCCAGCAAAAGTATCACATCCACTCCCTAACGTCTGCCCCTCCCCATGCCTAGGAAGGGAGAGGGAGGAGCTTCCGAGCATCCTTCCCTCTTGACAGATCTCTGCCACGAAAAAGAGAAAGAGGAGTCTGAGGCAGGGCAAGCCTGGAGGCTCCCACAGTAATGATGGAGAGCCAGGGGTGGGGGCCTGGCGAGCGGTCCAGGCTAAATCACATCCCTGTGTCTCCTCATCATCATCATCCTCCTGGCAGGATGATGTGCTGGGGCTCTGTCAGAGCTGGCTGAGTTGCTGGCTGGGCGGGGATCTCCAAGGCTCCTGTGTCACGTGTGTTCCCTTCCCGGCAGTCCCCTGCGGCGGCAACATCACCTCCTCCAATGGTACCGTGTACTCCCCGGGATACCCCAGTCCCTACTCCAGCTCCCAGGACTGCGTCTGGCTGATCACCGTGCCCATTGGTCATGGCGTCCACCTCAACCTCAGCATGCTGCAAACAGAGCCTACCGGAGACTTCATCACTGTCTGGTATGGTCAACCAATCAGGCTCCATGGGGCTCTAAGCCAAGCTGAGGCTCAACTTCAAGTCCACCCTGTGACTCTTAGAAAGGAGAGGAACAGAGAATCAGAAGTCCCCAACCGAGGACCATGATAGGACCATGAAAGTACCAGTGAATATGACGTGGGGTGTGCTTGGATTACAGCTTTCTAGCTATATTTCCAAAGTTTAAAACAGCATCCTACACCTGCCTGGCCGACTGTCCAGGCTAGGGGAAGAGGTGTGGGGTACAATCGTGTGACACCCCTCTAGCTGTGGAATTCTGAGTTGGTGCTAGCTCACATAGCCTGCTGCACTGTTTAAGATGGCTTCTGCCCATGCCATCCAACATGGCAGCCACCAGACACCTGAGGACCAAAGGTGATTAGTGATCACAGGAGCTGATTAGCATTTTAACTTAATGAACTCAAAGATATTCAGTAGTTACCAAACCAGGCAACTCAGTGTGGGGTTTTGTAAAAGTAACTTGAGTGAATTTGAAATTCTTAGTTGATTAGGGGAGTTCCCTAGACCAATTTTTTTTCTAACCTTTAGATAATAATGTGCATCCATTTTTAAGTTCCTTTGTTTGGAGATTAGTGCTGTTCCAGCATCAGGAAATAGATTTAAAAAAAAAAAAAAAAAGACTCCAGGGACTAGTGAGTATAGCCAGACTGCCTTGGGTTCTGTTCCACCTGAATTTCCAAGTGACAGGTAAGAACAGAAGGGAGCGGCTAGACGCAGAAAGGCACTATGGGGTCTGCCTTGCTCGAGGGATAAAGGAATGAGACCCTTCTGGATGAAAGCAGCTGAGTCCTAACCCACTTCCACTGCCTCAGACTGAGAGGACCAGCCCTGCTCCATGGCACCCATGTTGCCCCAGGATCCTGCCCAAGGGCAGATGGGTGAAGAATCAGGAAGATTCTCTCAGCTGTTGGGAGACTTTGCAGGGAGAGATTGGTACTAGAGCCTTGAGGGAAAGAGTGTTGGAGTCAGAAAGAACCAAAGTCCTCCGCCCCAGTCTCTCAGAACCTCCGATGGCTCCAGGGGCACCAGGTCTCCAGGACAACTGGTGCCATCTCAGGACCACCTGTCCTTTGCAGGGATGGGCCGCAGCAGACGTCTCTGCAGCTTGGCGTCTTCACCCGGAGCCTGGCCAAGAAAATAGCACACAGCTCCTCCAACCAGGTCCTGCTCAAGTTCCACCGGGACGCAGCCATGGGCGGGGTCTTCGCCATCGCCTTCTCAGGTCAGTACGGAAGCCTGGCCAGTGGGGAGCAAGGCGGGAGTGCGCCAACATGCGTGACACTGAGCGAGTCGACCTCAGCATCCCCAGCCTGCGAGAGAGCTCCTGACGAAGGCCTCGTGACCTATCAGGCCAGGTGACCCTGTCCAGGGTTCTAGGACCCAGAGGGACTTGAGGCAGACATAGGTGCCAAAACCAGGCTTTCTCTGGTCCACTAACTCCCAGGTGACCTGTCCACTTCCCAGACTTGTGAGGGCTTCACGCATTCTCAAGCAGCATCGTGGAGCCCAGCAGTCAGGGGTGACCACGCCAAAACCCCTGGACTACGTGCAGCCCAGAATAGCTACGAACATGGCCCAATACAAAAATCTTAAATTTAGTTAAAATGTGATGAGTTTTTTATGATTTTTTTGTAATTTGATTGTATGATTCTCAATCGTGAACTTTGTAATGACACCAAGTGTCCAAAGGTCAGACCTTGATAGCTTTTAGGGAGGGGTTAGAGAGAGAGGTGAAGACAGATGCCCTTCAGGTAAGAGCTTTATTCATGCCACAGCACACAGCACAGCAGGAGTCTGAGAGGTTTGGTTCCCCCAAACAAAGTGAACTGTTCCCAAGAGAAAGGGGAGACCTTGTACCACAAGGCAGCCAGCTTAGTTAACACGTGACCAGAGGCAGGAGAGAACATATGTGACTTTAGGCTATGTGACAGGGGTCATTCTTATGCGAATACAGGAATGGGATAATGTGTGACCTCTAAAGCTAGCTTTAGCCATGGGCTGTGGAGTGGGCTTAGAGATGTGCCTCCACCTTATCACAGCCTTCTCTGCTTGGATTCTAACACATAGCTCTGAGAGTTTTTTGAAGTATAAGGTGGGTATTATCATCCCCACTTTAAAATGTGGAAAGCAAGAGGAAGTTGCCAGAAATATGCAGGGGTGGTTCAGTCCTGTGGTATCCTCTATAGTGTGACCCTGCGGTGTGAGTGCGTCGTGTGCATGTGTGTGTGTGTGTGCATGTGTGTGTGTGTGTGCATGTGTGTGTGTGTGTAGCATGTGTGTGTGTTATGAGTGTCAAGTGTGTGTATGCATGGAGACTTAAGCACATCCGGCTTACGGATGAGCAATAGAGGTTACTGCTGTATCCAAACCAAATGGGGACAAGCACTGGGAGGGTTGGGTGAGCAACAGAGACTCATTCCATGCCTCAGGAAACTTCAGACATTTCTTGGAATGTGTGTGTGCATGCGTGCATGTGAGCATGTCACAGTATATGCATGAAGATCGTAAGACAGCCTTTGTGAGTTGGTTCTCTCCTTCCACCATGTGGGTTCCAAGGACAGAACTCAGGTTGATAGGCTTATAGGCTTGGCAGTAGTACTTTCAGCCGAAGCATGGTCCATTTAAGGGGCTGGTACGTATAGCACAGGTGTTATAGTTCACCTGCATAGTTGATGATAAATGACCATCAAATGGCTTAAGGGAACAAGGAGCTTATTTTCTTACTAATAGTCCAGTTACAGTCTGTAGTCCAGCTTGAAGGGAAAGCATGCACCCATACCAGGCCCGAGGGAACTGGCCACACCATCACCACATAACAGCTGAGAGAGGGACGATCCTTACTTGCCAGACCAGCATGTCTGGCCAAGTGTACACAAGGATGCCAACTCTCTCAACCAGCTCTGTGTATTTTATTCCAGGGCCTAATCCCACCCATCATGGGCTAGGCTTTCCCCATCAGCTAGACCATCTCCTGTAGGTTCGCGCTGGGCTTAAATCAACCACCAATTCTCTACAAGTGTGCCCAGAGCTCAATCCCTCAACTATCAAGTTGACACTTGTACCCAACCATGACAGTAGTGTTCACATCACTGTAGAACCACCACCACCATCCATTTCCAGAGTACTTTCCTCTTGTAAAACTGCAACTCTATCCCCACTAACCAACTCGGTGCTCTCGTGCCCTCCTGCAAACCATCTCCGGCTTTGCCTCTGCATGGATCTGACCAGAGGCATCTCATGTAAGATCATATAAGACGCATCTTTTACGAATGGTTTGTTTCTCATAGCACAATGCCCTAAAGGTTCATGCTACTGCCGTGTGCCAGTGTGCCCTCCATTTAAGGGGCTGGTATGTATAGCACAGATTTTTTTAAATCTACTCATCTGTTTGTGGACACAAGTTACTCCCCGTTGACTGCTGCAGTCACAGCTGCTAGGAACGGTACCTCGGACGCCTTGACCGCAAGTGGCACGTGACCCGGCTACAGGAGGAACAATCAATGGTTCCTCTTGAGCACTTGAAATTGGGTTGAATCGATCCTACTTTCCTCCAAACTCACCCCGTCTCGAAGAAAGAAGATACAAATCCAGACATGACAGCAGATCATCTCCCCGCTCCTGGCCTTGTAGACTGAGAAGCAGAGCGACCCCTGCAGACAGAAACCTTGAGACCAGTGGAGAGCGCTCCCGGTTCCTGATGGCCTCCGGTCCTTGCCTGCCACCTCTGTGAGGTCTGGATGCAAACTGCCTAGGACAGTTGTATAGACCTGGAGCGGCTATGTCACAGCCGTGTCTCACCCCGGGAATGAGGAGAGAACAGGCAAAATGAAACAAAGGAGCTACCTCACTTGTGTCTTAAGAACACGGTAGACATGGTAGGGATAGCATCTGTGGGGGAGGGACTGTAATAGCCTAAGGGTCATACATCAAAATATTAGGCATCACGCTGCCTACCTGGGTGGGATTTCAGGAAGTTTTGTCTTCTTATTTGTCAGTATCCTATATACTTTCTACATGAGGCAAAAATTAATAATTAAAAAAAAAAAACTAAGGGTGATGAGAAATCACCAGAGTCAAAATAGGAACCATAGGGTACAGTCTGTGTAACCCAGGCTGTGTGTAAGGGGAGAGTTCTTTGTATTGACTTTTTTTTCTTGAAAACTTAATCATGCTTCAAAGGCTTCTACAGATAAGGATGAGGCTTTGAAGGGAAGGGATCGAATTTAAAAACTGGAAACTGATAAGAAAAGTGACCGTTGGCAAACTAAGACTTTGATATTTCCAGAAATCAAAAGGATGGCACGAATAAAATGGAGCCAACAATGATAAGCTCTGAGCTGAGAAGTAACAGACTGAGGTCGCGCTCATTTATTCAAAGTTCTTCAAAAACTGTAAGAAAGAAATACAGGTGAAGCACATGGCTTGCTCGTTAAAAAAAAAAGAGAGAGAAATGCAGATAACATGCTAATACAGGAAAAATGATTTTTTAAAAAATTAAGAAGATGGAGCTGGAAGGACAACTCAGTCAGCAAGCATGAGGACCTGAGTTCTAATCCCCAGCCCCTGCCTAATGGATGTGGTGGTGTGTATTTGTGTCAGTGTTCAGATGGGGGAGATGGGGAGATTCCAGGGCCTCACTAGCCAACCCATCTAGTCAAAATGGTGAGCTCAGATTTGGTAAAGACCCTATTTCAAACAATAAGGTAGAGAACAAACAGCTGGAGAAAATGGAAGACACAGGCATAGAATGCTAGCTTTCTCTCTCTCTCTCTCTCTCTCTCTCTCACACACACACACACACACACACACACTCAACATACATGTACACACACAAGCATGCACACATATATGCACCACAAGTCAAGAAGGAAGAGAGAAAGAAGAGAGATAGAAAGAAAAGGAAAGCGGGAAGAAAAGGATCAGATAAGGAAAATCGGTTTTGTTTGTCAAGTCAATTGATGGCTCTGTCCCTCAGTAGGCCGTGGGTCCTAGACGGGCAAGAATGTCCTCTGTGTTATTTATTCTTACATCCTCAGCACCGACAGTGCTTCCCTAGGATGAGCCTTCCACAGGCAACTATGTCAGTGAATCAGATGGGAAAAGAACAACGAATCAGTGGTGCCCACTGAAGGAACCATTTTCTGCTGACTATCAGATGAACAATTTCTGGGAGGGGGAAAATGGACAGTGCTTTGAATGCACACACCAGTTTATGTTACATTGAGCCAAAACCCACTTGCTTACCTTGAGGGTCTCTTGAGTTTTAACATCCACACTTCATAAAGCCTGTGTGTCTCTCAATGTCAGCCAACACATCTATATAAAAAATTTAAGATACACTCCCCTAAGCATCACACAACATTTGACAAAAAACTAGACATAGGAAGCCTCTAGTTACAGCCACCATTAGTAAACATGTCAGAGTCCCACAGAAATGCTTGGAAAGCAGCTTGTGCAGGATGATGGGACTAGTCTTAGATGCTGCGGACTGAGAGAGGCATCGCACTGACCTGCCTGTCAAGAAGGGTCCTCTGACACATTGCACCTGTCCCAAACACACTCCCCCTGCCGCTTGCACATTGAGTCCTGGCTTCTGCCTAGAGTTTTACATTAAGCTCTTCAGGCCCGAAAGATGGGGGATCTTGCACAATGAGATATGTTTAGGGGGGACTGGAGAGGTGGCTCAGGGGTTAAGCCTCAGCCTTGCAGGCGGAAGGTCCTGAGTTCGGATCCTAAACCCCATGTATAGAGCTGGGTGGAAGCGGGGGCGCCCTGCGTTTCTGGTCCTGGTAGGGCGGAGCCTGTGAATCCCCAAGCAGAGTAAACAAGGAGGAGGTGGAGGTGGTCCATGATGGTTCCCGAATTCATCCGTGGCTCTACACACACACACATACATACACATACGCACACACATATACACACACAATTGAATAAATAATAAAAAATTTTTTAAAAGTTGTTTTTAAAAAAAAAAAGGGATGTGTTTAGGATACATGCGCATCAGCACATCGTAGGATTGCTGGGCAGCCTTGAGGCTCTAAACATCTGTCATGTAGGCTTGCCGAGTGCGTGCGCACACACATATGCAAGTATTTTATCAGATTTTAATTTCCTTCTGGATTTTTGATGCACAGCTCAGTAGACTGTCTTCCCGCTTAGAATGTTGGACAAAGAAGTTCGCAACAGCACCAAATATTCAGGAAGAGGTACTGACATTTGAGAGAGTTGCCTGTATTTTGAAAAAGGTCATACATTTTCATTATTTTTAAAAAGGAAAAAAAAATGGAGCCAGAGACATTGGCTCAACGGTTAAGCCTTTGCCTCACAAGCAAAAGGACCTGAGTTCGGATCTCAGATCTCACCTAAAAATGCCAGGCCATAATGGTGGAGGCATACACTTCCCGGGATGATTCTGGAAGACCCCAGAACAGAACAATAAAGAGGTAGAGCAATCCAGGATGATTCCTGAAGTTACCCTTGGGCCTTCACAGGCATATACAGCACACCTTCTTCTACAACCCACCCACCCCCACTGGCCACACACACACATCCACACCTACACATCCAAAGAAAAAACTCAGCAAAAAAAAAGAAAGAAAGAAAAAGATAAAAGGTAGATGTGAAGCTGGGAGTAGTGGTTTACACAGTAATACCAGTGCTTGGGAGGCGGAGGCAGAAAGATCCGAAATTGAATCCTAGGCTACATAGCCAAGCCTGAGCTACTTGAGACCCTGCCTCAATAAAAAAGATGTGTGTACAAGATCCATGGATTCCATCATAGTTTTTGAAACTGCAAAACTCTGGAAACTTCTAAACGATTCCCAATGTCTCTATGAACTCAATTCTACTAAACATCTATGATTAAATTCTATAATATCATTTCATTCTCACTTTTGAGGAAATTTCATTTTGTGGGAAATTTCTTCCACTATACCTGTAACTGGCAAGAAACAGCACAAAAGCATGTGATATCTATGCAGATTTGGTAAAGAAAAACACTTAACTATGCGAAGAACAAACAGTGTAAGAGGGTTATACTGACTGTGTTAAGAAGACAATGGATGCATTTAATTTCCTTCCAACTGTGTTCCTAGAAAGCCTCAGGTTTTTAAGGATAATGTATTTGCTTTGTGCATTCTTAAAACACAAGAGGGGTTGTGGAGATTTTTAGAAGTAGAAGCAGCGGCAGTAGCAGCAACAGTGACATCTGACCCTTCAGAGGCACTCAGCCCTGTGCCAGGGAACGATAAAAACCAAGATAGAAGTCCACACCGATCTTGGCCCTGGGAAGCCAGCCTGCACCCAGGTACCATCGGGTCTCTGCCTGTAGGGATGAACTCCTGTTTAAGAAATCCACTGAGGCCAGACACATTTGGCTGAAAGACAGAAGGGAAGCAGGCTGACTTCAGTGGGTGCCTTGAAAAGCCACATACACACGAGATAACGAGGTGGGGTGAGGGGAAGACTTGCTCACAGGCTTGAATTTGAATCATGCCCATGCCGCTTAATTTCTGTTACGATCTCGGGAAAACAGTTTCACCTTTCTGAATCTCACCTGCGCACAAGTAGAGCAGGAACACAGCACAGGGGAGCCTCAGAAGGGACAGGTGCAGCAGTGCCCACGTAGAAGAGGTATTAGCAATATGCCTGCGCATCCCCAGGGCTAGTAGCATCACTGGCTACTTCTTAGACCCTTCCTCCTTTATGATTAATGCTAAAATATGGCCCCTTCCCCCATCCCAAAGCTCGGGGAACATTGCAGAAGAGGGGGGTTGCAAGAACGTAAGAGCCAGAGGATGGACCGGGGTGTGGCCAGACAGTATCTTCTGGACATGGCAGGGCTGCTGCACCCCTGAACTTCTACAGCTGTATCCACTTCCACAAGACCTGCACAAGGTTTGGCCTATCAATAGTTCACCATGGATGGAGGGGGGGGACTGCAAGAGGTTCCACGCCTGTCTGAGAGACTGTGGAAGGTAAATGCCGAGTGGGGGTGGAGAGCTCCTTCCTCCGTGGCAGCCTGCTGACGTCATCGGTGTGCCAGCAAGTGCTCAGGCGCGCACCAATGCAGACAGCCCAGATGAAATTCAGGGGGTCACATACACAGAAAGACACAAAAGTAGGAGGAAGGATTGATTGAGAAGGTTTTCAGTGGGAAAGAAAAGCAGAATCAGATAGGAGTAAAATAACATGATTTCATTGTATTCATTCATGGAATTGTCAAATAAAAATAAATTTAAAATATGGTTCCTAGTTAGTGTGTGCATGCGTGTAGAGGCGCATGTGTGAGAGTGCATGCGGGAGCCAGAGGTCAGCATCAGGCGTCTTCTTCGGTTACTATCAACCTTATTTTTTGAGACATGGTCTGTTCCTGAACCCAAGCTCACCATTTATTTGGCTACACTGGCTGGCCACAGAGCTGCAGGCATCTGCCTGTCTCTGCCCTTCCCACCATCCCAATGCTCAGGTGCTAAAGTCCTAAACCCAGTCCTCATACTTACTGAATGGAAGGAAGGAAGGGAAAAAGGAGAGAAAGGGAAGGAAGGAGAGAAAAAGAGAGGAAAGAAAGAAGATCTGCTGTGTGAGTGGATCAAAGAGGCGGTGAGGAGCTAGTCCATTCTGCAGAGGACCACCCTGTCCCTGACTTGTCCTTTCCTCTTTCAGCCTACCCTCTCACCAAGTGCCCCCCTCCCACCATCCTCCCCAACGCCGAAGTGGTGACAGAGAATGAAGAATTCAACATAGGTACCAGCTCTCAACCCAAGGCCTTGGGGGAGGAGGGGGCTCAGGCAGCAGCCGGGCCCATCCCCCTGTCCACACATCCCAAGGGGGGAGGGGTGTGACATTCTGTCAGCTGGGGAGAATATCCACAGTCCCAAGCGAGGTTCAGCCAGGAGCAGTAGTAGGCGGCTGGGGCCCTGGGCTGCTCGCTGAAGTCTGACCCAAGCATTAGCCACCTCCGGGGGTCTCCTGGGAAAGTGTGCCTGAGGTACTAGAGCTTCCGGGCCTCTCAACCACACTGATCCCGGGGATGCCCACGCCGGTCTCTCTTGACAGGCGACATCGTCCGCTACAGGTGCCTTCCCGGCTTCACCTTAGTGGGGAGTGAAATTCTGACCTGCAAACTAGGAACCTACCTGCAGTTCGAAGGCCCGCCCCCAATATGTGAAGGTAACTGCACAGAGTCCTACTGTCCTTCCCAGGACCCCTGGTTCTGCTCCTCTTCCCGTGCCCGGCTCTTAACCCCGCCCCTGGCCCACTCAGTGACTTGATCAGTGGGGTTTGATGAGTGGGCGAGTAAAGGCAGAATAAATGAGAACTGGTCACAGCATCTCTGCTGAGCATCTGTGATGCCAAGACAGGGTCTGAAGCCACCAATGTCACCGAGCAGCTTAACAGCAGGCGTGAGGTCTCACTCACCTGTGTTCGGTTCTGTGTCTAGTGGTGGTTCTGTACCGGGGCGAGCTAATGTGTTGACCCTGCTTCCTCCTGTACCTCGGTGTCTCTCTCTTTCTCCCAGTGCACTGTCCAACAAATGAGCTTCTCACAGACTCCACGGGGGTCATCCTGAGCCAGAGCTACCCCGGAAGCTACCCGCAATTCCAGACCTGCTCTTGGCTGGTGAAAGTGGAGCCCGAGTACAACATCTCCGTCACGGTGGAGTACTTCCTCAGTGAGAAGCAGTATGATGAGTTTGAGATCTTCGATGGTAAGTCACTGGATGGTTGCCTAGCCCACTGCAGGGGGGCTGACTTGCTCCAGACCCCTGGGGGTCTGCACTGCAGATTTCCTACTAGAACTTGGCCAGCAGCTCCGTGCGATGTTTCTCGACTTCAGAAACCAAGTCCAGGGACCCAGAGAGATGACTCAGCAGTTAAAACCTTTTCCTCCCAAGCAAAAGAACCTGAGTTCAGATTCCCCAGATAATACATTAAAAAAATGTTGGACAACTGTGACTGTTTGTAATTCCGGTCTTGGAGGGCAGAGTCTGGGAATCCCTCGAGTAAAGCAACAATGGAAGAGCAATTCAGGATGGTTTCCGATATCACTCTTCTGCCTCCACAGGCAAACACAAGCTCAGGTGCTCTCTTACATGCATGAAGGAAAGAAAAAGAGAGAGGAAAAGAGAGAGAGAGAGAGAAAAGGAAGGAAGGAAAGAAGGAAGGAAGGAAGGAAGGAACCAACCAACCAACCAACCAACCAACCAAGACTAGGAGGTCTGATGAGCTGTATGGCCATTGCTTACATAATATCTTGGAGCCATTGCAAGACCCTTTCTTACTCAATTTCTTGAGTATCAACCATGAAGTGAATCCCAGTAGTACTTGCCAGTGAATAGGCTGCCTCCAAACCCAAAGGGTCAATAGAGCTCTGTGCTTTTTCCTTTGTGGCAGGAGGAAAAAGGTGTTGTAATTTGCTATCTGTTTTGGAGAGAATGAGCCATTCTGCCCCAAATCTCTGAACCCTAAAAACTTGCATTGCAAACTTTGTGGAATTTATCTCCCACTCTGTGGAGCATATAAGTCTTTCAAAGGCATCTGCATACATTTTCTCTAGTGGCTCCTCCAGTCCAATACAGTGAGCCCCATATGTTGCATGGTGTAGGGTGTCCAGATGGCCCCTTCACACTGCATCATGATAAAAAGTCAGGAGGATTAACACAGCCCTGAAGCATAACCGTGAATGAAAACTGCAGCCTCATGTGAACCACATGCTCCCTCTGCTCCTCAACTGCTCCACCCTCGGCTACTCGGATGAGTTGCGCTGAGGTAGAAGCAGCTCCTCGCCTCGTGCCCCTCTACTCAGTGGATCAGCCATGACAGGCTTCACATCCTCAGGGGTCAGCATCGACCCGTGTTCAGCAGCCAAAGTCATTAAGAACTTCAGCTATTCTCACTCTAGCATTCAGCTCTAGGAAGCAAATAGTGGTGGGCCCTTGGAGGAAAGAATTGGAGGAATCACTGTTTTCTACAATTGGTGTCATTTTATAGTCTTTTATCGCTGGCACCCATCCTCTACTTCAGTCAGACCATTCTGGAAGGAGAAATGAAAAAAAAAAAAAACTAATTGGGATCTGCAACCTGAGCTAGGGAATGTCCCTTCCCATTTGGGGTGCTTTCTTTCCACGCCCACACCCCAATTATCCACTCACTTCGGTTTTATTCACACATTCTTACTTTCCTGGCTGTTGTTTTTGGTGCCCGTTAAGCTTGCCCTCAGAGGGCATTCCGCATCCTCTGAGCCATATCTGTGGAGCCTGCAGCCTAAAGCCCTTCCAGCAGCTTCTCCTACCTTGAGACCCATTTCTGTTTGTGCTAACCTTGCTTCCAGCTGAGGCACTCCCCTCCCTGAGCCCTGGGGTCCAGGACCATCTCATGCATCACTGCTAGGTTCTGTGGCAGCTTCTGCCCCCATCAGCCACAATGTACCGAGGACAGGGTTTCAGGGGTGCTGATACCCTCCCTCACCAGGGCACTCATGAGTGCTTTACTATATGGAGTCCCCTCTAGGTCCTCCCAAAGAATAGTCAGCCAACAGGAGTTTTGTTCTCATGATAAAACTATTTCAGTGTGCCCCCTTCTCTGACCTCTGACCCTCCTTCACCGTACTAGATGGTTCTATTTTGTTCAGTGCAGCCCATTACTTTCTCAAGCTCCTGATGCTGTCTCCACAGTATACCAGAACCTTTACTGGTGTTCTTCTCTAGGGTAGTAAGTGCTGGTTGTGAATTCCCAAGTTTTAGACTGTATCTCCCTGATCCAGAGCCCTAGACAATCCAGGCATCTAAAGTAGGAAAAGGAAAGAAGGGCTTTCAGGAAGGGTGTCAGGACGGAATGTTGGGGAACTTGGTTGCTCGGAGCCCCGACACTTTCTTCTGGCTGTATTGCTGCTATCTATAAGCATTCCATGAAAATTTTCTACATGAAAGACCCCAAGCTATCTTTAAAATTGGCAGTTACGGGGCTGGAGAGATGTTCAGGGGTTAAGATTCTGTCCCTCAAACAGAAGATCCTGAGTTTGGAATCTGGATCCCATGTAAAAATGCCAGGCCAGGATGGGAGTGGCTTGTACTCCAGTCTTGGGAGGTAGAGCCTGGAAAATTCCAGAGAAAAGCAAAAAAGAGGTAGAACATTCAGGGTGATTCACAAAGTCATCTTTGGGCTTCCACAGGCACTTACCATGCCCTCACAGACAGACAGACACAAAAATAAATAAATAGTTGATGATAGATACAGATGGATGGATGGATGGATGGATGGATGGATGGATGGATGGATGGATAGATGGATGGACGGATAAGTAGTTATAAGCAGGAGGAAGGTCTCTGTTGGAAAATCAGCTCTTCTATCAGCAAGTAGATTGGATCTCACCTCTGTCGGTAGACAGGGGCTTCTGGGATCACTGTCGTGAATCAGGACAGGGAAGAGGGAGCCCTTGACCAAGGCCAGTGGGTGCGAAGCCACCCAGCCCTCCCAGCCCGTGACTGTGCTCACAGGTGTCTGCCCCCCTAGGATAGCCCACTTAATCCTGTGTCCTTCTCACCAGGCCCCTCAGGACAAAGTCCCCTGCTGAAAGCCCTCAGTGGGAACTACTCGGCCCCCCTGGTTGTCACCAGCTCCAGCAACTCCGTGTACCTGCGCTGGTCGTCTGACCACGCCTACAACCGGAAAGGCTTTAAGATCCGATACTCAGGTGAGTAATTAAGCCATCATGTCTCAAGAGGAGGGGTTTCCAGCCCTAAGCCCCTTACGTCACCCACCCGAACATCCAAATAATCCAGAACCCGTCTTCTCGCCAAGACCCCCAACTCCCCTGTGGGAGCTGGACAGCTTCTTCCTACCTGCGTTTTCTCTTCCCTGGCTCTGGATAAAGAGGTGTTCTGCTGTCTCTCTTGGTTCTGGTCCTTTCCCCCACATCAACTCCTTCCTTCTGTCAATCTGTGTCTCCAGAATTTTAACTGTCCTGTATGAACTGATGGGGTCCAACGGGATTCTATTCCCCTAGAAGCTTAAAGATCTTAATGGAAGGCCCTTACCTGCATGACTCGCACAGGAGTCTCTACACGGAGAATATTGGCCCGGCAGCAAGGACACACACAATCTCTCGCCCGGCCAGTCATAGAGCCTTCATTATTAATTCTTCATTAATGCCCAGCCATGTATTCATGGGGTACAAGATGATACTTGGGTACACATGTGCAGTTGTCATGATCAAATAAGCACACCAATCCCAATCCCTTTAAACAGTCATCCTGCCCTTGTGTTGAAAACTGGCAAAACCTTTTCTTCCAACACTTGTGAAACACAAGTCGATTTATTATTCACGATATAGTTGTCTGGTTGTGTTGTAGAACACAAGCTGATTTTTCTTTCAAACTGTTATATGACTAGTGGCCAACCTCACGCCATCCCCTCTGCCCCCAAGTTCTGCCAACGCCGACTGTACTCTATCCTTGTCTATAAAGTCAACTTTGCCCAGCTGGCACCTGTGAGCGACAGCACACGGTTCTGGTCCTGTCTGTCTGGGCCGACTCACTTCACGTCGTCCTCCAGTTCCATCTACCTTGCCTCGAATGACAGGACCGTGTTCTGTTTTGACGAGGCAGAACTTCGGGGCGGCCAGACTCCAGCAACAGTCTATAAGAAGCACACAAATACTCCTAGGAAGGTAACGAGACGAGGAAGATCAAATTTCCTGAACTCTCCTCATGGGGATCACCAACCCACTTGCTAAACTGAAACCTTTATGCCCACTTTGAAAGGCGGTGGCTTCAAGGAGCAGCTGCTGGCTGGGCTGTGGGGGTCTGGAAGGAGCAATTCATGACGGCAGACCTTGGGAGGCGACTCCATCACGCACCAGTCCCCCTCAGCACGTCCATGGCTGTGTCTGGCCTGCCATCTAAACAAGCATCAAACAAGTCTTTAAACAGCGTCAGTCGGGAGGGACATCAAATATCAAGTCCTCCCTGAAGGACCACATGACTTTGTCCATGTCGCAAGACCAGTCCTAACTTAGAAGACCTGTGTGAACCCCTGAAGAACCCTTAGGAAGAGCTAAGCAGATGAAGCTCAGGGACACCTGGCCTTCACTTTCTCAAGTCCATTTCCTCTGCAGAGCCCATCCACGCTCTTCCAGTCCCCCAAGGTTGGGGAAAAGACAGCCTCACCACTCGGGTCAGTGATCTACTTACTCTATCACTAACTAGTCATAGGGTCTTTAGAAAGGGTGCTTAACAATTTGGGCCTCAGTTTCCTCAAAATGCAAAAGAAGCCACTTAGGGAATGTCAGGGTGAGGCCCCGTGCACGCTCATGTGATTGGAAGGAAAAAAAATCCATTCCCCTATCCCAGCTCTAAATTCCAAGCTGAAAGCTATGAAGGAATTGCCTTTTCCTTGACGTTCCAAAAGCAATGTGTTTGAAGGTACCAGTCAGTTGTCAGGACGGTGTGGATGCCGCGTCCACAGGGGGTTTGCGGCATGTAAACAGGCCTGAATCATTAAGACACAATAGATGTGTGTCATCTGCACCTACTTCAGTCACGGTGACAAAGCAAGTTTTAGATCTCACATTCTGAGATCCCCCTTCCTGGGTGAGGGAGTGTGAGACACTTTTCCTAGGGAGATACCACACACACCTCTATTTGTTCACCCCACAGAGGGACTCAATGACAGACCAAGTGACATTGACATCCAAGTGTAACTTGGTGAACCACTGAGTTTATGTTGCTTACAGGGATGTGGGTGGGGGTTACTTACAGGAACAGGGTGGACTCAGAGTCAGCTGTGTCACTAAAAGCCACCCCAGCCTGGGTGGGACTCATGGAAGCCGCAACCCTGGAGCTGTCTGCACGACTTCCAGCCAGCTCAGCTCTTTAGTTACTTCTAGACTGCTGAGCTGCGAGGCTCCTCCAGTCGGCTGGGCTGGCCGGGGAGCGTCCTTCCTCAGCAGTTGGTTAGCTGTGCACCTCGTCTCTTTTCCTTGGGCCCCTCCACCTCCTGGATTTCACTGGTTTCAAGAGCTTCTGGAAACTAAGGAGCTGTTGGCTTTGTCTGTGTTCTTCCAGGACAGAATGTTTCATACAGCTGCACAACATCCTCCTCTAGTTTGACAGAGCAAAGTCCAAGATGGCACTGTGTTATGATGCTAGATGAAAAACACCATACAACTAACAGGGAGGCTCATAGATATGGTGTCTGTAGACCAGAGGGGCCAAAACAGAAGGAGGACATGCGTCAGCCTGGCAGGGAAGTGTTTAAAACAAAACATCACTTCCAACTGCACAAGGACATGACCCCAAGACAAGAAGCCAGGGGTCTCACTATGGAGCATATGATGGGACCCAGCCCCTGCTCCTCCTCATCGCTGTCTGCCTGGAAATCCCAGTCAAGAGGTTCTTTGGGCAAATGAAAGAGCCTTAACCTTGGGGTCTCAGGATCAACCTCTCACGGACTCACAGAACCAACCTGTACCAGTTACTTGTCTCATCCATGACAAAATACTCAACAAGGACAACTTAGCAAAGAAGGGTTTATTTTGGCTCGTGGTGTGAGGGTCCAATCCATCATGGCAGGAAAGGGTGGGTGGAAACGAGCTTGAGGCAGCTGGTCACTGTCCGCAGTCAGGAAGCAGAGAGACGAACGCTGGTGCTCAGCCCACTTTCCCCTTTTCATTCCCTTGGGTGTCCCAGCTCGGGGAATGGGACCGCCTCACAGACATGCCATGTCTCCTTGTGGATTCTAGACCCTGGGGACCATCCTACAGCCCTGAGGCTCCAGCAGAGTCTCTGGTGTGAGTTTCCTCTGTTTTATCTGTTTCCTTCATTGCCTTGCTCCCGACCTAACAGCAGCTGGCGTCTAGCGGACTCTTGGGGGCTGCTGACTGAACAGATGCATGACATACAGTCGAAGCCGTCCACCGGGGAGGGGGGGAAGTGAGCCCTGTAGGGAAATGTGTATCGTGGGTTGCCGGGTCCCCAGCACAGCAGAAGGAAACAGAACACGTGTTTATCAAACACTAACTGCCCTGCGCTGCAATGGGGACTTTATACACATGGGCTCCCGCATATCATGCAAACATTTGTGGGGTAAGTATTGTGGTGGTGAAGCTAGAGCTGAACAAGCTTGGGTGATTTGTCCCAAGTTTCAGAAACTGATGCCCTATCAGTCATGACTTTCCAAAGCCCCACTGGGTTCTGCTTTCCAAGTCTGCCTACGGGGTTTGAAAGCAACTTGGGCTGTCTCTAGGCAGCAAAGGGGTTGGCGATGCAAGGAACAAGTTGCTTCTGTTTTGTTTTGTTTTGTTTTCAGCCATCCTTCGGTTTGTTTTGACTTTTCCTAACTGGCTCTTTCAAAATCAACTGCTCAGACTTTCCTAAATAGCCAAGAACTGGGCAGCGGTGAAGAGAAGGAAATGGGGGGAGGGGGGCGCTGGAACAGTTTGCCTGTCCTGTGGGCACCCAGCTGAGTCCTCCTCTTATTCTCCAGCTCCCTACTGCAGCCTGCCCAGGGCTCCGCTCCACGGCTTCATCCTGGGTCAGACCACCACTCAGCCCGGTGGCTCCATCCACTTCGGCTGTGACTCGGGCTACCGTTTGGTGGGACACAGCATGGCTATTTGTACCCGACATCCCCAGGGCTACCACCTGTGGAGCGAGGCCATTCCTCTCTGCCAAGGTAAGTAGCAGGGGGTGATGTGGCTTGATTAGGGGATACCTGTGGATTTCCCAGGGCTTGGTGACGAACTCACTCTTTCAGCAAACGTTTATTTAGGATCCAACCCTAGGGATGACAGATGTGTAGCCGTCTCTACTCTGGAAGAAATGAAGATGATGTCCATGTAAGAATAATAATGTGCCCAAGTGAAGAGATGTCAGTTAGGAGGGTTAAGGGTATAGAGGACCCTTCCTGAGCCTGCCTCCTCCTGGGTAGCTGGAAGGACTCCCAAAAGTGAGGCGTGGAGTTTGGCTCCTAGAGCAAATGTGTTGAGCAAACATATGAAGCGTATCACGCATTAACCATGCGTTTCATGTTTGCATGCATTAACCTTTTTACAATTTACAGGGGTTGCCCCCTTGAAATTCAATAAGTCATGATGAAGCCTCTTGCTTTATACAGTTAATATAAAGTAGCAAAAAATAAACTAATAAAGGCTGGGGTGAGAGCTGACTCAACTTCCTTGCAAGCATGAGAATCTCTACTGGATTCCATAGAGCCTACATTAAAAAAAAAAAAAAAAAAAACTGCGGTAGTGCGAAACTTGTAACTCCAGTGCTGGGGAGCAACCAGATTAGCCTAATTGATGAGATTCAGGTGAAGGAGAGACCTTGTCTCAAAAACCAAGGTTGTCCTCTTGCCTTCAAACGCACACACACACACATGCACCCGCACACTCATGAACACAGAAAAATAAATAAATAAAAATAACGTAGCTCCAGACTAGAAATCTGAAAAAAAAATTAAGAACAAAAGAAAAACGTGAAAATGATCTGTAATATCACCAAATCACAACCATTGGTCTGGGGAGATGGCTGAGGGGTTAAAGCTTTTGCCTCTTAAGCTACAGAACCTGAGTTTGGTTCCCAGATCCCACATCAAAATGCCAGGCAGATGTGGCGGCAGCCTACAATTCCAGCTCTGAAGGGAGGAGCCTGGGAAAACCCAGAGCAAAGCAACAAGGAGGTAGAGCAACTCAGGATGATTCCCTGTTTCACTCTTGGGCCTCCACAGGCACACGCATTCAAATACCCTCTGGTACGCACATTAAAAAAAAAAATTACTACCATTAGCATTTCAGGGAAATTTCTTTTTGTCTTCAATGTACTAATTACGAAAAATCATATTTTATGTTAAGAGCTGCAGCATACAAAACTTTCAATGTTTTGTCAACACCCATCACATGGTTGGTAGTTGTATAGCATTATGGGAAAACTGACACGTATTCACAGCTTTTGGTAGCTCTTGTCCTCCACAAAATTTCCCCTGACATGTGCAGAGGAAGTTACTATCTCCCAAGATCTCAACACATTCTTGCATTGGCAAGAAATAGAACTTTGCTAATTGTAAACAAAAGGAAGAAACCACACTGTTATTTGGGTTTGCTTGTCTGGGTTCCCAGGGGGCGAAATCTTTTCCGGTGGCATCTGTCATTTTGACCCTCACACCCATCTCCATACTTCTGTATAAGTACCACGCGCTAACCGATTGCGCCACTGGAGTTCCATCTCCATACTTCTAAAAAGACCTAAAACAACGTGCTGTTAATATTTATTAAAAGCCGGGGCTGGAGAGGTGGCTCAGGGGCTAAGCCTCTGCCTTGCAGGCGGAAGGTCCTGAGTTCGGATCCTAGACCCCACGTATAGACGCCAGCGGAAGCGGGGGTGGCCTGCGTTTCTGGTCCTGGTAGGGCAGAGCCTGTGAACCCCGGGGCAGAGTAAACAAGGAGGTGGAGGCGTCCAGGTGGTTCCCGAATTCACCCGTGGTTCTACACGCACACATACATATACACACATACACACATGTGCGCACATGCATACACACACAATTGAATAAATAATAAAAAAATTAAAAAAAATATTTATTAAAAGCCCAAAGCCAAGTCCCAACTGTCACAAATGGCAAACGTCAGTCATTTGGTTTCAAGCCACATTTGTAACCACATCAGCACAATGCCGTGGCCCTCGTATGTGGAGTGTGTTACTTCCCCAACACCACCATGTCCGGCATAGCTCAGGAGCTGAACGGGCAGGTATTCTGTCTGTTCTGTCGCTGCTTGCACACTATGCCCCTCCTCTCCTAGCTGGCTCTGCCTCGCTGCCATCCCTCTCCACACCCACTGTCTCACAGACCCCTCATCCCTACCCCAAGAGTCAGACACTGCTTTTATCTCCCTGGCTTCCCACCCACAGAACATCCTTCTTGCCTCTGGTTGGGGACTCGGACTGTGACTCCTGCTGCTGACTTGTTGCCTTCTGTCCTCCGCTGTCCACAGAGGTCAGGCCCTGTCAGCCACTACCCAGGGCCTTCCTGCCGCCCAAGCTTATTCCAGGCCTGAGAGAAGAAGGCCTGCGCTCTGGGCCAGAGGGGCAGTGCATGAGAGAGGTGACAGTAGGAACTTTGACTCTGATTAATATTTCTCTTTTTAAAAAAAATGTATGCATGTGGCTGCGTATAGTAAAAGACACTTGAGTGTATGTGTCTGTGGAGGTTCAACAGTGATTTCAGGACTCATCCTGTATTGTTCTACCTCCATATCGCCTTACTCTGGAGTTTCCCAGACTCCACATTCCAGGGTTAGAAGTGCAGGCCGCTGCCATTTCTGCCCGGCACTTTTATGTATGATCTGGGAAACAAATTCAGGTCCTTTTACTTGTGAGACGACAACTTAACCCCTGAGCCTTCTCTCCAGCCCCTGATTAATATTTCTGCATGCATGCTTCTTCTGTAAATACAGTTTGTTCTGAAGTGTCACCCCGAGAACCCTCTTCTTTGTACTCCTGAGTCAGTTTTTATCATTTTCATATGTCAAAGCTTGCCATTTCTTGTTTTCCACATTATTTTTTATAGTGAATACCCTTAAGTAACTTCCTCAGAGAAGGTTCACGAAAGGTAAAATTCCTGAGTCTATAAATGTGTGAAAATGTCATCAGTTTTGCCTTCACAAATGCTTAGTGAGTTGATTAGATAAAACTCTAGGTTGTGAATAGTAATCTAAAGGGATATCTGATGCCAATCGGATTCTCACCTTTCAAATGACTCTCTCTCTCTCTCTCTATTCCTCCCTCCCCCCCTTCCTCCTTCTTTCCCTCCCTCTTTTTCTCTATGCATCCTTTTGTTATCTTTCTATCTAAAGACTTTCCTCTCTCCTTAGCTCATGGAAATTTACATTTAGGATAATGCCATCCCACCATTTTCTGTTCTTTCCAGAGTGTTAGGCCTCTGGATTGAGACCTTTTAGTTTTATTCCTTTTCTTTCTGAAAATGAAAGAAACGTTAATTTGGGCAAAATTTAAAAGGGCTTTTTTCTTGTCTTTTTGTTATATTTTTTTTTCAAAGCATCCTGTTCTCATTTCATGAAAGCCACGTTGCCTTGATTCTTCTCAAGATACTGCTTACCATATCCAGAGATCAATGATCTTGTCTTACTTCACTTCCTGAATGCACAGTTTCCTAGGAAGCTCCTCCCTGCCCCGCCCCTGCCACCAATTTTTTTTTTCATTTTATCGACACTACTGGTTTTCTGCAGATGTGTAGTTACCTCTGATTGCTCATATTTAAAAAGTGAAAGTTAGAACTGATTGTCCCAAGTAGCAGATGAAGGTTAATTACCCTCATTGTTATTTCTTGTAAATATCTTGGCCTTTGACGTCTCTCTGGTGAATAAGATCTGGAGCTGAGTATGAGCCAGAGTTTAGCTGGCCGCCTTCAGGTGGAGGGAGACCTTCAGTCCTAGGACCAAAGCCTTACTCCTCTGCAGTTGTCCACGCCACCATAGTGGCCCTAATTCTTCCAAGAGCATTCTCTCGTTCCACTTTAAGTGCTTGTGTGGAAGCAGTTCTTTCCTTCCATCTTGAGTCGGGATGGGGATGGGGGTCTTCCTTTTTGTTCAGCAATAGATGTTCAAGTGCCTGGACACTGCATCTTACCATCTTACCCTGCAGCTCTTTTCCCAGGTATCTTCTGCTACAGCCTTTTTGTTCCGCGTCATCAATGAGCGCACTTCTGTCTTCGCTCCATCTTCCCATGCTTTCTTCCCTGCCATCTCTGATCATGGCCCCCTGGTCTCACCTGCATCGTGAAGATTTTCTTGCTTTTTGCGATCACCTTATTAGGGCTCAAGAGGAAAAGAAATATCAGAACATGTCCTCAAGTACACCATCTTGAGACGGTGCCCAAGCTTATTCCAGCCCAGCATCCAAAAAAAAAAAAAAAATGTTCATGGTGTCCTTTCTCCCTCACAGCTCTTTCCTGTGGTCTCCCCAAAGCCCCCAAGAATGGAATAGTGTTTGGCAAGGAGTACACGGTGGGGACCAAAGCTGTGTACAGCTGCAATGAAGGCTACCACCTGCAGACAGGCGCCGAGACCACCGCGGAGTGTCTGGACACGGGCCTGTGGAACAACGGCAATGTGCCCCCGCAGTGTGTCCGTGAGTGGCGGGCACTGGAGAAGGGGGTCAGGAGGGGCGGGGCATGCGGTGGAAAGATTCCCATGAAGGGTAAGCTCCAAACCCAGGGGTGAAGGGAAACCTTGTGTGAGGGTAGACGGCTCAAGGAGGAGATGGGGGCAGAATAGGGGGCTACCAACTCCTGTCCCCATCAGAAGTTCTCTTCAGAGCACCAAAGCATCATCATGCCCTGGGCTGTTTATATAAACCACCACAGCACTTAGAGCTGGCCAAGCCAGAACACTCCGTTTCAGATGGGATTGCTGTCCAAATGTCCCACGCGTGTCCCTTCATCACTGAAATGACAACTCTTGGGCCAGGGCACAACTTAGCCATCTATTGCACCATGTTTTATGTAGTGGCACAAGTTTTTGTTTGCCCTAAACTATGCTTCATAAAAAATATGAATTACCTCCGAGGATTTTAAAACCAAGAAACTTGAGATAAATATCCAAATTGCAGGCTTCTCTTGGCAAACAAAGATCTCCAGTCAGGGATGTAGCTTGGTTGGTAGTGTGCCCACATAGCTAGCACGCTGGCATGCACGAGGTCCAGCTTTGCAGAAACCAAGCACGGTGGTGCATGCCTCTAATCTCAGCACTTTGGGAGGGGGGAAGACAGGTAGAGACAGGAAGATCTGGAGTTTAAAGGCTTGTTTACCTGAGCCATATGAGACCCTATCTCAAAACAAAATGAATAAGAAAATAAATAAAATGAAAGATGCCCTCTACATCCAGTGAGCAGTACTGAATGCCGTCTTATTTGGGCAGATCTGCACTTCCCTACTTGCTGTATCTGCCTCCCAACCTTCTTCATTCATTGATTGAATCTGTCTATAGAGACCAAAGGTTCCTGTGTACATCATTACCGCACTGCACTCTCCCTCCTCAGCTCTGGACTCTTGGGGTGTCCTCCATGATTAATTAGTTCATCCTCTTCCCTGTTCCTCGTCCTCACAGCCGTGACCTGTCCCGACGTCGGTAGCATCAGCGTGGAGCACGGCCGGTGGAGGCTCATCTTTGAGACTCAGTACCAGTTCCAGGCCCAGCTGATGCTCATCTGTGACCCTGGTTACTACTACACTGGCCAGAGGGTCATCCGCTGTCAGGCCAACGGCAGATGGAGCCTGGGGGACTCCATGCCCACCTGCCAAAGTAAGCCCAGGAGAGTGGGGTGGGGTGAGTTGGGGAAGGGGAGAAGGGGCACCTCCAGGGACTACGGCCTACCATTTGGACATTCACCTAGAAACAGGAGTTGGGGAAAATACCTGCTTCTTGGAATCTAGTCACCTTATGACAAGCTGCCTTTTAATTGGGCTGTCCAGCTCAGCAGGCACTAATTCATTTATTTGACATTCATTGCTTTTCTTAGATTCTTTAATCCAGTCTCAAAGGTCCATGTCCCTGAGAGGGAGGTCTGTCAGGGGGTGCTCTTGAGATTCCCCTTTGAAGGGAGGAAAGAGAAGGGGAGGAAAGAAAAGGGAAAGGGGAGAGGGAAGAAGAAGGGAGGGGAGGGGCTCCATGGCGGAGCACTGCCATGCAAGCGGCACGACAGCGCAGTCTTGGTCATCAGGTGTCACTTGTTCCTCCTCAGTGCCCCTCAGCGTGCTCTGCTGAGGGGGGTGTGAGGCCACTACAGGGTTCAAAGGGACAAGATGGCTGCCTGTGTCTGCCCCGAGCACTGGCAGAATCGCCATCTTATCCTAACCGTGGCTCCGTCTCAGCCGCCTATATTCTTCAGAAACGCGCATACCTGTGCCTTGTCTCCAGAGACCGTTTGCCATGTGGGCACCTTCACTCCTCCAGGGCTCCTGGGGACACCTGCAGGGGGCATCACAGGCCCCAGCGCCCTAGCATGTTCCGGTTATAAGCTCTGGGACAGGACGGTCAAGCAGATCTTGGTCATCACTCTTGATCTTCATAAAAAAAAAAAAAAAAAAGCGCATGCCCTGTGTCTCCCCCACCTCCCGCCCCCAACTGTTGGAAAGGCTTATCGAATGTTTGTGATCCTTTCAGTCATCTCCTGTGGAGAGCTCCCCACGCCCCCCAGTGGGCACCGCATCGGAACACTGTCCATCTTTGGTGCGACTGCCATCTTCTCCTGCAATTCCGGATACACATTGGTGGGCTCCAGGGTCCGGGAGTGCATGGCCAACGGGCTCTGGAGTGGCTCCGAAGTCCGCTGCCTTGGTGAGTGGCATCCTCAGGCCCATCATGCCTAAGTCCTCTCAAAAAGTACTAACTTCAGACATCAACCAGAGAGCATCTACCATGAGTACAGTAGTGCTAGGTGCTCATGGGACGCCCAAAAGAATGAGAACTTCAAGCCTGGTGAGGCCAGCTCCTGAGGGGCTTGTGTTCTAAAACAGCCCTTCTTACCGACCTTTTTCTGGTGCATGTAGCCGGGCTTCACGCAGGCACATTCCTCTAACACACCTGCAGTGTACACAGTGGTGCCACAGGTTGGACCCCAAGCCTCAATACATGTGCATTTAGGGGACTTAAACCACGGTAATCCCAAAGACAAGAGAAGAGGGGTACGCCCCACCTGGGTATAGCTACAAAAACCAAAGCCAGGAAATAGGTGGTTTCTGCACGAAGCCAAAGGAGCTAATGGAATGCCGGGAACTCACCCCACCCAAATCTCATTCATTAAAACAAGTGGCCCGTTGCTGCCCAGAAAGGAAGATGCATGAGGCCAAGCCGTCTGCTTCGGCATGGTCGTTTTTATGAAAATAGGCTTCGATGGCCTCCGTCAGACCGTGGTGCTCCCTAGAGTGCAGATACCCAGGGCATATTCATCACTGTGACAAACTACCTGTGATAGCCAACTTACAACAAAAAAAGATTTATCTTGGCTTACAGCTTCAGAGGTTCAGCCCACCGTCCCTTGGCCCTGCTGTTTTTTGGTCCCATAGCGAAGCAGTAAAACATAGTGGGAGTGAGGGGCAGAGGAAGCTGCTCCCCTCATGGAAACCAGGAAACTTCAAGAGACAGGAAGTGGTCAAGATTACCATATCTGTTTCACAAGCAGGATCCCAGTAACCTAAGGTCCTCCCCATCTCTGGAATGTTGTGCCCACCATCCTGGTGGTGCCAGGGATTAGATGCCAAGATATCAACACAGGGGACTTCAGGGGATTTAAACCATAAGCAACAGAGATGCCTCCACTTCTATGAAAAGATACAGAAACTGAAGCTCAGACATGGACGGCCATTTCAAATGCAGCCTTGCAATGGGGCTTACCAAGCCCTCAGTACCATTTCTTTCATGTCCGAGATTCTTCAAGCTACTTCTAGGTTGTAGCCCTCAGGGGTGGGGGCATGAAGAGTGGCCTCGGGGTACATTCTTCTTTTACCCACTTGTCCTTTTCTCCTTCCTGCTTCTAACTGTCCCTCTTTAATTCATTCTCTTCCTCCACCCACCAAAGCTGGACACTGTGGGACCCCAGAGCCCATCGTTAATGGACACATCAATGGGGAGAACTACAGCTACCGGGGCAGCGTGGTGTACCAGTGCAACGCTGGTTTCCGCCTCATTGGCATGTCCGTGCGCATCTGCCAGCAGGATCATCACTGGTCGGGCAAGACCCCTTTCTGTGTGCGTAAGTATATCATCCACTCTCCCTAGACATGAGTTCACAATCAACTTGGACTTCTTCCCTTTCCCTCTTGCTTAGGCTAGCTGTAGGTTTTGTGTATTTATTCTTTTTTATTTTTAAAGATATCATAATCATTATATTTGTTGTTTGAAATCTTCATCATTTCCTTGTGATTTCCTTCAATTTACTTTTTTTTAATTGCTCAATTTCTAATTTTACCTTGGATTGAATTCGCTTTTTTTCAGTCTTTCATTTTGTATTTATTTTTAATGGGTACAAGTATTTGGAGTTCAGAAATTTCTGGTCAATGGTTTTAAAGAATATATTGTAAAAAATTAATGTTTCTTATTAGAAGTTATGTCACTTTGGCATTAACTACCCCTTCCACCTGAAAGATTTTCAATAATTTCCAAATTTTCTTGGCTAAAAAGTCCTCTTGCTTTTTTTTAATATTCATGGTACATCATATTTCTAATTCATGAAATTTACTGTTGCTTTCTTTGTGACTTAACATTTGACCATTTATTACAAATGTTCCATGTGCATTTGAGGAGTGTTATGTATATTTATATATAATATAGATCCAGAAAATATAAATTCTGCCCCTTAGTTTTATATAAAGTCTTCCACTTGATAAACTATATCCTCTACATTCTTATTTGTCTTTTGCCCACTTGATACATTTTGTCTTAAGAATAAAGTTTTCTATTATTATTGTTTCCATTTTTTTCTTATGCTTCTGTAAGTTCTAGTACACAAAGGTGTTGCTGTGTTCTTTGGAATATGAATACCCATTGCTATTATATCCCCCATTGCATACTGTATTTTCCCACCTTCAAAATATCATCTTCTCTAGGCTGGGAGAAAACTCAAGGACTAAAGTCTTTGCCTCCCAAGCAAAAGGGTCTGAATTCAGATTTTCATATCCCACATAAAAATGATAAGCAGAAACCTCAGAACAAAGAAAGCAATAAGGAGGTAGACTTAAGTGCCTTCTTGTATTCTCTCTCTCTCTCTCTCTCTCTCTCTCTCTCTCTCTCTCTCTCATTACTTTTTAGCTTGAATTTTACTTTTCTTGATGATAGGCTGGCTTAAAATTCTGTCATTTTTTCCCGATATACCTTTAACCGTCTACTCAGTGAAAGCTGCAACTCAAGAATTCATTATGATTCTGTGTACAGCCTTAAGTTTGGCTTTGCCCTGTGAGCTGACTTGAAAATCTGCCTTTAGGCTGGTTAAACTCATTCATTTACACAGATGCATTTTGTGTGTTCAGTCTTAGTTCTATAATTTATGCAATCATGGTGTGCCCCCACCCCTTCTTTGGCATTTACAAAAGATTAGATCTTTGTCCTGTCACTTGTTTTTGTGGTTCTAATGGTGTGATGCCATTGGTTCATTGCTACTTTACTTAACCCTTTATCATGTAGGTTAGCAGCACTTGCCTAGTGTCCTCGAACTTTGCATGGTGGGTATAGGACAGTCCTCAAGCTTCTTCTGTGCCTCTTTCCCTTCTTCTTTCATTTGTACTTCCATTATTTCTACTTGACCAGGCTGACAATTTAAAGGCTGTAGCTTTCTCCGTCTTGTGTATAGCTGTGGGCACTTATTATAATGGTTAGGTGCTCTGATTCTCTTCTGTAACTGCTTTCACGTTGCCCCTACATCTATGATTAAATGCTGCTGAAGTTTTCCCAGTTGTCTTCAGTAGCATCAAGTTCAGCCTCCACTGGATTCCTCAGCAAGATGCTTGGCATAAAAACCCTCAAGTTCTTGCATGGTTTCTTCAATTTGGCTTATTTTAGCTTCCTTTGTGCCAGAGATTCAACCTGCGACCTTGTAATGTTAAGCACGCACCCTAACCCTGAGCCACATCCCCAACTCTTGGCATTTTAAGACAGGGCCTCATAATGCAGCCCAAGAGGGTCACACATTTTCAGATTTTCAATCCTTCTGCTTCCATCTTCCAGTGCTGAGATAGCAGGCATGTGCCAACACTCATGGTACCCTCGCGTGTCCAAATCTGGTTTCCCGTGCCTTAAAACATGAAAAGCAGCTGGCTCAGACATAAAAGCCTTAGTCACAAATTATTTCATTGATTTTTAAGCATATTATTCCAGCATTGTTTTTCTCAGCATGTTGCTTTTCATGTGTGCTTGTATGTACCATGCACTTTGCCTTGGTTTTTATTGTCTGCATTTAAGCTGTGTAACGTGTGTCAGCGTGCGTGTACATGGAAAAATGATGACAGCATCTCTCACATCACTACATTTGGGTGTATGTAGTCAGGAACTTTCCAGTGTACAACTCAACTGCACATTAGACCTCTAGATGTAACCATCCTGCATTTCTGCATCTCTGTACCCTTCAATCAACATCCCTTCCCCCACACACACTGCCCCTAGTAATCACCATTCATGTCTTTTTTTTTTAATTTTTTTATTATTATTATTTATTCAACCGTGTGCATATGCGTGTGTATGTGCGTGCGTGTCTGTGTGTGTATGTCTGTGTATGTGTAGAACCACGGACGAATTCGCAAACCACCATGGGCGCCTCCACCTCCTTCTGCCCCGGGATTCACAGGCTCCGCCCTACCAGGACCAGAAGCGCAGGCCGCCCCCGCTTCCACCTGGCGTCTATACGTGGGATCTGGGATCCGAACTCAGGACCTTCCGCCTGCAAGGCGGAGGCTTAACCCCTGAGCCACCTCTCCAGCCCCACCATTCATGTCTTTAAGCATTCTATTTTTAAAATTTCAGTCTTAGTTTAATCCTATTGTCTCAATGAGAATTTGGTGATTTTCAGAGGATACTGATCATTTTTACCTTTTTATCTTTTGCTGGTGTATCTCAAAGTTGACTGCTTTAATGCAGTTATCCTGGGCATTTGCTGAGTTTTCAAATATGTAGATTTCAGTCTTCTTTTATTTCTCAAACATTTCTTAGATTATAGTTTTAACTAGCTCTGGCCTCCTATGCCTGGGTTTGGTGTTCATTTCTCTGCTCCTAAGCAATTTAAAGTTTATAACATTCTTTATCTTATGGGTTGCCGAGGACCTAGGTTTTTCCCTACTTTCATTTGTTCCTGTTAGTTTGCATTCTGGGAGACTTAGGTGGCCACTATTATCCTCAGCTGCCTACAAGTAATTGAGGAAATTCTTCACTTTTTTTTAAAGTTCCCTGAAGCCAGCCTGTATTGTGAAACACAGGAGGTTTGTTCTTGTTATGAGGCAGGGTTTTTTGTTTTTAATTCTTCCACTTCATTTGCTTTCTTCTATATAAAATAAGCCAATAAAGTAACAAGACTTGCCCCATAGCGATGGCTAAAAAGTAGTCTCAGTGGCTCCTGAAGTGTTAAATTACAGAAATTAAGACCCATCTGTATTCAGTCCTCTCGGGTCTGTCTGAACACAATGGGTCTCATTGCAGCCAGAAGATGCAAATGTGGATGCCTTCAGGAGACTGGCACTTGATCTGTCAGAAGAGGTTTGCTGTATAAATAGTGAGGGGTGCTAGGATCTGGATACCAAGCATCTGCCTGGCTTAAAACACACTTCTTGTTAGGCCTGGTCACTCTAGCAAGCAATTTAACCATGACTGAGGTTCTTGGGTGCGGACATGACTGAATGAGAGCACATGCCAGCGCCACCTCCAGATAGCACATGGCTCTGTGACTTCTGATGAGTTCGGTCCCCATTTCTTCATTCATGAAAATCAGGTACCTCAGAGTTTACTGTAACGTAAAGTGTGTCGGTTGTTGCGTTACTCTGCATGGTTGCTGAGAAAATCTTTAAGGGAACAAGGGGGGTTATTCTCTTACAGTTGTCTGGCTACAGTTGTTTGTCCAGCGTGTCAGGAGAACATGAACCATCACCAAACTGCTGAGGGAACTGGCCACACCATAGCCACATAACAGCTGGGACGATCCTTACTTGCCAAACTAGCATGTCTAGCCAAGTACATTCAAGGACGCTAACTTCCTCAATTAGGTGTCTGTATTTTATTCACCTGTCCAGAGCCTAGTTCCACCCACTATGGGCTGGGTCTGCCCCATCAACTAGACAATCTCCTGCAGGTTCACTCGGCTTAACTCAACTACCAATTATCTACAGATGTGCCCAGAGCTTGAACCCTCAACCATCAAGTTGACACCTGTGCCTTACTATGACACTAGTAATGTAAATGGTCAGAATGGTGCTGCTGCTTGCATTGTAATGATGATGAGGGCGATGGCAGTGATAGTGATGATGATGATGATGATATTGATGGCCGTGACAGTGGTGATGATGATGGTAATGATAGTGATGATGGGGATAATGAAATGATGATGTTCTGCTTCCCCTTCTGCAGCCTGAACTAGTTCTGAAGAAAAGCACAGCCAACAAGATGTGAACATATGTGCTTTGTGCATGTGCTCATGTTTGCACATGCATGTGTGTGTGTGTGTGTGTTCATGAGGGAGGGTTAAAGGAATTGATCCATGCAGTCATAGAGGCTGATAAATGTGGAATCTGCAGACTGGCTGGCATCTGCCCCCACGCAGAGCTTCCATTCAAAAGGCTACAGGCTGTCTGCTGGTAGAAGCCCTTTCAAGGAAATTAAACTCTGCAGATAAGTGAAGCCTTTCAACTCACCATGTGAGGCACACACCTGCATGGTGGACAGCGATCTTTTTTATCGAGTCCCCCATATAAATGTTCATCTCAACTAAAAACAAATATACCCACTCAGAACCATCTAGAGCAATATGCAACCGTGTACCTTTTTGATGTAAAGTCAGCATGGCACAGCCGTGTGGCTTGAGAGGGCTGCTGTGCTTTAGCTTTTCATCACCATGACCCAAATACCCAACATAAACACTGTGAAGAAGGAAAGGTTCGTTTTGGCTCATGGTTCCAGAAGTTTCCGATTATTGTAGTGGGGCAGGTATGATGGAGCAAAGCAGCTCGCATCATGGCAGCCAGGAAGCAGAGAAAGGGAATACAGGAGGAGGCCAAGGCCAGACAGAGCCCCCAAAGACATGCCCCTGATGGCTCACTTCTCCAACTAGATCCAGCCTCTGACATCTTACTGTCTCCCACCAGTCCCGTTATGAACCCATCAAGGGATGATGACAGCCCTCCTGATCTAATAGTCTCTGGAAACTCTCCTGGACACACCTACAGGTGTGCTTTTGTACTCTTCTAGATGTTTCTCAGTCCCATCAAGTTGACAGTCAGGGTTGACCATCACAGCTACCTGTTCTACTAAGATGCTTCCGCCTCTTCCTTCCCTAGCAATAAAAGCCACTGCACTGAGCCAGAAAGAACCTTCCAGTGAACAGGAACCCCAGTCAGAAGCCAGGAACTCAGAACCCTGCTGTCAGGCAATGACTGAGGCAGATGAAGCTTTGGAGCAGACAGCAGGCACAGAACCCTGAGGGCACGAGTTGCTCATGGGGGACACAGGTGGCAGCAGCTGCTCCTGCCATCCTATGGCCTGGAAGTATGTGGGTGCGAGTGAGCTAGAGCCGTAGCCACAGGAGACACACCCAGGGCACCGTGATGCCCTGATGGAGGCTTTGGTGTCTTTCTCCTCTTGACTTGGCTGGGGTTGCTTGGGAATTCCTTTCTAGCCCCTTCTCAGTTCCTTTCGAGAGTTTTCTTTCATTTTGGGAGTTGGTTTGTTTTTAATTTTGTCTTACCTGCCCTTTAAAAGTGGTGCTCCTGAAGAAGGCCTTCGTCGCTCCCAAGTGGTTTTTAACCTTAAGAGGGGGCCGTGACCCTTTGCCAATGAAGCACACGCCACAGATCCTCTCCCGGGCTGGCTGTGTGTACCCAGTGCCTGGCGTATAATGCCAGCGGGTTCGAAGATCCCTTGAAGCATATCCCCACACATCCCTACAGCTCATCGATCAGGCAATCCTACTCACCCTGGGGACCCCAGTCAGGTCCCATGCCAGGGAAGAAGAGAAGCATTTTGGGGGTGTAGGAAGACTCACAGGCCTTCTGTTTTGCTCACAGCGATTACCTGTGGACACCCAGGCAACCCAACCAACGGTCTCACCCAGGGCAGCCAGTTCAACCTCAACGACGTGGTCAAGTTTGTCTGCAACCCTGGGTACATAGCCGAGGGGGCTGCCAGGTCCCAGTGCCTGGCCAATGGACAATGGAGCGACACACTGCCCACCTGCAGAAGTGAGTGATCTCTCCTGCCTCTTCCTGTAGCAACCCGTCAAAGAATCCTTGGGACAGAAAAGTGTCGCACTCATATTGGGCTCAGTGTGGGGGTTCCAACAGGATAGTTGGAGAAAGAAAATACGCGCAGAAAATACGGTCTCAGCAGAATCGGATTGTCTTCTGTGGGATGAGGCATGGAGGGATGCGGCTTCTCAGTGGGAAAGAGAGCTGTGTGGGGTGGCCAGGGAGGGCCGAGTCTTTCACAGGACTCTGAGGGGGTTGGGGGAGGAGGTCTAGGAATGAGGGCAATGTCTACATGCTTAGGACAGAAAGAGAAAGAAGAAGTAGGAAGGGAGGGAGGACTGGGAGTGTCCGTCTAGACTTCAGAATCCTCACTCAAGCTTGAGAAGATTCCATCCCGGTCTCAGCATCTCACTGGGTCATTCATTTACAGTCATCAACTGTACGGATCCTGGGCACCAGGAGAACAGCGTCCGGCAAATCCATGCCAACGGCCCACACCGGTTCAGCTTTGGGACCACCGTGTCTTACCAGTGCAACCATGGCTTTTACCTCCTGGGCACCCCAGCACTCAGCTGCCAGGGAGATGGCACCTGGGACCGGCCCCGCCCCCAGTGTCTCTGTAAGTAGATGCCCTCTGCTCTGAGGGACTGGCAGGGGTGCCTTGTTCATATATGCGCATGTGTGTCACACGTGTGTAAACGTGTGTTGTACCACTATGGTAGTCACTCTGTCCCAGGTCATTGTTCCACACCAGTGCATGTCCCCCCCCCCCGTACCAACCCTTACAGTCTTTGAGGGTTCCTTCTGACCTGGCGGCCTAGTGGGACACCATCTCTTCATTTTGTCCCTTCCTGGATTATTCCTGAAAGACAGCACACGGCCCCCTTTCCCCTGATAGACTGAAGCAGAAATGGCAGTCGTCTGGATGCTAACATGCAGGTCAGCCTGGATGCCATCTGTGCCCCTGAACAGCCATGTGGCTTGAGAGAAGTCTGCTACCCTCCCTGTAACAGTTACTCTTAACTCTTGCTGTGAGAGAGCACCCAAAGTCAATCAACTTAAGGGAGAAAGGGAGGTTTATTCAGCTTACGATTCCAGAGGGAAGGGACGGTCTCTCAAAGCAGGGGTGGCATGGCTGGCTGGCCAAAGCTGGAGGAGGCTAACTCATCACAGACATCTTAGAAGCTGAGAGCTGCAGACTGCTTGCTGCAAAGGCAGACTTCTCCTGGAGATAGGGTGGGACTCATCCACCTCAAGGCCCAACCCTTGTGACTGCCTTCCTCCAGCAAGGCTCCACCTCTCAAGGTGCCATGACCTTGCCAAACACATGAGACTGTGGGGGACACATTTCAAACCATGACACTCCACCCCAGCACATGGCCCCCTTTCCCTTGATAGACGGAAGCAGAAATGGCAGTCGTCCGAATGCCAACATGCAGGGCAGCCTGGATGCCATCCGTGGCCCTGAACAGCCATGTGGCTTGAGAGAAGTCTGCTACCCTCCCGAAACCATGATTCCTTCCTTCAGCTACGAAAATGATGTGAATAGCCATTCACGCAGATGATTGGAGGGTTGCTCGGGAAAATCCACAGCGAGTCCAGTGTGCCATCTGACACACGATGCCAGTCAGTGGGCAACGGCTGCATGAACACTCTTCAAAGAAAGGCAAAGCCAGGGGAGGCCTCAGGCCCAGCAGTGTGGCTAGAGTCGCTCACACGCGACAAGAGTGGTGCCTTGGCTCCCCACGCTCCTTTCTAGTTTCTGGAAGAGAATTTTGTGGGTTACTCTCTCTTTCCATCTTTCCTAGCACGGAGGTGAAAACTCCTGTGCCGCTAGGTGTCACAGGACACTGGTACCACTTCTCGCTGCTTGACGATCCTGACCTGGCCCTCTGACCCCGCCTGTGAGTCACAGGTTGTTTGGGGTTTCAAATACACAACCACCTACACGGGGTGCCAGGCAAGCCTTAGAACCAGTGATATTCGAATATGCTTTCTAAAACAATAGAACTCTTTTCATCACGTGGTGCTGCTCAATAGCCG
Organism: Typhlomys cinereus; assembly: GCA_023101885.1. NCBI lineage: Eukaryota > Metazoa > Chordata > Mammalia > Rodentia > Platacanthomyidae > Typhlomys > Typhlomys cinereus. The sequence goes on along the minus strand of JALPQD010000449.1, from coordinate 721,139 downwards.
TGCCAGGTCCCGTGCTCTGTCTGGATAGAAGCCATGGTGACTGCAAAGATCTCCGACGGGACCCCAGGATTCAGCCCAAGTCATGATCCCCTCTTCAGGAACTGCAGCAGTAGCTCCCTCTTTCCCACCTCAGTGGCCAGAACACCCCACATGTGGCTTCCTCTCGTGCCCACCGTACGATCCAAATGCCATGCCGGGGCCTAACTCGCCGTGTCCTCTGGACCCCGCCCCATGTCCTTTCTTCTACTCTTCTCTCTCTGCTCTGGCCACCTGGCTTGCTGGCTGCTCCTCAAGCAGCAAGGACTGTTTGAATGTAAACCGTCCCCCCAGGCTGGTGTGTTTGAGCACTTGCCCCCCTCCAGGTCAGTGGCTCTGTTTTAGAAGGTCGTGGAACCTTCGAGAAGTGGAACCTCCTTGAAAGACGTGGTTCCCTGGGGACAGGACATGAAGTCTTACAGCCCAGCCCCGCTGCTTGTCCACCGTCTCTTCCTGATTGCGGCCCCATGATACCAGCCGCCTCTGGCTTCTGTCTCCTTGCCTTCCCCACCATGAAGGACTGTAGCCCCTCAACCCGTGAGCCAAAATAATCCCTTCCCCACTTAAGTAGCTTCTTTTTTTTTTTTTTTTTTTTTTAAGGGAACAAGGGGTTTATTTTTTCTTTTTTTTTTTTCTTTTTTTTTTTTATTAAAAATTTAATTATACATTTTAAACATTTTTTACCAGTTCCCTCCCTCCCCCCTCTTAAGTAGCTTCTTGTCAGGTCACTATGACAAGAAAAGTCACGAACACGCCATACTCACTCTGGCTCTGGGTCTTTACACCCACTGCCCCTTCCTCCACAGTGTGCCTAGATCCCACACGCCTGGCGTCGGTCACAGAGTGTCCCTGAGCACCCCTTCCATCACCCAAAATGCTCCTCCCTCTGCACCTTACTTTTCATCGAAGTACCACATACATGTTTCCTTCTTGGTGGTCTCTTCTCCCCGTGAGAACATGAGATGCGAGTGTGTGTGGGTTTCATTCCTCTGAACACCTAGGCCAGTGCCCAGCACATAACAGGAAAAGGAAAAGCCAGCCCAGGACAAGGAGAATGCAGAGGCCAAGGTTGCCATGACAGCATTGCCCCATCCTAGCCTGCGCATCTCAGTTCCGGGACTGTCAGCTTATCGTTGGTCTTTGAGGCCTCGCTTTGATGTGAACTTGCACAGCAAGGGGGGACACATCAGGGACAGTTGATGAGACAGCTGTGAGATGCAGGGAAAGAACTGCACCTGTCCCTCATCCTGACCATGGCCGATGAAGACAGCCCTCCAGAACCACAGCTCGTTTGCTTGTATCCTGAGTGTATCGTCTCTCTGCCGAGCACGTCCTGGGCGTGTCCTCTGGCAGAGAGGACAGGAAGAGATGAGTGCAAGGGATGAGAGGAGGAACTGACACTCTCTCAGTGTGACTTTCTTTTGGCGGATTTGGAAACAGGTGGGGCGGACAGGCTGCGTCTGCTGGGGCCCGTGGGTAAAGCAGAGGGTAGATCACCCCAGTGCACACCGAGGCTTCCTTTCCTCCGCTGCCTCCAGCCACACGGGTGTGGGGAGCAATAATGCACAGCCCCGCCAAGCTGCTGGTGTTTGTTCTTCTCCACAGTGGTGTCCTGTGGCCATCCCGGCTCCCCGCCTCATTCCCAGATGTCGGGAGACAGCTATACCGTAGGGGCTGTCGTGCGTTACAGCTGCACCGGCAAGAGGACCCTGGTGGGAAATGCCACTCGCATGTGTGGGCTGGATGGACACTGGACGGGCTCCCTCCCACACTGCTCAGGTACAGGGGAGCGGGGACAGTGACCATTGGCTGGTGGGAACATGGCCCATGAGCCCGAGGCTGTCACAGCTCTACGGCCCTCAGGGCACGTCTCACAGCGACATGGCAGCCGTAAACGGGGCCCCAACTGCACTACAGCCCCTGTTCAGTCAAGAGATTGCAAAATTAGGAAGGGAAGTCACAGGAGGGGAAGTCACGCATCCTTGGCAGATCAACCGGTGGCCTCAGTCCTATCCAGACAGCTGGTGACGCCCTCAATCCAGCCCCATTCCTGTGTGGCTTTCTCCTTCCCTGCACACTTCTGGGATCCAGCCTGCCCCCCCCCTCTTTCTTTCGCATCAGTGCCTACCCCATTTGTCCTGGCCCTCAGCATGGAACCAAAAGGCTCTTCCAGCCCAAAGTATCATTTCGCTTGTCCAGAGTGATGCTGGCAAAAACTGGGAAACTCACAAAGTCAGGAAAACCTTGCCAAATGTGATGAGCTCTACTTTTCAAACACGCAAGCGGAAAGTTGGAGGAATCCCCATCCCTGCAGAGTAGCACAGGGGGTCACCTCATATCTCATAATCTGAGACCAGACTACAGTTGGAAATTGGAAATTAGTTCTAAGATGGAGAGGGTGGGAGAGCATTCAGGGATATATGATGGGGCGTATGGGTAGACATTTAATTCTTATTTATTCAGTGTATATAAGTGAAAGAGACACATGCACACACACACAGAAAGGTGCACACATCACACATGCCGAGGTACCTATGTAGAGGCCAGAGGACAACTTTTGGGAGCTGGATCTCTTCTTCCGCTTTGCCGAAGCAGGCAATTCTCTGGTCTCTGCTTCCCATCTAGCTGTAGACTCTAGGAAATACAGATACGGACCACCACAACCAGCGGGGACCTGGGGAGGGAACTCAGATTATCCCAGCTGTGTGGCAGGCACTTAACACCCCCCCCCCAGAGTCATCTAAGCTCCACAGACCTAAGGTGGTCACAGCGTTCACATGTGTGGGTCACCCGAAGACAGGTCACAGAAAAGCTGGACTCACGACTTCCTTACCAGGTCGCCAGTTAGCCATCATCTTCCTCTTCCTCCATGCTCCTCCAGCATCAGAGAGTCTCTGCATTGTGGACCAGCTGCTTCCTTCGGGCACTAGGCCCCATGACCCTGTCTCCTGATGCCCACCCGCCTCACTTCTTAGACTCCTTAGCACTCTCTTGAGTGGATTTGTGGAGTGTCTCAAGCCAGATAAATATAAGACTGCAGCATACAAGAGGGAGCCAATCAAAAATGAAATGACAGGACCTAAAACATTCAGTGCAGAGTTCACCTGTATGCATATTTGGGAGCAGAGAATCCTCAACTCCAAGATTAGGACCAAGCACTCCACATAGTTATCATTTCACTATATATTCACAACATACATATGTATGTATATATATACCTATATAAACATTACATTGTATCCCATTGTTATTGATTATTACTTACCAATTAAAAATAAAATGCAATTTTTAAAAAGTAATAGAAGATTGCCACCAACATGTCATATCCAGAAGCATTAGACGGCACTCCTCCCCCTCTGGCTGTTACAGTCCTGCCGCTAGCTCTTCCATAATGTCCCCTGGACCCTGAGTGAGTGAACTGGGTGGTCTCCAGAGGTCAGAACACTCATCACTCCCTTATTCTCAGCATTTTGATAGACTATTCAGCTCTGGTTTGCCCCATACCTATTGCCAAATGAGGCTTCTCCACCTGAATCTATGAAAAATCAAGACTCTCAGCTCAAATAAGGGATAGTTTGTTCTGGAACCGAATAGATTGACCATGGATGGCCCAAGAGCACAGATTGGGGTTTCTTGGAACACCATGTTCTACAGAGAAAGTAGGTGTATGAGAATTTGTTAATTGCAGAACCAAGGAAAGTCATAAATCGAAATGTCTGTAAAATACATTGTCGGGGGCCATCAGGGAAAACTCTGTTCAAGAGTTTTCTAGTTATCTAGTGACATTTTTGGATGGGTGGAAGCTAGAGGTTTGTTAAGGTTGTTGACAGTCGTGCAACTGCTACGTCAGCCACAGGGTGTGGACACACAGCCCTTGCCGCCCCCCCGCCTTTACCTCGAGGCCTACGTCTCTTTCTCTCTCTTCTTCCCTGGAAAAGCTTCAGAGTTTGCCGGCTTCTGTTCCACAGGAACCAGCACAGGGGTTTGCGGCGACCCCGGGATCCCAGCCCACGGCATCCGTCTGGGGGACAGCTTCGCTCCAGGCAGCCTGATGCGGTTCAGCTGCGAGGCTGGCCACGTGCTCCGGGGCTCATCAGAGCGAACGTGCCAGGCCAACGGCTCGTGGAGCGGCACGCAGCCTGAGTGTGGAGGTAATGTATGTGACCGTTCTGCTTCTCCCCTCTGCCTGCTCCCACTCAGACCCCCAAAACCTGACTGCGCAGAGAAAAATCCATGGCCCTGCAGATGGTGGGCACTGACACAAGGCTCGTGCTTATTAGCCACACAAATATACGCCCGCCTCACTGAAAAGAGAAAGGAGGCTAAATTTTATTTATCAATTCATTCATTTTTCCTCCCTGCAGTTTACTATCATGGCTGTGGACTACGGACATGGTGATAACCAGGACAGGCACATTGCATGGTCTAGCATCTCTGTCCTCCCATGATGCAGATGTTGCAAACTAATCACCAAGGCAAAGAGGCCTTTAGGAGACGACTAGGTCACAAGGGTGGGCTCCTTATGAGCAGGATTAGTGTTGGTGCCATTATGGAATAGACCCCAGATAGCGCTTTTCCCTTTTTTGCCATATGAAGCCACAGCAAGAAACCAGCATCTATGAACCAGACTGTCCCCAGACACTCAATCTGCTGCCCCCTTCATTTTGGGTCTTTGGCTTTCTCAACTTCAAGAGTAAATCACAGGTGTTTATAAAGTCACCCAGTTTATGGTGTGACCTTATAGCGTTCTGAATAGACTAAGCCACTCATCTTGTTTTATCAGAGTTTATAGTGTAAGAGAAGAAATTATCAGACAATCATAGTGCCAAAATAAATATAAATACATTAAAAAAAAAAACTAGAAGGCTAGGGGAGATGGCTCATCAGTTGGTAAAATGTTTGTTATGCCAGGATGAGAACTTGAGTTTTATCTACAAAGCAACATGAAAGTCAGGGTATAGTGGCGCACACTGATAATCCCAGTGCTGCGAAAGCAGACACAGGGGATCCCTAGAGCTCACTGACTAGCTGGTTTAGCCAATTGGTGAGCTCCAGGTTCAGCAAAAGATTTCATCTGGACCAATAACGTGGAGAAGTAATTGAGGAAGACACCTGACTTTAACCTCTTGCCCTCCCCTTGCACACACACCCCTTTAGAAGTAGTCTAGACTCTGAGGTAACATAGCACTAACAAGGAAAACACACCGATCTGTGTTGCAACAGAGAGCAGTTGCTCTCTCCAGAATTCAGCTTTTCACACCTGGCCTCCAAGTCTCTGTGTCTCATTTCCAAGCACTCTCCTAGTTAAGTGCCAGTTTTGACATCTGAGTGGAAGAATGAGAAGATGCAGAAGAGGGGGGAGGGTATGAAACTGTCATCTAGTGAGGTGGAGGTGGAAATGGAACAGGGTGTGTGTGTCATTGCCAGGCAGCATAGAGGGCTCAGTCATGGGAGTGAGAAGTCAGTCATTTGAAGTAGGAGCATTTAGTGCCAGACTATATCTGTTGAACCATGTCTTGCTACCTGGAAGCAGCCATAGACTGCATTGGAGTTAGGGCTGGAGCTTCACCAAGCAGCTAAGACATGTGTTGAGGGACGTGATGGTAAGGGTAAGAAGTGGCTATGGGGGATTTTGGCATCTGCGCAGGGCAAGGAAGGAGTGGGTGAAAGAAGTCTGAGACAGTGAAAAGGTGGAGGGAGCAATGGCGTGCAGGTCCTCATCAGACTAAAACAGAGGAGTCCCAGGGGAACAGCTGAACAGAGCGGCCGGCTGGAAGCTGAGTCAGAGTATGGCTGCTGGGCTGCCTGGTCGGGGTCAGAGGACACAGCCCCACAAACACACAGATGGACAGAGTCCTCCTGTTTGTCTACTCCAAGCCCTGCCCTTTGGGGACTGCTATTTGCAACTGCTATTTATAGAGCTTTGTAAGCCTATCAAGAGAGAACCTAGAGCAGTGGTAAAGTGTAGCATAGGGGAGAATTCAGTGTTCTTAAACATCTCTCAAAGGTTCCCATTAGTGACATTCAGATCTTAGGGTGAACTCAGTCACACCAGGAGCATTCTGGATCAGAAGTTGAGCAATTAAGAATTTAGACTGGAAGTAACTGTTTGGAGAAAGAGAGGAAGAGGTGGAAAGGAGAGAGGGAGAGAAAGAAAAAGAGAGAAAAAACATGTGCCACACCTACGTGTTCTCCTTCTACCATTTGGCCCCTGGGGACAGAACTCAGGTCTCCGTGTTTGCCTACAGGCATCTTTCCCCACTGAGTTGTCCTGCCCATGTCAAGCTCTTGCCACCTTCTCTCCTCAAGCTCCTACTTATCCTTAAAGACTCTTCACAAGCATCTTATCCCAAGCCCCAAGAGCTGCTCCCCTCTTGCTCTTTTTTTTCTTCCCTTCAAGCACAACCGTTAGGTCATTTTTTCAATGTGTGTGTTTCATACGTGAGAACAGACTTAAGATCCCTGAGGACAGGGGTCATGACTCCCTCATTATATCCCAGACACCTCAGGCAGCAGGAATATGAGTCTATGAGCCAGATGAATGGAGGGTGGGGCCTGTCTACTGTGCTAATCACATGGGAATCATTTGAAGATTTTACTCTGGGGCCACATAATAACAAAACTAAATTAAATCAAAGATTAGAAATGTGCACTCTCTAAAGTGCCAAGATCCCAGGAGAAACAAGTTAACCCAACAATGTGCCCAGTGTGCAATTTCATAATTCAGAGAATTGTTTCAACTGACTTAACCAAATGGAATTTGACTATGGTATATTCCTAAGGACAAAGAGAACTATAAGGAATTCTTAAACTATTTTCAGCAAGCAGATTGTTAGTAATGATATCTGCATTACTATTCTAAAGCTACTGCATATGAAATATATGTGGAAAAATATATAGAAATGAAATATAGAGAGAGAGAGAAAAAGCATTTACTGTCATAAAGAGTCAAGAGGTTTTGGCATGAAAGAGCTATAATATCAAAATAAAGAAGTACAGGCAAAAGAGAGAACTCAGGGTTAAGGCCTTTGCCTCTCAAGTAAAAGAACTTGAATTTGGATCCCCAAATCCCATGTAAAAATTCTGGGCAGAAATGGTAGTGGCCTGTAATTCGAACTCTAGAAAGCAGAGCCTGGGAAAGCCAGAGCAAAGCAGTAAGAAGCTAGAACAATCCAGAATGATTCCCAGTGTCACTCTTGGGCCTCCACAGTGACATACACACACTCAAGTGCCCTCTTGGACATACAAACACACAAATAAATAAATGTTAAGTCAAAACCCTAAATGGATTAGCAATATGAGCACAAACTTTAGTGTGTTTCAGTTTTACAAGTTGTTTACGAGTCTAGAAATAGTGGCCACAGTGAGATTAGCAGTGAGAACTCCTAGTGTCCACATCGTGTCTCTAAGCCCATCCTCCATTAGAAGAATCCACTTTTGCCGGAGAAATGGTGGGTCTGGAACTGATGCAGGGACTACTGGAGATCCCACAAAGTCAAGCGAGGTCATAAGAAAGAAACTCCAGAGCCAACCTGAAGCCCTTTCAGTCAAAGCCAGGGCTGTGAGAGCTTTAATAAAAGTAGCAAAAGCAGCAGGCAGCAACATGCTAAATAAGTCCAAGTCTTGGGGCATGCTAGAAAATGAAGCTGTATTTTTAAATGTCTGATTTTAAAAAGAAATGGATGAAAAGAAAAGAAAAGAGCTGGAAAACTAGTCAAAGGGCCAGAGTTCAAATCCCAGATTCCACTTAAAAGGTCACATGGGTGTGGTGGCCAGTCTATAGTGCCAGCCCTGAAAAGTGGAGCCTCAGAAACCTCAGAGCAAACCGAAGTAGCCACACTAGCCCTATTGATGAGCACTAAATTTCAGAGAAACTCAGCTTCGAGAAATAAAATAGAAGAAGCAAACAAGGTAGATTCCCAAGGTTTATCTCAGGCACACACACGCACACACACACACACACAGTGTAACAACCAATGCACATGAAAAATGATAGGTAGAAGATGGATGGATGGACAGACGGACAGACAGACAGACAGACAGACAGACAGACAGACAACTAAGGAAAAATAAGCACTAATTAGATATCTGGTGATATAGAGGAACTGTTCAGAATCTTCTATATGCTAAAAATAGTTACTTCTCCGTTACCATGGTAAAACACCCTGACAAAATCAACCTAAAGGAGAAAGGGTTTCTTCTGGACTCACAGCTCCAAAGGGATGGATTCCGTCATGGCAAGGAAGGCATGACTGCAGGAGCGCAAAGCCAGCTGGTCACACACATCAGCCATCAGGAAGCAGAGAGAGCAGAGGCAGTGGGCATAATCCCCTCTAGGCCCACCCTGCTGCCTCCAGCAAGAAACCCTTCTCCAGAGTTCCACAAACCAGCCACCAGCCGGGGACCAAGGAGGACAATTCACACTTTCAAAGCACAGCAAATGTAGAGCCTCTAAGAAAGAGTTTAGCAATAGAAATCTCATACATGCCTGGCCTCCCCTTTTAGAAGCCAGACAGTTAGGTCTGAAAGCAGCATGAGGCTGTGCCATCCCCTCCCATCCTCAGGGTCTCCACTCTCGGCAGGTTCAGTCCAGCCAGAGGCGCCCACCCTCGTTCTGATGAATAACGCTGTTCTGGTTTCCCAGTGATCTCCTGCGGGAACCCAGGGACTCCAAGCAATGCCCGAGTTGTGTTCAGCGATGGCCTGGTTTTCTCCAGCTCCATCGTGTACGAGTGTCGGGAAGGCTACTACGCCACGGGCCTGCTCAGCCGACACTGCTCGGTCAACGGCACCTGGACAGGCAGTGAACCCGAGTGCACAGGTGAGAGCCAGGGGTTCTCACGAGCTGGCCCCATTGCAGAGACTGGGAAGACCAAGGGGTGCAGCAGCCTCGGCCTTCCTCGCTTCGCTTTGCGTGCATGCATTGCTCCGTCTCACTACAACCCCGTGGGGTAGCTGCGAACCCTGTGTTATACTGAGATGACTGGGCACCATCGGGTAGAGACCATTTCTTAGTCTCCTTTCAAGGCACAGGTCCCAGGGCTCAGTCACACTGGGAAGCTGCTGCCATCCAAGTCTTTGTACGTTTTTCTTCCTCAGACCCAAGGGTACCCCAGACTGCTTCCCTTGGAAAGCTGACACTGCAGAACCCAAACAGAAGGCAGAGGGGGAAAATGAGCAAATCTGACATTGTTCTCTTCAAACTTCAGTGTGTGATCCCCAGCCCCATCTGAACCCCCTATCAAGTCCACTTTGCTCTGAGCCTGCAGCTCACCAAACCTACCCTCTGCCCATATCCTTAACAGGGCTGTGGTCCTTGCATGGGTTCTAAGCCCCCCTGCTTCTGGGCTGTTTCTGCAGAAGTCTCCCAGGCAAGCAAGCTGTCTTTTGACCCATTTCTTCCTTACCCTAGAGCTTACCTCCTTGCACAGAGCCCTGCAGGTGCTTCCTCTTAGAGAGTGAATTCAATAAGAAGGCATGGTGCAAGTTGCTAGGGTGTCTAAAGATAGCAAAGGCATGGACAGTGGGGCTCTGAGGCTGGAAGGAGAATGTGGCCATGTCCAGTAAGGAGTCTGAGAGGGCACAGGACACCCCTCATCTGATGGGGGTCCAGGGTGCTGTTCCTCTTGTTATGGTTTCAGGGAGAGGTAGAGATGGGTTGAAATGCTGTGGAGAAATGGGGTCTGACCTAGTAGCGAACCCTGCTTTCTCTCTGCTATTCTAGTCATAAACTGTGGTGACCCAGGGATTCCAGCCAATGGCCTCCGGCTGGGCAATGACTTCAGATACAACAAAACCGTGGCATACCAGTGTGTCCCTGGCTACACGATGGAGTCGCACAGAGTATCGGTGCTGAGCTGCACCAAGGACCGAACCTGGAATGGTACCAAGCCCGTCTGTAAAGGTGCGTCTAAGGGCTGACCACATAGCTGGGGTTCAAAGAGGAGTCACTAATAAGCCTGGACTGTGTATACCCAGGAGGCAAGGGTGGCATCTTACAGGAGGTGTGTAAGGTGAGGAGTGGTCCTGAACATCAGTCATGGGGAAGATACCAAGGAAAGGCCGGAGTCTCTAATACAAGGGTTTCCAGCGCAAGGAAAGGCAGGGGTCTCCAGCGTCCCTGAAGGAATGGCTGTATAATGGAAGGACAGGGTTATTACACTGGCAGGGATTGTTTTCGGGGAAAAGAAGATCAAAACTACCACAGTAAGAAGTGCTTTCTGGTTCCTCCTGTTTGGCCCAGGTTCTGGCCTGTGCAGGGTAACTGGTGGTATTAGTGACAGTCGCTCGGGCAGGTCTCCCTAGGACAAACCCCAGAACTCAGCCTTCTCTGGTCTCCCCACAGCTATCATGTGCAAGCAGCCTCAGCTCATCCCCAATGGGAAAGTGGTGGGGTCTGACTTCATGTGGGGCTCGAGTGTGACGTACGCCTGCCTGGAAGGGTACCAGCTCTCCCTGCCTGCGGTGCTCACCTGCGAGGGAAACGGATCCTGGACTGGAGAGCTACCTCAGTGCTTCCGTGAGTGGCTCCCTTAGGACCTTGGACACATCCTTCCCTACACACATGCACGCATGCATGCATGTATACACTTGCATGCACACACATGCATGCACGCGCTTATGCACATACACGCATGGACATGCACGGGCACATGTGTGCAGCGCACACACACAAACTCGACATGTGCCACTAGAAAGCCTTGAGTCCCTGGCCTCCTGCCCCAAATTGGTGAGGAACTTTATCCAGGACTGGGAGGGAGGGAATGGGATTGGAAGGAAATGGAATTGGAAGGAAGAAAGCAGAATACTTTGGGTGAGGCCTGGATTCAGACTGGAGTCACTGTGGAAAGAAAGGAAGTTGGAGATCAAATTTCCTGAACTGAAGGGTTATTAACTAGGCTAGGATAGCAGCCGAGGATGCAGGGCCATCAGCGCCAGGAGCATGCCTTTATGGAAAGGACGCCCAGGTCTGCGGTGTCCTGGCAAGAAACTGTCTGTTCTGCACATGGCGTGGTTGTGTTCTGGTGAGTTCCAGGTCCATCCCAGGAAGTCGGTGTTTACTGGGGTTTCCCAAGAAGTGAGCTGCAAAATTCTAGATATACCCATGAATGGACTCTGGAAGGTTCCCTCGATACTCATGCTTTGGACAACATCAGACCTTTTCTTTTTCCTTATTCAGCCTCAACAACCATCCACGTGCTCCTGGCATTGTAAGGTGCCTGGAGAAATTTGCTTCCATTAGGAGCAGAAGGTCACAAGTAGACACAGGCCCCTGTTTACTGTCAGCACTTCCGCCCTTTGCAAGCAGCTGAAGAGACATGTGATAGTTCCTGGTCTCAGGGCTGTCTGGACTCAGCAACCTTACTAAAAATAGCTGAAATACTGTTCAGCAATAAATTATTAAGCAGGAAGGAAGCTCAGGGTCAAGCCATGTGCTTGACATGTGTGAGGTTCCGGGTTCTAAGCCCAGCACACACAAAACAACAGTGAATTATGATCATTGTAAAAATCAAACAAACAAAAGTACTGAACTAGGATTGGGGTGATCGGTAATTATTGTATTTGCGTTGCAAGCAGGAGGACCTGAATTTGATCCTCAAAACCCACATTTAAAAAAAAAAAATCTGAGGGGTTGGAGAGGTGGCTCAGGGGTTAAGCCTCTGCCTTGCAGGCAGAAGGTCCTGAGTTTGGATCCTAGACCCCACGTATAGACGCCAGGCAGAAGCGGGGGCGGCCTGCATTTCTGGTCCTGGTAGGGCGGAGCCTCTGAATCCCAGGCCAGAGTAAACAAGGAGGAGATGGAGGTGGTCCATGGTGGTTCCCGAATTCGTCTGTGGTTCTACATACATACACACACACACACACACACACACACACACACATACATACATACACACGTGTACACATGCATACATGCACAATTGAACAAATAATAAATTAATTAATTAAAATATTTAAAATAAAATAAAATAAAATAAATCTGAGGGCTGGAGAGATAGCTCAGGAGGTTAAGACTCTACCTCGCAAACAGAAAGTCCTGAGTTCGGATCCCAGGTTCCATGTAAAAACACCAGGCAGAAACAGCAGTAGCCTACACCTCTGGCCCTGATAGGCAGAGTCTGGAAAATCCCAGAGTGAAGCAAAAAGAAGGTAGAAACAATTCAGGATGACTCCTGAAATCATTCTTGGTTCTCCTCCATAAGAACACAGAGTGCCCTCTGACACACACACACACACACACACACACACACACACACACACACACACTAAAGTTCAAAACAATTTAAAAAATTCTGAGAGTGGTGGTGCATGCTGCTATTCCCAACACTAGAGAGGCAGAGACAACCAGATCCCAGGGGCTCTCTGGCTTGGAAAATTCCAGTGAGAAAACCCATCTCAAAAAACAAAGTGGACAGTGCCTGAGGAATGACAGCCGAGGGTGTCCTCTGGCTTCCCCATCTCTCTCTCTCTCTCTCTCTCTCTCTCTCTCTCTCTCACACACACACACACACACACACACACACACACACACACACACACACTGTGCTGTATTAGAAAATGTGAAGGAACAAATAGAGCTTTCCAAGCTTAACCACAGTTAAGCTTTGGACTCTGCTTCAATGTAGATCCTAACAGACATTTGTAGACATCATGTCTAGTATCCAAGGTTCTATAATTGATATTGGGCCATGATGTACACACTGTGTGCATTAGCCAGGGCTCTCTAGAGGAATAGAACCAATAAAATGAATATATATATTCATTTTATCAAGAGAGAGAGTTTATTGGATGGGCTTACAAGATAAAATCTAGGTGGTCCAACAATGACTGCCTGCAGCTACTCAGTTCAGAAGCTGAATATCTCAACAGTTCCAGTCTGGTGCTGAAGGCCAAAGGATCCCTAGAGTCTCTCTGAACTTTAGTCATGTTGGAAGGTTTAAGAGGCTGGAATCTCATGTCATCAAAGAATGGAAGACAGCAGGGAAAATGAGTTTGCCAGCACGAAGGTGGGGTGGAGGAAGAAAGAGAGAAAGAAAGAGAGAGAGAGAAAGAGGGTTCTCACACTACCTTCTATCTACTCTGCTGCTGAAGGTGCCACCCACATTTAGGATTGGTCATTGTTTTTCAAATGTATTAATCCTGATCATCACTTCAAGTGATCTGACAGATAATCTGTTAGTTAATCCCAGGTGCAGTCAAGTCGACAACTAAGATTAACTGCCCCAAGTTCACTCTTTGTCAAGTTGACACCTGTGCCTAACTCTCTCACTGTCTTCCAACTTATGTTTATTCATGGACCAGCAAGACTTCTCCATCGGCACCTGTTTGTCAATACATGCGATCCCTGCACATCATCTTAATGGCATCAAGGTCTTCCACTGTGTCCACACCGTCCTGTCAATGATGCATCTTGACTATCTCCAGCTTAATCATATTGCCCAAAACTCCTCAGTTGTGGAAAAGTTGTAGAAGTGAGAATGCTAGCTATTGAGCATTCTGACTTCTTGGTAGTTTGCCAAACTGCTTTCTAGAAGGAGCATCCCGCTTACGTTCCCACCAATAATTATGAGGCTGTGTCTTATGAGGCTATTTCTTTGTTGCTTTCCGGCTTTTCCTCAGCGTTTTCTGTCTTGTCTCCAGTCTCCACAATGAGCATGTACTGCTGACGGACACAGAAAAACAAAAGCAGGCTTTAGCAAGGCAGGCATTAGAGAAGAATAGGCAAAAATGTCTTTATAAAGCTTTATTCACTTCTCCCACAAAATGTAGTGGTTCTCAACAAACAGGGGGTGCAGACTAGTCATGAGAAGAGCACATGAGCCCTTACAATCCTTTCCACACATTTCACCATATAAGTGGCTAGGGAAGAGGTTGAGTCCAGTGTAGCCATCTATCACCCGTCTAACTGACACCTCCAGGTTCCTGCACCACCCGAACCCAGGACCACTAAAGCAACTGTCAGACTCTGTCAAGGTTAACCAAGCCACAGCTTTGTATTTCTGAAAGGAAAAAAAACTGGGAAGTAATTGATGATGTTCCACAGAAAGGAGACAAACTTGCAGGGATGTGAGGGAAAAGCATTTGCTCAAAATGTTCTTCTCTTAAATAACCAGTGAAGGCAACAGAGAAAGACATAACCTAGAACTAAAGGAAAGTCTTTGGAAAAACCAAATTGACTTAAAGTTGCAAAGGCACCTCAAGAATTCTTGACTGGCAGAAGATAAAGAAAAGTGAGTGTCCGGAGCTGGTCCAAAAAGTATCCAAGTTGAGACAGACTCTTGTTCAGTTGGCTCTGCTTAAAATCTAATGTCTTCCCTTTCTTCTCATCCCCTAAGACGATTGTCCTAAAAGAAACTTATCAGCAAGGGATTTCCCATCTTTTACTCTTTCCTAATCTGAGGAATTTTAGAAAGATGTATCATCGCTTTAACTGGCTTCCCAAGACCTTGCTCGCTGCTCCTTCCAACCAGCCCATCTTTGTATATCCTGCTCTTTGAGCTGCTTCCTTCTTGCCAGCATGTAGGAAGGCCTGGGTTCAAGCTACCAGATGCCGTAGTACACATCTGTATCGTAGCACTGGAAAGGTGGAGGCAGGAAGATGAAATGTTCAAAGTCAGTTTCAGCTACATAAGGAGTTCACCCTGGGCTAGATACAATGTCTCATCCTGGGCTGGATACAATGTCTCACCCTGGGCTGGATACATTGTCTCACCCTGGGCTGGATACAATGTCTTAGAGAGAGAGAGAGAGAGAGAGAGAGAGAGAGAGAGAGAGAGAGAGATTTAAATCTTGCCAAGCATTGACTTTACAGCTGCACACCAGTGTATATACACTGAAGGAAAACTAAAAGACTAGATGCATAAAAGTAGAAGGGAAGTTTTGGATTCCGAAGTCCTACTTCGTTTTGTAATTTGGGAAACCAATCCCAGAACCTTTCGAAGCTCACGCTGTCACTGAGCTACGTGTCCCACCCCATCAGAATGTTCAGACTTCCCGAATGCTCTTCCACTGCCTGGTTGAGAGTTCAAGCTCCCTGAGTGTAGGAAGGAGAGAAGGTATATGGAGACAGACAGAAACACTTAGTGCTTGCTCCAGCCTGCCCCAGTCTCCAGGGTTCAAGTGTCCGTGGAGGTAAAGAGACAGCAAAGGCCGGGCAAGGCGAGGGCTCTAGAAAGCGCATTGTCTCCCCAGCCGTGTTCTGCGGAGATCCTGGAGTCCCGCCCCGAGGCAGGCGAGAGGACCGAGGCTTCTCCTACAGGTCGTCTGTGTCTTATTCCTGCCACCCTCCTCTGGTGCTGGTGGGCTCCCCACGAAGGTTCTGCCAGTCTGACGGGACGTGGAGCGGCACACAGCCCAGCTGCATAGGTGAGAGATGATCTGGGCGAAGTGGACTGGTCAGCTGGTGGACAGCACGTCTGAGGTCTGGGGGGTGGCTGTTTGCCCGTGGTCTCGTTTGCCATAGGGAATGACTTCTCTGAGCTCCTAGAAACAGGATGAGGAAAACACAGAGCTAATGTGTGGGAAGCGGAACAGCCAGCCAGGGGTTCTAAGACAGGTGGAGAGCTCAGGAGACAGGGTCTGGTTTCTTGCCTATCACAGTGAGAGTGGTCAGTGACTGTCCGGGCTGATTCTCTGTTTTGGCCATCCAGATCCCACGCTGACCACGTGTGCAGACCCGGCATGCCGCAGTTCGGAATCCAGAACAACTCCCAGGGTTATCAGGTAAAGACGTTAGCCAGCATCAGCCCTCCATCCTCCTGTTCCTCCCTGGAGCCGTCGGCCTCAGGGGAGGATGACTCCTTGGCAGTAGAGGAAGGGAAGCGCAGACGCTTTGAATCTTGTTCCAAGGAGCGGCTAGCATCTTATCCCAAGGCCGGTGAGGAAGATGGCGGTAGATGGATTCACAAATGCTCCCCAGCAACCCCAGAGTTGGGGCAATACTGCATTGAGTGGAATGGATGGCCTTCTGCCCTCAGGACACCCACGCCCTAGCCATAGACACGGGGCTCACCTGGTGTGGGTACCCACTCCCTAACCATCAGCACAGGGTTCCACCCAGCATAGAGGAGCCAGCTAAGGCGGAACATGAGGCCGGTGGCCATGCCATGGGACTCGGAGAAAGAGTCTCAGGCAGCCTGGGTGAGACACTGAAGTGAGGAGGGGACGCTGGAAGGTGGGGCATGTGCTCAAGGCCGGACAGTTAGCTAGAGCCTGAGAGAGGTGTCAGGTGCTAACCTGGGAGTGACAGAGTAGGACCTACTGGTCCAGTGACAGGCCAGCCAGGGGGTCTGCAGCACAACTGGAAAGGAGAGAAAATTGCAAGACTCAGCTAAGTCTAAAACCCCCCTGGCCCTAGCTGGGAAGGGAACACATGTGCCTCCATAGCTCAAAAGTTCCTGGAAACGTGACAGAGAGATGTCAGGGAGTGGGAGAAGTGGAGCCTTCAGGATGCACCAGTTCACCACACCCCTCCCTAGAAGTAAAAGAACCTTTGATGGGCAGGACAGAGAGGTTTGACAGAACCACTACCTGGAGGGTTTTGATTTTCCCATGTGAAGGTGTCATTTGCTGAATCAAATGAGACAATGCTAAGGAAGGAACATCTTAGGGTGGAAATTAAGAGTTCTGCACTGCCTTTGAATGTAGCTTAGGAGATAAGGCTGTGAGGGTGTTGGAGATGGGAAGTGTTGCAGCATGGGAAGGCAGAGCCCACTGACCCAAATGGACGGGAGACTGGACCAGGCAGCCATATTGTGCCTGAAGTCCAGGTGCCAGTGGAGGGTGGAGGTTAGGGGCATAGCAGAGCACAGGGAGAAACAGTCGGGTGGATGTTTTCCAAACACAGGGCCAGATTCTCTAAGGGCACTTCCTTAAAGCAGGCAGGACTCCCCTCTTTAGCACTTACAGTGTCACTGAAGAAAGGGACACTCAAGAGATTGTTTCATTTTGCATGGCTCTTCACATTTTATAAAATACGTTCCAATGTGTCACACACAAGTATCACAACATCCCCAATGTAGCATGGGCCCCATAGTACCCCTCTTTATATGCCAAGGGACCATAGTTTAGTTTCATTTGGTAAATGTAAAAGCCCAAACTCTCCCCAAGGGTGTTCTGACTGTGTACCCTGCCAGTATGTGTCCTGTAAGGGCACTGCTCTGTCCCAGGGGCTGGGTAAGATTCCATGGGGAGAGCCTGCTGTCAGCTGCCCCTAAGAACCACACTCAGGCTCCACAGAGACAACCTCCCGGATAGGAGTTGGGTCCTGGGAAGTGCATGGCCCAGTGACCTGGTGTGAAACACTGCAAGATGGAAGGTGACATCGGGACCCTTCTGTCCCGACCACAGGTCGGAAGCACCGTGCTGTTTCGCTGTCAGAAAGGTTACCTGCTTCAGGGCTCCACCACCAGGACTTGCCTCCCCAACCTGACTTGGAGCGGAACGCCACCCGACTGCGTCCGTGAGTACCTGCCTCCTGGGGGCGTCACAGAACATGTTTTCATAAAAGGCCTTTCTGGAATTTCAAAGTCATTTCTAGTTCTTAGCAAACCAGTCCAAGGCAGCCAGAACTAAAAACTACAAGGACAGCAGCCAGCTTTGGTCCTAATTTCTCCAAAAAGTGTTGAAGACTGAGGTTTGCCAAGGCCAACCAAGCCGGTAGATGGACAGTCTCCATCCTGGCCATTTCTGAAGACTTCATGGGTGGCCAGGGAGGATAGATGCCCTGTGTGGGAACAGAGGGGTGGAGGAGGGGACTCTCCAACAACGTCTTTGCTCTCACCAGCCCACCACTGCAAGCAGCCAGAGACACCCACACACGCCAACGTCGGGGCGCTGGACCTGCCATCCATGGGCTACACACTCATCTACTCCTGCCAGGAGGGCTTCTCCCTCCGGGGTGGCTCTGAGCACCGCACGTGCAAAGCCGACGGCAGCTGGACAGGCAAACCGCCCATCTGCCTGGGTGAGTGAGGCCGCCCCAGGGCGGAAGCTTTGGGTTATTCTGGTTGTCATTCCTGTGATTACATGCAGTAGCAAAGAATCACATACGTGCATGTTCCTAAAGCCTTGTCTAAAATTTCAATAGCTGTAACTGGTGTTATGTATCTAACTCTCTGTAGTGTATAATCCTGAGGCAGCCTGTGGCCTCAGCGAACTGTCACCTCTCTATCTGAGAAGATGAGTCTAAAGCAAGATCTCAGAGATCTATTGACCTAATGTCAGACAGATGGTCATTGGTTTTTGTTGGTTTTTTTTTTTTCCCCAAAAAGTTTGGATCAAAAGCTGACGCTGTTTCCTTCTGTTCTCTTTCACCAGCAGAGGTCCGGCCCAGTGGGAAACCCATCAACACTGCCCGGGAGCCTCCGCTCACCCAGGCCTCGGGTAAGTAGGGTCCAGATCATGGACTGAAGAAAGGGTACTGCCTTTGCCACCTAAGCACCCAGGAACATGGGCAGGAATTCCTGAGTGCTCAAGGAGAAGGAAGGGAAACCCTGTATAGATACTACTCCATTACCCGACCAACCCCAAAGCTAGGCAGAAGGGAGCCTTAAAAAAGAGAAGTGTCTTGCAGAAGAGAGTTGGGGCTTCCCAGAAGCTCAGTCCCAAGCTCTGGGGTCACTGCAGCCCCTCTTGGCACAGTGCTGACCAGTGCGTGGTCACAGACCCAAAGGCCCAGGTCCTGTCTGGGGAACTTGCTGGAAACTGGGATTGTCTTTAAGACAGGCATTGTGTCTTTGAGAATTTCACATCCAGGACACTGAACCATGGCTGTACCCCAACCGTGCAAAATTACTACAAGACTGTAAGTTCCCTCTTTTTGAACCTTCCACTTTTATTTACCACACGTTAGCTTTTCATTGTTGCAACAAAAACCTGATCTAATCAAATTATGAAGAGAAAAAGTCTCTTGGGCTCACAGCTCTGGAGGCCAGTCCATAACTGCCTAGCCCTGCGGCCGGGTGGCATGGCAGTGAGTCTCATAGTGAGGACACTTGATAAAGAAGGATCATCCACGCGTGGCTGCGTGTAAGAGGAATAGGAAGAGAAAGGGCTGGGTCCCGCAGAGTCCCCTGCAACGGCCTGTTCCCTGCAACGGCCTGTTTCACTGACCTGAAGTTTCCCACCCAGCCTCAACTTGTAAAGTGTCCACTGCCTTCCAAGAGTGCCAGCCTCTCACACAGGAGCTTTAGGGAACATTCCAGATCCAGCCTGCTGTCGCTACTTTTCTTTTTGCTGCTGTGAGACAATACTCGTACACAACTAAGGGAGATTTATTTGATGTATGGATCCAAGGAGATGTAGTCCATTAGGTCAGGAATCCCAAGCAGAAGACACAGCTGGAGACAGAAGTAGGAGGCTGGCCCCAGTCACGGCAGCCAGCAAGAAGCAGAGAGAACAAGAACAGCCCAAAGGATGCAGGGTGGACTATCCAACCTCGAGGCCCGCCCCCGTGACCTGTCCTCCTCCAGCAAGCTTCCACCTCTCATCACAATCCTTCCCAAATATTAACAGCAGCAGAGGATTCAAACACATGCAAACGATGACACAGACTGCAGGGATGCGTTGGGAAATGTGTTCTGCAGAGAACAAGACTGGATTTGGGGTCTTAAACTCAGTTTATGTCCAGCTGCATGTATGGACAAAAGTGCTTCAGCCTCTTAAGCTTCTGTCTACCTTTAGGTAAAATAGGAATCAAAAGTCTCACCTTAGGGAATTGTATGAGGGAATAGGAAAGTTAGGCACTGTCATGCAGTAGACACTTTTACACGCTCAGCATCTTATAACCTACAGTTTGCAGTGTGGAATCATCGAAGCCCCACTGTGACCAACTGAACTCTATCCTTAGCCCCTTTTTTTCTTACATTTTACTTTTTATATTTTTATATAAATATTTATATTTTACTTTGGCAAGTAATTTATATATATATATATCCATGAAATTACATGTATGTGCTGTAGTATACTTATCTGAGGCTCTTTAACGTGTGCATTGCCTTACCTGGAACATTTAAGATACACTCTTTCAGCAATTTTGAAATATAGTCATTATTAACCATAGTCACAATGTTGGACAGTAAATCACTAAAATGTATTCCTTCTGCCCAGCTAAAATTTTGCACCCTTCAACCAACAACATCCCCTAATTCTGCCTCTCCTCACTCTCTACTAAGAATTTAGCTTTTTAGTTTGTTCACACAATGTGATGAAATGCTTAGCATTGTGTCCTCTAAGTTTATCCACATTGTCACAAATGACTTGATTTCCTTCTTTTTAAAGGGTAAGTAGTATTTCATCAGGTGTCAGTTTTTATCCATCCACTCACTGGTAGGGAGGGTGTTTGGTTCATCCTATGATTGAGTATTGTGACCAGAACTGCAGCGGGCAGAAAGTAGCAGATAACTCACTGAGAAGCTGAGCTCAGTTCTTTGCACCCATTCACTCTGAGACACGAAAGGACCACAGGCGCCCCGGAGCACTTTGCTGGCATCCCCACATGTTAGATACTTAGAAGAGTCTCCAGGGGTGAACTGCAATCGCAAGCAACCCTCAGCTTTGCCCGCAACACACCAAGTCCTTCTCACACGCTCCCCAATCCCTCTAGTTCCTGGGGATGTTTTCGCCAAGAATTCGCTATGGAAAGGGGCCTACGAATACCAGGGGAAGAAGCAGCCTGCCATGCTCAGAGTGACCAGCTTCCAGGTTGCCACCAGCAAGGTCAACGCCACCATGATCGACCACAGTGGAGTGGAACTGCACTTGGCTGGTAAGGAGGCAGCCGCATCTGCGAAAGCAGGCAGGTGGCGGCGTAGCTGCTCGGCACACAGCTTTCCAAGGATATGTCTGATGCCTGTGTCTGACTGTCATGCGAAACTGAACCTTGTCTAGTGGTCTGATCATCAGGGAGGGGAAAGTGCCTGTTCATCTCGGCCACGGACTGATGAATGGTTAGGAGATACCGCAATTAACTGTGAGACAATATTCGTGTGCAATTTAAGAAAGAGGAATCAAATAGCAAAAGGCATGGCTAGACGCAGAAGCAAGAGGCCCTTCAGGTCATCATAACCATTAAGAAGGTAGAAAGAGGACTGAAGAAATGATTCAGGGGTTAAGACTCTGCCTTGCAAGCAGAAGGAGCTGAGTTTGATCCCAGATCCCTCCTGAAAACACCAGGTGGGAATGGTAGCAGCCTGTACTTCTGGTTCTGGAAGGTAAAGTCTGGAAAAATCCAGAACTAAGCCAAAAGGGCATAGAAGCAATCCAGGATGATTTCCAGAGTCACCCTTGATCCTTCACAGGGACACACAGTACCCTTTAATATACACAGACACACACAGATACACACATACACACACACACACACACACACACACACACACACACACACAGGCACACACTCACACACAAAATTAGAAGAAGGAAAAGAAAGGGGGAGGAGGAGGAAGAGGAGGCAGAGAGACAAGACTACCAAAAGCAAGCAGAGTTGGGTTGGACCACCAAACTTCAAGACCTGGTGAAAACCCCTGACACGCCTTCCTCCGGCAAGGCTCCAAAGCTCCACCTCCTAAAGTTGACACAACCTTCCTAAACTAAGGATGCAAACACATAGGCCTGTGGGGGGCAACTGTTGCAGTCAGCCTGGCTGGTTGCTGATAAATGACGGTCAAAGAGCTTAGGGGAACAAGGGGTTCATTTTCTCTTACTGGTGACAGTTCTCAGTCCAGCTTGATGGAGAGCACGCACCAACACCAGGCCAAGGGAACTGGCCACACCATCACCACATAACAGCTGAGAGAGGGACGATCCTTACTTGCCAGACTGGCATGTCCGGCCAAGTGTACCCAAGGATGCCAACTTCCTCAACCGACTCTCAGTACTTTATTCATCTGTTCAGGGCCTAATCCCACCCACCATAGGCTGGGCCTTCCCCATCAGCTAGACAATCTCCTACAGGTTTGCTCTGGGCCTAACTCAACCACTAATTCTCTACAAATGTGCCCAGAGCTCAAACCCGCAACTGTCAAGTTGACATCTGTGCCCGACTATGACAGCAACTCACATTCAAACCATGACAGATAACAAGCATGGGTAATTCACACACAGAAAGAATTCTTATAAAGACAGACAGATATCCCTAGAACTGAACCAAAGGTAGAAGCAGAGACTTCCCTAGAAACCTGAGTACAGCTGGTCATTAAGCAAAAGAAAAAATGTTTCTCAACAGTAATCAGACCTGTCCCAGCTACCCAGAGCTTCTTAGTTAAGAGACCGAAGAGCCAGTCAGGTCAGTAGTGACAGTATGAGAGAGCCTAGTTCCAGGGAGAAATTGGACAATTCATATCAGGAACCTTGAAAGTTCCTAGACTCATTCATTACATTTCTAACAATTTCTACCATGAGAAATTGACATGGAGAGATTTCAAATTTATACAGGACAAAATATATTTGCTTTCAAGTGATATTTACATCACAAAAGCTTGAAAATTTCCTCTGTGTGTTTGTGTGTGTATTTCAATTCCAACTGCTAGATGAAATATTATGCCAACTATGGGGAAATGCTCCCATTATAACGCATTTAAAATATGATTCCAATTTTAAAGGAAAGATGTATTAATAAGAAAGAAAAAGTATTTACATCAAAACGTCAGCAGTGGCCAATTCTTTTGTCTTGTCATATTAAACTTGTCATATTTATAGAGTGGTTATTGCTTAGTCCCAGGATCAGGAGAGATTTGTTTTCTTTCATGCATCTCTGCATTTTTCAAAGCTTTCCCAGTTTTCATTTTTGTATCTTAGAAGATACAAAAAAGAAGATACAACTTGCATATCTTAGAAGACAAATGTTTCTTGAATTAGATGAATGAATGAATGAATGGTGAGTGAGTGAATGAATGAATGCATGCATGATCGAGTGATGATACACACACAGCTCTTATGTAATCCAAACACCATACACACACAGAGTCATATTTCCTCTAATACACAAACATAAGCACACATATGCCCTCATGTCTTCTGCGTCAGCAGATAGATCAAAATACATAAAATCACCGCTGGGGAGCTGCCTTAATGGCTAAAATATTAGCAGCACAAGCAGAAAGACCAACGTTAGGACCCCCAGGTTCCATGTAGAAATGCAGACCTCCTGCCATTCCAACCTCTGAAGGCAGCTTGGCAATCTGCAGAGCAAACTAGCTGGCTAGACTGGTCCTAATAGTGTTCTCTGGGTTTACTTAGAGACGCAGTTTCAAAAAAAAATAAGGTGAAAGAGGGATCAAGGATGATTCTTGCTATCAGCCCTGGGTCCTCACACACACATGCAACTCACCCACATGCGAAACATGCATACACATACCCTGTACATGCATAACACATAAAAAAGAGAAAAATACACAAACTTCACAAGTTTATATCAGCAGAATCCCAGTCTCTGCTGAGTAATTCATTGGTTGCCTACATCTGCAGTGAACCCACATTCAGTGCACACCGACTCCTTCACGACGCTGTGCTTGTTACTCCTGGCAATGCAGGAACATCTCCATTGATGTGCATGTGACTTATACCCAGGCACACCCATGGGCCTGGGTTTTGAGATCTTCATAAAACTTTCCAGTATAAATCCCTCACTTTCTTTTCCCAGGCAACTACAAGAAAGAGGATTTCCACCTCCTGCTGCAGGTCTACCAGATCACAGGGCCCGTGGACATCTTTGTGAACAAGTTCAAAGATGATCATTGGGCTCTAGATGGCCATGTAAGTCCAGCAAAGTGATCTTGACAACACCTGTTCCTCCCCCCCCCTGCCTAGTTCCCAGGGAAAAGGAAGACAGAGAGGTGTGGGGGCTGCTGGCATCACCTCGAAACCTAGAGATGGCCACAGAAGGAGCCAGAGAGTCCGGGTCAGTTGCAGTTTCTCTTCCGTTGCTGTGAGAAAACACTCTGACCCAGACAATTTAAGGAAGAAAGGACTTATCAGTCCATTATGGGGAGGAATGCAGGGCGGTCAAAGTGGGAAGCCAGTTCTTGTCATTCATTTTTTTTCAGATGCATATTTAAAAATATTTTATATAAAAGTCAAAACAGAGATATGCCTAAACAATAATCTTTCATAACCCCAATTAAGTTGTACAAATGACCAATGAACTTACAGAAAACACTCATAGTCCACACGTATTTTACTATACATCTCAGATTTATACATTTCATATATGCTTTTAAAGCTTCAGTTAACAGCCATCAGGAGGCAGAGAGCAAATATGAGTGGAAGTGGGACCAGGTTATCGGACTTCAAGCCCCGCCCCCAAGTGACACATTTCCTTCATCAGTGCTCCCACCCCACCCCCACCTCCTAAAGGTCTATTACCTTCCCAAACAGCACCACTGACTGGGGACCAAGTGTACACCGTGAGCCGGTGGGGGACAATTCCCATTCAAACCATGACAGAAGGATCTTGTAAAGACTCAGAGTCCAGAAGGCCACCGAGTCTGAAGGAGTTCCACTGTCAGAACAAGAAACAAGGACCAGGGTCGGGGTGGGAGAGTGGGTGCAAGTTAAAGGTCGTGGTGCAGTGAGTGTGGACTGGGAGAAGAGGATGAGTCCCAGTGGACTCTCTGGAACGTCTGCTCACTTTTGCGGGTGGGTACTGTGCAGGACCAGATGGTATGGGGAGAGGGTGGAGAGAGGTCTCTCTTCCACGTCCTTGCGGCAGAGATATTGCTCATCACTGTCTAAGGGATTCTTGGGGTGGAAGCCGGTCCCCAGAGACGTTCCCCTGTTCCTTCCCATTTCACAGGTGGGTTGAATATAGTGTCGCCCAGCCCCGAGCAAGGGTCACAGCTGGCTGCTGTAGCACAGCTGGGGAAGAACTAGCCAGTCGCTGGAGTACCGTGGCCCAGTGGCTTTGTTCTGTGAACCCACTGGGAGAATGAAGTGGCTTCTCCAGGGATCAACACCTGCCCTTGTTTCCCCACTGAGACCTGGACTGTCTATGGATGCCTTGGGGTATCCAAAAGCTTCAGTTGTGAGATGGAGCAAGGGTGCAACAGTGTAGGGGGTCACCAGATGTGAGAGGACGAAGGTCAAAGAGCACGAAGCACAGACCAGGAAAGGTGGGGAGGCAGCTGTGGGGTCAGGCACAGCTGGGGCCACTGCCTAAGAAGACAGCAGCCAACCACTGGAGTCCCTTCCCCAGCCAGCAGAGCCTGCTTGAGGGGATCGGCGGGGATGCTAGACAGAGGGCGCACCCAGGGCCCGAGCGAGGGCTGGAAGCTGTGTCAGCAGCATCTTCCAAGCCGCCAAGGACACAGGTCAGCCACTAGATTATCATGACGGCTCGGGGAAAGAGGGAGCAGGGAAGAGCTGCGTCCCAGCCACCACCCCTGAAATCAATGACTTGTGGAACTGCGGCCAACTCTCCAGAACACTTTCATTCCCTCCTGTTCTGTCCGCTCCACAATCAGCCAAAAGTCAGTTTTCGTTACAGTAACAGTAGCTGCAGGTGGAGTGATCCGAGTACTTCATTAGCTCATTCCATTCTCCCAGCAACCCTTACAGCATCGATGCCCTTGTATAAATGCACAGTGAGTCACAGACAACGTGATTTGACCAGTAGAAATTAAACTTTCCGTCAGGTATGGCAGTACACACCTGTAACCCCAACACTGAGAAGGTACAAGCAGGTGGACCAAAAGTTCAGGGACATCCTTGGCTACATAAAAAGTTTAAGACCAGCCTGGGCTACATGAGACATTGTCTCAAAAACAAAAACAAAAATTTCAATTGAATTTTCTTCTATTACCAATGAGGTATCTCTGGCCCGGCCTGACCTGGCCTGGTCTGGGCTTGCACACCAACTGCAGCTCTAGAGATGCTTCTGGAAGGCCCTGCACCTTCCTCTCTCTGCTTTCCACCACCACAGGTCTCCTCGGAGTCCTCCGGAGGCACCTTCATCTATCAAGGCTCCGTCAAGGGCCAAGGCTTTGGACAGTTTGGTTTTCAAAGACTTGGTAACTAGCATGGGTCTCTTGGAAGGAGGTGTGAGCTCGAGGTTAGGGGTGGGTCCTGGGTAGGGGAGGAGACTGGCAAAGTTCACTCTCTGGACAGGGTGCCACAGGCTCCTTGGGATCCAGGACACCTTTGGGGCCACCAGTGCTAGGAACTGCCATGCTCAGGTCTTGAACTTCCCTAGCACTGTTTGTGGCAAAGATGTCATCCCTGCCTGGATGGGCAGAAAGACACACGCGCCCCTATCGGCTCGCTTCACTAGAAATCGGCCTCCCTTGCCTCCTCCGACCCGCTACATAGTTGTCTGGGCTGTGCCCTAGCCAGGCGCCCTAGCCGCCGCCATGCCCCTCCACGCAGCAGCCCTCGACCCTCTAGGCCTTCACTGTGCCCTCGAAGACCCCAGCTGATGGGATGCCTGTTCAAACTCCCTAAGCAGGTCCGTCCCCTCGAGCGCCAGTGCTTCAAGTGGGCCCTCGCGGGGAGCGAGTGGAATGAGCCAGGCACCCCAGCCCCTCCAAGAAGAGCAGCTCTGCCTCTTGGGCTGTTTCAGATCGGAGGGTTCATCCGATAACGGGTTCTTGAGGCCAAGAGAAGCATGGCGCTTCCAAAGGGCATCGTCCTTGGAGATCTTACTTAGAGAGGCGGTTCAGTTCAGTCTGGGCCCAGAGCACAGCCCTCTGGGCACGATCTGACTGGCACCGACAGAATCATAGCCACAGTGACCTTTCCCCAGGAGATGTCTGAGCATGAGTCAAGTTGGCAGCCGGGGTCTGGGCACAGGACCCCTCGCCAGCTGAGCTGGGCCAGGTGATACTTCCAACAGTGCCTGGCAGGGACGGTGCCCGCCGGGACCATCGCCTGGCCGACTCCGTGATGTGAGGTTTCTGCTTTGCCACTTTGCAGACCTCCGGCTGCTGGAGACAGACCCCGAGTCCATCGGCCGCCACTTTGCTTCCAACAGCAGCTCGGTGGCCGCCGCCATCCTGGTGCCTTTCATCGCCCTCATCATCGCGGGCTTCGTGCTCTATCTCTACAAACACAGGTATGCGAGGATCAGGACTGGGAAGAGCCACAAGATGGGCTGCGGGTCCCAGCCATGCCCCGACCCATCCAGGACCCATAACCAAAAAGGAAGAGTCCCTCTCCTTCTCCCTTTCTGGACCACCGTGTCCCTCTCTTTGAGTGAATGAACATCTGCCTTTTCTTGTCCCCAGAAGAAGACCCAAAGTTCCATTCAATGGCTATGCAGGCCATGAGAACACAAACGTCCGGGCCACGTTTGAGAACCCCATGTACGACCGCAACATCCAGCCCACAGACATCATGAGCAGCGAGGCCGAGTTCACGGTCAGCACAGTGTGTACCGCGGTATAGCCCCAGGCCTGGCTGCCACTGTCACCGCCACCGAGAGCCCCGCCGCCAGCAGCCGGTGAGACGGGGGGGGGGGGCAACAGGGAAGTAGATATAGGGGTGACAGGGAAGTAGACATAGGGGTTGGGGGGGTCTGTGTACACACAAAAGCTCTGCCCCACAGGGCCAAGCCCACACCACGGGCACAAGGCTGCCCATTGAAAGCCATCACACCAGGCATGTTGAGCTGGGCAGAGCCAGTGGCATCCCCACCCACCTGTTAGCACGGTCGCTCAGAATGAGACCCTTGAAAGCAAACGCAAAAATATTAAAAAAAGAAAAGACAATCCCCAGCTGGTAAGTTGGCCCTTCCAGGAAAAAAAAAAAAAAGTTATGGCTAGGAGTCGGAGAGAAGACTCAGTAGGTAAAGTACCTACTGTGCACACATGAGGACCTGAGTTCAGATCCTCAGCAGCCACATGAAGAGTCGGGCATGGTGTGCACGCTGGTAATGCCCACGCAGGGGAGGCAGACACGGGAGGATTCCTGGAGCTTGCTGGCCAGCTCGCCTCACCCCATTGGTGACCTCCAGTTTCAGTAAGAGACTGGGTCTCAAAAAATAGGTGTGCAGTGATTGACACACAAGATTGCCCTCTGGCTTCCACAGCATGTGCACAAAGATGTACACATACATACACACGTACATGAACACAACACAATACATATGACTACAGATTTAAAAAAAAAAAAAGTTTGGGCTAAGGAGATGGCTCGGTGATTAAAGCCCTTGCCTAGAAAGCAAAAGGACCCGAGTTCAGATCCCCAGATTCCATGAAGAAATGCCAGAGGATGTGCTGGCCTACCTATAATGCTAGTCCGAGAAGGTGAAGCCAGAAGAAGCCAACTAGCTACATTAGTCCTAAAGGTGTGTTGTGGATCTAATGGGAGACCCAGTCTCACAACATTCATTAGAAGAACAATCGAGGATGATTCTTGGTCTCCTTCTTGGGCCTCCCAGGCGCACATGCTCAATATACATACATATGCACTCACACACATACGACTCCATGTCCATGTACCCGTGCACATACAAGCACGCCCATACCCACATCTGTAAAAAGGAAAGAAAAATGTTCTGCTGCATAGATTTCCTCCCTGCTCCCGTCCCCAAGTCAAGAAGTTTGAAAGTCAAGGGTAAAAGATGGAACTGACTAATGTTCGTCCCCATTCTTCCTTCCTTCTTGGCTTTGCCCTTTTCCTTTGCCCACTTCCCTCTCCTACCACTGCTGCCTTTGTTGGTTCCCAGCTCCCCACGGGGCAGGAAGGAGCTCCCCTGAGCACAGCACCCAGTGCCCATCTTCGTCTGTCTCTCCGCCTGTGTCTGCCACGCTGGGACTCAGGCCCTCGCTCGCCCTGCCACCATCTGTGCCCGCCACTCTGGAGAGGACTCCGCTATGCCCTGGCTTGGGGCCGTCTGAGGAAGAGGGGCTGCAGGTGGAGGAAGGCAATGCCTACATTTAACATAACGAAGCAACTTGTGGGTGTGCACGTGGGGAGGGGGAAACCTGGGCGCACACTTAGCTCTTCTTCGTGGCATCCCATGGAAGAGATCACAGAGGCTTAAAAAGGGAGGCGTGCATATGTCTGCAAAAGATGCCCCAGACCCTGCTCCCCACGAACATAGAAGAGATCACAAGGGAGCCACCATCAGCTCTCAAACCACCATGTCCCCATCCCATGTGTGAGGACGCCGTGAAGACTTTGTTAGGACACATTCCCTGAGGGTCAGTACGCACATGGTAACCATCTGCAAGGATGAGTCCAGCTACCCAGCCAGGGCCAGGGTCACCCAGAGAGGAGGGCCATTCATTTCTTTATCTTCCCAACTGTAGCTGCACTGTGTTCCAAACCCAGTCAATTAAATGGCTCTTTTGCTTCCGGAGCATTTCGGGAAAAGAAGGATGAGCCAGTCTGAAATAGGGCAGGCATCTGGCCAGGGAGCCCAGGGTCACATCTGGCTGTCAGCTGGCCAAGAGAAGAGAAAATGCCCCTGGGACCCAGACAGCAGACGCTGGAGAAGAAGGGGTGAGCCAGCCGCGTTCCCAACAGTGACGGCCTCGGCTTACTGGTTTCTTCCTGTGCCTGACACTTCACAGATAATGTTTCTAGTCGGTACAACCACCAAAGCAGTATTTACTCCCATTTTGTAGATGAGGAAAGACAGATCAGGGAAGAGAGAGACCTGAGACCCAAGACAAACCCTTGAAGTCCTCTGCGCCTGCTACCAGAAACTCAGGTCTGGGAGGAGCACCAAAGACAGGAAGCCTGTAGCCCACTGGGCTCTGCGGTCTGTGCCCAGGCAACGCCAGGTCAGGGACCCCATACCCCAAATTGGTGCCTGCTCTCTTGGCTCCCAGCAGCCCCTGGCCACAGCAGACAAAGGACTGGGCAGCTCCCAAATCAACAGAACTGCTTGAAAGCTATCCCTCTCCCCGGCTCCTCGCAAGCGGCTTGGATTTCTTTTGACAGTTTCACTGTGCTTGGGTCATGAATGACATGCATTTTTGCTGGGAAGCTCCCAAGTTTAGAAATGGACATGTGGCATTTAGAGCCGCTTTCTCCATTCCCGGGAAGGTCTTCCTGGACTGACATCCCGGTTTCCATGGGATATGCCCGCCTCCTGATGTTCATATTGAAATAGTGCAGAGATCGTGTGGGGGCAGAGGGGCAGAGCCGCCTGGTTATCACACTGGATTGGGTTGGAACCATTAGGTCTGACCAACCAGTGTTCCAGTGGGTTACAGCAAGGGATGTCCATTTCCAGTAGACACACCGGAGACCAGTGTTGGCAGGAGCCCACTCCTGCCCACATGCCCTCCTGCCCACATGCCCTCCTGCCCACATGCCCTCTGGGTGCAGCATCCTGGGGCATGGATGGGAGAGTAGTGGTCCAGACAGACACACACACAGTTCTATTCTGTCGCTGAGAGCAAATGCAGGAAGCTCCTTCCCTTTGGTACACACACACCGCCCAGTGGGCACTTCCTGCCCTGCCCCAGTTCCCTCCCCCTGAGTCTCCTTGGGAAGTCCCACCAGACACCCAAGGAGCACAAGCTGGTGGGCACCCAGCAGTCTGCTAAGCATCACTTTCTGCCCACCTCCAGAGGCTGGGAAAGAAACATGGCAGACCAAGCCCTTCGCCCACCCTCCATATCACGTACCCACCACCTCCATCTCATGAGGTTAAAAAAAAGTAAAACAAAAACAAAAAAAAATCTTTTGTACAGAGATATATTTTTATTATACAAAGTTTGTACAGTACCAAAAAAGGAAGAAAAAAAGGTGTACATTTTTTTTCATTATTGTAGGTAAATGGTAGTGGAAGCCTTTTTTTGTAAATGTAATAAAATGTATAGGTATGGTTTTCAGAAAACATCGGCGTTGTAAATATGTAATCTACACACCTCGGCTCGTCTGCAGTGTACACATTTAATTTATCTGTCTCTGTATATGAGGCTTCCCCCTGGGTTTCTGCATCATGGTACTTTCCTGAATTTGAAAGCAATTTTAAATTTTTTGA
The DNA here is from genome assembly GCA_023101885.1 of Typhlomys cinereus. NCBI lineage: Eukaryota > Metazoa > Chordata > Mammalia > Rodentia > Platacanthomyidae > Typhlomys > Typhlomys cinereus. The sequence goes on along the minus strand of JALPQD010000449.1, from coordinate 690,169 downwards.
ATTCAAATAAAATATAAATTTTTGCATTGGTTTTCTTACATTCTTCATGACCTCTTTCCTGGCTAAGGGGCAGTGTTTCCAGGTGAACTGGAAGAAAGACATGAGACTAAAATTAGCACCTGGCACATAGGCAGTTGCCTTTCCTGACTGTGTTTCATGACCAAGACTGCGTGCTGTACTCTCATCAAAAGAAAAAAGGACAAAGGGTATTCTGTGTGCAAAATCTTCTTGGAATGATGCAAGGCCTGAAATTAAGACAATGACAGGAAAACACAGCAAGAGAAGCTTCGTGACACTAGATTTGGCAGTGATCTTAGGCATATGATGCCAAAAGCTTAGACATCACAAGAAAAAAAAAACAGCAAGTCAGGGCTGGGGAGATGTTCAGGCATTAAAGCCTTTGCCTCATAAGCAAAAGGAACTGAGTTAGGATGCTAGATCCCACATAAAAACATCAGGTGTAAATGCCAACGGTTTGCACTTCCAACCTTGGAAGGCAGAGCCTGGAGAACCCAGAACAAAGCAACCAGGTAGGACAATTCAGAATGACTCCCATAGTCACAGGCACTCGCAGTGCCCACTGATGTACACAGACATATACATGCTCACACACAAAAACAGGTCAGTGAACTACATCAAAATTAAAAAGCCTGTCCACTAAAGGATACAGTCAACAGAGTGGAAAGCAACCAATAAAGTGGGATAAAATATTCACAAATTGCTTATCTGATAAAGAAAAATCACAAAGATGTAAAAAGAATACACAAAGATATAAAGTATCTAGAACATATACAGAATTCATATGAAAAATTTGAATGATCATTTGTCCTAAAAAAAAAAAAAAGTAGAAATGGCCAACGAGTGCATGAAAAAGAGTTTCTACAATCATCAATCATGCACAGGCTGGGGAGATGTTCAGTGGCTAAAGTGCTTGCTTCCCAAGTAAAAGGACAAGAGTTCAGATCCATGTAAAAAACTGGGCAGTAATGGTAGCCCACCTGTAATTCAGAAGTCAGCATCTGGATATCCCGAGAACAAGCTGGCCAGACTAACCCTATAGGAAAAAGATAAGGTGGGAAAGTGATTGCATCCACATGCAAACACACACACACACACACACACACACACACACATTTGGGTTGGAATCATTAAGGATCTGCCTAACTTGTGTTTAGATGGACTAAAGTGAGGGTGGCCATTTCCAGCAGACATAGTGGAGACTGGTCTTGGCAGGAGCCCACTTTTGCCTACACCCTCTGGGACACAGCCCTCTGCAGGATAACACGCATTTATCCATGAACACATGCGTACACATGAAAATAGAAAAAGAAAAGTTCATCGTTAGAGAAATACAAATCAAGGTTAGAATAAGATACCAGCTCACACCCATGAGGATGGCTGCTGCTGAAAAAAAAAAAATACTAAAAGAAGGAACACGTTGGGAAGGATGTAGAAAGATTGGACCTTTGCACTGCCACGTGCTAGTGGGGAAATGCATTGGCTCGCCATTATGGAACACTGGTCTGTGTTTCCTTCAAACTTTAAAAATAGACCTACCGTGGGACCCAATGACTCCACTTCTGGCTGTATACCCAAGGGACCCGGGGGTGGAGAAAAGGATACTTTGGGGTAACAATAATGACAGTAGCGTGAGTCTCATGGCCCAAGTGCTGTACAGAGGTACACTCTGCCTCCTTGTATCCTCTCTCTCTCTCTCTCTCTCTCTCTCTCTCTCTCTCTCTCTCTCTCTCTCAGTCACACATACAGACACACACACACACACACACACACACACACACACCCCTATACTTACTACCTCCACTGAGAATCATTGATAAGATAGTACAAACCTAAGCAGGAGAAAGACGACTGAGAATACCATGCAAACATATTTGTATGTTTTCTATGTTGCAATAAAACCTCAGATTTTATTAAATACTATCTTAGTGACTATGAATTCCCCCCCTCCATTGTGTGACACTTTTCCTAGGCAGATACCACATGAGCATCTTCTCACTCAGATAGGGATTCAATGACACACCAAAGTAATAATTGTACCAACTTGGAGAGCTAATGATCTTATTGAATTGCTTACAGGGGCTACTTACAGGAGGAGCAGGGAAGGACTCAAAGGCAGCTACATCCCTGGAAAACCCACCCTGCCATGGTGAGACTCACAGAAGCTGCTCTCCACTGCATAACTTGCTCACTGGAGAGACCTGGGCTCAGCATCCTCCGCTCAGAGTCTCCTCCACACTGACAAGTGGCCAGGCGGCTCCCCAGCAGTTATGCATTATTGTCTTTACCTTGGGGAGACCCTCCATCCCCACCTCACCTCCCGCCATCTTATGTCAGGAATTTCCTGGGTCAAGTCAGTTGTTTATTTTCTGAGCCTTCTTCCAGGATGGAATGTTCCAGATTGCTGCAGGGCACCCTCCTCGGGTTGGGATGGATGGCAAAGTCCACGATGGCATACAGCACCCCACAGGCTCGTGTGTGGATGGCACTGTTCGGAAAGAAAACGGGACCTCCAGGAGGGGGAGCCCTCCTGGAGGAAGCACATCTGGGGGTAGGGGGGCTTGAGGGTTTGGTGAACCAGAGTCACTTCTTTCCAGTCTCTGCCCCTGATGGCTGCTACTGTAAACCTGCTTCTGTGGCAGTCTTCTGTGGCAGTCTTCTGTGGCAGTCTTCTGTGGCAGTCTCGGGGGCCCACAGAGACCCTTGGGGGCAGGGATAAGCTGGCACGGGGTCAACAGCGCAGACCCCGGAAGTCAGGCGAGTGGCAAAGCAGGCTCTCAGGCTCTCAGGCTTGCAGGCTCCTTTATTGTCCCTGAGTGGCATGCTCCTCAGGTGGAGGTATTGTAAGTAATGGTTGAACAGAGACCTTAATACAGGCCTGCCTGGTCCGTTCCTCCTACAGTCTTCAACCACATAATGAACTCTATCCACTCTGGAACATCAAGTCAAATCCTAAACCCTCTCTCCCTTAAGTCTCTTGAGTCTGAGTATATTTTCACAGCTACCAAAGACTAACTACAACAAATACTCATACATATTTTTAAGCCCACCAAATCTCACACTGAAAGGACCAGTCAACAAACAGATGCACAAAGTAAGCATCACGTGAAATTCCATGGCGGGATCTGGAGACAAACACAGCCATTATGTCATTAAATGTAATTGGGTTTAATTCCCCAACTCAAATGATTCATGGCTCAGCTCACAACACCAGACGGTAAGAAAAAACACACCTGAAACCAAGCAGCTCACAAGAGGTGGGGAGGGTCAGTCTCTCACAGCCAGGCAAGGTGGGATTCAGGCCCATTTGCACAGAAGGGAGGTTTGTACACCTGGATGAGGAGATTCAAGGTGCAGGAATCAATCGTTAGGCACCAATGAAGAAGCCACCACTTCATAAGCAGGTGGAGAGAAACAAGCACTGCAGTCGGTTGGGCTGCAGCTCGGCGGTAAAGCACCTGCCTAGCAAGCACGCGGCTCCAGCTCCGCCACAGACACATATGGACACCAATATACAAGTTTTAACTCACCGGCATTTGTCCTCTGTAGATCAAGAAAACGAAGCAAGGTGGGAAAACTCATCAACCAAATTCAAAGGGAAATTGTTTTATGAATATACATCATCACTATATGTAAGAGTCCCACCCCATCCCCCACCCCGTGAAAATCTGCCACCCAGTCCAGCCAGACTTTATCTACACTCAAGGAGCTGGGAATCTGTATGCAAATCTAAAGTGTGAGACTTCTGATTGATTGGAAGAAGAGCTCTTCTGGTTTCCAGTGTGTTCACTTTGAATAATTGGCCTGAGAGCCAGAGAATGAGCATTCTTGATATCCAGGGTGGACCAGAGACACAGTCTACATATGAGACACTTCCAGTATATACCTTATCCTTTGAGGGGTTCCGGAAAGCACCAGTGGATTGGAGACTTTGGGTTTCTGTAACTCCATTTTCTATGGAAAGCTCATGACTTTAACTCCTCTCAGCTTTCCATACTTTTTTTTAAACCAAGTAATAAGATTTCCTTTTTTAACAGGTGGCATCCCAAACATCACTTTCTACTAATTGAATATAATTATGCATCCTAATATTAAAGAATATATTTCTGGAGCTAGGGAGATGGCTCAAAGGTTAAAGTCTTTGCCTGGAAAGCAAAAGGATCTGAATTCAGATCCCAAATCCTGAATTAAAATGCCCAGCAGAAATGGTAGCAGCCTGTAATGCTAGTCTGGGAAGATGAAGCTGTGAAACCTCAGAGCAAAACAATAAGGAGGTAGAGCAATCCACAGTGATCACTGATGTCACCCTTGTATCACCATAGGCACACACTCAAGTGACCTCTTGTACACACACCTGCACATACATGTATACTCATCTACATGCAAAACACACACCAAAACAAGAATGAAAAGTTTTGAAACAGCACATGGAGCACTCATACAGATTTCCTTCACATGTGAAGAAAAATAATAAAATAAAATAACTTCAAGAGTTGGGGCTGGAGAGGTGGCTCAGGGGTTAGGCCTCTGCCTTGCAGGCGGAAGGCCCTGAGTTCAGATAGACCCCACATATAGATGCCAGGCAGAAGCGGGGGCGGCCTGCATTTCTGGTCCTGGTGGGCAGAGCCTGTGAATCCCAGGGCAGAGTAAACAAGGAGGAGGTGGAGGCGTCCATGGTGGTTCCCGAATTTGTCCATGGTTCTACACACACACACACATACATATACACGCACACATGCATACACGCACAATTGAATAAAATAATAATAAATACAAATTTTTTTAAAAAAATAACTTCAAGAGTTAAAAAAGACTCATTATAAAACTAGTTAAAAATTATTCAAGGGGGCAGCAAGATAGCTCTTTGGGAAAAATAGCTGCTTGCAAACCTGAGTTCCTTCCCGGGAAGCCACATGTGTATCATGACATGCATTTGGGTTTTTTAATTCTCAAATAAATAAATAAATAAATAAATAAATAAATAAACATTTTTTTAAAATTTTATTCCAGAAAGCATGTAAAGGAATTTGTCCAGACCCAAACTGCTTGGGAGGCTAAGGCAGGGTTGAAGTTGAAGCTCTGCCAGGGCTATAGAATGAATTCAAAGCTAACCCGGGCCACTTCGTAAGACCCTGTCTCAAAGTGACAAGTGCAAAGGATGCAGCTCAATGACACAGCAGCTGTCCAGTGTGAAGGGGACCTCAGCTCCAATCCCCAGGAGGACAAGAAACAAACCGACAGAAAAGGGCTGGAAATAGAAGGAAAGCCACCAGTAGCCTCCTGTCGCTGCTTAGCCAGAAAATCAGTGAAAATCCAGAAGCTAGAAGATGTGTTTGTTGAAAATATGTCAAAAAAATTGATCTACTCGTCATACCCGTGGAGAGTAAATTTGATAACATATAATAAAATCTGACAATTACTTATAAGCAATATATATTATATATTATATATTAATTATATATTATAAAAGGATTCTATGCCTCCCCAAATCTGAAATCCCACAGGTTCAATATTATAGCAACGTTATTTGTAAAAGGGAAAAAAATTAAACACAACTCTAATGTATATCAACAGTGATGTTTTGCAAAATCAAAGTTCATCATCCGTGCAATGACATATTATGCAGCTGCTAAGAAGACAGTGAGAAAGACTTTCAAGAACTAATGAGTCTTGAGAATATTACATGAAAATGTCTGCATTTGTTGCTTTTTTGTGTAAGGACTAAATTCCAAATTGAAAGCAAAAGGGAAAAAATATACTTTCTCACGGAGCAGGTAAAATAAGCATAAAATTATTTTGAGTGATTTTTCAAAATATAGTAATTTAACCGTCCAGGTCTAGACAAGGCAAGCATGAAAAGAATCCTCTCAGGAAACAGGAAATACTCCAAAGGCTATAGACTCGTGTCAAGGGAACTTGAGGGACAGTTTCAGGAGGATGGACAGATAAGGGACAATTTTAAGATCAGTAATAACAACAATGACATGGTGAACATGAACAAATTGAACAAATGTTATGTATTCATAACGTTTTTGCAAACCTGTCACTTGCTTCAGGAAAATGACAAGAAAACAGCCTTTTAGTAAGTATTTGGTAAAAAGGTTCATAACATGTATTTGGGACTGCGGAGACAGTTCAGTTGGTAAACTACTTGCTGTATGTGAAGATTTGAGGACCTGAATTCAAATTTCCAGAATATACATCAAGCCCGGTATGGTGACCCGTGTCTGTAATCCCGTGTTCCTTCAGCAAGATAGAAGGCCGAGTCTGGAGAATATTCCAGAAGCTCACAAGCCAGCTAATCTAGAGTAATGAGCAGTAAACGGCAGAGACCCTGCTTCATATAAAGTGGAAGGTGGGGATGACTCTACAGGCTGTTCTCTGACCTCTCATGGGCATTGCGACACACACACACACACTCACGCATACACACACACGCACGCACACGCACGCACACACACACACGCACGCACACACACGCACACACACACACGCACACACACACGCACGCACACACACACGCACACACACACATTACATACACACAAACATATATACACACGTACACACACACATTACATACACACAAATAGCATCCATATGCATATGCACATTCACAACACATCATACATGCACACACATAGGCAAACACATCACATACACCATCCACACAAATTCACACATCACACACATCATACATACATGCATGAATATACATACCACACACACCCTGCATAGCACACATATCACATGCATATGTACATACACGCATATACACACATTATCCACACACATCACATACATGCACACACAGGAGGAATAAGATATATTTCAATTAAGAAGGGGAAGCTCGCACTAAGAAGGGAAAACTTCTCTTGATAGAAACTTTCCAGTTTGTCAATGGAAAACAGAATTCCAGAATCACCATTTTAAAACTCCAGTGAAAGCAAATTCTAGCACTGACCATCAGTGACCATGAATGTCACTCAAAGCCTTCCAGACAACGTGTGTCTTCTGAGGAAAGGACACATCACTGCCACCTGTGCAGGATTCCTGCCACAAAAATCAAATCTGACTTTTGCTAGACTTCTCAGTCCTAACGGCCGGTGATAGGAAACACACGGGAGAGGAGGTCATGCTTGGGGTGCCAGGAGTGAGGGACGGTTAGAGAGGGATAGGGAGCTGGGGTGCTATGGCAACTAAAGCTCTACTTTTTTTCTTGACTGGGGTCTCTTGTTCTCTTGAGGTGGCAGTTTACAAGTGTTTCCTCTGTTGGTGGGTTTTTTTAAGTCTCAGCGGTCACTTGCTGTATGACTGACTATGACCCAGCCCTGATTACAAACCCAAATTATGGCCAAATACGGGACCAGGATGGGGTGGCCCCCCAGACATAAAAGGGAAGCACTCCCAGCACCTCCTCAGCATCGGCCCCAGAATCTCAGCTGTGAGCCCCCTCCCTGCCAAAGGGATCTTTGTCACTCGCTTAAAAATAAAAAGCTTTGCCCTTTCACCCCACCCTGCTCCGCCGGTTGGGGCGCGCGCGGTCCAGCCGGGCCTCACCCCGCGACTCTAGGTAAGCCCCGGCCGCGCCCGCCCACCAGAACCCCAGGTCAGCCCAAAGGGACCCGGCTCCGACTCCCACCATCCAGCCGGAGCCGTGCGGGGGCCGAGGGACGAGGAGGACCTCCCCCTGCGCCCGGGCCCCGCCCCAGCTGCCCTCGGGTTAAATAGCTCCACGCCGACGCGCCCATCGTCCCTTTTCACCCCACCCCGCTCCGCTGGTCGGGACGCGCCCGCGCGGTCCAGCCGGGCCTCACCCCACGACCTAGGTAAGCTCTGTCCGTGCCCACCAGGACCCCAGGCCAAATAATTCAGTTTAGTGAAATTGAAAGATCTTAAGAGTTAAAACGACAATGCCAAAGTCAAAGTGCAAATCCGTGAGAAGCAACACTCAAGTAAACAAATTTCCCACTGAAGAAATTAATCCCATAATGTTAGACTCCAACCAGAACAAACCTGCGGAAAAAGGCCAAGAAAGCCTGACCCAGGATAACGACTTTCAAAATATGATCATTACCATGTTCAATACTATGAAAGAGGAAATCAGGGAGGAATTACATAATCGAATCAATCGCTTTGAAGAGGAACACAACAGACATTTGGAGGAGTTGAGAAAAACAGTGCAAGGTACAAAAACTGGCATAGAGCAGTTAAAACAGACTCAAGCAGAGTTTAAAACTGAGCTACAAGACAAGTTATCTTCAACCCAGAACTCTACAGAGAGTCTTATCAACAGAACTAACGAAGCAGAAAACAGAATTTCAGACCTTGAAGATAAAGTGGGAGTACTAACCAGCTCAATGGAAGAGGTTGTTAAAGCCAAAAAGATACTTGAGAGGAATATCCAAGAGATATGGGACACCCTGAAGAAGCCTAACATGCGTATTCATGGAATACCAGAGAAAGAATCTCAAAATACCACCCCTGAGGAAATTTTTCAAACGATCATCAAGGAAAACTTTCCTCATATAAAAAAGGAGAGGCCCGACTCTCTGGGAATTGGGGCGGGAGGCACTGGGGGATGGGGAGGGAGAGGGGTGGGGAGGGGGAGCAGGGGGTACGGGGGAGGAGGAGGGAGGGAGGGAACTGGTATACCTAATAAGTTTGTATGAGCTGAAAAAAAAAAAAAAGAGAGGCCCATCCATATACAAGAGGCATTCCGCACCCCAAACAGATACGACCAAAACAGAAGCATGCCACGGCAAATAATAGTTAAAACACTCCACATTCAAGATAAAGAACTGGTGCTGAGAGCTTCAAGGGAGAAAAAACAAGTCACTTTTAAAGGTAAACCTATTAAAATAACAAATGACTTCTCAGTCGAAACAGTAAAAGCAAGAAGAGCTTGGAGAGACATACTTCAAGTATTGAATGAGCAAAAATGTCAACCCAGGCTGATTTACCCTGCAAAACTATCAGTCATGATCGAGGGAGAAAGAAAAACTTTCCAGCACAAAGACAACTTGAAGGGATACATGTCCACCAAACCAGGCCTTCAAAAAATGCTAGAAATGATACTCAAGTGTGAAGAAAAAAACAGGCACATCCAGGAGAACAGAAGGCAAATATAACACCATTAAAAGCGAAGCAATATACTTATAAAAACTACTAAACATAATAAATGTCTAGAATTAAAAATAGTTTCTCCATTATAACACTAAATGTTAATGGAATTAATTCACCGATCAAGAGACACAGATTACAAACTTGGATTAAAAATCACAATCCATCAATCTGCTGCCTGCAGGAAACCCATCTCACCACAAAAGATAGGCACGCTCTAAAAATAAAAGGCTAGTCAACAATTCTACAAGCAAATGGAAGCAGAAAACAGGCAGGGGTAGCCATTATGTTATCAGACAAAGTGGAGTTCAAACTAAAGAAAATTATAAGAGACACGGATGGATATTACATTTTAGTCACAGGTACAATTCACCAGGAAGACTTCACAATACTGAACATATATGCACCCAATACGGGCCCCTCCACATTCATTAAGAAAACCCTACAGCGTCTAAAGCAAGAAATCAACCCCCAAACGATAATTCTTGGGACTTCAACACCGCCCTCTCAACATGGGATAGATCAACAGGTCAAAAGCTTAACAGAGACACTTTGGAACTTAATCAAACCCTGAAAGAAATAGACCTTACAGATCTCTATCGAACTTTTCACCCACGTACCAAAGAATACACATTTTTCTCAGCAGCGCACGGAACTTTCTCCAAAATAGATCACATATTGGGCCACAAAACGAATCTACACATATACAAAAAAGTTGAAATTCTAACCTGTGCTCTATTAGACTACCACGGCCTAAAGCTGGACATCCACAACACATCAAACAAGAGAAAATACACTAACTCCTGGAAACTTAACAATATGATGCTGAATGAGAACTGGATTCAGGAAGAAATTAAAAAGGAAATTCAAGATTTCCTGAAAGTGAATGATAACGAAAATACAACTTACCAAAATCTCTGGGACACAATGAAAGCTGTTCTAAGAGGTAAGTTCATAGCTCTTATGCCTACATCAAAAAAATGGAAACATCAGAAATAAACAACTTAACAATGCAGCTTAAAGCTTTAGAAAAACTAGAGCAATCTGATCCCAAAAGTAGTAGAAGAGAGGAGATTAGCAAAATAAGGGGAGAAATATCTGAAATCGAGATTAAGAAAACGATAGAAAAAATCAACCAGTCAAAAAGCTGGTTCTTTGAAAAAATCAATAAGATTGATACACCCCTAGCTAAATTAACCAAAAGCAAGAGAGAGAAAACCCAAATTAACAAAATTAGAAATGAACATGGAGTTATCACTACGGATACCCAAGAAATCCAGAGAATTATAACATCATATTTCAAAAACTTGTACTCTGTGAAGTTTGACAACACAAAAGAGATGGATGAATTTCTAAGTAAACACAACCTACCTAAATCGAATCAGGAAATTGTGAATTATTTAAATAGTCCTATAACATACAAGGAAATTGAAGAAGTAATCTCGAATCTTCCCACCAAAAAATGTTCTGGGCCAGATGGATTCAGCACAGAATTCTACCAGACATTTAAGGAGTTAATAACACCAATACTCCTTAAACTGTTCCATCAAATAGCAAAGGAAGGAATACTACCAAATTCCTATGAAGCTAATATCGTCTTAATCCCAAAACCTAATAAAGATTCACTTAAAAAAGAAAACTATAGGCCGATCTCTCTGATGAACACAGATGCAAAGATTCTCAACAAAGTCTTAGCAAATCGGATTCAAAAACATATCAAAAAGATCATTCACGGGGACCAAGTAGGCTTCATCCCCGGCACACAAGGTTGGTTCAACATACGCAAATCAATAAATGTAATTCATCATGTAAACCAGTCCAAAGTCCAAGACCACACGATACTCTCGATAGATGCAGAAAAAGCTTTTGACAAGATCCAACAGCCTTTTATGATCAAAACACTAGAGACAGTAGGAATGGAAGGAACCTTTATCAATATAATAAAAGCTGTATACAACAAGCCCACAGCAAGGATTATGCTCAATGGGGAACAATTGGAAGCATTCCCACTTCGATCAGGAACTAGACAAAGCTGTCCACTCTCACCACTTCTATTCAATATTGTACTTGAAGTCTTAGCTGAAGCCACAAGACAAGAAAGGGACATAAGAGGGATTCGAATCGGCAAGGAAGAAGTCAAGCTATCCCTATTTGCAGATGACATGATCTTATACCTGAGTGATCCCAAAAACTCCACCAGGAAGCTCCTGGAACTAATTGAGAAGTTCAGCAGGGTGGCAGGATACAAAATAAATGTGCAAAAATCAGAGGCCTTCCTATATGCCCAGAATAAAAGAAGTGAAAAAGCCTTGTGAGAAACAACCCCATTTACTGTAGCCCCTAAAAAAATGAAATACCTTGGTATAAACCTAACCAAGGAGGTAAAAGACCTTTACAATGAAAACTTTAAAACCCTAAAGAAAGAAATTGCAGAAGACACCAGAAGGTGGAAAGACCTCCCTTGTTCCTGGATTGGCAGAATCAACATTGTAAAAATGACCATCCTACCAAAGGCAATATACAAATTCAACGCCATACCAATTAAAATCCCAAAGCAATTCTTTAAAGAAGTTGACCAAATAATCTCAAAATTCATATGGCGGCACAAAAGACCCAGGATAGCAAAGACAATCCTGAGTAACAAAAACACTGCTGGAGGTATTACCATACCAAACCTTAGTCTATACTACAAATCCATAGTTATAAAAACAGCCTGGTACTGGCTCCAAAATAGACACACAGATCAATGGATAAGGGTTGAAGACCTAGATATAAGCCCACAAAAATACAGCCATTTGGTCTTTGACAAAGGAGCCCAAAGAATCCAATGGAAAAAGAACAGCATCTTCAACAAATGGTGCTGGCAAAACTGGATCTCCACATGCAGAAGGTTAAAGCTGGACCCATACTTGTCACCATGTACAAGACTTAATTCCAAATGGATCAAGGACCTTGATTTAAGGCCAGAGACTTTAAAAACCATAGTTGAAAGGATAGGGAACTCCCTCGAGCTGATTGGGCTAGGCCAACATTTCCTAAACAGACATCCAATGGCACAAGCACTGCTACCAACTCTCAACAGTTGGGATCTTGTGAAATTAAAGAGCTTCTGTTCAGATAAATAGATTGTAACATGAGCTCAAAGGCAACCCACAGAATGGGAGAAAATCTTCACTAACCACATATCTGACAGAGCTCTACTGTCCAGAGTGCACAAAGAACTTAGAAAACTAAACTCCAAGGAAAACAATGGCCCAATTAAAAAATGGGCCCTGGAACTTAAAAGAAACTTTACCAGGGATGAAATTAAAATGTCTAATGAATATCTTAAAAAATGCTCCACTTCCTTAGCCATCAGGGAAATGCAAATCAAAACTTCCCTGAGATATCATCTCACCCCGGTCAGGATGGCAAAAATCCACAATACAAACAACGACAAATGCTGGAGAGGATGTGGAGAGGGGAACTCTCCTACATTGCTGGTGGGAATGCAGGCTCATACAGCCACTCTGGCGAGCCATCTGGAGATTCTTAAAGAAATTAAAGATTGAAATGCCATATGACCCTGCTATCCCACTTTTGGGAATAACCCCCCATGCAGCAGAGGTTCACCTCGATAGCACAAGCTCGACCATGTTCATAGCAGCACTGTTTACAATAGCAAAGTCATGGAATCAACCTAAATGTCCAACAGTTGACGAGTGGATAAGGAAACTGTGGTACATCTATACAATGGAGTACTACTCAGCCATCAAAAATGATGAATTACTGGAATTTGCTGGGAAATGGATGTCATTAGAAACAATTATATTAAGTGAAGTATCCCAAACCCAGAAAATTAAGCGCCGTATGTACTCCCTAATAGGTGGCTCCTAGTACCAAGCTCACCCAGCCCACATTGAGACACTCAAAAGTAAACCTATGTAACACAGTAATTGCAAGGATTATGAACAAGAGAGATGGGGTAGGAGGGCCACACCAGAAACAAGGAGAGAGGAGACCATGTTACAGCAGAGAAAATAGGCCTCCATCAAGGTCTGCAAGTAAGTAATGAGAAACCTGGTTAAGTTCACAGACGTTCTTTCCTGATCTCACCAGAAGGGGAGGGCATATAGTCTAGCAGATAAAAAGTAATCATTTTGCAAATGGGTGATGGACCCCTCCCTCACTGAGGTTTCCTACTTTTATTACATCTATCCTTGAATGTGCTATTATAACAAGACTCCAGTTTAACAGCTTTTTGTCTCTGGCCAGGAGGTGACATACAGTGCCCAGCAGGATGGAGTGAAGGGCATTGCAGAAGCAGCAAAACTGCAAAAGAAAATCAACAAACCACAATCCAGAACTTCAGAGACTCTATATCAATCACATAGAACTAGGCCAGCCTAATCTCTCCCCATCCTGGAGCTCAGGGACATTTGCGGAAGAGGGGGCGGTAAGAGTGTAAGAGCAAAAGGATGGGAGGAGCAATGATTTGCAAGATTCTCAACAATAGTTGGGGCCAAAGCAATCATAATGGGACTTTGCATGCCCTGCGCAATGTCCAGCGCACTGTTGCCCTCATAAAGTCTAGCATCTGTTAAGGGCACCGAGATCCCTGGAGGCAAGGGATTGACAGCCATAGTAGTGCTCCTATGCTTAAGGGGAACAAGAGAAAGGGCTTATGGAAATGCCACTGGGTCCTTATATGTCATCGGAGAGGAGGACCCAGTGGAGAGTCAGGCGTACACAATAAAGGACTCTCTGGTAATTGGGGGGGAGGCACTGGGGGATGGGGAGGGAGAGAAGAAGGAGGAGGGGGTTCGGGGGAGGAGGGGGGAGGGAGGGAACTGGTAAAAAATTTTTAAATGTATAATTACATTTTTAATAAAAAAATAAAATAAAAATAAAAAGCTTTGAAACTTGCTTTCTCTACAGCTCAGTTCTTGGCTTTTCTTGAGCAAGCAATTCTTTTGCTCATCTCTAGGAAGAAACTCAGAGGTTCACCCCTCACCTCATAGAGGGGGATACCCAACACCACATTGTAGAAAACTCCACAACCAAAATGACCCAAAGCAATTGTTTTTGCCTTTTTAGAGACAGTGTCTTACTCACTTACTTAGCTCAAACGCCTGAGCTCTGGGAATACAGGAATATACCACTTGCCCGGGGAAATGGTCCCACAGAGGGCTGGGTTTTCCCATATCAGTTATTCAATCAGATAATATCCTACAGGTTTGCCTTAATGAGATAATTCCCCATAGGTGTACAGAAAGACTCCTCTCTGAAATGTCAAGTTGGCAGCTGTAGCTAACAGCTACAGTTTCTAAATAATATTTCAAATAAAGTTTCACACAGACAGCAACAAAAGGTCATCTCTTGGGTTGGGGAAATGGATCCAAGGTTACAACACTTGCCATACAAGAAAAGGGACCAGTGTTCAAATCCCTACAACTCACATAAAAATATCGGGTAGGTATTCCTGCCCGTTTATCATTCTAGCCCCAGAAGGCAGAGCCTGAGATCCCCGGAGCTAGGTGGTTAGCCAGGCGAGTCCAGTCAGCTTAATTAGAGACTCTCAAGAAGAAAGGTGGGTGAGTGACTTAGAATGATTTCCCATATCAACCTCAGGCTCCATGTACCTGAGTGCACAACCACTAGATGAGTTTCCCTTCTTTTCTACAGGAAGTAGGTTTTCCTTCGTCCATTGTCTTTTTGACAGCAGCCATCCTAACAGATGTGAGACAAACCTCACCATGGCTTCATTTGCGTTCCCAGGATGACTAGTGATGCTGACTGAGCATGCTTTCATGTGCACATTCAGCCTCGCGCTCTTTTTACAGTACAATTTCACCGAAGAATATGTAGTCCCTTCTTTATACAAACCATTCTGGAGAGCCAAAGGTAGGAAATTTCCCCAAACCCGTAAGTGTGAAACAATAAACAAATCCCTTAAATTTGAAATAAATCAACATAATAAAACACAGATCTGTGTCTCCATTTCATAAGCCCATTGCTGTAATGAGTCCATGACCCAAACAATTTAGGGAAATAACGGGGGTTTTATTGGCTTCCATTTTCAACTTAAGTTACCGAGGCAGGAGATGTCGTGCCAACATCAGGAGCCTCAACAACTGCCCACATCATGATCATGATAGAGAAGAGAGACAGGGACAAAGGCTGTTTTCTAGCTTGCCAGCTTGCCAACTCGTCTCTCTATATCTGATCTACCTGCCCAGAGAATGGCCCCACCACTGCAGGCTGGGTCTTCTCATATCAGTTATGTAATCAGACAGATAATCTACTACAGGTGTGCCCTGATGGGATCATTCCTCATAGGTGTGCTGAAAGGTTCTCTTCTGAAATGTCAAGTGGACAGCTATAACTAACAGCAACCACAATTTCTAAATAAGATCTTGAGTAAATGTCCACTCAATACCTCGTCAATGTACTTTGACTGGGATAGATCATAAGAACAAAAAGAGAGAATATGAACTCAGAGCCTAAGGCCTCTGGAGACCTCCTGGTATGTCATAGAAATGTAATCAACTTCAATTTGGTGACAAATTAGTTTGACACTGAAAAAGAAATCACCCAAGAACAAAACTCTCTAACTCTGAAATAACCACATTAGCATTCTGCTATAAAGCCAGAATGTTCTTGCACACACACTCACATTTATATTACACTTCTTAACACTTGTTATGGCCTGTCTTCATTACATGCAATTGTGCCCAGGCCTTTTATTGTGCAGTATCAAGTAGCTGCTTATCCTCCGTTGCTTGCTAGTACTATAAAATTTATAACCCAATCTCCTTTATTGGGCATTTCTATTATAAAATGTTTTATCATTATATCGTTGCCATAAGCAACCTCATAGGACGATTGTTGAGTACTGTTTAGGACTTAATTGACCATGAATTTGTTTTGGTGACAACCTTTCCGATTATGCTTGCTTTCCTTCCAGCCTCAGTCAATAGCAAGGATGTCGCTGGCACTGAGAGGTTGCATTTTTGAATTCTTTCATGGCTGAGCTTGTTCTGGGCATAGGCGACAAGGGATACACAAAGAAACACAAGGCATTGTTCTAGCAGAAGCGATGTGTGAAATGCTGATCCACCTGCTTGAGCTGAGGAGGGAGGAATATGTAGACGGGTGCCCAAGAGAGACATGAACATCTAGATTAGATGGACCGATAGTATCAGAAGTGGCAGCTTCAGGCTGGAGAAATGGCTTAAAGGTTAAATCTTTGCCTTGCAAGCAAAAGGACCTGAGTTCAGATCCCATATCCTACATAAGAAAACTCTGGATGGAAATGATGATGTCTATAATTTCAGCCCTGGAAGGCAGAGCCTGGGAAACCCCAGAGCAAAGCAATAAGGAGGCAGAGCAACCAGGATGATTCCTGAAGTCGCATATGTATGAGGGTGTCTGTAGGAGAGAGTATTTGAGTGTATGTGCCTATAGAGGCCCAATGGTGACTTCATGAAAAAAAAAAAAAAAAGGCAGGTTCAGGACAAGGATGCTGATAAGCAGCAGCAGAGAATCAAAGGCCGTGACCCACGTGACTGCTGGTGACTGGCTGAGTCAGCCAGAGGCATGGCAAGAGTTACATGCAAATGAGAGCTACGGGCAGGGGAAGAAGTCTTGGGCGGAGGTTGGCAGAATGCTCAGCAGTTGGGAGCTGGCACAGGAAGAGGATGCTGGGAAATGGGGGGGGGAGGACGCATCGGAGAGCAGGACTTCAGCTGGAATGGTGGCTAAGAGTGTGACCCTGGATCTGAGTAGCAATCTGGCCTTTCCCATTTGACCAGCTGCGTCACCTGAAGCAAATTACTAACCTGAGTCCCTCTGGCTCCTCTGAAAATTGCCTGTATGTTGTCAATACATTGGTAACCAAAGAGCTGAGGGGGAGCAAAGGTGCTTTATTCTTATAAATCTCAGCTACAGTTCTTTAGTCCAGCTTGGCAGGAGAGCCCACACCAACACCTGGTGCTGAGGGAATTGGCCACACCATGTCCACAAGATTATTGAGAGAGGGACACACTTCACTTGCCAAATGGTATGTCTGTGCAAGTAAGTCAGAACTTGTCACAATTAGGCACAGGAGTCAACTTGACAGCTGGAGGTTTGAGCTCTGGGCACATTTATAGAGAATTAATGGTTGAATTAAGCCCAGAGCAAAACTGCAGGAGATTGTCTAGCTGATGAGGAAGGCCCAGCCTATGGTGGATGAAACTAGGCCCTAAAACAAAATACAGATAGCTGGTTGAGAAAGTTGGCATCCTTGTGTACACTTGATCAGACATGTTGGTCTAGCAAGTAAGGATCGTTCCCTCTCTCAGCCATTGTGTGAAGATGGTGTGGCCAGTTCCCTCAGCCCTGGTACTGGTGTGAGCTGGTGCTAAGATGGATAAAAAACTATAGGGCTGGAGAGGTGGCTCAAGGGTTAAGCCTCCGCCTTTCAGGCGGAAGGTCCTGAGTTCGGATCCCAGATCCCACGTATAGACGCCAGGCGGAAGCGGGGGTGGCCTGCGCTTCTGGTCCTGGTAGGGTGGAGCCTGTGAATCCCGGGGCAGAAGGAGGTGGAGGCGTCCATGGTGGTTCACGAATTCGTCCGTGGTTCTACACACACACACACACACACACACACACACACACGCACATGCGCACAGTTGAATAAATAATAATAAAAAAAATTTTTAAAATTAAAAAAAAACTATAACCAGGAATTGTAAGAGAAAACAAACCCCTTGTTCCCTCAAGCCATTTGATGATGATTTTATCAGCACCCATGCAGATGAACTGCTACAAAACTATTTAAACAGCTCCTTTCATCTTCTCTACCTGTCTGGTCAATAGTTCCACCCACCATGGGCTGGGCCCTCCTATCAATTAGACAATCTCCTGCAGATTTGCTCAAGGACTTAACTATTGATTTTTTCACAAATGTGCCCAGAGAATTCAGCCCTCAATTGTTAAGTTGACACAGTGAGTCACAGAGAGGCTGAAATTACAGTCTGCACCTAAGGCCTTTTGTAGGAATGAGTTCTCAACTGCTGGTCCAATGAACAAGGAGGGAAAGAAGAAAGCGTGTGTGACAAATAAGGACAGCTCGCCAGTGTCACCACCAAGAAACATCTATCAGAGCAGCCCCCATCTGGAAGGGCTGCCGTATCCTCCAGAAAGATGTTTCAGTGACATCAGGCTAAGTGAAGCCACAGAGGTTATGGGGCCATGGAAGAGCTGGCTGGACGGGTTTATGGGGGTCAGTGGGAATCCGAGGAGTTTAGCTCAAGGCAGGGGCATTAGGAGAAATAATCCATAAGTCACAACACGAGGGACACCTGGGGGAGATATTGTGGCGGCTCCTGACACCAGGGTCTTTCTTGTGGAAGTCATCTCTAAATAGATCTATCCCTAGACACAGCCAGAGAAGGTCTAGGGGAGAACTGTGGGGCAGCAGGAGACGCACAGACACTGGGACGGAACGGGAAGAACTAAGCCAAGCTACACAGCACTGCCAGCTCGGGCGATGCCGAGTGGGCTTTTATCTCAGCTCACTTTGTGGGTCTGTAGAGATGGGGAGCTGCTGGTGCGTATGGCTGAGATAGGCGACAAGATCCATCTTCCACACGCTAGAGGTCTATGGTGCCAAGCTTAAGTCAACACTGAGAAGTCTGGAGTGGGAGTGGGGCATGCTACTTATCTGCAGCCTTTGGTTTGGTTTGGTTTGGTTCGGTTCGGTTCGGTTCGGTTCGGTTCGGTTTGTTGGTTTTATTCTCCCTACACCGGTTGCTGAGTGGAAGTTGTACTGGACCAGCAGCAGGAAGCTTGACTTCATTGGACTATGTGTGCACTTCTGCGGAAGTTCTCCTGACGAGCCTCTGTTTCTTTGTGTGGAAAACCTTGTAACAGATTCTCGTGAAAAGTTCCCGTAAGTAGGGTTCTGTGTGTGAACTTCTCTGGGGGAGATGTGAACAAACCTGTTTGTCTCTGATAGGGTACTAATGACAGACCTAAGAACCAAGTCCATTCAAGTCCAGTCCAGTGTACTGATGAATTTATCGGACTAACCTACAGGCCTGTGGGTGACCCCCAAGACAGGCGCATCGCTGAAAATTCCCACCAATAGCATGGATGGCAACCTTCCAGAAGTTGCATAGATGAAGCCCCGCCCCCTTCAGTTGATCTGCACTTCAGTATATGCCTACACTTTTGACCTGTGCAGCTGGGATAGCAATTTGATCAATTCCTCCCACCTGGCTGCTGCCGGTTCACAGGGTGGCATTCAGTGGCCAGGGTGGATAATAGAGTCATGGGGCTTTGCAAAGAACTGGCTGTGAGACCACGGGGCACCGTTCATGCTGCTCCTATGACTGCAGGGTGACCACCTTCCAGGCCTGCCCACAGCACAAGCCTCACCTGACCAGCAGCCAGGCTTACGGAGAGGACCCTACGCAAATGCACCCACCAGCTCCGATCCCCAGGCCAAGGCTGCCGTGTGTGCCTGGTGAGCATGAATGAACCCCTAGGGCTTGCAGCAGAGGAAACTCCCAGGTCGCTTGTACTTCACATGCCCCATGAGATACTGGGTTGACCTGGAACACCAGCCACAAAGGTGATAGGCGTCCTGGCTTCAGTTTTTCTGGTAGCCACTTTACAGAAAAAAAAAAGGGGAAACTCACTTTAATAATATATTTTATTGAACCTTATATCCAAAATATTATTTTTAGAAGAAATCACTATAAAAAATATCGAGATTTTGGGGGGTTGTTTTTTTTTTTTTCAATGGTCTTTTCAAATCTGGTATAAATTTTGCACCTACGACGCATCTCAATTCAGACTGGTCACTGCCACCTTGGACGGGGTGTCTCAAGGACTCTTGGTTTTGGTCCCTATGAAGTCAGGGCAGTGGAAGGATACAGATAGGGAAGCAAACAGTCTAGCCTGCATTTCTCACAGGGGGACCAGGAAGAACCTGTCTCAGACTTGAACCTCCCCAGCCTTGGTTCCTGCTCACCTCAGTTCTGCCCACCTGGTCTCCAGCTAGGTAACGAGCCATCTGGCAGGGGCCCGTTTCTGCCTGTTGGCCTTCCTGTCTTCCCACCAGAGCGCCTCCCTTCTCTGTCCCTCTGCTCTTCCTTTTCCCTTTTGCCCCCCCCCCCACACACACATCTGCATCCACCACCTCCCTTTCCAGCCTGCTCCCTCTCCTCTTTCCCTCCTTCCTCAAGCTGCCTGAACCCTGGAATCACCAGGTCCCTTACTCCTGCTCTCCAGGGCTCCGTCTCCAAGTGCCTGATCCCATCTGCTGCGTGGAAACTGGTTGTCCCTGTCACTCAGACTCCCGGCTCCTCCCAAAGCTTCCGGATGCATGAACGCCCAGCAGGATTTTGATGGGAGAGCCAGGAAAGCTACCAACCCCACAGGATGGTGTTACTGCTCAGTGCTACGGGACGTGCCTTATTCCCTGGCTGTCCAGATTAGACCTTTCTGATAGAAGTTCTTGTTCCCTCCTGGACTGTCCAACCAGATTCAGCGGACCTCACCATTTACAACCGACCTCTGTCCCTGCTGTATTTATGGTCAAACCATCGTTAACTTCGAGAGCCAAGGCAAGGGGAAGCTGTGTCCTCAGTGCTGTCTTGCAAGGTATGCCTGCCGGTCTGCTGCCAAGAAGTTCCACAGAAGCAACACCCAGTGCTCCTCAAAAAGAACACACTCATTTCCTCTCTGGTCTTACCTCTGTCTGAGACATGAAGATCAGCACATGCCAAACACTGCGCCAGAGATTCTAACTTTCAAGGGAAGGTGCGGGCTACCAACGGACTCTGAGCCAAGCCACATCAAAGTCTAAAATACCTGTGCCCTCTCTTTCTACTAATTCATGGTCTGAATTTGAGGATAATGAGTTGCCCATGTCACACATAAAAGAGAACTTAGCTTGGTGCCACCAAGTCTTCTGAAAGTTATTACCAAAGGAAAATGGGTGGTGGGCAGAGGAGAAAGAATCTTGTGAGGACCCTGTGGCTCTCCTCTCAGATACAAAGGGTATCGAGGTGTTCCTGAAAGAGGAGGCAAATCGCAGCCATGAAATTTAGCCCTCTGGGAACTGTGAGCTGTTTTTCTCATTCACAGTCATCCTTGTATATTTGCACCCCAGATATTGAGATTTTTCTAGCTTCTGAAACCAAAGAGTCACTAGAAATGCAACAAGAGGCAAAGAAACACTGGAGTTGTGCATATCTATCCACAACTGGAGAGAGCTGGCCTCTAGCACAAGGGTCTAGAATTTGAGACCCTTTAATCTTCCTGACAGCAGTACTGTGTCCTTACACTTTCCTCTGCCCATCTGGTAGAGCCAGCAAGATGTCCAAATCAACTTTCTCTTTTTCCTCCCTTTTTAAAAAATTTTTTATTATTTATTCAATTGTGCATGTGTATGTGTGCGTGTATGTGTATATGTGTGTGTAGAACCACAGACAAATTCGGGAACCACCATGGACCACCTCCTCCTTGTTTACTCTGCCCCGGGATTCACAGGCTCCGCCCTACCAGGACCAGAAACTCAGGCCACCCCCACTTCCGCCCAGCGTCTACACGTGGGGTCTAGGATCCGAACTCAGGACCTTCCACCTGCAAGGCAGAGGCTTAACCCCTGAGCCACCTCTCCAGCCCCTCTTTTTCCTCCCTTTTGGAAGTAGTTTCTTATAATTTATTCAGTGGTTCACCTTACCTTAAGGTAGAATTGGGCTGGCTGCAGAAGATCTTCATAATATCACAGAAAATCAAGCGGTCTGGAGAGAGACTCAGTGGCTAAAACTTTGCCTTGAAAGCAAAAGGACCTGAGTTGAAACTTCCAAATCTCATGTAAAAAAGCCAAGTGGGTATGTCAGCCCGACAGTAATTCTAGCCCTGGAAGATAAAGCCTGGGAATCCTCAAAAGAAGGTGGCTGGTCAGATTAGCCCTAATAGTGTGTGCTGGGTTTAATTAAAGAATGGTTCACTGGGCTGGAGAGATGGCTCAGGGGTTAAGCCTCTGCCTTGCAAGCAGAGGGTCCTGAGTTCGGATCCTAGATCCCACGTACAAACACCGGGCAGAAGCGGGGGTGGCCTGTGCTTCTGGTCCTGGTAGGTGGAGCCTGTGAATCCCAGGGCAGAGCAAAAAGGAGGATTCCCGAATTCACCTTTGGTTTTACATACACACACACACACACACATACACACACACACACGCACACACAAATGAATAAATAATAATAATAAAAAGAAAATCTGAGCCCTTTAAAAAAAAAGAATGGGTTCACAACAGTTAGGTGGAAGAGTGATTGAGTGTGATTCCTGATATTACCTTTGGGGCTTCCACACTCAAGTGTACTTATATACTTATACCAGTACATACAGTTATACTTACCCTCATACAAAAACATGCGGATGCACCCCATGTGCACGTCCATGAAAGAAAGAATGGAAAAAGAAAAACGTAGGAAAGCAAAGCCAGAGTCAGCTAAAAGAAAGTCAAGTGTGGAAACTATAATTCATGGGCGTGTTCTGCCCTAGAGTTGGGTCTTAGGACCCAGAACCTCTCAGAAGGCTGGGATTCAACCAGCTTCAATTCCAATCGTCATGACAAAACCAAAATCAATCACAAATGTCTACTTTTCACAAGAAATTGGCTGGGTAAGAAATGTCCCTAAGATAGCACCTCTTTTGTTCCCCAAAATAAATATACCTGATAGGCTTAGCACCACCTTCTGCCTGCCCAGCCTCCTCCATCTTTCTGGGCAAGTTCAGAGCATCATTCTGCAGATGTAGTCACTGAGCAAGCCCTTTCCCCCACTAGAAACTGTCCACAGAGGTGCGTTCTCCTGCTCTAGACCCCTGGGTCTATGGAGAAGCTTCTCATCGCCACCTGCCCTGATTCCCCTTGGGGGTTGTTACTCTTCTCCACAGAGTGACTAAACGTAAACTCTCTGCAGTCTGGGATGGGGCTAACCCCACGGGGGCAAGAAACCTCAGCTGCTTCTCGATGCTTTGGAGAGGGAATTGGGCCAAAGCAGCTGAGTGCTGGGCACCAGACCTCAGAACGAAGGGCTTTAGGCATCTGAAGCAGCTCCGGCCCACATCTTCGTGCACCTACCACGGGTCTGCCATGCTGTGATGCGTCTACAGAGTGGGAGGCCTTTGAGTGTCTCCTGGTCATTTCAAAGGAGCCAATATCCTTCTTGGAGTGGAGGACATAGAGATTAAGGAGTAGATGCAGCTATCTGGGGGGCAGGCATGACCCCCACTTTCCTCCATACAGCTCCCTCCTTGAGTGGCATACTCGTTTCCCATAGCCAGGATCAGATCCATAGCCATGTGAGACCAAGACATGCCCATCATTTTTCAGAGTGAGTCTATTCTCCAAAAGCAGCGTGGGAAAAATCAGATGCCAATTAACTCAAGCAGAAAAGCCCGAAGGAGGATGCTTGGACACACTGGCAAGGCGGTGGGTTGAACCCAAAACAGACATCGCCTAGCAGTGTGTCTTTCAGAGTCAGGGGGACAGAGAGGGAGGGGCCACCTGAGCCAGGGGTTCTTTTCTGGCCCTTGTTACCCTTCCTTTTGTAGCTGAAACTACAATGACGAAGGGTGAGCAAGGAGCAAAGGATAGATAACAAAAGCCTTGAAACCAGTCACTGACATCAGGAGACATCAGCACAGAGCAAAAGAACAATGCTCAGACAGGGAGAAGGCAAGTCATTACACCTCCACATAGAGTGCGGCTTGCTTCCATAGCCAAGGCTCCATCCAGAAAGCCAGGACTAAACTGAGAATCCAGGGCAGTTAGATAACAGGAGCAGAAAGTGGTCCAGATGTCTTGCAAGAGATGCTCTTCTTCCCATCCAGGTACTTGACTCTGAGCATGATCCCCTTCTGATAAATCTGACCGCCATGCCCACCTAAGATCAGGCCCGCACATAATGAATTGCTATCCAGAGGTTCTTTAGGTAACTTTAGTTAAAATGTCCCAGACTTCTTCACCCACTTGGGTCTACCTGCATCTCTTTCTCACATCCCCAAGGAGGAGGGAGGAGTCTCTATCTGGCCACCAAAGGCACTCTACCCTCTTCTACTTGTCTGCTTCTGAAACTCTGCAGATGCATCTTTGGCCTTCAATGGACCCACTACTAGAGTTTAGACCCTTACATACAGCCCAATGACAACCCTGTGGTATCTCCATGTTCCCACCATCAGGCTTTGATGATGCCCACCTCAAGGTGTCCCCAGCCTGACATCTAAGCCCCACTTCTGTAAGACGTTGGCCAGCTCTCATCCAGTCTCAGCTCCTACTATCCCGGTCTCTCTATTCCCTAAAAGTGCAACAGAGTGGATGGAATCTCCACCTTCACCCTGAACCCGGGCTATTTTATACAATGG
The DNA here is from genome assembly GCA_023101885.1 of Typhlomys cinereus. NCBI lineage: Eukaryota > Metazoa > Chordata > Mammalia > Rodentia > Platacanthomyidae > Typhlomys > Typhlomys cinereus. The sequence continues at coordinate 665,623 of JALPQD010000449.1, read as the reverse complement.
TACCTGACTCTAGAACGCTCTTCTCTCCTTTGGGACCTTTTCTTTCAGAGTGTTCTACATGTTTCAGCTACTTACGTTTGCTGGTTTCAGTCCAGGGCTCATCCCCCATCTCTGCTCCTTCGACATAAGGTGAATCTGGCAAACTAGGAAGGGTTGACAGACACTGGCTCTGAGATACAGGAAAGCTTAAAGAGGTCTCCTTTAGTGAGAGGAGCAAAACCTTCCACTACTTCTACACACGTGATCAGAAAGTTCTGGTCTTCAAGGTTCCTTCACATCTTCTGCTGATAGACACTTCATAGTTAGGTACAAGTGTCAATTTGATGGTTGTGGGTTCAAGCTCTGGGCACATTTGTAGACAATTAGATGTTAAGCCCAGAGTGAACCTACAGGAAATTGTCTAGTGGACAGGGAAAGCCCAGTCCATAGGAGTAGGACTAGTCAAAGGGCAGGTGAATAAAATGGAGGGAAGTGTTTGAGGAAGTTGGCATCCTTGTGTACCCTTGGCCAGACATGCTTGTCTAAAAAGAAAGGATTGTCTCCCTCTCAGTTGTTACGTGGATATGGCATGGCCTTTGGTGATTGGTGCATACTCTCCTGCCAAGCTGGACTAAGACCTGAAACCGGACAATCATAAGAGAATAAACTCCTTGTTCCCTTAAGCAGTTTTGTTGTGATTTTATCAGCAACATGTAGATGAACTGTAACATTTTCCATGGCTAAGAAGTAAACAGGATAGGAATGGCATCCTAAGGCCACAGGGGGAAGGAAGGGACCTTCTTTTGAAATTCTGCAGAAACTAAAAAATCTTTGACCAATACTTTCAAACCCTTCTAAGGAAAAGAAACTCCCAAGACCAAAGTGTCCCAAGTGAGAATACCATCATCACGTATGGCCCTCTCTGACTTAGCCTGTCGCTGTCAGTGGCTAGACTAAATGGCCAGCTTTCGGTAGGCCTCAGATAAGGGGGCTCAGACTAAAATGGGGCTACACACCTAGAATGCAGAGCCATGTTAAAAACTGTCTCAGTAGAGGGTAACACACTGACTCCTCCCACCTCAGTGCTGGAGTCAGGATCAGAAGCAAAGAGGATGAGAGCAAAAAGGGAGGGTTGAGTGGGCACTACAGAGCAACCCCTGCTCCCTAAAGCTTAACCTGTGACTGGCCAGCGTCATAACTGACATGAGCCAAAGAGACCACTGAACTACTTCCCTACCCACAGAGCTCCTCGCCAGAGACACGTCTCTGTTATGACATCTCTTCCCCAATCTCAACCCACCTACCCCACTCCCCACAATATTCTGAAGATGCAGACTCGCACCCATCACTCTGAAAATAACTCAGCCTCACTCAACGCCCTTTACCATGCTGAACATGCCAAGTCTTTCCATGTTTAGAACTTCTGACCTCCTATCTTCAAAAGGAGAAATTATAAAGTAATTTTTATACTTTGAGATCTCTATACTAGGGGTGCTTTGCCTTAACATGAAAGAGGAAGTGGAACACTGGGACCCCCCTCAGACTCTGAGGACACAGGAGTTTGCCTCTCCTGTTTTTTTAAGAATTTATTTATTTATGTGTGTGTATATCAGAGGATACTGTATTATTTATTTATTTATGTGTGTGTATCAGAGGGGACTGTATGTCCCTAGGGAGGACCAAGGGTGACCTCAGGAATCATCTTGGATAGCCTTCACCGTCTTGCTTCACTCCAGGATTTCCCAGGCTCTACCCACCAGAGCTGGAAGTGCAGGCCGCCGCCACTTCAGCCTGGCATTTCCATATGGGACCTGGGATCCAAACTCACGGACCTGCTTTTGAGGCAGAGTCCTAACCCCTGAGCCATCTCTCTAGCCCAACCCTTCCTGTTTTCATGTGTGTCCAAGATAGGTTACTAAACTTTCCTGACCCTTGTGTTCTACTCTGAGATTAAGTGATGTTCATAACTACTGCCCGGAGGAAATGTTCAATAAACTGGCTACGTCTGCTGTTACAGGAATGATTTTTGTAATGAGGTCACTGCTGATCCTACGCACTGAGAGTCACGATAGACTTTTCTAAGTCACTGGCTCCCTTCAGGAAGCCTCAAGGTTCTCTGAGGATCTGTCACAACGGCAAGCTGCTGTGCGTGTGTGTGTGTGTGTGTGTGTGTGTTTCCAAGGCACAGCTAATTGCTGCTTACAGCACCAATTCAACCCTAATAACCATCAGTCACCAGTGTGGTTCAAAGACTGGCAAAGTCTTACATGACACAAATGTAAGAATAACCTGATTGTGGGTGGGCTCTTACATAAAAAAATGAATCATACTTGAGAAAAGTGTTTTCGAATCTTAATCCTTAGCATTTATAATTCACTTCCAAATCACCTGGATTTTACCACCAAGACAATATCTCTAGTTATGAGCCAAGCTTAAAAAATTGGAAGGCTTCTTTCTAGCGTATTTTTTAGGAACTTGAAAGGTGCACATATATGTGTATTGCTATTTTGTCGCGGGTGAGAATCTCCTAGGATGCTTTCCCTCCTGCATGGGTTCTCCGGTGGGCGCTAAAGTGGGAGCTGTTGTTGAAGTCTTTGCCGCACTCTGTGCACTTGTACGGTTTCTCCCCGGTGTGAATTCTCTGGTGAATAATAAGACTGGAGCTCTGGTTAAAACATTTCCCACACTCTCTACACTTATATGGCTTCTCTCCTGTGTGAATCCTCTGGTGAGTGATGAGGTTAGAGCGGTCCCGGAAGAACTTCCCACAATCCAGGCATTCGTAGGGCTTTTCCCCCGTGTGCACTCGCTGGTGGGTGATGAGCTTGGAGCGCTCGCTGAAGCCCTTCCCACAGTCTGTGCACTTATACGGCTTCTCCCCAGTGTGGGTTCGCTGGTGGTTGGCCAGGGTGGAGCTCTTGCTGAAGCTTTTCCCACACTCGGCACACTCGTAGGGCTTCTCGCCCGTGTGGATTCTTTGGTGGCTAATGAGGGCCGAATTCTTCGAGAAGCACCTTCTGCATTCAGAGCACTCATACGGCTTCTCTGCCGAGCTGGAGCAGTGGCGCCCCGGGGAGCTCAGGTCCACACCCACGCTGTGAGCACGCGCAGACATCTCCTCTGCAGAGTCCTTCACGTGGACACCGAAAGACGGGCTCGGGCCAAAGTGCTCCCCGGGCTCATCGCACGGGTCAGTGTCGCCTGCCAGGTGGATCCTCTGATGTTTCAATAGGTTTGAGCTCTGGCTGAAACTTTTCCAACACTCCCCACATGCATAGGACTTTTCTCCGGTGTGGATTCTCTGGTGGGCGATGAGATTGGAGTGGTTGCTAAAGCTTTTTCCACAGTCGAGGCATCTGTAGGGCTCCCCGCCCGCGTGGGTCCACTGGTGGGCAGTGAAGTGGGAGCTCCGGCTGAAGCTTTTCACACATGTGTCACATTTGTAGGGTTTCTCCTTGAGGTACAGGCCTTGATGGTCAATGAGTTTCTCTAAGTCCTCCTCCTCCTCCTCGGAGCTCTCCTCCCATGGCTCCCGTGGGGTATTTCTCCACTCGCCCTCATTTTCATTTGCACCGTCTTCCCCCCAGCTTGGGGTTTGGCAAACAGCTTCTGCACCACATTTTGGTAAGTCTCCAGACAAATTCCCCTCATGCCTCAAGTCAAAACCTGAAAGAATGAATGGAAATGTGGGTTTTGTTCACTCGGTTAGCAGTTTTATGTACCTGCATCGTGTATCTTGTGAATTTTGATAATATAAATTTGTATAAGTGTGACTAGCATAAAATTGATGGTTTGTGCAAAGCAAAAACACAATCTGGGACACAGCGACCCCATCATGAGCCATGAAATCCAGACCAAGCAGTTGGGCCATGCAGCTCCTTGGACAATTCCCTTAATGTGAACATTCAATAATACCTTTTTCTAGTACATTAAGAAGATGTTGTGTCATATAGAATAGAATGACCCAATGTACCCAGCTAGAACATGTGCTAGAACCATACTAAACTAGAGATGTTAATCCGTGTGCAAAGCAAAATCTGTTCCTACTCAAACTCTGTCTCTCTTTTAGACAAAAGATAAAGTGCTTGGCTCCCCTCTTTTTGCACAGCTGCAGATTCTGGGTCCACCAGCGACTCCAGACTTACCTCTATCTGGAGTCTGGAGACATGGGCTTGGAGCTTTGGTAGCATCTTCATCTGCCATCTCTGCCCAGGCCTCCTGGTCCTCAGCCTCGGTGCTGTTCTGCCCAGATCCAGGAAGACCTGTGGCAACTCTGACATGATCCATGGCCCTGACCATGGTCCGAGCCCTCATAAGTGACTCCAGCTCCTCGTAGAAGGGGCAGGTTCCCGGCGGGTAGCTGCTCTTGGCCTTCCGGTAGCTGCGAAGGAGGTTCTTGAACCGGTAGCGACACTGCTCCAGTGTCCGCAGGAAGCCCATTGCACACAGCCGCTCCGCGATGGCGCGGTACACCTGGCTGTTCTGGTGGCAGCTGCGGAGCTTTTCAGAGAAAGGGGACTCGCTGAGAATCATCAGGAAGGCCTTGGTCTCCTCGTAACTCCAGTGCACACCTGCTGTCAGAAGTGAAGAGTTCAGAGGTGTGAGACTTTAGGAGATGCGCCTAGGTCATGAGACACTGAGTTCTCTACCTTTTAGACCCTAGGCATTTCAGAAACTGCCCAGATATGTGGAAACACAAACTCGCTTCTCAGGGATGTGCTAAGAAAGTCAGTTAAAACATCCCAACCACTCCTTCTAGAACAGTCTTGTGAGCCAGCAAGAAAGTTCGGCAAGTAAGGCACCTCCTCACAAACCCGGTGACCTGAGTTTGATCCCCAGAAGCACATGAAGGAAGGACAGAAATGACGTGCAAAAGTTGTCCCCTGACTTCCACCTGTGTGGCAAATATATTCTCTCTCTCTCTCCTTCCAGTACATAAACATATACAATACAGAAAAGAGAGAGAGTCTTGCTGAAGGGAGAATTTAGACAGACATACATTATCAATTATACCAGAAGACCCTGGTCCCTTGGCTACAGCTGACTAGTAGCAACTGGGACCCGTGGGATTCTCCTGTATTCATTACATATCCTCTCTCTCTTTTATGCATCTCCCTTTCAACAAAACATGGAATCTGAGACTCCTCAAAGATCGGAGACTTAAGTGGATTTCAAATAACCAGGTAACAGAACCCAACTGAATGAGGATGGCCTTTCTCCTTGAAAGAAATGAGGAAGTGGTGTAGTCTCAGGTCCTCCGCAAGGAAGTGGTGCAGCCTGGGTAAGCAAAACACATGGAACCCCTGGGATGTTCTCAAACACACGAAGAGAAGCACACATGGGAAGTTATCCTCTGGCCTCCACCCACACACCCAGGCATGCACGTGTACGCCTTCCTCCCACCTCTTTCCCTCTCCTTTCAGTCTCTCACCTTCCCACTCTCTCAGAAAGATGAATAAATAAATAAATACCTTTTAAAAGAGAGAAACATACCTTTAGGAATTAAAATTAATTATGATCATCTCTGTCTCACTAGCAATACAATTTGGAAAATAACTGGATTCTCTCCTTAGGCCTCCTGAGACTTTAGAAGTATTCGCTTCTATAAGGAAGAACACGTGTTCGTGGGAAAAGAGAAGGGAGGTCTGCAGGTGATCTGAGGGACTTGTACTCTACTCTGGTGATACCTTTCGAGGCTGGAGCCTGTGCTGGGACCTCAGAGACAGCAGCCCAGTTGGCAGGAGGACAGGAATGCACATGCAGTTAAGCCCCACATTCTTACCAATTCGGTTCTGAAACAGAGCTCGGCCCCCTGCAACCCTGGGTCCCTGCGCAGACTCGTCAGTGGCCAGGCTGTCACAGTCATCTGCTGCTTCCTCGGGCTCCCAGCCCCCTCCTCTTGCTCTTCCATCTCCGCGTCGCTGTCGCCCAGTCTGGGAAGCGGCACAGCCTCTCCAGGGCCATTTGTGGCTCTGATGGCCGTCCGAGCCCTCACCAGGGCTTCCAGCTCCTCGTAAAAGGGGCAGGTCCCCGGCGGGTGGCTGCTCTTGGCCTTCCGGTAATTCCGCAGGAGGTTCTTGACCCTGTAGCGACACTGATCCAGTGTCCGCAGGAAGCCCCGTGCCCTTAGTCGCTCTGCAATGGCTCGGTACACCTGGCGATTCTGGTGGCAAGTCCGGAGTTTTTCAGAGAAGGGGGACTCGCTCAGGATGGCCAGGAAAGTCTTGGTCTCCTCATAGCCCCAGTGGACGCCGGACACCTTCATGTCCTCTGCGTCCCACTGGCATTGCTCCTCCCAAGCTCGAGCCTGAGCTGATGTGGCCTGCTCACTCTCGAGGCTGTGATCCCCAGCACCCCCTTTCCCAGAATTCAGAAGGCTCAGACCCCAAGATTCGGGTCCGTGGTCATAAGAAGAGGTGATACTTGGCTTTGAAACTGGAACTCCTAATAAAAGGAAGAAGAGAACTGACTGAGGAGTTGACACTCACATCCTTTCCCTGAACAAGGCTGACCCCATGCTAAGCTGCAGGGAAGAAGTGTAAGAAACAACAGGTCCACCCCGCCGGAAGCTGTCAGCGACTTGTCTGTTCTGTTCATCTGCTAGGATGTTATGAAGCGATCACAGGACAGGGTGGGACTAAAGCAACCCAATCACACTGACCACCACTGTGGCAGAGAAGGATTGGGTGCGTGGGAGTGAGCTAGTATACGTGCGTGAGGGAGGGGTGGGCTCGCTCTCTCATTCAGAAACCTCAACCTCCATTGCCACTGGCATCTCAGTTAACTATAAGACAAAATAAGCTTCAATGAGAAGCAAACTCTAAGGTCTGCAGAGAGAGAGAGAGAGAAGAAAATGCACAATCCTTAGGGCACCATTGAGCTAAGATGCACTATGATTGGTGGAACACTTCCTACTCTGGACTTCTAATAATGTGAGAAAATAAAAGTCTTTATTCTTTCAAACATCTAGTTACAAGGACTACTATGCCAAAAACTCCTGTTTGTATCAGAATGGAAAGCTTTTAATTAAAATAAGCATCTGAAGAAAACTAGATTAAAAAAAGTCTAGATCCAAAAAGATCATCTAATTTGACATTTTGCTAGGTTTGTTCCTCTAAACACATTTTCCCCTGATAATGAGTGTGGAAGTGAGGTCCTGCTAAGCAAGAAGCCCCGGAGCTACTAGTACCCAACATTATCACAAGTAGAGCTGTCAGCCTCTTCCATAACACTGCACTCCACTGCTGTTTAACGTGCCTCAGACAGTCTTCAGCCTTTGGCCTTCCACGCAGGGGCCTTCAGGGAACACAGTCTGTGCTGCTCTCATGGGCTTCGTAAGTTTGTGTTTTGGAACCAGAACTGCTCATTTCTCTCGGGGCTTCACGCATAGGCCTCATGGGCTCAGTGCACGTGACGCTGCCCCTGAGAGGTAGTACTGAAATGGTGTCTCTCTGACCCTGCAGGCTGGGCCCAGCCCCCAGCTTGGGATAAATGCCCTGAGGGGAAGGTCTTGTACCCCAAGAAGGACAGCTCCAAGATGCCATGGTCCCAGCCTCCATCTAGGCAGGGCCTCTCGACCTGCCGTGACGGCGCTGGCTACGAAGGAACAAGTCTTCCACCCCTAAAATTCCAGAAACTGCAGAGGAGCAGACCCTCCTGGAGCCGAGGGTGCCAGAAATAGACCACCTTGGCCCCTGGAACGGGGTATGAGCTTCTTACCCAGGCGCACACTGGTCCCACAGTCATCTCCTGCCAAGGGCTTGCAGAACTCCTTCTTGGCATGTTTGCCAGGGCCCAGCGCTTCCTGTGACACACACAAGAAAAATAAGTATCCCTGACCCTTGAAAGCAGTCTGGGAGTCCCAACCCAGCCCCAAGAAAGATCAGGCGACTGCACGGATGTGTTGTGGGGGGCTACCACTACAAGCAGTAGATGACCAAAGACAGCTCCAGCAGAGCGAGGGGGGGGCAGAGTCATAAACACCCTGCTGCGTCCACCCTTCTGTCGGGGGAAGCCATAGCAAGACACTAGGGGACCAGGGCACAACAGCAGAATGACAGGGAGAGAAAAATCAAGCAGCTCACCTGGGATTCAGCTGTCACCTCCCAATCTCCAATGCTCCCCATCTTTGGGACAGTAGGAACCCGAGGAGCCAGGACAGCTGAAGAGAAACAAAAGCCTCTGAGACCCAAGCTCCAGTTCTCAAAAACCACCGCGTTCTTAGATCTTGCGTTCCAAAAGTCACACTAGGACCACACGAGGCCGGGTCTGTGGCCAGTGCAGAATTCTCCTTTCACTTCCCTTTCAGAACATGGAGCGTCTAAGCTGCCTTCATTTATAGCCACGTGTGAGGTACGAGCCCTGAGCCCCTGTGATCGCCAGCCACCCCGCTCCCACGCTGTACCTCTGTGTAACTGCAGCTGCAGTGGAATGTGCTGGCATCGCTGTGATACCCTCCTTGCCCAGTGAGTCCTAACCTTATATCTCAACGAGTATATCCAGCAGGCATCCATACTGTTGTTAGCTGTGAATTCTGCATAGCTTCCCTCTCCACAGACCTAAACCCTCTCCCACGAGTTAAATGCTTCATTCCTTTACGTCCGCACATTCCTGGCACTTACCACTCTCTTCCAAGGGCCGAGGTGCCATCTTGGGAAAGTCTGAGCAGGTACTTTTCTCCCAGTGTTTTGGGGACTGGCCCTCGGGCCAGTGATCCCCTGGCGGTGGCTGGAAGTTCCGAGATTCTTGCACAGACTTTAAGGGCATGATCTCTTCTGGACACAACTCCAATTCCTACACACACAGGAAAATACCCAGTTAGGTCAAGAAGGTCCACTCCAGTAGGGCGGGAAAGACTGAGCATGACTATGCCCCAGGAGTTGATAAGCTCTTTAAAATCCAAAGAGGATTTCAGGCATAGTAAGAAACCATCACCCTGACTTTAGTAAGTGGATCAGCAGTTATACCAGCAAATGAGCATTGTTTTGCTTAACCCTGGAAGGCTTATGTATGAATTTAAACAAAGAGGTCACTGCTCAAAATACTTGGATTCACAGAGATAGATTATGTAGAATTCTGTGACATTCTGAACAATAGAACATTAAAAATATGTGAATCAGGGCTGGAGAGATGGTTCAGGGGTTAAGACTCTATCTTGCAAGCAGAAAGTTCTGAGTTCAGATCTCAGGTCCCATGTAAAAACACTAGGCAGAACCGGCTTCGGTCTGTACTTCCAGTCCTGGTGGGCAGAGCCTGGGAAATCCCAGAACAAAGCAAAAAAGAAGATAGAAAAAGTCACTCTTGGTCCTCCACAGGGACACACAGTGCCCTCTGATACACACACATATACACACACACACATACACATACACAAAATAAATAAAATATTTAGAAAAATATGTAAATCAAAAAGTGAACAAGCTATAAAATAAAATTAACCCACTATAGCTGTCAGAGTCTTTAGCACTGCCATTAGAAACAGATAAGACAAGGCTGGAGAGATGGCTCAGGGATTAAGACTCTGTCTTGCAAGCAGAAGGTCCTGAGTTCAGATCCCAAATCCCATATAAAAACTCCAGGTAGAAACAGGTGTGGCCTGAACTTCCAGGCCTGGTGGGTAGAGCCTGGAAAATCCCAGATCAAGGCAAGAAGATAGAAACAATCCAAGATGATTCCTGAAGTCACCCTTGGTCCTCCACAGGGACGCAGTGCTCTCAATCTCTCTTTCTTTCTCTCTCTCTCTCTCTCTCTCTCTCTCTCTCTCTCTCTCTCTCTTTCTCTTACACACACACACACAGAGTAAATAAATAAATAAAATATTTTTAAAAAAGAAACAAACAAGGCAGGAGATTGCTGTAGACAGCTGAACTAAACAATAAAGAGTTAGACACATTATATAATGAGTAAAATAGAAGAGATGCCTGAAATCTGTAACAGAAGACACATTTTTTTCCAAGCTCTCATGAAACATTCATTTGCCACAACAGACTACAGTCTAGGCCATGAAAAACACCTTAAAAATTAAAAAGAATAAAATCATAAAATGTGTGCTCTCAGATCATATGGAATTAAGCTAGAAATCAGTAACAAAAACTGTCTGGAAAATCCCTACATACTCAGAACTTAGCTATATAAATTTGGACATGTTGCTTATCTCTTGCTGTTAACCCACTTGAAAACTTGAAAAACAGCAGCAGGAGTCCCTACCTCACTGATTGCTGGGCTGAGTGGATGAGGCATATCGATGAAAGGCCTGATACCCAAATGTTACCGAGTACTTGGCCCCTCTCACACTCAGAGATATTCTAATCCCCATGATTTTCAGGTAAGACTTACCATGGTTCAAATGCAAAATGTCCCAACAGGTCCATATGCTTCAACACTTGCCCCAAACGGTGGTGCTGATTGGTAAGGTTGTGGAACCTTTGGGAGGTGGGGCCTTGCTGGAGGATATGCATAGCTGGGGGTAGGCTTAGGTTGGCTATCCCTACCTTAGTTCCTCCCCAAGTCTTTAGCTCTCTCTCTCTTTCCCATCTATGGCTGCAATGCAGCAGCTGGTTCCCCCTGCGCCCCCAGCCTCAGAAGCCATGCCTACCGCCATGTGTTCCCGACATAATGGACAGTATCAGTATCTCTTCTGGAACCATAAGCCAAATAATAAATCCTTTCTGCTTTAAGCTGCATGGCTCGGAATACTTAGTCACAGCAACAGAAGAGTAACTGACACAGGCATTTATCCTCTGTAGTGGAAGAGCAATGACCTGGGAACAGAAGGATGAGGTTTAAGACCCCAGTTCACTCACCAAGTGGCTTTTGAAAACCATCTGGTTTTTGGAGCGCTGATCTATGAAATGGGGACAGTAATTACCATCTCTACTTTCATTCCTGCTCTAAGCATCCAAGAGACAAGTGTGCTCAAAGATGATATTAAGCATAAAACATACCACCTTCTCTGAGAATGGTACTGAGAGGCAGCTTGCAATAGTATTTCAGGCACACAGACTCTAATTTAACTGCCTGAGTTCAAGTCCTGGCTGTACAATCCAGTGGCTGGTAACCTGGAGCAAATTACCAATCTTTTCCTTGCCTGTTTCCTCACTGATAAGATCAGGATAACAGACTCTATCTCATCAGGCTGCTGGCAGGATTCAGTGATCTAACACAGAAGGCCGTTAGCACACTACGGGGCAGTGCTCAGTAAACGGCAGTTGCACAACAATTAATGTTATTGTGACTTGGGGCAATTATTAACTTCATCCCAGCCCTGCTACCTTGCCGCGCTGGTTCCTTGCAGGGCACGGGACCAGCCTCACCTGCTGCCCCGCTGCCCGGGCCTCCCGGTGCCAGTCTTCCACCAGGGCCACGGCCTCCTCCCCACTCTCAGGGTGGCGCGCCCGCACCCAGGTCTGCACCTCGCTGGGTAAGATGGCCATGAACTGCTCCAGCACCAGCAGCTCCAGGATCTGCTCCTTGAGGCGGATCTCGGGCCTCAGCCAGCGACAGCAGAGGGCCCAGAGCTGGCTGAAGGCCTCATGGGGTCCAGCCGCGTCTCCGTACTGGAACTGCCTGAAGCGCCGGCGGGAGAGCTCAGGCCCAGGGACGGGCTTGTGGTCCTTCTCCTCGGGTTTGGACGCTGAGCCCCATGGGTCCTCCTCCAGCTTCACGATCAGGAGGTCTTCGGGCTCTGGCGGGGGTGAGGCCTGGACCTCGGATTCCAGGGCCACAGCCGTCATCTGGCCCGGGCGCCTCACTGAGGCTGTCCTCGTCCGGTGACTTCCAGCATGGATGATGAGTCCTTCAGGGGACTCTTGGGAAAGAAACTGGCCCCAAGGCTGTAAAGGCAGAAAGACAAAGGACACAGCGTGCTGGAGGACCGAGAACCATCGCTTCTCATTTCCACTGCACCTTCAGCCACCTGCACACACAAGCATAACGGACAGGACAGGGGACGGTGATCTGGGACCGAAGCCAGCAGCCAGCTCACTCTGAAGGAAGAGAGCACAGCACCAGGTGAAATCCTTCAGGACGGACCCATAGCTCCTGGCCTGGGTCCATGCTGTGGCTGCGGCCCTTCCGCCCTTCAACACTGACTAACCTTCCCTCGAGTTGCGTTCTACAGGTCACCTCCTGAAAGCCTTCCTTCTGAGCCCTAAAGCTGGGTGCTCTTCTACAGATGCTCTGGTCACAAATTCTTTCTCGCCCTAAACTCCCCATGGATCATCTGATATTGTTCACAAGCTCTAAACTGAACACTCTCAAAACTCTGATCAAGACAATTTATAGCCTCCTGATTGCAGCATTTCCTCTTGATTGTCCCTTGAGACATCACAAACTCAACAGGTCAAAAGCTGAACGTATCGTCAGCCTGGGAGTCCACGCCTGTAATCCCAGCACCAGCTTGAAATACAATAGTAAAACTCTGACCCAACCTTATAGATATGCACGCATATGCACACATACCACACACAGGTTTTCTCCTCCAAGCCATCATCTTCAGGAATTCCCCACTCAGTGAAGGAACCACTTTCCAACCTCACTCTCCCATGGGCCTCTCACCCACACATCACCAAGCCCCATCTACTTGGCATTTACATCCTCAGTGCCACCACGTCAGTTCACAGAATCATAGCCAGATGGTAAAACGAAAAGTGGAGAAATGGTATCTCTCCACAGACTGTGATGGACCCTGGGAGTTTAACCTCTGCAGGAATCTCATGTTGAGATCAGAGAGAGGGACTGGGCCAGCCAGGGGCGGAATTTGTCTCCCGAGAGATGTCCCAAAGCTCTGGCAACTTGTCAGATCACTTTGCAGGGGATACTTGCAGTCAAGAAATAACTACACAACAGTGGACAGAATCACATCTTGAACAGAACTACATGACTCTTGCGCCTACAAACTCAAAACCTCTGGAGAGAGAGGGACTCACACACTGGAAACTCCCTGTCCCCAGTATGGCCATATGGAAAACATTTGCTTTTTCTGTATCAATATCAATATCACTCAATTGGATCTCTAATAATTTAATGAGGATGGGTGACTGAAGTTCATTGTGCCCTGCACTTGCCCTTCTAATGCAGCATGACCACACCCCTCGCCCCAACACCAAGCTGATTCTGCACAACAGCCAAACCGGATGAAAACGTGACCATGTCACGTCCCACTGAACCCCCTTCACAGCTCTTGCCCAGGTTTCCAACCTTCTCTTTGCCATGCTCCTGCTGGGCAGGCTGCTCCAGCTGCAGACTGCAGTGCCCGAACCTTGCTGCTCTTGGAAACCTTCCCATGAGCTTCGCTGAACTCCGTGAATAGCCTCCTGCCCTTCTTCCCCAGCAGGTCTCCAGTTAAATTCCACTTTCTCCCTGAGGCCTTCCTGTTTTCCTGAAACAGGAGTCATCCTCAGTCATAAGCTTCTCAAGTCTTCTTGATCATCCGTTCTTACATTTGACTCACGCATTAGACTGTAAGCTTACAGAGTTCACGGACAGTATTCGGCACACAGAGGAAACACAGGAAACAATGCAGAAGTGAAGGGCCGACGCGTGATGGTGGCTTCAGGAAGTGAGGACTGCTGTTAGGCCTCTTCTGCATGCAGGAAATAGAGTAGCTGCTTTCCTGTCCTTTTTTCCCTACTGCAATAGAGGGATATGGATATATGTGTATATGCCTCCCTGAAGACAGCCCACAGGCTTCTCTGAGAAAAGGAGTTCTTTGGGACAATCTAGATGACCTAAAACTGTCCATTCAAAGGATGTTATCACTGCATCCAAGTTAGAGGGACAGAGCAAACCCTAGAATGGAGCAGGGCTTTTGTATTTTTCACCATTTGATTGGACTGCAAGAAACAATGCAAGGGCAATTCAGAAAGGTTTGCGAGAGAGGGGTTGCCCTAAAGACTTCTCTGTACTTAAGAGGCTGAGAGTACAACTCTTGGCTACCAGGAGACTTCCTGCTTATCTCTCAGCTCCTGGCCCAAATGTCACTCCCTTTGAGAAGAGTACTGCATGCTTTTGCCATGCCCGGCCCATCCCTGTTCTTAAGAACTGGCTCGCTGATCTGGTCCCAAAACAGCTGCTACATCCCTTTGCAGTCACCTATTCCTACCTCCGATGGCCTCATCAACTGTATCACCAGAGTCAGCACACATCCTACTCCTGTATCCACAACACCCAACCCAGCACACATCCTACTCCTGTACATACAACACCCAACCCAGCACACATCCTACTCCTGTACATACAACACCCAACCCAGCACACATCCTACTCCTGTACATACAACACCCAACCCAGCACACATCCTACTCCTGTACATACAACACCCAACCCAGCACACATCCTACTCCTGTACATACAACACCCAACCCAGCACACATCCTACTCCTGTATCCACAACACCCAACCCAGCACACATCCTATTTCTGTATCCACAACACCCAACCCAGTACTTGATAAACAGCAGGACCATTAAAAGGTTTCATTCCTTTTAAAACTATAAATTGGCTTATCACAAGTCTAATAGAATTAATCTTGGTCTGGGGAAGATGACTTAGGGATTAAGCTTTTGCCTCCCAAGCAAAAGAACTTGAGTTCAGATTCCCAGATCACAAGTGAAATGTTTGGTAAACATGGTGGTAGCCTGCAATTCCAGCCCTGAAAAATGAAGTCTGAGAAATCCAAGAGCAAAGCAATAAGAAGGTAGACCAATTCAAGATGATTCTTGATGTCACCCTTGGGCCTCCATAGGCACGCATGCTCAGTGCCCTCTCATACACATGACTGAATACATACATATATACATACACACATGGAGAGACAGACAGACACATACACACACACACAAAGATTTAACAATTCATGATTTTTTTCTTTAACCAAGCATGTTTCCATCACCATGTCCCACAAGGACTAATTTGCTAAATATTCAGGGCACCCATTATGCAGCCTGCATTGACTATACTAGGAGCTAGAGATGCAGCCACAGCCAAGACAGACCAACCCCATGGCCTTCTTGAAAGCTACGGTCTGGGGACAGATAAGACACAAGCAAGGAAATCCAGCAAATGAAAAGCTCCTGAGGATAGAGGATACTCCACCGTCCAGGCAACAAACAGTCCCGCCAGGTTAAAAGCCCAGGGTGTCAGACATCTTTGGGGTAGAGGGTGCTAAAGAATCCAAATTGTTTCAAACAAATCAAAAAAGCCCAGGGGCCATATATCAACCTTTTCCATACAGACTGTGGCCTATTTGGGAAGGCGGAGGCCCACACAGTCAGTCAGCATTTGGACAAGGACATTCTTCAGTCCTCAGACTATCAGAAGGATCAGCTCTTACTGAGCAGTAGATGTAATGCCAAGTGTTGCCCATTCATAAGTGTACTTGCCCCTGTAGGCAAGTAAGGGGAGGGCCTTTACGGCTGAGCCGCATCTCTGTGACCTGTAACTTCCACAACCTAAGAAGACCAAATAAAGGACAGAATTTAAATAATGTCATCAATTCTGTCCACCTCTGTTACCAATCGGGCGTGTGGTAATGATTCCATGACATAGCACTCTCTGGCTGCTCTTGGTTCCCACGGATTGGGAGCAGAGTGTCTTTTCTGTAGCATTAATCCCCAAAACAAGCCAACTCTTTCACCTCATGTTCATGAGAAAAACCAACCGCACAGGTGAGTTTATGCAAAGTTAATGCATGGACTTCTGACAAGGATCTTTCCCAGAAGACTTTTGAACTGTGATCTTTGGCTAAACGTGATCTCAGCCTTCTATGCTGAGGTTAGAAATCAATTATCTAAGTAGGTACAAGCACAGTCTAGCCTTGCTCACAAAGAGGGAAACTGAGCTTCTGAAAAAAAACAGTCACCTATGGTCCTTGAGGCACAGTGAGGAGCTAGATAACCCTTCTCCCATAATTTTCCTTGACTGTGTCACGCAGCCTCATGTCTTCTAGCCATCCAAACTGCTCGGAATATGATGTGGGAAAGTATACAGACCATTAAGAGTGAGGAGTCAGGCAAAAAATTACTTATTTGAGAGAGTGGGAGGGGGAATATGCGTATACATGCCATGGTGCTTGGTTGGAAGTGAGAGAACACATTTTGGAAGTTGGTTCTCTCCTCTCAACATGTGGGCTTCCATGGATTGAACTTGACCCATTGAGAGTTGAGTTGGTATGTCAGCAACCATGCACGTATGAACCATTTGCTCTCCACATGTGTGGATGTGGTATGACCAGCAAGCATGCAAGTATGAACTATTTTCTCTTTACATGTGGGGCTCCAGCTCCAACCCCACCACTCATCACCAGGGCAGGTGGACCCCATAGCTGCCTTGTCTAGGCCACAGTGCATAGCCTGGCCCTGTAGAGCAAAGACCCCAGGCTCTAAAAATGAGGGTAGAACAAGGAGTTATGGAACTCATAATCAGTCCGAATGAGAAAAAGTAAAACGGCCAGGACTGTGATCAACTCTAAGATCCTCGGGAATATGGGCTCAGAATGTTCTCAGATCTTCTGACTTTTCCAAGAGAAGCTAGAACTCCGGAGTTTTAAATGTTGAAAAGAACTGAAAAATTGTTTTGCACGTGGTGGGGGTTTAATAAACCATGAGGGCAAGCCTTGCTCGGCATGGGCTAAGTGAAGTCACGTCACCCTCTGGGTATGTGATCATGAAGACATCTTCTATGCCCAGAAGGCCTAAAAAAGGCACAGATTCTCCCAAACAAGGAGGGCGAGGTGTTCATCCAAAATCAGAACCAATTAACAAACACACAGAAGCTGAGTAACATCTTAATTTCTAGATCAATGAGTCTAACAGTGGATAAGAAGGCCTTAGTCCTGTAACGAGAGGATGAGGAAAGAAGATTCTCACCAGGAGCGGAGGAAAGGCCAAACTTGCCAGGGACTTCTGAACAGAAAGAAACTGAGAGTTCCCAAAAGCTATTTGGTCCATTTAACTGGTGGTTCCAATTATGGCTTAGAGCAGACAGACCTTATATTTAAGGCCTTAAAGGACGGCAAACAGGTTTGATTTGGAATAACAACTTCAATCAATTCAAAGTATCTGCCTGGCTTAATTGTGAGTTCCACATGAATATATGCTGTGGCAGATAAGTCATGATTGCCAGAGGAGGGGAAGTGACAACACAAATTCCATGCTTAGCCACCCCGTCCTTAAATTGCCATTGGCACTGAATGAGCCTCAGCTTCAAGCCGACAGCCCTGACAGGCCAAAGATTAAAACAAAACTCCTGGAAATTTATAGCCACTGTCAAGCTTGGTCTAACAAAGCTTATGCCGCTGGCCTCTATTCACACGTCACTAAACCTGATTTACTTAATTGACATCAGGTGTTCACTGCTCTGGGCTGGACTAAGGGAAAATGGAGATGACGCAAACGTTTCCTGCCTTGATGATTCTCTGTCTAGTGAAAAAGCCAAAAAAAAAAAAAAAAAAGTCACAGATAATTATACTAATGGAAAGTGTGAGAAAATACAATAAGAAATAATCTGGAAGCTGGGGAGTTGTGGGTGATACTCTGCTTAAGGGAATTAGCTGGGTCTCCTGACCAAGAATAAGCAACAGGGTGTCTAAGCAGAGAGAACAGACTCTATAAAGGTGGGAAACCAAACGGTCTATTCAGGAGATGGAAAACTCTCTAACAATCCTGGTATGTGGGGTACATGTAGACCAGGTTGCAAAAGGAGTTCATGAGGTGTCTAGAATACCAGGTTGTGAGGCAAGTGGACTTCATACAACATGTGATGCAAGTCTGTGATGAATTTGAAGCCGGAAAAAGTACAAACAGACTTGTGGGCTAAATCACCAAGGTTGTACAGCGTTGTCTATGCTGGGGAAATGAAGAGATGGACGCTTCTGCAAAGACCTTACGGGAGAGGGGCAGAAACAGAGACAGCTAAAGATATGTGGATGTGGAAGAACGCGGGAGAAATCAGCCGTTAAAACAAACAGGTCGGTGGGTGAGTAGGTGGGTGATGGTGCCATTCAATGTCGCGAGAAAAAAAGTGCTGATTTAGGGCAGAACACAATGGTCTGCCCCATCCACTGGGCTATAGAGGTAACAACCATCAGACAGGATATGAACTTGGGTGAGTCTCATCTAGGTAGATTGAGAATGAAAGTGTTTTTAATTTAAGGTCGGGCTCCCAGCCAGGTCAGACCTTCTTATCTTCACTTCTTGCCAGGGCCCCAGAACCTCTCTCCTTTCCTCTGCGCTCTCCAAACCCTAAAGTGACGCTTCCACCTCCGAAACCTGTCCCTGCCGCCTCCCCTGCAAAGACCCGCCCCACGCCGGTCCCCTGCACGTCCCTCTACGTCCCTACCCAGTGTGACCCTGCCCATCTCGGGACGCTACATCCTCTGGCCGGCCCTCCCCATCCATCCATCCGTGCATCCCCACAAAGACGCTGCTGTCCCTCTCGCCTTCCCGGGCCCCCTGTGATCCCACCACCTCCTAAGCCTCCAGCCAGGGCTTGAGTCTCGGTTGCCCCCGCCCCGCCACCCGGACTCACCCACCGAGACACCCACTTCACAACAGGGCGGAAGTGCTCCGGGGCTTGCGCGGAGGGTGCTGGGATGCGGAGTCCGGACGGCGCCAGTGCAGAAATGAGGTGTCTGGGACTACAACTCCCAGGAGGTATTGCACGAGCGCCGGTGGGCGGTTCCCTCCGGCACATGCCATCAACCAATGAGCGTGTCATCTTCTCACGGACTCTAACACCGGAATAAATCAAAACCGGTTCAATGCCTGAGGGCGGGGCTTGATGCAGTCCTAACCCTTTCCATTGGCTCTATGGTGACGGCACCGCCCAGTGGGCGGGGATTAGAGCAGAAGAGGCGAGGTCTACGGCATGACAGACGATTCTTGTGACGACCTGGAGAAACCGAAGTAGAAATAAGGAAAGAGGATGGCTAGAAATGACCAGATTGGTGGGTAGGAGAAAGCTGGACGATGGTAGATTCAGTCTACGCTCACCATTTAGTTGTGTGGCTCTGGAGGAATCCTGCATTTCTTCTCTTGCACAATTAGATCGATAATACCATCTATGTTACTGGGTTGTATGAGGCTTCAGTGAGACAATGTACCCAAAGCTATTAGCTCAGGGCCTGGGGCCTGATAAGGCACAGCGAATAATAGCCATTATTATGTAAATCAGTTCGTATAGAGCTTGGCACTTCGTGGGTGTTGGAAGAATGCTAATCATTGTTGCAGAATATTTTTAACAACATATAGTTGCTTTATATCAGTGTGGTGGCTATGGGATTTCAAAGTGCTGGCTTAATAGTCAAGACACGGAGCCAAATTCCAACCCAGCTGCTTCCTAGCTGTGTGCGCTGAACAAATTACCATATGACTTTCGTCTTTGGATTTTTTCTCACCTCTGAAATCTGAGTAGTGGAAGGTTTTGAGGAAACTAAATAGGTACAGCTTGGTCTCTGAGGTCAAGCTACTTGTGTCTGAAATTTGTTACTTTCAAATGCAAGGATGTACTCCTTGTGACACCTGGGCAAATAACCAAACCTTTAATGTCTGTTTCCTCATCTGGAAAATGAGGACGATAATGGTAAGTCTTCCTGTGACGATTGTTGAGATAAGTAAATATGGTGGGAGCTTGGCAACTGTCTGGCATACAGAAAGGGCTTAGTAACCATTAGCTATTTTTATTCATGGTTGTTCAAAGTTGGACAAATTGACAGTAGTTAGCATGTGTATGTGGAGGCCCCAGCATGCTAGAGGGAACCACTATTCCACTTATTCTTCTTGATACAGGGTCTCTAAATCAAACCAGAGCTCACCAATAGAGCTAGCCTAGCTCGTTCTAGAGATTTCCATTCTCTTCCTTCTGAGGCTGGAATTAACAGGTGAGCAGCCACATCCACTGGCAATTGATATGGGATTTGGGGGTCCAAATCCTGATCCTTTGTGCAGCAAGTGTTTCCGCTGCTCAGCCATCTCCTTACCTGCTAGGCGAGGAGCATGTCACTCAAGATTCCCTTCTCTCTCCTTGACACTTCATGAAAGAGACCACAAGGAAGAGGAAGAGGAGAGGACTTAGGGCAGATGGTTGAGGCACACTGGAGGACTGGACAGGCTGAAAACATCAGGGATAATGTCCAGGTCTGAAGCTGGAAAAGCAGATTTGCAAGGTTCCGAAAGGAATTTCAGGTCCACGTGGCCTGCTCTGAAGAAGAATGGAGATGGTGTACAGAAAGAAAAAAAATGACACAATTAGGCCACAAGAGGGCGCCCCTCACCTTCCATCCAGCCTGCAATTGTTCAGAGCCTTTGTCTAATTAAAATCTTGTCATTTTACAGAAGTAGGTAACTGAGGAATTTTCTAGAAACTCAATATCCTGTCCCATATCATGTGGAAAAAAAAGAAACAGCTCAAACCAGACATGAGTTCGCTGGGCAGCAGCCATCAGAGTTTGGTTTGCCAGCACTGTGTGCCTGCTGCTGGGACTCCTTATCAGCTTGGTTAGGACCACGCTCCAGAACACAGACATGAATCAAGTCTGGTCCTCGCCTTCCAGGAACTGATGTCCAAGGTCCTTTCCAGATCAAGTATTCCTGGGAGCAAAGCATTTTGGAGCACACACAACATACGCAACTATTTACCGATGAGGTGCATCTGATAATATATAGCTATATTGAACATTTGTGATATATCAGTAGATGCATCTTAGTGCTTCAGTTCTATTAATTTATTTAATCTTCATACAACCACTGAGAGACTGTGAAATGTCATCCTGTTTTACAGAACAAAAAACTGAGGTACAGTTAACTAACATTCCAAAGTCACATAGTTTAAAATAAAGCGGCAATCTAGCTTCAGGAAAGGAAGAAAAAAAAAAAAGGTGAGATTTCAAAAATAAAGAGAAATAAAGCTAGGCCCGGTGGTATACATCTGTAATGCCAGCACTTGGGAGATAGAGACAGGAGAATCAAGAAACCAAGGTTATCCTCGGCTATTTGTCAGTTTCAAGGGCTACACAGTCTTAAACACAGTCTTAAAACACAGAAAGAGAGAAAAAGACAGAGACAGAACATTTTCCTCCTACACCCAGCATATCATCTTGTACCCCACGCGCCCCCCCCCCAGGTCCCAGGTCTCTGGTCAGTCCTCCGACAGAAGAAACAACAGGAAGTTGTGTGAGCCCAAAGGCAAGTCGACCCAGTCTGGGAACTCAGCAGAGGGTTTCTGGAGGAAATGACGGCTGAGTTGACTCTCAGAGGAGAGTTAAGCGTGCCAGGGGACAGGTGTTTTTCAGCACAAGAGTCCGGAGGCAGGAAGATGCTGGAAGGGGCTCAGCACAGCTAGAACACAGCGTGACGGAATCTATCTGAGGCTCAAAGAGCGCTGTATGCATGCGCCTTCATGTTTTTATTGAGGGGCCAGACAATCAGCATCCCCAGCTTCTTGATCCTTGGTCAGCACCCCCTTTACAACCCCAGCTGCAGAAAGACCCTCTGAGATCCCTTTGCCTGTCAGAGATCCAGATGAACTCGGCCTAGTTCCAGAGCTTAGGAATCCCCCTTCCTTCCCTGAACACTCCACAAATTCCCAACTCCCCGCCTTTTACCCTCTGCTTCATGTGCCTTTTCAATAAAAAAGAAGAAGAAGAAAGAAAGAAAAAGTTCAATCAACCCACACATTTTATGGATTTAGCGAATTTACTGAAGATGTAGAAATCCGAGGATCATATCATAGATCACATGGTCACCTGGGATGTCCAGACTTTTCTGTTCAACCTCCAAAGCCTCCCAAGTGTTCCCAGCGTGTCTCCCCCACTGGAGGGAGGTTGATTTCAACCTCATGCTGTGTCCTCACACACACACTGATTCCCTGCCAAGCTGCCTCCGGCCTCTGTTCCACCTTCCAGTGCACAGGCCTGAGCCTACTCAAGCCCGGGCTGCCCCAGCCTACTCCTCAGCCAAGCCCAGAAGCCATCCTTCCTTTCACCCTCCTTGGGCCACAAGCAGTAGTCTCCCCCTCGGAGCAGCCGGGCCAGTCGGTGGTAGCCAGGGAGCTGGTGGCGGGAGATGGGCTCGAGGAAGACCAGCAGTAGCACAGGGGGAAAGGGGGCGGTCAGCAGAAGGGCCGTGGCCAGGCGGAGCTCCAGGCGGCAGCGGGGCGTGCACAGGGCCTGGCGACTCAGGACGCAGAGCGTGACCCGGCTGCCCACCACGCTGTCGGCGACATTGTCCGCTACGTCCTTGCCCAGCTCAAAGTCTCGCTCAGGGAGGCAGAGGCGTAGGCCCTGACCGCCTGGACGACGGCCCTCCAGAACCGGAAGCAGCTCCTGCACCACCCAGTCCTGGTCTTGCCTGCAATGGGATACAAATACATCAAAACGGAACCTCTTTTCCCGATTCTTCCGGCCCTTCAGACCTTGGAGCCAAACCCTGAGCAAGGCCCGCAAATAGAGGATCCAAGAGTTCTTGGCTTCCTGTACAAGAGGCAAGGAGACCAACAGCAGTAACAAGACAGAGCTGACTACAAAGAGTTCAAACTCCAAGGTCTGGGGGCAATGGTTCCAGAGAAAGGGGAAAAGGGGATGCTTGGAGTGATTCCCCACTTCTTTAGGACACAGCTGATTCGTTAGTATGCAGATGTATGTCTTGGGGGACCCTTTAAGCCAGGACTCCACCCACGCGTTGGCACACTGACATGCCAGGTTGGAAGACACAATGTACACGTACTGGGGCATTTGAGGACTGTGCTCGCGAAGGCTGTCATCCAGCACTAGGCCGTTCTCATTGTCTAGCATCAACACCTGGAGACGGCCCAGGTGCTGGAAAGCAGAGGCGGACAGTGATTTGAGCCCTGTCCTGGCCAGCTGGAGCACCTGCAGCCGCGGCAGCTCGCCCACCAGCTCCTCCAGCTGCACGGAGCGGCGCTGGGTGTAGGACTGCAGTGAATCCAGCTTCAGCTCCTGCAGGTTCGGCAGCCCCGTGATACGACAGGGCCTGGAGTTGCCCCAAGAACTCTGTATCTTCAGGGACTGAAGTCTGGGCAGCTGCCAGAGGAAAACGCTGGAGGTATCCTGGGAGCAGAAGGACTCCAAGCCGTCACCACGCAGGAAGAGCTGCCGAAGATCAGGGAAAACTTCAGAAGCATTCTGGATCCCCAGGTGTAGACCCCTGCCTTGTAAGGTCAGGGTCTGCAAGACGGGGAAGACGGTAGAAGACAGTTTCCAATGCTGCACGTCTGCCGCCGCTCGAAGCTCCAAGCTGGTGAGATTCATGGGCAGAGACAGTACTGCCCCAGGAAGGGCAGGCGGAAGCTGCAGTTTCAAGGTCCGTAGACCCTCTGCTCCCCGGAAGTTGGAGGCTGGGCTCAGCAACATGTGAGTATCTAGCAGGCTTAGGGTGGTCAGTGCGGGCAGAGCAGCCAACCAGTCTTCAGCTAGATTGAGCAGGGGGTTTGCATCCAAGTTCAAAGTCTCCAGTTGTTGTAGGCTCTGGAAGACCCAACTGTCCAAGTAAACCAACTGGTTGTTCCAAAGCCGCAGCTCCCGCAGGTTCGGTAAACAAGAGAAGGTGGCCGGGGGCAGGACCCGCAGCCTGTTGCTGGACAGATCCAGGGTCCACAGTCCTGACGCAGCTCCCGTCTCGTTTGCACACAGCATGGCGCTCTGTAATTGGTTTCCGGCCAGGTTCAGTCTCTGGAGTCTGGGCATAGCCATCAAGAAGCCCGGTGGCAGCTTAGTCAGGCGATTGTTCTGAAGGCCCAAGCTTTTCAGGCTGTGACAGGAAGCCAGGACTTCCTGCGCGATGTGCCCTATCTTGTTGTCTCCCAAGTACAGCTCCTGCAGCTCAAAGTGGGCGACTGTCTCGGCAGGAAATTTAACTGTAGCAGAAGACTTCACGGACAAGACCTTGAGCCTCTGCAGCCCCAGATCCCTGACGGCAGCTGCCTCCATCTGTGTGCGGTCCAGCAGCAGAGACTCCAGCCTGAGGCCCCGGAGGGACCCAGGACTGACCATCTTCAGTCTGTAGTTGAGTGACAGATCCAACTTATCCAGGGTCCAAGCGTTCCTGGGGGTGGAGCCAGGCTCCAGATCTGGGAACATATCATCCAGTTCCCCCAGATCCTGGAGGCAATTGTACTTGACAGCTAGCCTGCTGACATTGGGGGGCAGTTGGATACCAGCCTTCCTTTCCAGGCAGGGGCCCAAGAAATAGAGCTGCTGGAGGGATGGCAGGTCACTGAAGACATCAGGAGGTAGAGAGAAGTTTTTCTGTGAGGGGCTACTTATGAATGAGAGCTGCCGCAGCTGTCCCAATCCCTGCAGAGCTCCCGGTAGGACCCGGGTAAAATGCAGACTCAGTCCCAAGACCTTGAGTCCAGGGAACTTGGAGAAGGCATTCGGAGGCAGAGAAGACACAGAACCCCCCAAGCACAGCCCCTCTATACTCTGAGGAAGGACTTCTACAGCGCGTGTCACGTTGGTCACTGAGATGCACAGGGCAAGAAACGACAGCTTGGAATCCAAGGGGCAGATGAAGAAGAAACGGGAGACCAGATGCAGCCGGGAGCCTTCGGTCACTAAGCAGTTAGGTGTGGTCCAGCCTGTGGCCAGCGGCAACGACAGGAGCAGAACAGGCAGCGGCAAGGCTCTGCCCATCTCGACGCCCCAGTCGGTGTGCAGAGAAAGCGGACTGAGAGCTGAGAGGACCCCAGACCCCAGGCCCTCCAGGCAAGTGCACAGACAGCACTTAGAGGCCCTGATGCCTTCTGCGGTGACACAGATGAGAAACTGAAGGGAAGAGAGGAACCAGAAGAAGCTTGCCCCTGAGGCTCCAAGAGGCTTAGAAAGGAAGAAGTGCTGTGGTGGCGAAGGGGGGCCCAGGTCTCACATCTCCATTGTGAGAAAGCAAGCGTAGTCTCTCTCTCTCTCTCTCTCTCTCTCTCCCCCCACCTCCCAAGTTCTGAGATTACAGGAGTGCCCCACCATAACCAGCGACCAGCGTATGGGGTGCTGGGGACTTAATCTTGCCTCCCAGGTAACCATTCTACCCAATGACCTATATCTTCAGCCCTGCAGGCAGAGTTTCTAAGCACAAGATTTGGGGTGACTCAGGACATCAATCCACCACTATCCTGGGCGGGGCTCTCTCACCTCTCAGAGTCTCAGTCTACTCTGCTGTCAAATAAGAATTCTAACCCCTCACAGGAACACGGGACAGAACAGGCTTCTTTCCTCCTTTACAAATTCCTTTCTCTACGGCTCCTAGTAGAAAGGAATGGACCAAAAAGCAGATGTTTTGTAAGCAAAAGAACATAGCAAAATGATGCTACTGGGAACATCTTGTAGAATCCACACAGAAGATTCCAAATAGCTCCTAGCTTTACCCAAAAGGACTAGGGGACTGACGACTCTATTCCTGCCCTTTGAGATTGGGACAAGGGAACAAAGTCCTCTAGGACCTTAATCTTCACAAAGGCTAAGACCAGAGGGAATACAGAAAGATCTAGAAAGGAGCCATACAGTTATCTCAGACAACACAGGAAACCACACAGTATATGACAACATCTATTCATGATTTTAAAGAACCATAAACTCGGGAGAAAAATTCTTACTTAAACAGGGATATCTATTCCAGATCTACAAAGAAAATAGAATTTTTCATGCATCCCACTCAAAGCCAGGGATGAACCAGGGTCATCACCTTCATTTAACATTATATTGGGGGCTGAAGCCAAGAGAGGAAAGAATGGAAGAACAGGAATTAGACTTGTAAAACTTAAAGTATTTTGAAACCCACCTGTACAGGTAATCTAAGATTTTGTAAAATCAAACTCATAAAACTAAGGTATATCTGGCAAAGATAATCAATACTAAATACATTGTGTGTGTGCATATTTGTATACAGTGTGTGTGGTGTGGTGTGTGTGTGTACAGTATGTATGTGTGTTTGTGTAGAGTAAGTGTGTATGTGTGTGCATGCATGTGGGTGTGTTTGTGTAGAGTAAATTATGTGTGTTTGTGTGTGTGTTTGTATAGAGTAAATTGTGTTTGTGTGTGTGTTTGTGTAGAGTAAGTGTGTATGTGTGTTTGTGTAGAGTATGTGTGTGTACATGCATGTGTGTGTGTGTGTGTGTGTGTGTGTGTGTGTGTGTGTATGTGTTCAGGCACATGTGCCATGGTATAAGACAGTCTTTGCCTTTCTTTTGAGACCGAGTGCTATAGTTCCTAATCCAGCTTGACAGAGGAGTCCACACCCGTTAATGTTTATAAAGGGCTGTAGCTCAGTGGTAGAAGTTGTCTATGAATGAAGCCTTAGAAGCTTTAGGATTGATCTCTAACACTAGAGATAGAGAGAGACAGAGCGAGACAGAGAAGGGGAGGAGGAGGAGAGGGGAAGAAAGGAGAAGAAAGACAAAAGGCAGAGAAAAATATAAAAAGACAGAAAAAGGAAAATAGAAGGCACAAGGATGTCTACATAAAAGGAAATATATATATATATATATTCCATATATTCTGTGTTCTCATCAGAAAAATATATATATATTCCATAGTGTAGAAGGAAACCTAATCATAACTAGTCACCAGACTCATTAAAAAGCCTGCTTACTTTTTTTTAACCTTCTATGATAGATACAGGTGTCAACCTCACAACTGAAAGTCAAAAATTGCAGGTCGAGCTTTGGGCACAGCTGTGAGAACGGATAATTAAGGCAAGCGTGAGCTAGCCCGCAGGGATCGTCTAAGTGACAGGGAGGATCGATTCCACAGAGGGCGGGACCATTCCCTGGGTAGGTGGGAACATGGGAGAAGTTGTTTCAGTAAGTTGACGTTCTTCAGCATACTTGGACAGACATGCTGCCCAGCAAGTAAAGCTTGCCCTTCTCTCAGCACTACTATAGTAGTGGCTGTAGTGTGGTCAGTTCCGTCTGTGTGTCTCGCTCTGTCTCTCTCTCATCTCTAGTGTTAGAGATCAATCCTAAAGCTTCCAAGGCTTCATTCATAGACAACTTTTACCACTGAGCTACAGCCCTTTTTAAACATTTTTTATTTTGAGGTGGGATCTCACTAAGTTGTCCAGACTGGTCTTGAATTCATGTATAGATGCCCAGGCAGGGTCAGTTCCATACTGATCCCTGGTATTCGTATGAATTCTCCTGCCAAGCTATACTACAAAATATCCAGACTGAAAAATTGTAAACCAGAATAAAATCTCTTGTTCCCATAAGCTGTTTTGTTGTAAATTTATCAGCAACCTGCAGACTAACTGTGATACCTTCATTGAAGACAAGCTCAAAATATGTGATAAAGCCTAACTTTAAAATTAAAATAACAATACAAAAAAATCTTAAAACAACAAACTTTTAAAATGAAAACTTAAAGTATTATCATGGTCTTAAGCAAAATTCTTCTAAATAGACCACAAAACTACTGTCTATAGACTGCTTTTTTTTCATAGTAAGACTTTGCCAAAATAAGAAATATGACCAAGAGAAACCACATGTAGGAAAAATATTTGTGATATATGTGCTGCACAAAAGACTCATCATTGCAGAATATAATAATTTTGAGCAACCCATGGACCAAAAAGGGAATCTTAGTGAAAAACCAGAAAACATTGAAATGGTAATAAAAATGTTATACAGCAAGATTCAGAGGATAAAGCTAAAGAAGATTCAGTGGGGGAAATGTATGGCCTTAAACATCCATGTCTGAAAAACCACGGTGAGTGCTGAAGATTGATAAACTTATGTTTGAGGATGTGACATCCTCAAAACATCAGAAAAGGAACAACATAAATAACAAGACTACCACTTCCCCATTGAAGGGAAACTGTCTGTTTGCCCTCAAGGTGCTGCAGAACTGGACGGAAACACTAATGTGCTCAGTATTCTGCTCTCCTTTCCTAGTTCATGTCAGTAATTTATGACACCTTTAGCTTTATTTAGCAGTCCACCGCTGAAGCCAAGATTCAGTCACCCAATCCAATACACAGAACCCTCTGGCTATAGTTAGCCGACCAGAATAAAGCTCTTGAACAATCATGTGCATATGAACAAATGACATCGTCCTGTCCTCAGTCTGCCGCCCTTGCTTCTGGGTGCATTCTTTCTATTTTGCCAGCAAATTGCCATCGTTTTACCCCGAGTTTGCCTTCCCTCTTGGGCTGGATTTGGAAATGGCCTTTCAGGTTCTGTGGGATCTGTCTCTACCTCTGGGTCCCTAGGTGATTCTGTCTCTCAGAGGCACCGCTGTTCCTCACAAGCAGGCTGGTGAAGTTGGCAGAGAAGGGATGGCGTGGTGGCATTTCATTGCCTTTTCTGCTTTGGGGGCACCTCAGTCATTGCCTTGCCACTCCAGGCGGTAACTGAACTCCAGTAACCCCGGCTCCTCTCTCGTCCGCAGGAGATGCGAGAGTCTCTACTCAGTCATCAGTACCCTCAGCTTTTACATGGCCCCGAGCTCAAGGGAAGCGGTGAGCTTGTACGATGCATGCGAAGCATCCATCCCACTCCCTCCTCTTTGAAATCTGTTTGGGCTGGAGAGATGGCTCAGGGGTGAAGCCTCTGCCTCACAAACACAAAGCACCTGAGCTCATATCCCAGATCCCATGTAAAACTCCCAGGGGAAGTGGTGGCAGTCTGCATTTCCATTCTTGGAAGGTGGAGCCTGAGAAACACTAAAACAAAGTATAAAAGAGGGAGAATGATCCAGGGTGATTCTCAAAGTCATCCTTGGGCCTTCATGGATAGACACATTGTACCCTTTTATACACATACAAACACACACACACACACACACACACACACACACGCACACACGCACACACACACACACAGAAATCTCCATGTCACATGCACACTAAAGGATGTTCCAGGAATGGGGGGGGGCACACTGGGAGAAAGGGAGGGTGGGGGGAAAAGGAAGGGGAAAAGGGGGAGGGAGTAAGGGAATCCAGGGAGGGTAGAGGGAGGGAGGGAAATGGGGTACCTATCAAGTTTGTATGAGTGGAAAAATAAATTTAAAAAAAGAAATCTCCATGTCACTTGTACTGCTAGGAAACAGTAACCCCTCAGCCTTAGAGTCTTGCTTGTAACACGTACTTCATAATGGGTAATTAGAAGTTTGAGTTAAATGGTTTCAGCAAAGTATTCTATTTTGTTTATTTTTAAAGTATTTATTTGTTATTTAATTATTGAGACAAAGAGAGAACAGTTGTGCTCATGCCCCGGCTAACTTGTGGAGGTCAGAGAAACAACTTTTGAAACGTTGGGTCCAGGGATTGAACTCTGGTCCCCAGGTTTGCAAATAGACACTTTTACCCACTGAACCATCTTGCTGGCCCCAAGATGGTACCTGTTCTATTGTCATTGCTGTTGTTTTTCCTAGCAGCACTGGCTAATGAACTGGCAACCCTCAAGGACTAGACCAGCACCCCACCACTGAGTCATCTCTAGTCTCTGAATTCCCCAACTTTGGACCCAAAGTATTCTTGACCTATCAGAGCCCTTTGCTGAAAGTAGAGTCTCACTGCCTTCATTTGGATCCGTTCGTATCCTAAGAATCAATTCTGTTTCCCACTAGTTTCCCAACAATCTGCTGCCAACGATCATTCCTTGTACAAACCCTGACTTCAATCGGGGTTTAATTCTGTGCCACAGACCCTAGCAGATTAAAGCAGGAGAGAAACTCATCCGTGGGGTTTTGGTTAGTTTGTGGGACGTTGAGAAGCAGACTAAGAGGTCACACAGTCAGAACTGGTCTCATGGGGACACCTCTCCTGCGCCTGGAGATAGCCCACCCTCCCGGCCTCTCAGATATTCAACACGACGGCTGCTGATAGACAAAGAGCCAGATACAGCTGCCTTGAGCCCTTACCAAAGGCACATTCAGCTTTATAAAGTCATGTATGGGGATTCAAGGTCAATGCGAAGTGCCCTTGATTGGCAAATGCTAATCCATGGTATGCAACACAGCACAAGAGAAGTTGAGAAGGCAAAAACATCATCCTTTTCATCTCTTCTAAAATAATCAGACTCTATCTCCCTATGAGGGAGTAAAACTCTCCCCTAAAGGGAAATAGAAAGAGGACTTAGAAAGCAAAAAAAAAAAAGATAAAAATGTGTCCTCCTTCTCTGTGAAGGACTCCTGGCCTGCTGGGGCCTCCTCCCCCAGCTTCTTGAGGAGAAAGTAGAACTTACATAAATGACGAGTTTGGGGAAGCAGGTGTGCCCCCTCCGCCTTCCTCTTCTCTTTCCTGTAGGGAGTATACATTTGAATCTGCTACTCCATGTTGTGTTTTTGTAAGAACAAGCCCCACATGGAAAAATCAACATTTCCCCCTCACTGTCTTGCACTGGACGGATAAGGCTAGCTCTGGATAAAATCGGTTATCGAGAAGCCAATGTGTCTGCGGCTCCAAGCCATGGTGTCAGTGATTGTTTCAGACACGTCTCTCCGTTGACCATAAGTTGGGGATGGAAAAGGAGCCACCTTGACCCTTCCACACTTATTAGCATGATACCACTCATGGCATTCCTCTGCCCTTGCAGAAGCCCACCATCCATTGAGAGAGAGGCGCCTAACAGCATATTGCAGTCCGGCGTATGTCACAGTTACTCTGCGTGTTGCTGATGAAATCACAACAAACCAGCGATGGGAATGAGGTGTTTTATTCCGTTTATAATCGCCCCAGTTACAGTTGTTAGTCCAGTTTGGCAGGAGAGCTTACTAACACCAGGGGCAGAGGGAACTGGTCGCACCAAATCCACAGGGATTGCTGAGAGAGGGGCAAACCTCACTGGCCAGACGGCAAGACTTTCTAAGTATGCTGAAGCGTGCCATACTACTGAACCAGCTACCTTCAGCTTCTTTGCCTGCCTGGGGAATGGTCCCACCCATCATGGCTGGGTTTTCCCTTATCCTGCAGGCTTGCTCAGGCCTTGCCATGACTGTCAATTCTTCACTGATGTGCCCAGAGCTCAACCTTCAATCATCACGTTGACATCTATATCTAACGACCACACTTAGTTAGATATGAGAAGAGTGGAATTTGCAGCCAGGTAGAAAGGAACCAAACACTGGCGTAGGACAGCTTCAATTACCCTCTGTCATGGGAGCCGGGAAATTAACTTACTTTACCTTCATTTCCCAAGCACAGGGTGGAACTCAGAAGGGAAGTGTGATAGTTAAACCTGGGGGTCAACTTGACACACCTGGTATTAACTAAGTTGGGCTGAGACCACACCTGGAAGGATCAACTGAGACCACCTGAAAGAATTATACCCACCCTAGATTCCATCAGAACCTCCAAAGATCTCACAGGATCCTCCCAGTATTGGACCATATAAAAAGCAGCCACCAAAGAGAAGAGATGCTTATTGCAGCTGTGCTAAGAATCGCCCTTCTTTCTGGCCGCTGGTTTCTTCAACCCTCTGGCCTTCCAACCCTCCAAGTCGTTGACTAGACTAAATACTCTAGGAATTCTCCAGTGTCGATTCTGCATCTCTAGAGAACCTGACTAATACAGGAAGGAAGTATTTGATGGGAAATCTTTGGGATTCCTGCCTATGTCTCCTTCCTTTCCCCCCAGAGATTCCAAAGACGTGCACATTCCCTGAGCCAGGAAGGTCCTCTGGGTTCACTGAGTCTGTTGCTGTTGTTTCCCTCAGCTTTCTGTCTCTCTGACACAGTGCCTGGGAACATCCGCTCGAAGGAAGAACTGTATGTATTTTGGCTCATGGCTTCAGAAATTTCCTTCCATGATCATTTAACTCTTGTTTCTGGGCCTGTGGTGAGGCCGAGTGGAACAAGACTGCTGCTCACCATTAAAGGCAAAAAGGACTGCGACTGAGAGGACAGAGGGGCTGGTGGTAAGAAAAAGCCCTCAGGGACAACCCCTAAAAACCCACTCCTTTCCACTGCCTGTATTTCCATAGCCTCCTAATACCAAATCCAATTATAAGCCATCAGTGGCGTGCTTCATTGATGTGGTCAGAGTCTTCACAATCCAATTGCTTCTCAGAAGCCCCTCCCCTGAGCATGGCTGTATTGGGGGCCAAGCCTTCAACACACAGCTAGCCCTGAATGCCTATGGGAAATTATCTAATTGATGTGGGAAGTCCTAGTCCCTGGTGGGTAGGAGGACCATTCACTAGGCAGGTGGATAAAAATAAAGAACACATTGGCTTGAAGGACAGACTGGCAAGCAAGTGTGTCTCTCACTCAACTTTTTTGTGCACATATGTGTGATCAGTTCCCTTGACTCCTGACATTGAAATAAACTCTCTTGTTGTTGCTCACTATGACTGATCATTGCAAGCTGAAACAAACAAACCAACCAACCCTTGTTCCCATAAGCCTTTTGGATCCTGTGTTAATTCGGCAATGGGAACATGAAACCAAAACACACACGCATGTGCTCTCTCTCTCCCTTAATCCTTAACCATCCATTTTCAGTGTGTAAAGTTCTCACCCCACCCCCAATCCGCAGATGGACAGCTATTGCCCAAGGAAGTCCAGCGACCTGTCACTGTCCCCAGGATAGTTTCTTCCTCTACAGAAGTCAGAAAAGCCTCAGCTCTCACTTCCCCATTTGGACCCAGACATGGGCGGTTGAATGAAGAGATACTTCCGCTGATCCGCAGAACACTAGAGCGCAGTCCTTGACTTCCTAACCAGAACCCCCGCAGGCCAGCAGGGGGCAGCAGTGCTCCCCAGGGGGAAGTGAAAGAGCCCAGGGTCTATGTGGGCTGAATTAAGGCTTCTTTGGGCATTTGGAAACAGAAATTATCTGTACTGCTCCAGAAGAATTTGTTTGAAAGATGTGGAAGAATTTTGTGCAAGTCTGGGTCAGAAGGGGGAAAGATGAAAAACCAGCAGGACTAGATCTGTCGGCAACACAGCAGCATAACTATCCTCCTGGCACTCAGATTAATGACTCCGTGGACCTCAAAGACTTGAGATTTCCCCCAGGAATCTCATTTGTTAACGAGACTAAGAGTCTGACCAGGGGATCCTAATACCCCCCAGCAACAGTGAGCTTGCTGGGATGTCCCACCTGGGGAAAGTGGGGTTCTTCGCAGTTCTAGGAAGAAAAGCAACCATGATTTTTCCATCTGCCAAAAGGCTAGCAGACTGGGCTCTTGAAGGGGGAGTCCCCTTTTCCTCTGGGCTTTTAGGTTTTATTGTTTAGCCAGTCTACTTTTGGACAACATACAAGGTCATCAGCATCCGAGAGGCACAGGGACATGACTCACTCGGGTCACAGTTATTCTGAACCTCATAGTGCGGTCAGAGACTCCTCAAGAGCTTCATGGTAGCATGAGGGCTGGAAAAGAGCTGTGACCCAGAGGTCCCCTTGATTCTCTTGTCAGCAGGCTGCACAAACCCAAGAAACCAGACCTCTCACGGTTCTCTTTCCCTGGGATGTCTGAGAATTCTCAGGAGGCCCATCAATTCTCCGTGGTCACTTATCATGTCTTTCTGGCCCTCTGGACCCCTGGTCTGAAATCACTCTGCCTTCAGGACCTCCCGTCCTCAAGGATACTGCTCACCATTTGACTTTCCCCCAAACATGACAAGCATATTCCCAGAGAACCCCTGGGAATCTCTCCCTTGGTCACCATTTGCCAACGGCTTACAATCTAGAGGTTGCCTCTGACCTCCCGCTGAGCACCAGCCTCTTTTATGCAACCGTGCCTTCACCATCTCCTCCTGGGGGTCAAGCAAGTGATTCAAACTTGACTACCGCAAAACAAACTCCTGGTTTCTGGTCCCCTCCACCCTGGTCCCTCTGAGCAATTCTGTCTCATCGTTTGTTTCTTGTGAGGCTGGGGATCGAACCCAGGGCCTTGCACATGCAAGGCAAGCATGCTGCCACTGAGCTATCACCAGACCCTAGCACCTCCATCTTAGGGGAAATTTTGGCAGGTAACACATACTCCATCTGTAAAGTTCCTCCATCCACAAACCTGAAATCACTCTGGATTCTCTTCCAGTTATCCCCCAGCAACCAGCCCTGGTGAAACTACATCAGAAGTCTTCTAGAACCTGCTCTCTCCTCCCCATCCCCATCACTAGGCTCCTAGGTCATACGGACATCACCTTCTGGACCACGACAGCAGCCTCCTGGCTTGCCTCTGCTTCCTTCCCTCCCTCCTTCATCCTACATTTGACACAGAGCCCAGAGAGAGCTATGAAAGACATGCACACTACCTCTATCTCTTCCGTAACCCCTCCAAGGCTTCCACTACCTTGAGAATAAAATGTCACTGCTCACCCTGATCTGAGGTATCTGAGGTGGCCCTGCCAACTCTGTCATGCCGAAGAGCACCGTCCTGCTCCTCCACCAAGCCACACCCGACCTTCTCTCACCCATGTGTTTTTGCAATGGGGTTTCCTTCTGGTGAGATCTACCATCTATGAGGATTTCTGTTTATTTGTTTTGGGAGTGTGTGTGTGCACGTGTGTATGTATGTATGTGTGTGTGTGTGTATGCTAGGCCACTGGCTGTCCTGAAGATGTGTCTACCTGTGTGCACAGACATATGTGAGTACTGATTTTCATTAACTATGAGTCAATCGCTTCCTTATAGGCCACCACTTTACAGATATTTTCCAAAGACAGAACAAGTCTCCCAGGCTGTTGGAAGGTTCTGTTCTCTCATCCTGTTTTCTCAGTTGATAACATGACTTTGAACCTGAAACAAAACCAAGCACTTCCAAGTCTTGCCAACAATGACAAGATCATAATTTGGAATCAAAATAATATGAGAACAAATTGAATTTAAGGTCACATCATCAAGTGGGATGAAAGAGGGATGTGTTGAAATAATGAAAGCTATCTTGTCGGAGCAACAATGCACCCACAACACACAAGAATGCCGGAGATGAAGGTGCATGCCCGTGAGTCAGGTTCTCAGAGACAGAAAGATCACGAATTCCAGGCCAGCTCAGGTTACATTTCACAAAACAAACAGAAGAAAGGGAGGAATGATGAGAGAAAAAGAGGGAGGAGGGAGAGATGGAAAATATGGAACGAAGAAAGCAACGGAGGGAGGAAGGGAAAAAAGAAGGAAAAAATGAAGAAAAGGAAAGAAGGGGGGAGGAAGAAAGGAAAGGAAGGAAGCAAACAGGAGAAGTTTGCAGATAGCACAACTGTAGTTTTAAGTTCTACATCCAGCTATCATACTATGAGCAGTCTTGTAAGAAGTGGGGGAAGGGCTGGAGAGATGGCTTAGGAGTTAGGACTCTGCCTCGCAAGCAGTCCTGAGTTCAGATCCCAGGTCGCATGTAAAAATGCCAGACAGAAATGGCAGTGGTCTGCACTTCCGGCCCTGGCGGGCGGAGCCTAGTAAATCCCAAGGCAAAGCAAAAAGGAGGCAGAAGTAATCTAGGATGAGTCCTGAAGTCACCCTTTGTCCTCCACAGGGACACAAAGTACCCTCTGATACACACACACACACACACACACACACACACACACACACACACACACTAAATAATTAAACAAAGAAGTGGGGAAATGAGGTAAATTCTTAGAGTAAACATGTAATGAGGTCATGAGTTCAACAGAGAAAAATAGAATATGATGGGGTGGAGTAGCTTAAGGACAATTGTAAATCTGTGATCCAGGAAGACCTTTCTGGCACAGTGACATCCAAGCAGAAACCTGAGGAAGGGAGAGGAAGCCATGCAGAACTGCAGGGAAGGGACCAGCAAGACCAGAGGCCCCTTACACATTTGCTTGAAAAAACAATGGGGTCAATACTATGGGTGTACAAGTTTAGGAAAATTAAGAGTTTGTCTTTTAAAGTGTTAAATTGAAAATGGCAATTATATATTCAAGTGATGTTAAAAGATATGAAGCGCCAGGCAAAAGAGACATTTCATGTGTGCATAGACATGTCTGTGCACGCTCATGCATGTGTATATATGTATTGTGTGTGTGACCATACTCATGTGCATGTGTGTGACTGTGTTTGCTCATATATATATTACATGATTGTGCATACGCAGATGTGTGCACATTTGTTTCTGCAATCTATACTTGTGTTAATGTGCATTCCCATGCTCCTAGTATAGGTCTATGTATATATATGCTGTGTGTGTGCATTTATGAGTGTTGTGTATACAGTATTTACATGTGTATGTGTTTTGCACAAGCATATACATGCGCGTGTACATGGGTGTGAGTGCGTAGATGCATGAGTAGATGTGGGTAGGGATGTGTATCAGTTATTCTTGTCTGTTGCTGAGAGACACAACTCAAATTCAAGCAACTTAAGAGAGAAAGAAAGATTTATTCAGCTTTCCAGAGGGAAATACAGTCTATCATGATGGGAAGGTCGTGGTGGCTGGCAGAAAATGGAGGCGGCCTAAGTCCCATCCATCAAGGAGGCTGAGAGCTGCAAAGTTGCCAACCATAAGAGCAGACCTCTCCTAGAAGCAAGGTGGGACTAATCAACTCCAAGGCACCCACTCCGTGACTACCTTCCTCCAGGAGGCTCCAGCTCTTAAAGGTGCCGTGACCTTCCCAAACAACTAAAGATTCAAACTCGTGGGCTTGTGGTAGGCAACTCACATTTCAAATCACGTCACTCCACCCCTGGCCCCCAAGGCTCATTGCCATCTTATTATGCAAATCATACTCAATCTAATTTTAAAAATCCTCACAGATACATCAGTAGCCCCAACACAGTTCAAAGATCCAAAGTCCAAAGTTTCCTATAAACACTGAAAGACAAATCACATACTTCCGACATAAAATGGCACAGAACAAACAGCCCCATTTCAAAAGGGAAGAATGGGGGCATACTCAGGAAAGATCACTTCATAACAAAACCAAAAACCAGAAGGACAAACTCCAACTCCTACAGCTCCAAAGACTTTGGTTCCACCCCTCCAGCACAGTGTATGTATGTGTGCGTGTGCACATGTGTGGGCATATGCACATATATTCACACATGTCATGCATGTATGTACTGCGCTTGTGCTAGTGGACACTTTTGAGCATTTATCTACATAAGTATATGACTGCGTATGTGTAACTGTGCATGTAAATACATTTGTATGTATGTATTGGTCCACATCTGTGCATATGTGTGCCTGTACATGTCTTTTTGTAATACACAGGCACAAACACATACACAAACACATTAATACACATAGAAATATACATGTACATATGTGTGCACACTTATACATCCTTACTGATGCACACACAAACCTTTGCATACATTCACACCTCTGCACACATTCATACAAATACACAAACACACGCATATGCATATACCCATAGGCACACACACGAGCACACACCTGTACATGTTTGCATGCATACACATGCACATACCCATATACATGCACACATATGAAATGCATATATAGACACACAAACTCATATGTCCATACCTACACATAATACATGTACACGCATGTACATACATGAGCTCAGTCTCACATGCAAATGCACACATGTACACATCTACATGCACACATATGCAAATATATGTATACACTAACAAAAGTGCATGTGCTTTCACATACACAATGAAGCAT
Organism: Typhlomys cinereus; assembly: GCA_023101885.1. Lineage (NCBI taxonomy): Eukaryota > Metazoa > Chordata > Mammalia > Rodentia > Platacanthomyidae > Typhlomys > Typhlomys cinereus. The sequence continues at coordinate 628,097 of JALPQD010000449.1, read as the reverse complement.
GCTTACACACATGTGCACACACACAGTGCACAGGGATACACATGAACAAATGTACCTACACACATATACACACAATCCAACTTGGATACACAGCAAAATCATGTCTGAATTGACCAATCAAGTCTATCAGAGGCGGGTGTTATCTCAGGTCAGGTTTATCTTCCACCACCCCCAAAGACAGCTTACAGTAATCATAACCTGGCCCCCTTTCACACTCAGTCTTCTAGTGGGTCCCCATGTGCATGGCTTGATACCACCTATGAAACTTCTTCAACTGTATCCTATCATACCCCTTCTTTTTCTCATGCTCTTCACCCTTCATTCCCTACACACAGGGACCCCGATTACCATGTGCCTCCTTCCCAATGCCTACTCTTTCCAGTCTGCTCTAAGCAGGATCTAAGCGCCTCCTGTGGGAAGAGCTTTCTCCCACTTCTTAAGAGCCTGGGGCTACTCCAAACCAGGCGAGACGGTGACTCTGAGAAGATGGAAGAGGGAGGGGAAAGATGCCGATATCATGGGAGGGGAGAGGAGAAGAGGAGCAGGACCACTTGTGAGTCAGTCTGTGGACGTGGCTTTGAGGCATCGTGCTGCAGCCACAGATCTGAGTTCCAGGAGCCCACCCTGACATTCCCACATTCCCAGATTCTTGCATCTCAGAATGAGATACCTGGTTAGAAACAGAAATACAGACAGTTTATTAAGAGAGGGAAAGCACTCCCCAAAATGAGAGTGGACAGTGGACAAGTAAGCTGGAGGAAGCCTGAGCCCCAGGATGAGGGCTGGGCCAGGAGACTCGCAATCCTTCCTTGATCATTTCCATAGCACCTGCCTTTCCCACGTTTACACGTAGCTAGTTCTATTTGTGGCAAGTAGCCCAGGTGGGGAAGGGTTTCTATCTTCCTCTGCCAAAGGGCCTTTTATATTTTAATCTTTTTTAAAGATATTTATTTATTTATTTTTGAGAAGTTGACTTTAAAAGATTTGTTTTATGTATTTATTTTTATTAATTAGGGGTGTGTGTGTGTGTGTGTGTGTGTGTGTGTGTGTGTGTATGTGTATTACAGGGCATTGTGTGTGCTTGTGGAGGCCCAGGGGTGATTACGGGAATCATTTTGGATTGCTTCTACCTCCTTTTTGCTTCACTCTGGGATTTCCCAAGGCTCTACCTTGCAGGATGCTGCTATTTCCATCTGGCATTTTTTAAATGTGGGATCTGGGATCTGAAGTTAGGTCCTCCTGCTTGCAAGGCAGAGTCTTAACCCCTGAGCCATCTATCCACCCCCTATATTTTAATCTTGATATCCCTTTCTCTAGTCCCTACTCTGCAGCCCAAAATCACACTATCTCCAGCACCCGAAACGTGTTCCCACCATATTTTATTGGTTCCCAGTGCGCGACCTGTTTATCCAGAAAGAAAGAAAGGGAGGGAGGAAAGGAAAGAAGGAAAAAAGGGAGGGAGGGAAAGAAAAATAAAAGGGAGGGAGGAAGGAAGGAAAGGAAGGAGGAAGGGAGGGAAAGGAGGCAGGAAGGGAGAGAGGGAGGAAGGGAGGGAGGAAGGGAGGGAGGATCCATTTTCATGGCTGCCCTGCCGTTTTGCTGACCCAGGGTCCCTCCACACCCTCTGCAGAGCTCCTCCTGCCTTCTGAGCTGATTCCTCACAGCTGTTCCTGCCAGGCACAGCTGTTGTCTGCCGAGGCCACGCAGTGAGGGATGAGCCAATGCATGTGTGTCTGCTCCACTGCTGGGCACAGCGCGCACAGCCGCTGCTTCCCGCCACCGCAGGGATGCCTGGCCCTTCACACATCCCACCCAACAGATCCCTGACCCCTGGGTGATGCTCAGAAGTAGGAGACAGGGCTCTGCATCAGCTTGCTAGACCAAGACCGGCTGAGCAGCTTGAGGAGGAAGTAGTAAGTGCTTCCTGCTCGAGACGGCATCCGCTCCAGGCCTCTCTCCTCGGCTTGTCCCTCCTCTCTTTGCATCATAGTTTATCTCTTGTCCAAATTTTCTCTTCTTTTATAAGGGCATCAGTCATACTGGTTCTAATGACTTCATTTGAACTTAATTCCCCTGAAAGACTTTAAAAGTCACAATCTGAGGTATTGGGTGGGAGGTCAGAGCTCCGACAGACCCTTTTGGCAGGGAGACAAAACTCTGTCTCTGACAAACCCCTTCTGTTTGTGCTACAGAAATGGCCTGGAGGTCACAGATGTGATTCACATAAATGCAGCCATGTCCGGGCACTCATGTTCTGGCTCATGTTGCTCCGCTGTGCCTCGGGCAACTGCGTGACTCAGAACCTTTGAAAGGTTGCTGTCCCCTCTCCCCCATTCCTGCGTCTTCATGGCTTTCAGCATCATCTGGGCCAGTCGGCCTTTGACATCGAGTAGTGCCTCTGCTTCATGAGGATGGATGACCTGTACTTCATGCTTCTGACCTGCCCCTTCTGGGTCTGCCTCGCCTCTTGGGTCAATGCCTGTGCCCCGACCCAAGGCCTTGTCTTGTATTCCCATGAGGACAGAGAAATCGATCTTCCTCCTGTGTGTGCATGCCTAGGGAGTCACAACAATGTGCAGGGGACACAGGGCAGCATGTGCAGGGAAGTCACAGTGCAGTGCTTGCATTCTAAAGTATAGATCACCTGGACAAATAGCTGCCAACACACATACACACATACACACACACACACACACACACAAATATACAGAAACAAATGATACTGGCCTCAGATCCACAACCCACCGCCATTCCTCAGTCTCGTTCTTCACCCCTCCCTCTTTCCCTCACTCAGCTGTGATTGGCTGAGTTGCTGATACAATTAAGGACAGCGATGATAACCACAGGTGAGTTTCCCCTCGCTCCTGTTATGAACACCACAGCCAGTGGCTTTCACAGCACGTAAGTACTATTGTGCAGTCCCACAAGCCAGAAGTATAAAACGAGCCCGAAGTCTCCAAATCCATGGCCTTGCCTCTTCTGACTCTGAGAAGACACCAGCATTCCTTGACCGGACGCCCCACGATTCCCGCCTGTGAGTGAAGGCACTTGCTCTCTCTTCTCGGACCTTCAGACCTGCAGACGCCTACAATTCTGCTGTGTCCCCCCCCCCCCGTTCTGAATTACCACTAGTGATTTCCCTAAATCTTACTCACAGCTTTGTCAAAAAAAAAAAAAAAAGACACTTCATCGGACCTTTCTCAAACTATCTGATATAAACCTACTCATTATGTTATATGATCCTAAAAATTGCAGCCCCCCCCCAAAAACAAAGCGATTCAGATGCCCTAAAGCCTCATTGGCTTTTAGCTAGAAAGGAAATTATTAAAAAGTTTAGATGCAGATGTTAGCAGTTCAACTCCATCCCCGAGAGCGGGCAGGTAACTCATTGTCATCAGAGTTTCTAGAATTCCTGACACCTCATTCCCTCCAGGCCCCAGGCCCACGCTGTGAGTCAAGTGACCACTGAGAGAATGGATCTGTGCAGCTACAGGTTCTTCCTGAGGCCCTGAGGACGGACGGGACGGACACACACACACACACACACACACACACACACACACACACACACACACACATCTTTAAAGCTATAATATCCTATACTCTCAAGATTGAACTGGCTTTGGTATACCCCAGATATGTGTATCAAAACCACATGATTCTGAATCTGTATGTGAATACAGTTGCCTATTTTCCACAAAGCTATGGCCTGTTCTGGGATAGGAATTCCCTCCTTGGGGGATCATCCAGAGAAATGAGCTCTCAGGCAGGGATGCTTGCTATCCCTCCCTACCCGACATCCACAGATGTGACCACCTCACCGTCTATCTTCACCGCCTCCCTCCTCTTCTCTGGAGAAAGGATCAGGACCTCTCTCTGCATCACTGCGTGTGATTTCTGTTGGCTACTCTGCCGTGGCTGTTTTGACAAAGCACCTCACCAAAGCAACATAAGGAGACAAGATTTATTTTGGCTCACAGTTTGAGGGTATAGAGCATCACTGTGAGGAAGGCAAGCATAAGGTGGCCGGTCACACTGCGAAGAGAGAAAGAGAGAGAGAGGAAGGGAGGGAGGGAGGGGGGAGAGAGAGAGAGAGGAGAAAGGAAGAAGGGGAGGAGAGAGGACCCCCCTCCAGCTTCATGTTTAGCTCTTTCTGCCTCTCTCTCTCCCCTTCTCCAAGTCACTGCATCTGCATCCTCACCTCTTGTCATCTCAGCTCCTCCCTTCAGGGCCATGGAAACGCCATTAATGCCAATCCAGTGGACTCCTCCTTTCCCATCCTACCAGACAGAATTCCCCCACTGCATTTCATTATTCACAAAAGTGGAGTGCCCAGAGCATGTTCTTGGATTTGCCCTTAGTGAGCTTTACCTTACACACCCTCCTCTCTCTCGACATGCCCCAGGGTTTTCACAGAGGACACTGAGAAAGAGGCCAGTGGGGGCCTGTGTAAAGAGAAATAACATCAACCTGAATCCCAGATGAGGCCATGAAACAGTCAGTCCTGCCCACTGTGTATATTAGTCACAGTTCTTTAGAGGAACAAAAACAACAGACTGGGCATATAAAAAGGGAATTTACTGGATGGGCTTACAAGGTACGGGCTAGGTGGTCCAACAACGGTTGCTGGAAGCTGCTCAGTTCAGAAGCTGGATATCCCAGCAGTCTCAGTCTGCGACTGAAGGCCAGAGGACTCTTGGAGAGTCTCTGAACTTCAATCACGTTGGAGAGTCGAAGAAGCGGGGTTCGGATGGCGGCGGGAGGAATGATGAGCTTGCCAGCACAGAGCAAGAGAGCCCCCCACGCCCTCCCCTCACCGTCTCTTCTGTCTTGAGCTTCCTTTCATCTGGTCTGCTATCGGGAGAGTCTATCCAGAATTAGGGTTGGTGTTTGGGTTGCAAATATCTTAATCCGAATAATCTCACCAGGTGGTTCAATAGCTAATCTGTTAGTTAATCCCAGGTGTATTCAAATTGACAACCAAGATAACTATCGCAATGAGCCATTCATAGAAGAATAAATAAGCTCACACCTCATTCAAGCCATCCTACTTGGGTACTTCGTTCCAGCACGTTAGTCTGTACTCTAATACATCTCTAGCTGAAGAGCAGGGAAGTTCTGGGTCTTTTGAAAATTTCCCACCCCAGCTCAGTCCGTTCACTATCAAGGGCCGCCCCAGCAACTGAACTACCTTCCTTCCTTTGACATCGAGGAACACCAATTTTATTTAGGAGCATCCACCTCCCTTTTCTAGACTGGGGCTTCATGAAAACGTAAGCTTCGACCCATTAGATTCTCTTGCAGATTTTTGAACTGAAAATTTGAGAACCCGTGAAACTACAATGGATCCTCAGGTAGGAAGGAAGCAGGAATAAGATCAATGGGCACCTGTATGGCTGGGGTCTGTACAGACTCACAGCCTTGATGCTTGGGGTTCCAGCATTATCCCCCATTTCCAGCCTCTGCTCTGGTTTTCCATAGCTATGAGCACCCTCGATTATCCCTAAAATACCCTGTCTTCACCTGGGCTGGCAAGCATGCACACACCTGCTTCTTGTGACCAAACAACCCTAGAAGAAAGGGCAACTTTGGGCGATTTCCTTCAGTGAGTGTGCTGTGAATACTTACGGTGGCCGTGAGCTTTAGGTGTCAGCTTGACAGTTGGGGAGTGAACTTTTGGACATATCTATGAAGAATCATTTAGTTAGAGCACGTCTCTGAGCAAAGGCCGTAGGAGATTATCTAAATGATATGGGAGGATCCAGCCCCTAGTGGGTGGGATCATTTCCTGGGCCGGTGGATAAAATAGATTTGTTCAGAGTCTGGCAGACGTCAAGGTCTTTCTGTGGATAAAGTGTGGACAGTTCTCTCAGCCCTTGCTGGTAACTCTCCCGCCATAACGATGAACTAGTACTTGGAACCATGAGCATGGATGGACCTCTTGTTCCCCTCAATTGTTTGGGTCATGTATCCACATCAGCAACTACAAGGTAACTAAGACACCTGTTATGTCCTAGGCCCTGCTGTGCGCCCTGGGTATGTTGAGAGAAGAAGGCAGGCAGCCTAAAGCATCTCTGCCTCGGAATAGAGTCTTCAGTCCTTCTGACGGTTTGCAAAGCAGCCTTGCAGGCTCCAGCCTCGTTTGCTTTAGCTCTTCCTTTTCTCCCTCCCACCACATTTGGCCACATCAATGCCAACTTTCAATCTCCAGACATGCTGCCTCTTTCATCCTAGCTGACCTTTATGTCCATCTGCCTGACAGAGGCAAGAAAAGCAAGAGGCGCGGATGAAGGAGACAGTACTTACCACTACTGCTGACCCAACATTTCATTTACTTTGACTTTACCTGTGTTACTCTTTTTTTCTGTGCACATGGGTGTGTGTGTGTGTGCATGTGTGTGGTGTACACATGTCTGTCAGTCTGTCTGTGTATCAGAGGGCCCTGTGTGTGCCTATGGAGGCCCAAAGGTGACTCCAGGAATCAGCCTGGATTGCTTCCTCCTCATTTTTGCTTTCACTCTGGCATTTACCAAGTTCCACCTTCCAGAACATCTGCCACTTCCACCAGGTGTTTTGACTTGGGACCAGGGATCCGGATTCAGGTCCTCCTGCTTGAGAGACAGAGTCTTAACCCCTGTGCTGTCTCTCCAGCCCCTTTACCACGACGCCACAAAGTAGATTCTGCTTTCCCCATTTGGCAGATCTTCTGAAGTTCAGATCCCATAGGTAGGACAGGGTGAGGCCGGGATTTGAATCCCAACAAACCTACTTGACTCCATAAAACAGTGTGTTTTAGGACTCTGCCTCTAAAACTGGATTTGAATGTAGGGCTCTGTTACCTCCTAGACTGGTGGCCCTGATAGGTTGTGAAGTCTCTCTGAGCCCCGGTGTCCTAGTCTATAAGAGGAGCTCAGATGCTGGGCCTGGGCCTGGGCTTAGCCCATCCGTGCAACTGACGTAGATGTTTTTGCTTCCTTATTGTTCCTTTAACCTTCTGCACGTATCTGCCTTGTCTCTGCCCTGTCCAAGGGGAGCTCTGCATCTTGTCATAGACACAATCCAAGAGCTGTTTCGGGGTCTGCAGGAGTCTATGGACAGGCAGAAAGACGACGGCCTGTAATTGATCCGGGTTAGAGCCGGGCAGGTCCTCCTTCTTTTCCTGGGGCCCCAGGAAGCAGGGCGCTGCCTGATTTATGCCCCCTTTGCACCGGAGATGACCTGGTGCCCTCTGTACGTGTCCCATCGTCAGATGGAGCCATAAAACGGAACTGGGGCCGTGTGTTTGTTCCTTTGCTGCTGATTGTACTCTGGGGCGCCCGACTGAGGTTAATCCCCTGCAGTGCCCTCCCTGGGAAATGGTGTGGGTGGTCACCCTGTGAGGCCAGACTGCTGGGCGTTCAGGACCCTGATCTTGGCCCAAGAGTTGGGGACAATGAATGGGAGGAAAAATCACAACTTCGTTTTGTGGTTTCTGTGATGGTTTATTTGCAAACATCCTCCAGCCCACATCCTGAACCTGTGTCTCCTTCCAGCCTTAGTGCCAGCTGGCCACTACCCCTTGTTCCACTGCTGCCAGCCGGAGGGCATCATCTTCACCCCTCCAGGTGGACACCACACAAGGCAGAGGGAGCCACTTCCCCTGGGATTATACAGCGTAGCTGGGACACTTCTGACAGGTTTGATAGACTGTAAACTACCAGAAACTAAGGTCTGGGTCATTCCTGCAGGTGAGGTACAGACTGACACACTGGGACACACTATCTGTCCAAAGGCTTGTGTGTGTTCACGTGTGTGCAGGCCCAAGCGTATGTGTGTGCACAGGTGTGTGAGCATGGATGTGGAGGATAGAGACTGACCTTTTTTTTTTTTTTAATGCCAGGTTTCTTTCTTCTGACCTGAAATTCACTGAATAGGTAAGGTTGGCCAGCCAATCCTAGAGTCTCTCCAACACTGGAGATTCCAAGAGCATACCCTTAGGCCCAACTTTTTTTTTTCTTGTTTTTAACATGAGTTCTAGGGTTCAAACTCAGATCCTCATGGTCACACAGCAAGCACTTACCTCTCCCTACTGAGCTGTCTTCCCAATCTGTCATAGTTGGGCACAGGTGTCAACCTGACTGTTGAGGGTTAGAGCTCTGGGCACATTTATAGAGAATTAGTGGTTGAGTTAAGCCCAGAGCAAACCTGCAGGAGATTGTCTAGCTGATGGGGAAGGCCCAGTTCATGGTGAGTAGGACAAGGCCCTGGAATAAAATACAGACAGCTGGTTGAGAGAGTTGGCATCCTTGTGTACACTTGGCCAGACATGCTGGTCTGGCAAGTAAGGATTGTCCCTCTTTCAGCTGTTATGTGGTGATGGTGTAGCCAGATCCCTCGGCCCTGGTGTTGGTGTGAGCTCTCCCTTCAAGCTAGACTAAGAACTGTAACTAATAATTGTAAGAGAAAATAAACCCCTTGTTCCCTTAAACTGTCTGATGGTCATTTATCAGCAACTATGAGGACAAATTGCTACAAAATCCCTCCCATCTACTTTTGATTGGAGAGTTGAATAAAAGAACAAGTGAACCAAGATGGGCAGTGTAACAAGACTGTCTTTTGAGGTAGTTTTTAAACAAAGACCAGGGCTTCCAGGATTCCAGGAGAAGTGGTGGATGTTTGATGGTAGCATCTCAGAATCTAGTATGCAGATGTGTCTTTCAAAAGTTCCCCTCAAAAACAGTAGCCCTTTCATTCAGCAGTTAATCAATGGGGGCCTTGAGACAGTTAGTTATGCTGGGGAAAAAAATTAAGAGAGTGGGGTCCCCCGGGGTGGCACCAGGAGGAAAGAGAGAGCCAGACGCTTGCTCTGTCTTCTCATAAGAAGTCAGTCCTTGGGCGGGAGAGGTGGTTCAGGGGTTAAGCCTCCACCTTGCAAGCGGAGGGTCCTGAGTTCGGATCCCAGATCCCACGTATAGACGCCAGGCGGAAGCGGGGGGGGGGGCCTGCGCTTCTGGTCCTGGTAGGGCAGAGCCTGTGAATCCTGGGGCAGAAGGAGGTGGAGGCGTCCATGGTGGTTCGCGAATTCGTCCGTGGTTCTACACATACACAGACACAGACACAGACACACACATACACACACGCGCGAGCGAGCACATACACACACACATGTACACAGTTGAATAAATAATAATAATAATAATAATAATAAAAATTTAAGAAAACTAACTTTAAAAAAAAAATACCTAGCTGATACCTAGCTCTAGAGCTACCTGGGAATTGAGGTTATTTCTGCCACAAATCCAACTTTTCCTTTGCAAGTTCCCCCCAAAACAGCCTGTCTATAACAGACTTCACAGTCTTCTAACCTTGGCTTTCAAAAAGCAGGCTCGGTGAGTCTAGAGTATACATGACAATTCACTAATAGCAGAAGTAAGAGTCTGTGCAGAGCTCAGTTTTGCGTTTAGTTTATAGGGAAAGAGGAAAGGGCTGTGCTCCGTGAGGTCAGAAGGTTTGGGGGCAGATCCAGGGCTCTGTCATGAACTTCCTGTTCATATTCTGAAGTCAATCCATCTCCCTGAGTTTCAGCTGTGTTGGAGCCCAACACCAGCAAAGTCTCAGTCTGGTGACTGTCTAAATCCATTTTCTGTGGTTATTATAGGGCAGTTTACGAAGGAGAAGGGATAATTTAGCTTATCATTTTGGAAGCTGGCGAGTCCAAGATCATGGTTCCAACATCTGCTTGACATCTGGCGAGGACTCCCCTTGTTGCACACCCACATGCTGGAGGACTGACTTCTTTTTTTTTTTTTTTAATTTTTTTATTATTATTTATTCAACTGTGTGCATGTGCGTGCGCGTGTGTGTCTGTGTGTGTGTGTGTGTGTGCGTGTGTGTCTGTGTGTGTGTCTATACGTGGGATCTGGGATCCGAACTCGGGACCTTCCGCCTGCAAAGCGGAGGCTTAACCCCTGAGCCACCTCTCCAGCCCCAGCTAGGTATCTTTTAGTGCTCAGTGTTGTCCTGGAAGCAACCCACGAAGACTCAGAGCCAACTGCATGTATTCTCCCTACCTCCACCCAGTGCTGTATTCATTGATATCAACTTTGGTTGGAGACTTTACGACACAAAAGTTGGCAAACGCTCCAGATCTGGACTCTGCCTCTTCCACCAACTCTGCCCACCAAGAGGCAGCCAAGCATTTGTCAACACTAAAGACAAAGGATTCTGGGAGATAATTAGCAATGTCATAGTCAGGCTGCATGTTTCTGTTGTCTCCGTTGCCCTCTCTCTGCTGCCCGGTCTCCTCTCTTTCTCCTGGGCAAGCAGCTCTCCACTGGTTCAACTGCATAGGCTGGCTCCTCTATTCTTGTCACTCTTTTGCTGACAATTGTCTGCCCTGGGACTAGGTAAAGAGTCTTAGTTACTCAATTCTGCCCAGAGGCAGAGTAGCCTTATCAGAACTATGCATAATGTTGAATTTGGAGGAGCTGTGGGAGAGCTGTGTAGCTGAAAAGGAGAAGCACTTTCCCTGACCCCTTCCACAGGACCACCTCCTAAGACATTCTCCATTTGCAGTTCATTTGGAATAAGATGTACTTGCTGAAGGCAGGAGGCCTCTGCCTGTGCCATCTACACAGGTCAGCAGTGACTTACAAGAGACCTGAGGTCCATCTCCAAGGATTTACAGAAGGCGGCTAAATGAACATTGGCAAGACAATGAGGAAGAAAGAAAGGCAAGGAAGGAAAGGAGGGAGGAAGGGAGGGAAGGGAGACAGGAAAAGAAGGGAGAGAGGGGAGGAGGGAAAGAGGAAAGGAGGAAAGGAAGGAAGGGAAGGAGGGAGGGAAGGAGGTAGAGAGGGAAGAAAGGAATAAGGGAAGGAGGAAGGGAAGAAGGGAGGGAAGAAAGGAAGGAAGAAGATCTTGAGAGAGAAAAAAGAATGAAGAAAGGAAAGCAGAGAGAGAGAGAGAAACAGAAACTCAGACTTCAGAGTCAGACCTAAGACCCAGAATCTGGCCCTGTTTCTTCTCAGCTGAAGGATCTTGGTCAAGTTGATCTAACATTGTATTATTCCTATGTGCTAAGTCCCTGGGCCTGAGCAGGTCTTCTCTAGAATCCTTCCGAGGCCTCCCACCTAAAGCCTGTCTGTCTCTTCAAGGTTCCCTGATATCACTGCAGCCAGTGGTACTATTTTGGGAGGTGCTACTAAAAGAAGGTTACTGGTGAAGTGACCTTGAAGGTTATACCTTGTCCCTGGTCCCTCCTCCTCTCTCTGCTTCCTGTCTGCTATGAGGTTAGTAGACTCTTCCACATATTCCCCACTGCGTGATTTTCTGACTTAAACTGGCCCCAGAATCGATAGAATCAAGTACTATCAACTTCTTAAATCATAAGCCCAGATATACCTTTTCCTCATTTAAATCATTTCAGGTTATTTTGTCGTAAATTTGAGAATGTAACACAGAAAATTAATGGCAAGCAATGGAGCCATTGCTGACTGTGTGGTGTAAGCATAGAGAAGTTTAGAGAGGTGAACTAGACAATCCCTGCAATTCCATAAGCAGATCATGGGTGATCATGTGGGGTCCCAGAAGACAGAATGACAACAGAAAATAGAATGAACAATAAAGACTGTATATGCAAGTTTTCAGCTGGGAGCAAGGATTCTTAGAAACTGGGTCAAGAAGATGTTTTTTGTTACAATCTGGCAAGGACCACCTGTCAGCATTTTGTCTGACAAAATGAGAAGAGGGACAGGTGAATTCTAAAGTGAACTACTAATTCATGTGGGGAAATGGACACAGCCCAGCATTCAGACTGTGGCATGGTTGCTGTTGAATCCTTTTAGGCAGGTTGGGAGCAAAAAGATAGAACAGAAAGATTTCGGTGGGCAAGTAAAGCTGTAGACCAGGAGAGAATGGCTGGCGAAGGGATTAGGACGTCATAAATAGGCCATGACTTCAGTAAACAGGTGCACATCTGTAATCCAAGCACTCAGGAGGCAGAGTCAGGAGGACTGCAGGTTTGAAGCCATACTTGCCTACATAATGAGACACTGCCCCCCCCCCAAAAAAAACCACAAGGAAGAAAGAGAAAAGCGAATGTGCCAAGTAATCCACAACAGGACTTTAGAAAGATGTCTCAGAACATCTGAGGAATAGACTAAAGCCCATCCAGTTAAGGTTCAGGGTGTAGATGTTTTAACTCATTTGAAAGACTTTGCCTCAAAAAGAAAGTTCTTGGGCTGAGGAGATGGCTTTCGTAAGCAAAAGGACTTGAGTTCTGATGCCCAGATCTCATGTAAAAATGCCAGGGTAGAAATGACAGCAATCCACACTTGCACTTTCAGTCCTGGAAGGCAGAGCTTAGGAAACCCCAGAGCAAAGCAATAAAGAGTTAGAGCAATCCAAGATGATTCCCTGATGTCACCCTTGGGCCTCCACAGGTACACACGCTCAGGTGCCCTCTTGGTCATGCATGCGCACACACACACACTCACGCACTGCACACACACAGAGCTCTTGAGCTCCTGCTGGTTTAAGTCAGCTAGGTGAATGTTCTCCTGTGTTTACCTGCATAGACACTCAGAGACTTCTGTAGCCATGGTCCAATGGAGAGCTTGGATACTGCTCAAGCCTGGATACTGACCGATAGGTCTTATCCATATAATGCTGGCTTGCAGTCCTGCAAACTGCAAGAATTGTGGAATGACAGAGGCTTCCACCAAGATTTCAAAAGACTGAGAAGTTAGGCTATGTGCAGCAGAATCAGGAATCTGGCAGGCTACCTCAAAAGGCAGCCGCTGATGCTAGGAGATGTCAGGAATACTTCTACTAAGAAAAGCTGCAGGCAGTGAGAACAGCCAGTCCACAAGGGAAGCCATGTGACTGCAGCTGGCAAGGACTTAGGGTGGGGTTGCTGGGGCCCTTTAGAGTCCACAGCATGACACCACATGGAACAATTGGATTCAATGTTTGCCTTGCAAGATGCAAGTCTTGCTCAGTCTGAGCCTTCCTCGTTATTCTACTATTCCAAACTTTTGGAATGGTAGTATTATGTGTCTTGAAAGTACATGCTTGTCTTTTTAATTTTGTAGTTGAGAATTTGCCTTGAGTCTCAAAAGTGATTTTGAGCTTGGACTTTTGAGAACTATTAGTAAGATTAAGACCAGGGACTCCTGGAAATGAACTAAATGGGTTTTGTTTGTTTGTTTTGTGCTGTGAGATGGTCATGAGCCTTTGCTTTGGACAGAATGTTACAGTTTGAATATGAAATGACCTGCACAGACTCAAGTGCTGAATGATTGGTCCCCAGATGGCAGGGCAGCCTGTGCTTCTGCACTTCCTCCTGGGCCATGGTAATGGGTCACAGTGGGTTTCTGGCCTAAGATGAGTCTGCCAAAACTTCCTGCCTGCCCTGGTTGCTTCTGGAATGGAGAAGCTGTTGCCAGTGGAACATCTTCCACTGTGCATGTCAGGAAAAAGAGAGAGCTATTCACTCTACAGTGAGAAAGAAAGACCCATGCTCAGACTATCAGGACATTAGGGTTCAGCCTTGGATGTCTGCCATGGGATATCCTTTATAATTATAGCATCTCTCCCTGTGTGCAAATCAGGTGGAAGGAGTGTAGAGTCCATCACTGAGATTTCCCACGTGCCTGCAAGAACCCAAGAGACTCAACAATTTCTCAGTTTCACAAGTAATTGTTCGTTTGTGTGTTTTGAGACAGGATCTCAGTCTGTAGCCCAGCCTGGCTTGGAGCTCGCCAGGTAGCCCAAGTTAGCCTTAAACACATGACAATCCTCCTGGCTCACCCTCCTTGGTTCTGGGATCATAGACATGAGCTATTACATCCTGCCTTCACAAGTTAGTCAGCCACTCAGTTGGAATTAAACTGAAAATGCCAATCTGAAAATCAGCAGTAAGCTAGAACAACAAATATGTTTCCAGGGTTTCATTTTTACTTTAATGCGTGTCTGTGAGTGTGTGTTGTGGTATACACACATATATATATGTGCCAATGTGAACCCTTAAGTACAGAGACCAAAGGAGAACATCAGGAGTCTTCTACTATCACTCTCCTCATTTTTTTGAGACAGGATCTGTCATGGTTTGAAAGGTGAGTTTGTCCCCCTTCCCCCAGTCCCGTGTATTTGAATCTTTAGCTGTTTGGAAAGGTCATGGCCCCTTTAAGAGTGAAGCCTTGCTGGAGGAAGGCAGTCACAGGGGGTGGGGCTTGAGATGGATTCGTTCCACCCTACTTCCCGGACAGGTCTGCTCTTGCAGTTGGCAGCTTTGTACTTCTCAGTCTTCTTGATGGACATGACTTAGGCTGCCTCCAGCTTCTGCTGGCCAGCCATGCCTTTTCTGACATAGTGGACTGTATCTCCCTCCTGGAACCATAAGCCAAATAAATCTCCCTTTCTCCCTTAAGTTGCTTAACTGTGAGTGGTATCTCACAGCGATAGTGAGGAGTAACCCACACAGCGTCCATCCTTAAACCTGAAGCGCTCCATTTCAGCTGGGTTGATTGGTCAGCCTGGGATGCACCTGTCTCCACCCTCCACTGCTGGGATAGAAGTGCAAATGTGACTCTGTGGGTGCTGCGGATTTGAACTCATGTCCTCTTGCTTGCACAGCAAGGGCTCTTCTTACCCACTGAACCTGTCCCCCAGCCCCTGCTTCCTTGGAGACAGTTTATGGTCTATGGACATAAAATCTGCTGAATAATGTTGACTGGTTGGACCTGTTCGTAAGGAAAGAATTCAAATGGCAAATCAATTATAAGAATCCTCTGGGGACCTTAAAATAGAAAGGCTGCTCAACAGACCTGCTAACTCTGTGCTGCAAAGGGGCTCACATTAACAGCCCCCATCCTTAGGACAGTCAGGAATGACTATACCTGGCCTAGTTCCTGGCTTTGATCTCTCTTCTGAACTCCCTCTCACCCCATTCGGATGGACAACTCCTGCTGGGTTGACCCCATCTCTGACCCCTGCTGGCCCTTGTTTTCAGCCTCACTGCCCCAGGGTGATCTCTCACTTCTTGACAGCCCCCCCTCTCCCCAGGACCAGCAACCAATATTAGGATCAAAACACCATCTCTTCTTTTTTTATTATTATTATTATTTATTCAATTGTGTGTGTGTGTGCGTAGGTATGTGCGCGCGCATGTGTGTATGTGTGAAAACACCATCTCTTCTAATGAGGTAATGACAAGTGGAATAGCCAAGACAAGCTATGACTCTGAGAATGGAATTCAAGGGTCTTAAATCAACCCAACCCTGTCCCTGCCCTCGGGATGTACAAGTATGAGATGCAAATAGCCCTTGGCACTGTGGGTTGCATGAGTACTTGGACAGGCTGGCCTTGGATTTGTAGCCTAGGATGAATGTTAAACTTCTGATTCTCCAGCTTCCACTTCAAGTGCTAGGGTTATAGGTGCACACCACCAGACCCCCATTCATGAAGTACTGGGGATAGAACTCAGAACTTCATGTGTGTTAACCAAACACTCTACCAGCTGAGCTACATCACCAATCTTCAGGTTTGTTCGTTGAACAAGTGACTTTTGAAGACAAATTCCATGATGGCCTGTGCATTAACACTTGGGAATAACAACAACAAAAGATGAACAAGTCATTGTCTTTATCCTCGAAACATTCTTTTGTGCCCAATTTTGCTGTTGTGTCCAGAGATGGCGTCTCTAAAATTAGGCAACTAATTGGGTGAAAGAGAAGTAGGCTGCCAGATTGTACTGAGAGATAGGACGGTTCTAGCTTTTTCCAAGTCCCCAAAGCCCTTCAGATCCTGGAGAAATTGGTTGACGGCATAGAACAGGTTTCTAAGAACTTGAATCAGTTTGGGGGCTAGAGGTGCAGGCCCAAGGTGATGGATAGTCTTCCTAACAGTCATCAAAAGGGCTAAGAATTGGAGTGGTTGGTACCCTGTTCTGCTATGCATGATCTTAAACAATTTACATCCATTCTCTGGATCACAGTCTCCTGATATCGCATCTTTTCTTGGTTCCTCCAAAAATATTTGATAACTGTTTGTGAGTGAATAAGAAAATCTCCAAGTTTCTGCCAGCTCTGATATGTGAGTCCACGAGCTGGAGACCTTTATAAGAAAGAATGGAATTGATCGAGAAGGAAAAGACTGGTCCTGGCTGCACTCCATCTCGTTAATGAAGTCTGGCCTTCATGTACGACCTCTTTCTTCTTTCTCTTCTTCATCGCTTTCCTTCACTGCAATACTTTATACTAAACATATTCTTGGACTTGAATTGTATTCCCCAACAAGATTATGATCAGGTTCTAGACTACCTGTGAATGAAAAGCCTTGTTTGGAAACAAGGTGTGATTGTTAGATACAGGCCCTAACTTGACAGTCAAGACTGAATTTGGGGCCTAGCTGTGAAGAGTTGATCTGTAAGGTTAAGGCCTCAGGCAAGCCTACAGGAGATTGATTGTCTAAATGATGTGGAAGATCCAGCCCATAGTGGGTGCTATCTTCCAGTAGTAGACCAGATAGAAGGAATCACAAGAAAGATAAGAAAGATCCCCCCCTTGCTGGCAGCTCATTTTTTAAAAAAATTTTTATTATTTATTCAATTGTGCATGTGTGTGTGTGTGTGTGTGTGTAGAACCACGGGCGAATTCAGGAACCACCATGGACGCCTCTATCTCCTCCTTGTTTACTCTGCCCCAGGATTCACAGGCTCCGCCCTACCAGGACCAGAAACACAGGCCACCCCACTTCTGCCCAGTGTCTACACATGGGGTCTAGGATCCAAACTCATTTGGCAGCTCATTCTTGCTGCTGCTGATAATCTCCACTGGCATCAGAGTCCAGCTTCTTCGACCCTTCAGTGTGACTGAGGTTTGGAGGTTCTCTGGGAACCTCTGGCTTTCAGCACCAGACCAGGACTGCTAAGATGTTCAGCTCCTAACTGAGCTGGTCAAAGCAGTGAATACCATGAGCAAGAGCCCATTGTCATACTTCTTGACATGACTTCTTGAGTTGGCATGCTTCGGTATATTGGGTAGACATGCTGTCTGTCAAGCGACGCTTGCCTCTCTCTCAGCAGTCCCGTAGATTCCCTTGGCCCATGGTATTGGTATGAGCTCTCTTGCCAAGCTGGACTAAGAAATGTAACTGGACAATCGTAAGCCAGAATAAAACCCCTTGCTCTCACAAGACATTTTGTTGAGAATTTATCGGCAATATGCAGATCAAACCTGTGACATAGGGTCTTTATAAGCATCATCAAGTTAAGGAAGCCCTATATTGGGGTGGACCCTTATTCAATGACTGGAGAAAAGGAAAATGTAGACCAAGATACAGGAGCATGTTGCTATAACAGAAGGAGTGATGCACTCATGAGCTGTGGAATGTCACAAATTGCCAACAGTCACGAGAGGCTAGAAGAGACATGCAGGAGAGATTCTCCCTCTGAGTCCCCAAGATTTCAGTCACTGTGGTTTCAGACTTCAGGCTTCCTGGGCCATGAGAGAATATATCTGCATGGTGTGGAGCCCCCCCATTTGTGGTATCTCATTATCCGTGCAAATCGCCCTTCTGATGCCTATTAACAGAGCCCAGGAAAGCTCTCCCGCAGCGTGTGCCAAAGATGACTCCTCAGGGGTCTATGGAAGACCTCTGCAACCTAGAAGCCTGATTCCCCCATGAGGAAAGGAGGAGCCCATCCACGGGTCTATTTAGCAGAAGGAGAGGAACACGGGGTGAGGAGGACTGCTAGCTGCTGTCCTCCACTAAGAACAAGATAAGCTTCCATCATGACAGGAGGGGAAACACAGAGAGAGCACTTAAACTATGCCATGCACTGGCAGGTCACTGGAGAGTGTGGGAAGATGGGTGGGGGAGGGAAATCCCATCCAGTATCCTAAGAGCCAAGCTGGAATTAGAGGCCAGTACACAGCACAATGAGAATCAGATAGTCCTGATGGGACTCCCAGCTCTGCTACAGACTCCCACGGGGATCATGGACAAGCTACTTCATCTCCCCAGGCCCTTGACCTAGCGTGAGGATTAAGATGATGTAGACAGCAGAAGGTCAGGGCACTCGTTCTGTCTGCTTCGTTGTTTTTCATTATTGAAGAGCTCAGTGAAAGGACAGGGTGACTTCAATGGAGCAGACCCTCTGCCCAGCTCCCCCTCTCTTGCTAGACACCATCCGATCACTCAGAGCAAACCATTTCAAAAATAAGCAGCTCATGTGTGGTATGTGTAGCTCAGGCTTGTAACGTAACTTGCTAGGGTCACACAAAGAGCAAGGAATGTGGAAGAGGCAGGGGAGTGGGGAGGGGAAGTAAATTAGAAGTAGAGTCTTCCTCCCCTGGGCAACCAGAGAGCAGCGAATGTTTGGGAAAGGGTCTGAGACACTCTGGTGAAAGCTTCCACTAAATATACAGAAAATACTTTTACTAGACTTTTGTGCTATTGTCTGTGTGTGTGTGTGTGTGTGTGTGTGTGTGTGTGTGTGTGCATTCGTGTGCAAGAGTGTATATGCCTGTGGAGGTCCAAGGGTGATTTGGGAACCATTCTGAATCACTCTACCTCCTTGCTTTGCTCTGGAGTTTCCCAGACTCCACCTTCCAAGGCCTAAAGTGCAGGCCGCTATCATACTCACCCAGCATTTTAACATGGGCTCTAGAGATCCAAGCTCAGTTCCTCTAGCTTTTGAGGCAAAGACTTTAGCCCCTGAGCCAGTTCTCCAGCCCAGACTTGTGTGTTTTCAATTATCAGGTGCATCTCTTTAATGTTCACATCGGCTCTTCTAAATATTCTGTATTTATTAACTCATCTAATCTTAGCAAGAATCTGTATGATGGTGACTGTTATTCATTCCATTTGATAAGGAAATTAAGATGGGTGAGGTTAGAGATCATCCCCACTGTCATATGGACAGTTGATTATGAAAGCAGGATTCATATCTGCCTCATCCACTCTAAAGACAATGTTGTTAACCACCGTTCTGTATTATAGTATCTTTGCAGGTGTTGGGGTCGGGTGACAGGTGTGCAGAAAGTGTGAGGCAGAGGAGAATTAACACCTATACCCCCAGGCCACCCTTTGGTGCTATTACTCTCACAAGACCATGAGTAATTTGATCCTCTTGGGTGAATGGCAGGATGGGGGCTGTTCAACCCTGAGACTGTGGGAGTCAATGCGAGCCTTCCCTGGCTCACTTCCTGAAAACTCTTTGCGCCTCAGCTTTGAGACCCTTTGAGCACAAAGAGCTCATTTCCTGTGGCCAGGAGAGTCGGGCCCAGTTCCTGAGGACAGCTCATCTCCCTCATTAAGGCGCTCATAAAAGTGCTTTCCAGGAGCCTGACTTATGGCTCTGCTTGTCAAGATTCCCCCTCTGTAAGAAGCCACTCTGGTAATTTGGTGCTAGGAGATGTGCGAGAGAGAAACCAGTTCCTTTGAGTCGGGGAATTATTTATGGTCCCAAGAAGAGAGAATGTCACTTGGAGAGATAACAAGCCTCCACCAGCACAACAGGCTGTTTAATGTGCCACGAGGGAAGGGAGGAAGCTTGGTGTTCCAGCACCAGCTAGGAACATGTGGGTCGTTTGTGTTCGAGCGAGCTCTGGGTTGGACACAGGACTAACTACAGCTAGCAAGTATAGAGGCCTTTTGTGGGACCAGGGCCTGTACTACATGCTTTTGTACATTAATGCTTTGATGCTTACAACATTCCTATTCTGCTCTACAAATAAGGAAATTGAGCCACAGAGAGGTTATATAGCTTGTCCTAGATCACACAGCTAATAAGTGACCAGCAGGATTTTAACCCAAGCAAGTCTACTAGTGCTGCGTTTGTATTTTAAAGCACCAAATAGTCATGATTTAGGAGAGAACTGGGTTTTAAGTCTGTAAGGGCACATTGTTCATATATTCCCAATGACCTTTGGTAGTTCCTTAAAGTGCCTTTATCGCTCCTTTAAGCCATGTAGCCCAGCCTAGTAATTCAAATATGAGACATGACACTTGGAAAACCACTGAAGTAAGCAAGTTTGCATGTAAAGGCTTGTGTTTTGTACTGCTCTGCCTCTGGGTGAACTATCCAATCTGCAGGGGTGCAAGTGAAGAGGCAGGATTCTATAGCACCTGGGGACAACGGTTAGCTTCTGGGACCTTAACAAGCCAGTTGTCACAAGATACAAATTTGCTGTGGAATAAAGAGATTGCATGGTCACATCTTGAGAGAAAGTTCTGTTAGAGCAAGTGTTCAAATGCCCACACCTAAATTAAGGTCTGTACAATGAGAAGATAGCTTTGGAGCCAGAGAAACCAGAGGTGAAACCTTACATCTGCTAGTTACCAGACATGTAGATGTGGGCACCTTACTTGCCTTGCTGAAGTCTCAGTTTTCCAATCTGTAAAATGGCCATAGTGATACCATTAAAAAAATGAATAAACATGTTTCTAAAGTATTAAACTTGAGTATTTTCGATTTTGGTGATTAATCATTAGCTCCTAATGATTCATTTCTGACTGTTCACTTCAAATATCACTGTAAGGAAGCCAAAAGGAAGCCCTGTATTTGTAGATTCTTTCTCTGCCGTTTTTTGTTTTTTGTTTTTTGTATATCTGAAGTTTATGAGGAGATGTTGGGGGACCCCTGCTGGAGAAACATCTCAGAAGAGCCCACCGGCCTGACATCCAGCATGAACTCAGATCTCCACTTCCCACTCGGCGACTTTGGGAGAGCAGCTCAGACTCCGCGAGCCTCGGCTTGCCCCACTGTCAAGTGAGGTTAACAACGCAGACTACACGAGGTTACTCCAAGAATAACAATCTCCAGGAAAGTGTTTGGCACGTGCTCAAGTACTCGGAGCGTTTGAGGAATCCGAATTTCCCTGACTCTCCACCCGCGGAATGGGCAAAGCACGCAGTGTCCCCGTGGAGTTCAGGTAGAGGAGGATGCTCCCAGGAGGCGGATGAGCTCCGGTACCTCCGCTCTCCCTCCCCCGCCCGCCGTTGCCATGGCCACCGGTTCAGACCCGGAGCCGCGCGGAGGCGTGTTCAACCCAATCCCCGCCTCTCCAGAGTGATGATTGGCTGTATCGTCCACGTGACACGCGCTGGTATGCTAATACATGGTAATCGTCCGCACGCCCCTCCTCCGCGGGCCGCGTCCGAGCAGGGAGCCCGGAGCGCGGCGCGGAGCCGAGGGGGCGGGCTGAGGGGCGGCCCCCGGGAGAGAGCGGCCAGGTGGAGGAGGAGCGCGGCGGCGACCGCAGGTAACGGGCGGGCGCGTGCGCGCAGGGGCGGGCTGGCGGCGGCCGGGCGGTGCGCAAGGGATGCCCGGCTCCGCGCTGCCGGCTTAACCCTTTGGGCACCCAGCTGTCACGGCGCGGCGGGGCGCGGCGGGGAACGGGTCGGGGCCGCGCGAGGCGGGGCATGGCCGTGGGCAGCGGCCGGACCCGGGAACCACCCGCGCGCGACTGCACGGGGCTGGCACGGGCCGAGCAGTTCGGGCCGGCAATCCGCTGACCGAGCCCGGCGATCGGGACTCAGCCGCAGGGAGCAACCGGCGCTGGGGCTTGCGGGAGGCTGCGAGAAACCCGCTGAGTCTCCGCAGCCCGGCGCTTTCTGGGGGGCGCCGAGCCTCCACGCGCGCAGGGGCCGGCTCCTCGGCCCGTGGCCTGGCGCGGCCTGCGTCTGCACGGCTGTCCGGCGGAATGCGGAGTGACCCGGGGGTCGGGCCTGACCACGGCGCCGCCTGATCAGCCGCGGCCTGACAGCCCAGCCGCCGGCACTTTTGATCCGGCGTTAAGCTTTGAGGGCCCCCTGCGGGACGAAGGCGAGATTGGTGGTGGTTGGGGGAACTCCGACCGAGGGAACTGAGGTGCTTGGTCCAGGGAGGATGGTCCCCCTTCAGTAAAAGTAAGCCCCAAGGTACGAGAAAGAGGGGAACCCACAACAGCCACTGATCCTTTGATTTTTGTGGACTTGACGGGACCCATGGGGAAAGGTCCCTGCTGGGCACCAGGATCGGGATAATCATGAGCAGAGGAAGTGGCTGTTTTGCGTGAGTGTCCAACAGATTTCTTGCAAAGCAACGTTTAAATCCAACTTCTTCGGTCTCCCTCCTGGGTCGACTACAGAAGTGTTGGTTTCTAATTATTCCCCTCCCCCACGCGCTGTAGGACTGGTGGCAGCTTTGGGCACACAGTGTAATTTAGCCTTCACCACAATAGAAATGCTAGCAGGCTAGCACCGGAGATAGACTGCTAATACTGTGCTAGACCTGGGAGGTTTAGCATGGAGGGGAAACGTTTCTTCTATCTCGTGGAGATGAAAAGTGGACGAATGTGCCGGAAATATTAGTGCAGTTCTCTTGTCTCGAGTCATTTCTTCAAGACAAGGGGAGGCTTGGTGCCACAGAAAAGTACCCGCAACCAAAGCGATGTTTTGCAAATGAAATGTAAAACGCACTTCCATGTGACGCTTCTGCCTTGCATGGACACCTCAACAAACACTTACTTGGTCTATTGCAAGCGCTCTGCTGTTGCTAGAGGATGCCAAGCAGTGTGAGAGAATTAGTCCTTGTTCCCTGAGAAATCGGGAGAGAGACAAAAGTGATAGCAACATAATAGATGTGTGTCTAAAACGGGAGCAGTGAGATGTCTAGAAGGTCAGAGGCAGCTTTGCAGAGAACACTTGTAAGGTGTTGAGGGATGAATAGGAATTTGCCTTGCAAAGATTTGGAAGGACCCCAACACAGCAGGATCCATACTGCTACCACTAAAGATGTGGTATCGCCCAGTAAGAAGCGATAGTATCACTCCTGTTAATTTTCTGGTGGTATTTTTCATACTGTTTTACTCTCTTGCATATCCCCTTATTGTTGTTGTTTTTTTTTTTTTTTCTGAACTTCTGGTCTTGTCACCCACATCCTTTCGAATAGGGGTCCAACAAGCAGAAGTAGAAAGGGAGTGGTTTATATTAGTTCCAAGGGAGAAGGCCTACAACTCTGGGCACAAGGCTTGGCACTTGAAGCAGCATCCTAAAAGGGAAATTGTCACAGACTGCGATTTCCAGGAAGGGACTTTTCAGAGCCAAAATGTAAGCCATTCACAACAGTCAGGGAAGCATTGTTGGTTGTCACACCTGCAAGACCCAGGCCCTGAGTTATAAGACCAGAAGCCAGGTGGTCTGAGTGAAGAGAGGATTGGAGCTAGGCCTGCTAGCATAGACCTGTGATCCTAGCACAGAAGATGCCAGATGAGGTTGGAACTCTGAGTTTCAAGTCAGTCTGGCTATAGAGGGAATTCTGGGTCAGCCTGGGCTACACAGGGAGTTCTGGGTCATCAGCTATATGGCAAGTATAAGGAGACCCTATTTTAAAGGGGGCAGTTTGGACTGTGCTGTGGGCCAGGAAAAGCAGTCGAAGGCAGATATAAATGATGCAGACCGGCTAGAACACTGCTGTTCCGTGGAGTCAGCCCTGTAGAACAGTGGCCAATCTGACAGCATCAAGTAGCTATGAGAAAAGGGTAGTCTCTTCCCTGACTATTACTCCCCTTTCTGTTCTCCCTCCTAACTGGTCTCTTTTCCTCTGGAGCCCCATTTCCATCCACGATGTGTAGAGTTTCTTTGACCCTACAAGAGAACAACCTACTGTGTGCCTCCGTCCAGAGCCGTGATTAGTCTGTCTACCTCGCAAGCTCTGTTTAACTCACTGGCCTGTTTCTACTTCCTGGTCCTTTGGAAACAGAGCAGGGTGGCCCCAATAATGTAAGGAGAGCCTCATCCCCAGAATTCACCCAGTGTTTGACTCTAAGAAAAGTCTTTTAGCTCACTTAATCCAAAATTTCTTTTTCTTAAGAAACATTTTATTTATATATGGGAATGCAGAAGGAAGCAAGCAGGCATACACAAATGGAGGTCCGAGGACAACTTTCGGAAATTGTTTTTTTTTCCTTCTAGCTCGTGCGCTTTAGGGATTGAACTTGGGTCACTGAGTTTGCATGCAGGCATCTTACTCACTTAGCCATCTCTTGGGCCCCAAAATATCTTTTTGGAGTGGACTGTGTTCATTTGGGGGCCATCCTCCTGCTTTGAAGCATATCAAGGGTTAAACAAGTAAATGAGGTGGTAACATAGATGATAAGGCAGACTGTGCTTTGTAATGGCTGACAATTCTGTAAGCTCTAGAAAATCAGTGGGTGGTATTTAAGCAGTATTCTCAACATATTTACTGAGCTCCTGCTTGTGTGCAAATGTGCTGTTTTTGTGCTGTGGAGTAAACAGGAAATGAGGTGGGGTGGGGTATTCTTAGCAAAGATGGGTATCCCATGTCAGCAAGTTACTATCTATGTGACTTTGTGAAGTAACTTGATTTCAGTTACTTCATCTGCAGTAATGTTACCTGCTTTGTATAATTGTGTGGGATAAATGGAATTGCAAAAGAAAAGCATCAATTCTTTTCATTTTGAGGTATAGAACACGTGGTGTTATGGGAACTAAGAAAACTAAAAAAGGGAAATTGTCACAGACTGTGATTTCCAAAGAGGGACTTTTCAGAGCCAAAGGAGAGCCAGGTGTCATGATGGAATCCGGTCAATGATCCCGCACTCAGGGTAAAGGCAGTAGGAGCAGGGGTCCAAGGTCGTTCTTGGCAACATAAGTTGAGGCCAGCCTGAACTGCATGAAACCCTCTCTCAAAAAATGAAACAAGGGCAGTAAGGTGGCTCAGCTAGTAAAGGCACTTGCCACCAAACCTGATGAGCTAAATTTGATTCCTGGAACTTGTATGGTGAAAGGAAAGAACCATCCAAGTTGTCTCCTATCCAAGTACTAACCAGGTGCAACCCTGCTTAGCTTCAGAGATCAGATGGGACCGGGAGTGTTCAGGGTGGTATGTATGTAGATGTGCAAGTTGTCTTTTGATCTTCATATGCATGCTGTGGCACATACACATGCACACAAACTGTGTATGCATATGTACATGTGTGTATATGTGTGTGTGTATGTATGTGTAACTGTTACTCTTAACTGTTGCTGTGAGAGAACATTCAAAGTCAAACAACTTAAGGGAGAAAGGGAGGTTTAGCTTACAGTTCCAGAGGGGAGAAACAGTCCTTCATGGCAGAGGCGACACAGCTGGTAGCTGAAGCTGGAGGCTCAGAGCTGCTCAGTCCAGTAGGCCAGTGGGTTACGGCTGAAGGCTGGAGAATTCCTGGAGAGTCTCTCTTCTTCTAAGTCTTCTGTTTTATGGTTCCTTTTATCTGGTCCGCTGCTGAGGGGTCCAATCAGATCTAGGGAGGTTCCAGTCAGATCTAGGGCTAGTCTTCATATTGTAAATGTATTGATCTGGATAATCTCTTCAGGTAGTCTGACAGCTGATCGTAGTTAATGCCAGGTGTGGTCAAGTTGACACCCAAGACTATCATAGTATATGTACATGCACATATAGACGCACACACATATATATATGGAACGAGAGAGAGAAAAATAGTGGATTCTTCTAGAAGGAAGATGAGAGGAATTTCCAGATAGGAAAGCAATAATCATAAAAGAGGAGGCTGAAATACAGAAGAGAATTTCAGGGGTCTGTTAACAGAGTTACCAAGTCTGGAATGGTCAGAAGTTTTAAGAGGTGAAGTTGTGTGGTTGGAAGAGTTAGTTGAAGCCAGGTTTTAACAGGTACGGAAGAGTAAAGAGTTCAGACTTTACCAGGTGGTGGGAAGTGGAAGACTTGGGGTTAGGTAAGTGTGCTGGTGGGAGAGTGAAACAGGGGCATGGAGAATGAAGTTTGGTTGGGAGAGGAAGAAAACTGTTCAGCAAGTTGGTCTTAAATGGTGTGAGTGTAAGAGGATGACACAAAGACCCTGGAAGAGATGGGCTAGTCACTGTTTTAAAGGACACGTGAACAAGACTTGGTGACTGAGTGGACACTGGCATGTCAGATAAAGTAGCATTCTTGCAGTCTTGACCCTGGATGACCATGTGACTAAAAGTAGGACGGCCCAGAAGGAAGGATGGTGTGGTCAGGGAGAAGACTGCTAGTGTTGGACTACTTGAAGTGATATTGGACTTCTCAAGGGTCGCACTCCGTGTTTTTAACTGGGGGGTGGCTAATGTTTGGAGGCAGGAAATCAGGAAGGCTAGTATGGCAGAGATCATCATTGAAGCCCTGTGGTTAGCTGAGTTCACCTGTGGTAGGCAGTAACATAAAAATCATAATGTAGAAACTCAAAGACCAAAGCCCAGGGATGGCTCACACTTATGGAGATGGAGCGAGGGAATGGAGCCTGTGTATTAGAAATGAACAATACCTGTGGAGCAAAGGGCTGCACAGCCCTACTCATCTCACACACATTCTGATCACCACCATTTGCGTTGTCTCTGATGGACACACGGCCAGGTAGACATGCAGTCAGTTGTGGGTGTGCAGAATCACAAAAGCTGAAAATGAAAAATATTTTCATTTTAGTTATACATTTATTGTTAGTGGGGGGCTGATGTGAGCCGCAGCACCCATGTGGGGTCCACTTCATGGAGGTTTTTCTCTTTCCACCTTTCCATGAGTTCTGGGGATCTTGCTGAGCTCATCGGGCTCGTGCAGCTACCTTTACCCACTGAGCCATCTCTGGTCCATGAGACAGTTTTGAGATGGGGAGAAGTTGGTCAGCATGAAGTCCAAAGTCTTACAGAGTCTGGAAACGTGCATCTTATTTAATAAGTAGAGATCATTAGTACTTTTTGAGTGATAGCTTCAATTCATTTGGGAGATGAGGATGTAGGAACATTAAAAAGCAGATAAAAGGAGGATTGTCACACAAAGTGCAGATAAGAAATGGCAACAGAAATCAGAACCTCTTTTGTGTGTTAGACAATGAATGAAAGAAAAGAAATAAGAAGGCAGTTAGAGAAATGATTGAACTTCATTACTTTGTCCAAAAATATTGTTCTATTTGACGTGTGTGTGTGTGTGTGTGTGTGTGTGTGTGTGTGTGTGTGTGTGTGTGTGTGTGTGTTACTCAAGAGGGCATGGGATGTTTGCGGAGGCCTAGGAGTAACATCAGGAACCATCATCCTGGTTGCTCTGCCTCCTTATTGCTTATGTTCTGGGGTTTCCTAGGCTCTGCCTTCTAGGGCCGAAATTTCAGGCCACTGCCATACCCACCTGCATTTTTATGTGGGATCTAGGGATCTGAACCCAAGTTCTTTTGCTTGTGAGGCAAAAGACTTTAATCCCTTGAGCCATCTCCCCAGCCCTCTTTCATGTCTTTCAGTAGTGACTCACTCTCTTGTGTATGCAAGACCAGAGGACAACCTTGGCTGTCCTTTCTCAGATGTTCTGCCTTGGTTGTTTTTGTAAGGGGAGGGTGCGTTGTTTCGTTCAGGCCAGTGAGAGACTGGCCTGAATGATTTGGCTGGCTGGCTGCCAGCAGGCTGCAACACCTGCCTTTCTCTGCCTCCCCAGCGCTGAGATTATAAGAACACATCGCCATGCCGCTTTTTAAATTTTTTTAAACACAGGTTCTAGAAGCGAAATTCAGGTATTTATGTTTATAAAGCAAGCACTTTACCAGCCGAGCTGTCTCCCCAGCCCCAGCAATTCATTTAAGCTTCTTTAATTACTATCTGCACAAAACGTTGAACATTAGGAGTATAGCTCTCATTTATTAAGCACTTACTGTGTGCTAAGTACTGTGCTAAGCCTCGTGTGTACATTCTGTTCTTTACCCACTTTAATCCCCATAGTACTGGATTCTAACCAAAAAACATTTTGTAAACATGGGGAGGCAGAATAAATTGCCTAAGATCACTTAGTGGATGAGTGGCGGAGATTTATTTGGGATCTAGTGCTGACCCCAAGGCTCTTGTTCAGAACCACACTGTAGTGTCTCCAGAGGCAGAGCCAGCTTCTCGGGCGTGCAAGCCTGTGTGGGACCCTGGGATGCCGAGGTCAGAGAGGCCATGCTTTGCTTTATGCTTGGTGGTTACTACCTGGAAATCTTAATACTGTGTGTGTGTGTGTGTGTGTGTGTGTACAGTGAATGTGAGCACACGTGTGGAGGCCCAAAGATAACATTGGTATCAGTCCTTGCCTTCTGCCGTGTTCGAGATAGGAACTTTTATTGCCACTGCCTACACCAGGCTCGCTGGCCTGTGAGCCCAGGGATTCCCCTGACTCCATCTCTCATCTTTCTGTAGGAGTTCCATGTCCATCATTATGTAGGATCTGGAGATCTGAACTCAAGTGCATCACCCACTGAACCATCGCCCCATCCCTTGAAATCTCACTAATTTTGTGTGGTGTTATGTTTTTAATTAATTTATTTAAAATAACAATGGATTTTGGTCCCCCCCCATTATGGTACTACATCCCCCTCCTCATACCAAGAGATACCTCAGTAGCTTCTCTTCTTCCCCAGTGTCCCTTCTTGCATGTGTATCCCATTGAGTTCCATCGGGAATGTTTCTTCTTGCATGTGTCTGGGTGCCTGCCACAGCATAAGCAGTATTTCGGCGGGTGTACCCTGGTACATAAGGGGCCTCTTCTTGTGGCCACTTTTGAACATCAGTGATCTTTGGGGGGTGGGGGGATCGCCTGAAATGTTCCCTTGTTCGTTGTGCATGGTGTTAGACCCAATCTCGAGTAATCTATGCAAGTGAGCTTAGTCGCAAGGTTGTAGATGTGGCTTTATGTCTAGAGGGTTGTTCCACGGATCTGGTTCCTACCTTCTTTCTATTCCACCCTCCGTGGCGCACCCTAGCTCTGGTGTGGGAGTGTAGGGATGCTTCTGGTGTTCTCACTAGGATTGTAGCAAGGGGCCCGTCACTTTTGTCTTGTGATGGGCCCCAGAGATATGTACCACCTTCTGACTGAAGGCTTTGGAAGGTACTTTGTGAATCTGGGCAAGCACATTCTGTGGTAGGCTTTATTTTGGGTAGCTGCTTTGGTGGCCCAAAGGCCTTCCTGTGTCATCATATAAATCACATTTTTCCCAGTTTCCTATCAGTTTAGATTCATGGGTCTGGTTGGTTGGGTGTGATTGGACAATAGAGAAGTAGTATGAACTTTAGATATCTAGCTATTATGAAAGAATAGGGAACTGGGAAACTCATCCATCATATTTTGAGGGTCTTACTGGATGGAGTTGTGGTCCTGTTATCACCCTTTACTTCCAATTAAAATCAAGTGTATGCTCATGTCTCTTCATAGGCATTTGCTCCTGGGAGACTAGGGATATTCTTTTAATATACTGAGAGAGAAATTGAAGTCGAACAGGTGTGCAGCAAGTTGTCTGCCTGTCTGAACCTTTTAACCAGTCGAAGCCACCTTCCCCTTCCAGGTAAAATATAGTAGCACGTTGAAGCCTGGGGTCTGTCTCCAGCTGTCAGGATGGCTCACGGTCTACTCTCCTATCACTTACTCACGGGGATAGTGACGAACGGAAAACATTCATTTTTTCATGTTTTTTTTTTTGAGCTCCACAGTTACTTGCAACCAACAACAAATACATTTTTCTCATGTTCGTGGTTGTGGCTGCCTCAAAAACCACTCACTGTCGTTGTCTTCCCATTCTTCTGTCCGACCGAGTCCTGACACGGCTGGAGACTCACCGACCCCTCAGCCACATGCTCTGCTGCCTTCCTGTTTGGAGTGCGTGTTCTCATTTCCTATCCCAACACTGAAACTGAATGAACCTAAGCACCTGAGGGGCTAAAAATGTGGAAGGATTCTGGGCACAGCATAGCCAACGGCATAAGCCTTGAAGCTTCCACGGCTGGGTGTTCCATGCCCTCCTTTGGGATGGGCGGTAGTCACAATAATGCAGGAGTTGTTGCCTGCTGCTGTTTAACAAGTCCCTCCAAAGCTTATCAGCTTCAAACAGCCAGCTTTTTTCCTTAAGAGTCCATTCCAACATCTCTCCTCAGAAGCCCTTTCTATTTTGTGTTCTCCGAATCAGTGTCCCTCTTCTCCCATGATTCTCTTGACCTTGACATCTCTCTAGCTCTCACTGCACTGCTATAATTTCCAGAGATTCTGTCTTTGCCACACCCTTGACTTCATGGCTAATGATGTCCTGCAACACAATAGATGTTGCTATTAGATGCTAATAGATGTTGCATGCTGTATATATAATTTCTCTCTGTTCTTTAGAAAACTTAGGTATTGAACTGGAAAGATGGCTTAGTGGTAAAGTATTTACTACATGAGCAAAAGGACCCAAGTGCAGATCCCCAGAGTCCTATAAAAATGCTAGATAGGGATGGCAGTCTGCCTGCAGTTCATCCCTAGAAGCTGAAGGCCAGAAATCCCCAGAATAAGCTGGCTAGCCAGACTAGCTCTAATGGTACACTTTGAGTTTCATTGGTAAGAACATGGAAAACATAGATAGCACTCTAGGACCTCCACTGCACATGTATTCACATGCAAACATGTATACTAATGTGCATGTATCCTATACACATGGACACATGAAAAGAAAAAAAATTTAGGTATTCTGCAAAGTATGAAGGCTTGTGCCCCGAGGTAAACTGCCCATCTATAGACCCATATGTCATAAAAGTTAAAAATGTAGAGGAATTGCAGTTTATATCGGTTGCTTGACTTTGGTAAATCACCCATTCTGCTGAGGACATTTTGATCTTACAAGCGTCTATGCCATTCCACTTTGAAACCAGTTCTGACCCTCATAGGAAGTCATATAGTATCACAGGTCAACATCAGTTCATTTAAGAATATGGGGTGTGTGTCTGCATGACTGCTGTATCCCCATGCCAAGCACTAGCAGCTGCACAGTAACTGCTTGGTGAATGAATGAATGGATCTACATTCAAGAGAACTCAGACCCCATTCTGGAGGTGCAGTCCTGGGTCTCTGGTCATGTAGAACCTCAGGTTTGCTTCACTGCTTCTCATGACCCAAACATGCTGTAGACCCCTTGCATACTCAAAGCTAAGGTGCCACTTGGGCTCTTGATCATCCTAACAAATATTAGCCAAGGGCTCTTAGGACAATATTTTTTTTTGTACCTATAACTAGACACATCCAGAATTCATATTAAGCATGTTTAGAAATGTGTGATCCATGGGCTGGAGAGATAGTTCAGGGGTTAAGACTGCCTTGTAAGCTGAAGTTCCTGAGTTCGGATCCCAGGTCCCATGTAAAAATGTCAGGTGGAAATGGTGACAGCCTACACTTCTGGCCCTGGTGAGCAGAGCCTGGGAGGTCCCAGAGCAAAACACAAAAGGTAGAAGCAATCCAGGATGATTCCTGAAGTCACCCTTGATCCTCCACAGGGACACAGAGTGCCCACACACACACACACACACACACACACACACACACACACACACACACAAATAAATAAATAAATAAATAAAATTTTTTTAAGCAATGTGTGATCTGAAGAGAATTCATTCAAATTCTTAAAGTTAGCAGGTCCTGTAAAGAACTCCTTCTGGGTAGAAACCAGTGTCTGCACCTTCATGAGCATGTTCAACTGATTGGCCTGGAAACTTTACCAAGTCACTACACATGAATTTTTAGATGAACCAGTCAAAGGAAGGAGGGAACTGAGCAAGTATGGAAATGTGGTTGCCAGGGCAACTTCCTGACAGAAGAACAAACCTCACACGAATGCATACAGGACCAAAGAAGCTATGTGGCCCAATATTCTTCTGTGCCTTCTTATGGGGGGGGGAAGATATAGAAACCACAAGTACCAATCACCAAAGTGTGAGACTTTTCTGGAGGCTTGAGGAGCAAGCTCTTCAGGGCAGTAGAGTTCTCCAAGATGAATGATGACTACTACAAGACACCTGTTTTTGTCGGAATCCTCGTGTTTTTCAACATGCAGAATGTACTTATTAATGATACTTTAGTGCTTTATTTGCCAGTTTTTTCATATCTACTATTTCTAGATTCATTTTTGTTACTTACTTTTATCCTGAGTAAGGAGCTTATCTATCTAGCATCTTTGTATGCCTTATAATTTTTAGTGAATACTAATCATGATAGATTTTCTATTCTTATTATTTTGTGTGTGTGTGTGTGTGTGTGTGTGTGTGTGTGTGTGTGTGTGTGTGTGATAGATATTTGTACGCATGTGCCACAGTCATAAAGGAGGTCAGAGGACAACCCTTAGGAGCTGGTTCTCTCCCTCTACCCTGAGGGTTCTGGGGGTTAAATTCAGATGGCCTAGGTCTGCGTGTCAAGTGCCTTTATATTCTGAGCCAACCAGTTGGTTCTGTGAATTTCATATTCTCGCTTGCTGAGTTTTGTTATATTCTTTTCATTAGTTTTGAAATACAGCTAAATTACCTGAATATAAATTATTTACCACTCAGTGTGAACACTTAAAATTGCTCTTCCTACTCCTTTCAAGTAGTCTTCATTTCCTCTCGGGCGAGTCTATTTATCATCAATACTAAGCTAAATACCCCAGGGAGGCCTGATTATAAAAATAGAACACAGAATTCATAAGTCTTCCTCTGTCCTCCTCTCCACACTTACAAAATCAAGTCATCTGTATCCCTGAATCTCCCATAGTCTCTGGTTCTGAGATCACTGGGCATCAGTCCTTTCCTGCAGTCCTGGAGCATTCTGCGAAGCAAGCCAGCCTGCCTCTTTGTGGCTCTCTTTGTTTCCCTCTTCTGAGACCATGGGCCTGTGTTGACTAGTGGTTAGTGTCTAAAACAAACTGTTTTCTATGTTCTGTACAGTTTTTTTTCTTTTAGTTGTTTGAGGAAAGAGTGTAAATCAGGTCCCAGTTTTTCCCTCCTCTTGCTAGCAATTGCTGGTATTTTCTAGAGTCCTCATATTTACCTAGTTTTCACAAGACCCTGGGTTTAATACTCAGCACCTCACACACACATACGCACACATATTCACTCAATAAATGGCTTCTGAATAGTTAAAAAGTATATTTATATGTCCATATTGATTAGATAAATCAAAATAAGATGTAAGAGATTATACCTTTCCTTCATGGCTGTCCTACAATCTGAGAGACTAATTCATTATTATGGAATTCATTGTTATGGAACAAATTGAACCACTGAACTGATTTACTGACAAACCAGGGTACTGAGCTCTAGCAATCTGCCTTAGCTGACTTGCTATCTATATAATCTCCTCCTCAGTGGCTTAAGTATTTTGTTTTATTTTTGATGTTGCATCTCAATCTCAAATAAGGAGCCAAGCATTCAGAACCATTGAAATCAGGATCAAAGCCAGCATGAGAAGGTTGGATGAATTAAACACCAGCAGTCTTTAAGCTGTGGCAGTTTCTCCAACTACACTATCTGACACCAGAGTTCATTTTTTCTCTATGTTTTTGCTGACTACTTTGAAAACAGGTAAGGCTAATTATAATAACCAGTCCTTGGACCAAGTTATATGGGACAATAAACCATTTCAATCAACCTTTTATAAGTTGTGTGTGTGTGTAAGAGAATACAGTACATGCATGCTCATCTACTTGGCATCTTATATATGTATAATGGTATAGATTCAATTCTTAGGTATTATTGAGCAAACTGAGATATACAAAGAGCAAATGGTGTGTTTGTTTTTCTACTACACCATGCCATCTCTGACCATGCAACATGACCCTCAGTAGTATCATAATTCAGCTGTCAGTAGGCTACAAATATACATGAATACACTTTCACATGTATATGTGTGAAATGTACATGTGTATGTGTACATTTCACTGTGTGTTCAGATATGACTCCTGATATTGTATGTGTGTGTGGAAGCCCACAGTTGATATCAGGAATCACATCTAACCATTTTTCAAGCTTATTCCTTGAGACAGGATTTCTGAGTAAAACCAGATCTCCCCTATAAGGCCAGCCAGCTTGCTCCAGTATCCTGTCTCTGTTTTCTGAGGTTGGTATAATAGATGGGCCACCCACCCTTGTGCTATTTATGTGTTCAGGGGATCCAAACTCCTGTCCTCTTGCTTATATGGCAAGCATTTTAACCATTTAGCCTTCTCTACAGCCTTCCATTTCTTTGTCATTGGAATATAATTGTACACATGATAATTCAATATATGACATAATGTATACTGATCATATCAAGATAATTAGCATTTCCATTCTCTGTGTTTCGAGCCTTCAAACTCTGCTCTTCTAGTTCTTGGTGAGACACATGAGAGTTGCTGTCCATCACCTAGCTATGCTGTAGAACACTAGAGCTTATTTCTCTCTAACCCCATTGTCCTGCCTCTCTCCATGCCTCCCTATTCAACTCTTCCTAACCTCTAATCATCACTGTTCTAGTTTCTTACTTGAGATCAACCACTTTAACTTTTACATCTGAGTGAGAACATGTGGCATTTGTCATTCTGTGCTTGGCTTATTTCACTTAATAAAATGATTTCTGGTTCTATCATTTTTTCCATGAATATCAAGATTTCATTCTTTTTCAAGCTGAATATTTCATTGTGTGTGTATATATATACACACACATACATATATACACACCATGTTTTCTTTCTTTATCTGTTGAGGGACACATTGAGTTTTTTCATCTCTTGGCCATTGCAAATGATTATATCTTGAGCCTTGAGTTATCATATGAGTATTAGGAGGAAAGCCCCAGTGTCTTTGACTTTTCTAATTACTAGTTGTAAATGTAACCTTGACCAAGTTATTTAGTCTCTCTGTGTTATATCTTGTGGCCTTAATAAATTCACTTTGACTACTTATAGATTTGGATAGATTTCTTTGATTCTCTACCAAAATGATCATGTTTGTACATGAAAGCAGTTTTAAGTTTTCTAAGCCTTATGCCCTTTTTTGCCTGCCTTATCACATTGGCTAGTATATGCAAGATAATAGTGAATCAAACTGTTATTCCCAGTCTTAGGGGAAAAACATTAAGTCGTTTACTAGATAAATATGTTAGCTTCTGATTAGGAAAGAGCAGCTGTGGTTGTTGGAGGAATGAGCATCATTGAAGAAAAATCTAGTGCTTCGTAGCAAACTGGGATGATGGAAGAAATTAATACCATTGTATAGTGATTTTGTACTATGAAAGTCCAGGCTCTTATAGGGGTTGCAAGTCTAAGCTGAAGCATTTTCTTGCCCTTCAAGTTTTGGCTGTCTAGAAAAGGGCTATTCTAGGGTCCACATGCAAAATTTGGTACAGTTTTGGTTCAACTCGACCAAGCTGTGTTCAATTTTTCTGCAGAACCTTGCAGCAACATCCAGGTGGTATTGATTTTGATGCAAGATTGAAGAATTTTCAGAGCACGGCTGTAGGTTGTCATCAAGTGGCAGTTTGGAGTTTTGCACAAGAAAGTGAAGCTTATAACTGCAGAAGTGAACCCAGAGTGCTATTGGAGATGTCACAACCATAAGATGTGTGCTGAGGTCTAAGAGCAGATTTGACCTAGTCCAGAGAAACACTGATTGTGTAACTTTGAGCTGTAAAACAGGACAGGGATTGTTCAGAATCTTTGAACTTCCATGACTACATGATGAGCAACAGAAGCTGAACATTGAATTCCAGGATGTTATACTTTCCCAGACTTTGATCTTTTAATTTTGAGTTGCTGTTTTCTTATTGTTCCATAATGCTTTCATTTCATTGTAATGTTTATTTTGTACTAAAGTCTTTAACTTGTTTTGATTTTTATTAGATTTTACAATTAAGAGACTTCGAACTTTTAAAATTTTGGAACTGAACTTCCAATGGCAGGCATTTAAATAGGCTATAAGAACTCTTAATCTTGGAATTTTAGAATTAATAAAATTAAATGTATTTTACATCATAAGACAAACGTGACACCTGCAGGGACAAGGATTGAAAGGTTACAGTTTAAAGGTGATATGTTTTTGTGTCAAGTTGACAAGAGGTGGAATGTCATAGTTAGATACCGATACCGGTCTCAGTTTGACAATTGAGGGATCAAGCTCTGGGCACATTTGTGAAGGATTAGTGGTTGAGTTAGCCCTGGAACAAGCCTGTAGACGATTGTCTGATTGATGGGACTAATCCCTGGCAGGTGAACAAGATAGAAGAAGCTGGAAAAAGAAGTTGTCATTCTTTGGTATACCTGGCCAGACATGCTAGTCTGGCAAGCAAGGATTGTCCCTCTCTTGGCAGTTCTGTGAATATAGCATAGCCAGTTCCCTTGGCCTCTGACATTGGTATGAACTCCTTTGCCGAGCTGGACAAGGATCATAAGCCAGAATAAAACCTCTTGTTCCCTTAAGCCGTTTGGTCATGAATTTTTCAGCCATATGCAGAATAATTGATACACATGTGAGCAGGAGGTGTATCATACGTGCTGGGTGGCTGTGCAGCCTTCTGGTAATTCCAGCCTTGGAAGGTGGGGACTGGGAATTCCCAGAGCAAACTGGCTAACAGATCAGCTTTGTCAGTGAGTTCTGAGTTTGATTAGAGACCATGCATAAAAGAATAAGGCGGGGACTGGAGAGGGGTTAAGCCTCTGCTTTGCAAGTAGAAGGACCTGAGTTCAGATCTCAGATTCAATGTAAAAACACCAGGAAGAAATGGCAGTGGCCTGCACATCTGGCTCTGGAAGGTGGAGCCTGGGAAACCCCAAAGCAAAGGAAAAAGGAAGTAGAACAATCCAGGATGATTCCTGTAGTCTTGGGCCTCCACAGGCACACACAGTACCCTCTCTCTGTCTCTCTGTCTCTCTCTGTCTCTCTGTCTCTGTCTCTCTCTCTAACGCACACACATATACACACACACACACACATGCTCGCATGCATGGACGCATGCACACACGCACATGCATGGACAAAAAAGGAATAAGGGGGAAAGGCAATCAAGGATGATTCTCACTATCAAACATGGGCCTCCCACACACATCTCCTCACACTTATATGCGTCTACCACCACAAATACACATGAAAATGGAAAAAGAAAAAAAGATTTTAAATTGAGTTTAAATGTAGCAAGAATGATCAGGGCTCCCATTGCCAGTTCCAGTCCTGTGAATGGAAGGAGGACTGAGGGTTGCAGCAGCTGACTGAGTCCTCCATTAGGCATTGTTTGCGTAACCTTGATCCCTAATGGCGTGGTCTGCAGGCAAACGCTTTGTACAAGCAGAATCAGATCAAGCAGCTGAGGAAGTGTGGCTGGAGAGCAGCGGGGAATCTCACTGCAGAGCTGGCCTGCCGGCCTTTCTCTGCACACACACACACACACACACACACACACACACACACACACACACCGCCCGCGCGCGCCCTGCCTGCCTGCAAGGTC
Organism: Typhlomys cinereus; assembly: GCA_023101885.1. NCBI lineage: Eukaryota > Metazoa > Chordata > Mammalia > Rodentia > Platacanthomyidae > Typhlomys > Typhlomys cinereus. Next base: position 590,869 of record JALPQD010000449.1, on the reverse strand, counting down.
AAGCCCAAGGAGGTGCTCTCAATCAGATCTTTTACAAGATTGCCCTTTTCAGCTAGCAGAAGCAGCCAGAGCTTCTCTCGTAGCAGCCGTTCTCGCCCTTTCTTTAGCTCTTGTCTCCTGTTCCCATGGAGTGACGCTCTGGGCCCCTCTGGCACACGCTCCCTCATTCACAAATCCCCCCTCCCCTTGCTCTAAGGAGAAGCTGCAGAGCCAGCTGAGGAAGGAGATGAGGAATTGCACAATCAGAGGGGAAGAATCAGATATATTAAAAAAAAATGACATTGGCCCAGTAATCCCTGTGGGATTAATACAAATTGAGCTGGTATGTTTTTCCTGGAAATCCAGCTCATTCCAGGCATTTGTTTTGCTCCATAATGGAGTGGGGGCAGGTTTGTTTCTTTCCCGGGGACAGGCCATTCAGCAGCAGAGGCAATTAAACCTCGCTGGCCAGCACTGCACAAAACCACTAAGTAGACAGCAGACCTGCCAGTGCTCAGTTCCTGTGTAGCAGCGTGAAGTCATTAGACTCATACTTTTCCCTTCGGGCATTACTTCAAAATATTTTTATTTAGTTTGGATGTGAGATAACGTGAAGCCAACAAGGCCCGTCGAACATGGAGATTATTTGATAGAAACAGTCACATCTCAAGCACTTGACATTCTTTCATTATGTTGGCAAATAATCTGTTCCTTAGCCCTCAGTTCAGTCCAGGGAATGAGCCTTACAGGCCACCTATAACTCGTGGGTGGATGCTACTCTTTGTTCTGGGTGGTAAGAAGCTACATGTGGTAGCTAGTGGTGCATGTGTGAGCTCCTAGAGCGACTTCTAGGGGCCAATCATATACATCGGATGTGAAGATAACTTCTAACTTACTTCATTTTCCAGTAATCCATAACATTTTCAAGTTAACTAGTTTTGGAGTAATATTGTCTACATTCTGAGTCTTTTTTTCCCACTTAACATTACCTTTTTAAGACTACTGTGTGTGAATGCATGACATGCATAGCTCATTTGTCTCCACTGCTGTGTAGTGTTTCCTATCAAGCAATATTTACTCTGTGCCTTTGTTATAAGACGAAGTTATTCGGATGCTTCCAGCCCTATGGATTTCATCAGATTTTTCCTATATACATCATGTGAAAGTAATGGCACTTTGGTTTCTTTCCTGTACTTTTGCTTTATACATTGGAATGAGTTTTCCTACTGTGATGGCTGGGACTTCCATTGTAGTATTACACATGTGGCGGTAGCAGAACCTCATCACATGCAGAAGGAATTATGAAGGTTAAATAGGGAAATGTAGACTTAAAAGGCCATAGGCATTTGAGGAAGAAAGAATTCATTTGGTTAAGGGAAAACTCTTGCCTTGACTCCCATAGTCCAGCCAGGCATGGTGACTGATGACTATAATCCAGAGTAGTGTGATGATGCCTTTAATCCAGGCATGAAAAGTGGTGCCTGTGATCCAGGCATACTGACTGATGCCTATAATCCTAGCCCTGGAGCAGGAGACTCACCGTCAGTTCTAGGCCAAGCCCAGGCTGCACAGAAAGACTTATTTCAACAAAACAAAACAGAGCCCTGAAATCCAGACCAGCTAGACTCTTCCCAGGCAGACATAATTCCTTTGAGAGGAGCAGCAGAACCCCAGGCAGAACGAGCTTAGCATATCCAAGCTAGAGCAAGAGGGCAGTGGTATCACTTTGTATTGATGAAGTCAGCTGATCCTGTCTCTCAGATCTTTGGAACACATCTGCAGAGGGGCCACACTCTGCTCCAGACCCCCACTGCTTTTGGCCTAGATGGTTGTGAAGCCTCTTGGAAGGTCTCTGCTCTAGAGACCATTGGCCTGCACAGTAACCAGGGATGCTCTGAAACTATACGGCAGATCTCATTCCTTCCTCACACTTCTAGCAGTTTTCCAGCATACACAGAGTGAATGCCAAAGTCCCCACAATGGCCCACAAAGTCCTACACTGGGTTTATCAACCGTTGACCCTTCACATGAATAGTTGGAGTTGGGGGATACTGTGTATTGGGAGATGGCTAACAGCGTTCTGGTAACCTTCTGGATCCCAGCAGCACCCTAGCTCCAGTTGTGACAACCAGAGCCGTCTCCAGACCACACCACATGTCCCTGTCCCATGGGGTGGAACTATCCCCCAAGAAAGTACCTGTGTGATGGAATCTGCACTATGTCCCACTCGGCCCTTCCAACCCCAGCCCAGCCCCGGCTGGGTCTTTGACACATGATGTCCACTCCTGCCACAGGGCCTTTTAGCTTTGCTGAGATGTTCTTCCAGGGAGCTCCATGCTCGCCTCCTCTTCCCACAGGCTTTCACTCCAGTGGTCTTTTTTGGAGATTAATTCTGTGACCTCTCGCTGGTCACCCCAAGGGTGGGGGGTGGCTCCCCTCCACCCACCACCCACCCTTGACCCTGTCTGCTTTTCTCCACAGCAAGAATACATTCCCACCTAGAATACAAACGCCACCAGGAAGGGACCCGGCTTTGTTCACTGCCTTTTCCCTCTTGTGGAGAGCAGGGTCAGACTCAATGCTTTGTGCAGTGAGTGAACAGGGCGATGGTTGTGGCCAATAGAGGGCAGTGATCGTCACCCAAGACGCCTGGATCCTTAAGGTCTTCAAGGGAATGGTCTGCAAAGCCAGTCTTCTAGGAAGCGTAAACTAGAGGGAGCTGGGTGCAGTGAGTTCAAGGGGTGCGGGAGGGGGAGGCCTGTGGGAAAGCTTTTGCAGTGTCTCTTCCACCTTAAGATGAGGGCCTGGGCTAAAATGGTAGCACTCAGAAGAGGAGGAACGGAGACAACCTGGGCGAGTAGCAGCCAGACACACAGAGCCACGACGTGGCCTAAGTTGCTTTTAAACCGATACATACAGCTCAGTCATGCTGCGCACAGGCCCAGTCCTGCTGCTGGGCCCCATGACCTGCGTACGCTCTGCTGCTAGAGCCTCTATTTGTACAGCTTTCTTGTCTCACACATGACCACCGGGGAGCGCTCTTCCTCAGCAATATGCAGACTCATTTTCACAAATAACCCTACAGTGGCCTGTGGTGTACCTTTTTTGGGGGGAGGGGCGTGGTTGTGTGTGTGTGTGTGTGTGTGTGTATGAGAGAGAGAGAGATAGAGTTTTGCTAAGTAGCTCTGCCTAGCCTGTACTTGACTGTATTTTATTCATAGCCATCAAACTTATAGTCATCCCCCTGCCTCATGTGCTTGTCCTTTAGATCTGTACCTTGGTTTGGCCTTCAAAACCAGGCATGAGGTGCATACCTGCAATCCCAGAATGAGACTGAGGCCAGAGGATGACCTCGAGTTCAAGATCAGCTTGGGCTACACATGCAGCCCTTGCCTGTCTTCCTACTTGATTACCTGGTTTTTCGTTTTCTTTCTTTCTTTTTTTTTTTCTGAGCTCTCGATGCCTTATTAGTAAGAAAATTGACATCAGTTTTAAGAAACATAGTTACCGTGCAAGTTAGTTCTAACCAAATTAGCTCTCTACACTTGGTATTATTTTGTAGATATTCAGAGCTTCTGTTCACCTCCTCCTCTCAGTTTGTCCTGTGCGTTCTCATCAGAGATTTCTTAAGATCAAGTCTGTGACTTTGTTCTTTATTCCTTCCTCATCCCCTGGCTCTTCAGTAGTACCAAATTCAGAGACTGGTGCTAGGCCTTGCTATAAAAATTTTCAGAACAGACTTAGTCTTAAGATGTGAACCACCCTTCCGGTCATTTGATAAATAAAAAATAAGTAAATAGAAAACAAGAGTGCTTGATCAGAGACTAAGCCAGATCTTTGGATATGTGCAAACCAAGAAAGCTTAGGCCAGTCATAGCAAACTGAAAGGTCAGCCTGTTTGTGTGGTCGGCAACTGGAGCTTTTTGGGCCCTGCTCCTTGGGGCCTTTCTAAATGAGGAGAAGGTGACTAACGTGGCCCTGTGAGCTCAGGGTAATAGAGATGCATTTGTGCGGGGCTGATGCACATGGGCATCCCAGAGGCCCCACATTTCCCATTATTCCTCAGCATCTTCAAGGGTCTGGGTTTCACCATGGATGAGGGAATTCAGTGTGGCAGAGCAACTCATCCTGGGCCACCCCAGCAGTGAAGCGTGGAGGCCAGAGGATACATCAACACCCACAGTGTTCTGCTGCATATTCCACTTTGTCCAATGGCAATAAGAGTGTTCATCCATTTGCTATATATCTCCATCATTGTTGCAACATCGTCAGAGTCCCTGGAAGCAGAGACCGTGTCTCTGTCCTCTCCCATCTCAGCAGCGCTCAGGGAGACTGGCAAGGTCAACTGATTTGTCCCAAGAACACATTGTGGTCAGTACATGAGTCAGAGCTGCCTTTCACCAGCTGTGCTTGCTGTTAATGAGACAGTTCTAGGGATCTAGTGTCTCACATCTGAGTGCCTCTCTCAGCTCTGAAAAATGCCATGTTGTCCCTGGGGCAGCTGGAATATGAGAGACTAGGAGACTCGGGAGACTAAGAACGCCTCTCGCCCCGGGGAAGCAGGCGTCTGAACACCATGGGTCATGCAGATGGATCTGAGTGTCTACTGTCTCAATGGATTGTTCTCGGGATAGAGAGGGGACTTTCTTTCCTGGAGCTTTATCCTGGAGTGGAAGCTGAAACACTTTAAAATAGAGATATAGGATTTAAAACAGAAAAATAAAGAAAAATGCCAAACAAGAAAATTCTATAATAATCCCATTGTCCAAAGTAGTTTTTCTTAATATTTTGGAATGTATCCTCCTAACTCAACTATACATTAAGTAACATACTTAGCAAAATGGATTATGTTATGCATACTATGATTGCAACAAATTTAATGCCCTTCTGGGTATTTTTCCATTTTCATGTGCATGTGCGGTGGTGGTAGTGAGTAGTGGTGGTGGTGTGTGTATACCTTTGTATGTGTACAGGTGCATGTGAGCATGTGTATATGTGGAGACCCAACTTTGGTATTCAGAATCATTCTTGATCACTTTTCCACCTTATTCTTTTGAGCCTGGGTCTCTAATTGAACCCAGAGCTTATTGATAGGGACAGTGTGGCTTATGCTTCCTCTGGAGATTCCCAGGCCCTGCCTCCTGGGGCTGAAATTATAGTTCGATGCCTCACCCGCCCACCCTTCTGCTTGAGAGGCACGTGCTTTAACCACTAACCTATCTCCCCTGCTCATGTCTTTGTATTTTTAGTGGTTGTTTTAACCCTTGTGGGGAATATGTATGTGTTCTTTGGGGTGCACATGAAGGAGTGCATATGTATGTGTGTGCATATGTGTTTGTAGGTCAGAGGCCAACCTCAGAGGTCATTCATTCCTCAGGAGCCGTCAACCTCACTTTTTGAGGTCTTTCTCTGGACCTAGATGCTTACTTGTTTAGGCTACGCCGGCCAGCCAGCAGCCTGTCTCCATCACCCCAGTGCTGGGATTACGCCAACATGCCTGGGTTTTTTATATCGATGTTGGGGATCAAACTCAAGTCCTTGTCCTCGTGTGACAAGCAGCTTATCAACTGAACTCTCTTCCCAGCCCTGTTATTCCATCATTTACACGTCCACTGGGATACAGTACAAGCCTTCCTTATGGCTGTGGTTTCACAGGGTGGAGGTGAGGTTTATGTCACTGAAAGCCTTGCAAAGCATTTCCCATCCTAATGAGAAAAACACTTGGTGCTGCTTCCCATGCTGAGCAGTTCAGGGTCCGTCTCTCTACTCCAGTCTTAGTATCCCACGGTACCTTTAGGGCTTGGCTTTCAAGACTTTAACAGAAGGGAAAAAAGAAGTGACACAGTAGATGATCGATCGGCAGGGACAGATGGAATATCATTTTTTAATTGCCATCTATGTGAGGCATTCTTGACTAAGTCATCCTTGAATATATTTTACATGCGCAGGAAACAAAATTTGAAAGCCACATAGGGTACACAGTGAAGCCACGCCTCCATCCCCATCCCCAGTCTCTGAGTCCTCACCCACCATCAGTTGTCCTCCCTGTGGACATCAGTGTCAGCTGTTCTCGTGTGCCCACACACATTCCCGCTCCAGTGCTCACAGCACCCGCCTACAGGTGCGGGGCTGAGGCTTTAGAGGTGAAACATGCGGCTGGTAAGAGGCTGGGCTCGTATCTTCTTCTGAACACCAGAGCAGGGCAACCTGCTCCCCTCCAGCACTGGAGGGGCAACTTCCCCAGAGGTGTTTGATCTCAGCCTCCTCTTGGGGCTGCACGGGAGGGTTGACGCCAAAAACTTTCCTCTGCCTCCAATCTTCTGGATAACTCTGAAGGGGTTCCCGGCCTCCTCCTCTGCACAGGCCGCCTCCTGTCAGAGGGAGGCCACCAGCCTTAACAGGCCACATCTATTTTCATTTACCTTCTAAAAGAAGATTAAGGAGAAAATTCAATTTTGCCTAATGCCTCCCCCCAAATGGCTAATTTATATGCTAATTAGCAAGATAGGGATCGATGAAACTGGTAATCAATATGATATCCAAGGCACCCGTAATGAAAGTCATTTGGAGTTGCACTGCTGGTGGAAATGAAGCAATTATGCAGAATAAATGGGTTCGCTCAGGGAGGAGGGGATCCATGCCACACTTGACCATGTCACTTCCCCTTTGAGTCTCTCCTCCCTTTCCCACCAATGGAAATCAGTTATCCATTCACATTCTCCCACAGTGCCACAGTCAGCTTCTTCCTCTCTGAGCGCCTGATCCTGCATTGTCCCTGTCGATTGGGATGGGGGAGAACAGGACAGTTTCTGAGAAGACCAGAGGCAACAGTCTGCAGGAGAATGGGGCTAGCTAGCTGGGACCCCTCTTCCTGTGGTACACTTGGCACTTTTATACCTGCCGATGTTGGCTTAAGGTGTTTTTTTTTTTGTCCAGAGAATAGGAATGTTAATCAGGTTGCCCAGATTCTTCAGGACTGCCTACCCTACAGAGACCACCCACTTCAGGACTGCCCATCAAACAGAGACCACCCACATGCCTATAGAAGACCAGTGCGAGTCCACCACACCTCCTCCAGAAGATGTGGCCTCAGTCTGGGAAGTCTTGTTTCAACAGGGACGTTCGCTGCAGGGCTTCCAGTAGACATGGGAGCTGGGGGAACGAGTGTGGAGAAGGAACGTGACTGCCACCGTCTCTGGAGCCTAGGGTTGTTCATGTCGCACTTCCATACTAACACCATTGTAAAGTACCTGTGCTCCAGCACATGCTCATCGGGATCACTGGAGATTCCCACAGATTTTCTTATGATCTGATAGTTCATAAAAATATTCACAGATGGTCTGGAGAGACAGCTCAGGGGTTAAGACTCTGTCTCCCAAGCAGAAGGTCCTGAGTTCAGATCCCAGGTCCCATGTAAAAACCCCAAGTGTAATAAATGGCCAAGGTCTGCATTTCTGGTCCTAGTGGGTGGAGCCTGGGAAATTCTAGAGTGAAACAAAAAGGGGGTAGAAGCAATTCAGGATGATTCCTGAATTCATCCTTTGTCCTCTACAGGACACACACTGCCCCCTGACAGACAGACAGACACTCTAAATAAATAAATAAACAAATAATTTAAAAATAGGGTGACAGAATCTTAGCATGGCTATCATGTATGTCTTCTCTGAAGTTGGACTTACCTTATCATGTTTTTATCCAATTATCCATCCTATCTGTTCATCGGTTTGTGTTTTTTAATATACATTTCAAAATTAGTTGCAGGGCTCTGTGTATTTCACCCAGAAACACTTCATCAGATTTCAATGTTTGTTTATTGCTTTTTTTTCCTTTTGAAGTTAAATATATATACAGCATTTACATATAGCAAAATATGCTAGTATGAAGTCTGCCATCTGTAATATACCATCTGTAAGTCATACACTGGTACACTGACCGGTGCGTGCCCTCTTGGTGTCACCACAAGGGCACACTGCCCTCCCCCCCCCCCCCCGGCTCCAGGGGCTACCATTGCTCTGATCCTTTTGACCATACATTAACTTTTACTATGCTTTGGAATTTGTATAAGTGGAACATGTATTCTTTTCTTTGTGGTGGCACATTCAAAGTTCTCTCTGCTAGTTGTTTTGAAATATACAATAAACTATTATTGAGTAGAGGAAATTATCTTGAACTATACTAACACTACTTGTAGAATTCTAGAAAACAATCCTCCTGTAAAACTATGCTTTTGTAATCACTAAACATCCCTTATAGAACCTTTTGCACACATAGGTTTTCATTCAGTAGTATAATGTCCTTGGGATTCTTCCATGTCATTGTATAGGTCAATAGTTTGTTCCTCTTCATTGATGAGTAGTATTTTGTGGTATATGTATACCACAGGGTTTTTGTTATTGTGTTAAATAAATCCATATGGACATATTTGTACAATGCTTTTTATGAAAGTCCATTCTCATTTTTTAAGTAAATTCCTAATGATGAAATTTCTGGATTATTACTTTTTTAAATTTGTGTGTGTGTGTGTGTGTGAGAGAGAGAGAGAGAGAGAATTTTCAGTATTTGTATTTCCAATATAAAGAAACAAAAAAATGTTTGAGGTAGTGGTTACACTAATTACTTTGATGTGAGGCACTGTATGTGTATCAAAACTTCGCACTCTTCCCATAAATCTGGATGGTAAGAAGTACTGGATGCTCAGTCAGTAAAATGCCTGCCATGCAAACAGGAGGAAAACCCGGGTTCAAATTCCCAGCACCCACATAAAAATCCGGCATGGTGCTGGGGCGCAGAGGTAGGCAGAACCCTGGAGCTCATTGTCTAGTCAGCCTTGCCAGGTCAATGAGCTCCAGTTCAGGGAGAGACCCGCCAAAAAATTAACCAGGTAGAAAGCGACCGAGGGAGACACTTGTCTTCGACTTCTGGCCTCCACACACATGTGCACATATATTTACACACATCCTCATGAGCATGATCTCTCTCTCTCTCTCTCTCTCTCTCTCTCTCTCTCTCTCTCTCTCTCTCTCACACACACACACACACACACACACACACACACACACACTTGCTGCCTCTTCTGTCAAGAAGTTCTTACTGACTCAGCTGGCGAGGAGGCTCCTTACTGCTCCTCACATGTTCACCACCGCTTCCTGTGGCACCTGACTGTGAGTCACAAAAGTTGGAATTTAACTGAGGCGGAAGATCTGTGGGCATCACAATAAATGCAAACTGAAGCTTTTCACTCTGAAAAGCAGTTTTCTGTCGCAGTTTTCTTTCTCCCCTTTTATTTTGTTATAGTCTGTGGATATTCCAAGATTGCTGGGACACTGCACTACAAATTTTTAGAGTCAGAAGACCTGCTTTTTAATCTTCATTTTTCCACTTGGTAGCTGTCACTCTGAACAAGTTACTCATTGGATTATTTTCTATTGTGATTCTGAGGCTATGAGGATAAAAGTGCCTGGCTTAGAATTTTCTGAAATTCACTCAAGAACTAGCATGAAAATAGTTTCCCACCAGTGAAGCCCCCCCACACATACACACTCTGTCTTCCTCAGCAAAAGCAGACTGACAGTCCTTTCCTTTGGTGTCACAGTCTGGCTCTAGTGAGGCTCTAGTGAGGCTCTGGTGAGACTGTGAGTGACAGGATGCTGGGGAGCTGTTACCACCTTCTTACAGGCATCGGATGTCACTTACAAATATGTCAATGCCACAAGTCAGTAGGACAGAGAGTGTGTACTGGTTTCCTTTCCTGGTGGCAACTTGGGCTCATCTGTCCGTTCACTGTCCCAGTGTGACCAGTACACCCTCACAAGACTGCTGGTTAGAGAGCTATCCCATATCTGTGGGCCTCTTTATTCTTGCTTTCATCAGCTCTGACTTAACTGAACATGATGCCAACAGCAGGGATGCTCAGCCAACTGCTACAATTGAATCCCTATCTCTGGAAGCCACCACAGACTGGAGAATGGCTTTGGAATGCTTTACCTGGCCCTATCCGGGTTGGAAGGAACTGGTCCCTGGCCCCACTGGAGGGGCAAGTGTGTGTGTGTGTGTGTGTGTGTGTGTGTGTGTGTGTGTGTGTGTGTGTTTTATGTGTGTACATGTGTGTATGTGTGTGCGTATGTACATGTGTATATATATGCATGTTGTGCATGTATGTGTATGTTCTTGTTTGGTATGGATGTGTGTGTATTTGTATATGCCATATTTATGAACGTGTGTGTGCATGTGTGTGTGTGTGTGTGTGTGTGTGTGTGTGTGTGTGGACAGTGTTTCACATCAATGCTCATACTTGCAGGAGGAAATTGAAAAAATCCTTTAAAGGATTCTGTCAGTGGTGTTGACTTCTCATTGTTCAGCAATTACAATGAAGATTTGCTAGTTGGCACCATAAAATGTTCCCTAGTGGGTTTCCTGTGTGTGACAGAAGCAGCATGGGCACGGGTGATGCTCCTAAATCAGATCAGAAACAGCAGGCTGTAGCTCCTTGCTGGGCAGGGCGAATTGGCCTCAACCCTCTGCAGACACCTCCAGAGTAAGCAGCCTTCTGTGTCCTGCTGGGCAGCAAGCAGGGCTTCCAAGGTTAGTTTTCCTTGGGCCCAGTGGTCAGTTCTGAGATTGGGAGCAGGATGGCTGCTGAGCCTTTCCAAGTTTCTGTTCTTCTCGAATGTCTGTGCAGAAGAGGGTGTCAGAGAGGGGTGAGGGGATGAGATCAGATGGTCTGCTTTCTCAAGCATGTGCCTGGCTTCAATAGTCCCCTTTTGGGTTGGTTGTATTCTATAATGTGTCCCCTGAGAAGACAGACTAAGCAGCCTGTGTTACCCTGCAATTTCTCCAAACTATTTGCATGAAATACTGCAGACAAAAAGCCCAACCCCTGATTGGCTGTTGCTAGGTAACAACATAATCATCAGGAAATTAGGCTGTCCTCTTTTTTTTTTTTTTTTCTCCAACCCGGAGTATGTGTGCGATTGCAGCGTTGTGCGGGAAGAGAGAGGGAGTGGAACAAAGAGAGATAAATGGGATGGTGTTGAAGGCGGGGACACCACAGCTACAAACCTGCATCCCACGGTAGGACTATCTGCTTTGGGTTGGGCTCTTTATTCATTCAGGCCAATATTGGTACATTTTCCTTTATTTCTGTCTAAGAGCAGCAAAGCCATCAGGGCCCTGCAGACAGTAGGAGCAGAAGCTAAGGAAACAACTTTGGCATTCAAAGTGATTTTTGGACTTGGAAGGTAGCGTTTCGTGTGTAGGGACCACTAGAGTGAGGGTGAATAAGAGGTTGTGTCTAGAGAACATGTCTAGGAAGGAAGGATCATTGGAATGGCTGCAGAATGCCTGCTGAGAGCAGAATGTGGGAAAGTGCATGCAAATGAACGAGGCATGTGGTAGGGAACACAAGCATGCTATAAAATGTGCAGGGAAGTACCGTCAACTGCACTTTGAAACTGTTTTGGTTTAACTCCACCAATATTCGGGCGCGTGGTCCTGGTTCACCCAGACAATCTGCCCGCCCTTCTGTTGCAGGTGGATGAAGAGATGTTTGTGTATGCATGCGCACGTGTGTACTTGTGTATACACACATAACTGAAGTAGCTAGTTCATTTTTAAGCTCTTTCTAAGCATTCCAGTGTGTAGATCCCTGGCAAGGGCATACTTCCTTGGAGTGATGGACGCATGAGGGTCCTCAGCTTGTCCCTCTTCCTCAATAGCCCCAGGTGGCTTCCCAGCCTCTCACCTCCCTTGCCTTGCTCTCCATTCAGTTCCCTAGCCGTGACCCTCTACACTACACCCTCTGCTGCCTCGCTGCACACCTCGTTGGCTTGCTACAATTCCAGGCGAGCTAATTGCCTCTTGCCGTTCATTGTCTGCCAGATTAATGACTCCTCTCATGCTGGATGCCCATAGCCTCCTCAGAGATTCCTCTGTGTACTCTCTGGCTTCTCCCCCCACCCGCCTCTGCTCTTCTCTCAGGCTCTCTGAGCTCCACATTTTTTTAAGAAGCCATTTAATTTAAATGCTGAGCTAGAAACTGTGCCTGATCCAAGGATACAGTCTCAGGCACATTGCAGAAGGGAAAGCCCTCTTTTTTTTTTTTTTTTTTTTTTGCATGAAAGGTAAAAGTCGTTAATGTTTGAGGAGCAAGACAGGATGAGTGCCAGTCGCGCTGATGTTGAAGAGAAGATCCGCCCAGCCACACACCCACAAAGACGTGGCTTCTTCGGGAGTGAGCCTAAGACATCCCAGAGCACTTGCCGTGGTTGAAAAGCCTTTCGTAACTCCAGGGGCTCTCGGCCCCTTGGCATGAACCTGCTCCCCAAGGCCTCTGGTCTCCTTACCTCCCAGCTCCTGATTCTTTATCCAGGCTTATACAGAGAGTCACATGAAGAGCAATCTGTTTCGGTTGCTAGTCTGGCTACAGCAGGAGGAAGGAGTTAAGATTCAACTGCCCGTTCACTCTTCATGTGGCTCTGATGTAGGCTAAAGTTTGAGCACCAGAAAGTTTGGGATTTTAGTAAACTCCCAAGTGAGATGATTGTTCTGATAGAACTCTGTTCTGAGAATAAACAGGAGCGATGTAAATGGGCTGATCGCCTTCCACCTGGAAGGACCCTGCTGTAGAGTCCCAACCAAACCATCTTGAAAGTGGAACTGCCCCAGTAAAACTTCAGCTGATTCAACGGAAGGTTACACTTCACACCACATGTAAAGCTTTCAAGTTAAGTGCAGTATTCACATGTGTGTAGAGGACCAAAAAGAACTATACAGCGAAGACTACATGTGGTCTGCAGAGCTGAAATGATATGCTATCTGGCCCTTCACAGAAAAAAAAACTGTCTAACTCTTAGTATATTTCTTATATCGTCTTCTAATTCCATATCTGACACTGGTAAGAACAGGGTATCTCAGCTGTTATCATATTCCATCTGGTACCTAGCACATCATACTTGTTCAATAAATGTGGAAAAGACGATGAGTTAGGGGTGACTGAATGAGCTAGTTGAATGGTTGACAAGAGCAGGCTACTTTCCACTTAGCCATTTGGCACACCTTCTGTGAAATTGGAACTGTGGTTTCCTGCTTCGTGGGTTACTGTCAAGCACCAAGAAATTTATTAATGGAATTTTGTCTTTTCTTTCTACAGTAAAACAGGGGGGAAAAGTTGTTAAGTTAACCTACAACTTAATAAAAAGATTAGCATGTAAAATGCTCACATCTGGAAGAATCACAAATAGTAAAATGCTAGTATCTTCAGGTGGATTCCTGATGTCCCACAAAGCATTTTCATAACTTCCAGGGTTAAAGGGGCCTCCGGTAGTGATGTGTGAATGGCACCTGCCTTGTAGCGCCCTGCCATCCTCTGCTCAGACCACTCCATCAGTAGAAGCAGACTTCCTGTGGAAGCGGCCCCCTTCTGCTCCCCTCTGCTGTGGTAAGGAAGCACTTTTTTCCATGAAGATGAACTCCCTGTCCTTATCATTGCCACATGGAGTCCCCAATCTGCCTAGTTCGTGTAGCATAAACAATTAGCTGCTAAGTTTTATAAATACAAGAAAAGAAGTATTTATAAATACAAGAAAAGAAGTAGAGTTATACTTGACTAGAAAGGCTGGATGTCATAGTTACCCATTTGAAGCATTTCCCCAGCAGAGAGAGATTAGGAAAGTCCACAGGTATACCAGGAAGGAAGAGCACACTTACAAGCATGAAATAAGCAGGACACTCCTCACGGTTGATCACAGACTGACCACGGATGTGCAGTAGTGGTTATTGTAATTAAAGGGTATTACATGGGACCAAAGAGGGTAAGGAGGCCCTGAAGTTGGGCCTTTATTTTACCTTATTTTTTTTATTTTGAGACAAAGTATCATATATCCTAGTTGGCAATGAAGTCTGTGTAACCAAGGTCATTTATGAGGTACTGGGAACCGAACCCAGGGCTTTGTGCATTCTAAACTAAGTTCCATCTTCAGACCTCGGGAATTTTTGTGTGGTTCCTGCTGCTGTTGACAAGTTGCTAGGGCAAAAGCAGAACAGGAGAAAGAAAGCTCCTTAGGAAGGCCAAATCTTTTAAACGGTGGGCTGAACCAAAGCAGAAGGAACCTGGTGGTGGGAGCTGTCCAAAAGATGATGGAATTGGGAGCAGAAGAAGAAAAAAAAGCTCAAAATTCCAGTTGTGCACCTGATTATTGTGTAACATACAGTAGTTTTAATACAGACACCAGGATAGCTGATAACTTAGTCATTGCACAGAAAAACCAACCCAAGAAGGTTACTGATTGCACAGTCCTCAATTCTGGGTTTCTAAAGCACCATACTGCGTGAAGAATGGAGTTGGGTGGAGAATGTGATCTAGTAACAGCAGTCGCCAGCTAGCTTCCAATTTCTCATTTTTTTCCTCTGGCCCCAGCTCACATATGTATATGAGCACACATGCATGCATGTGTACACGGTGCCTTATGGTCTTAGGCCATCTATTTCAGCCATTGCTTCTTCCTATTTCACCTAGGACTGTCTCTCTCTTTCTCTCTCTCTCTCATTGTAAAGAGAATGCCTAGGATTTGAGTTTGGTGGAAAGTGTATCTCCAGGCCAGGCCTGAGAGTGTATTGGTCACGTCAAGGACAGGAAGCCCACGTGCTTGACCCTCCCTTCTCCACATCTGAGGCACTGCTGTGTTACCATTTGGTCTTGAGTTAGATTTGTGCTCGAGTTGTGGAGTAACCGTGCAGCCTGGTGATCTCAGCACATTGCTTTCTTTGTCAGCACCTGCCTCCTTGTCTCCGGTCACTGCGTTGCAGCATTACTGATCAGATGAAGCAGGCAGGGGGAGACTGTTTCAACGGAGTACCTGTTATGTCCTGCACGCAGGACTAGGTTCTTTGTATGCCTTTCCCTTTTTTTCCCCAATGTTCATGTGTATATGTGTGAGAGAGGTGCATATGTAGATGTGTGTTGCATGTGTGTGAGCACACATGCATGTGAATGTGCATATACATGTAAGTACACGTGTACGTGGAGGCTCAAGAGTGACACCAGGACTCACTCCCAATTGCTCTTCCACCTTATTCTTTTGAGGCCAGGTCTCTAATCAAATCATAAGACTCGTCAGGCTAGCCAGCTTGCTGTGAGAATTCCCAGACTCTGCTTTCTGGGGCAGGAGTTACAGGTAGGCTGCCATGTCCACCCAGCATTTTGCATGTGACCTGGGGATCTGAACTCTGATCTTTTTGCTTGCATAGCAAGTGCTTTAACCACGAGCTATCTTCACCCTGCTTGCCTCTTCCTAGTATATTTACCCAATAATGCTTAGTAGTTGATGTTAATCAGCCCTGTGTTACAGATAAAGAAACCAAGGCTTATGGTGGTTAAGTGATTGTTGAGCTCTCTCAGTTAGGACAAAGGCAGGAATCAAAACAACCAACTGATTAGGCACCTCCTCTTTCTCGTATATCACACTGCCATCTGACATTGTACCCACCATGTGTGGGCATTTGGGACAGGTAGACTTCCAAAAATCACTTTTCTCCAAAGCATTGTGGGATAGTCTAATTTTTGTATTGCCTTCAATTCTGTGACTCAAGTGGCTGTGTGAACAGTGCTGATGTGGCTACCTTACACGTGGGTAATATATATGAAACCCCTAAGAACAGGAAAAGCCTAGTTATTGGACATGTTTCTGGCTGTCACTCTAAGTGTGGTTTCTGGGCCAGCAAACAGTGCCTGGGAGAGGTGTCATCTACAGTGGTGGTTGGACAGAAAGGTTGGACAGAGGAGGCAAGTTCATAAGCACTGACTGGTTCTGGCTGGAATAAGCTCAGGTAATTGTGCCTCTGTAGCATGAACTTGTTAGCTCTGGGGCCTCAGGTAATTCAGAGGGCCTCTATGAACTCTCTTGTGGGAAAAAAATGAGGGAGCGATCTCATAAATAAGACCTTGCATATTAAAGCCTGTCTCTAAGTGAGTAGATGGTCAATGGCAAGAACTGTGATCACCCTCCTGTACCAGGCCCTAGAGGACTGACACCCGGTGGAGAAGAGATCACCTATACCTCACATGTCCTCATGCCCAGCCTCTGCCTCTAAATGCCTCGTTTAGAGGCCCTCACCCCTAGTGATAGAAAGGGAAACTTCAAGGCTGCTCTCTTGGAAGAGGCTCTGAGGGAACAGGCCAGGGGTCACAGGAGAGCGGGGCATCCCCACCCAGTCCCCAGTGCTCCCCATCATAAAGGTCAGAAAATGTTTTTACCCCACAGGGATACCTATGGGCCTCTTGAGACCTAAACTATAATCCAGGGAGGGCTGGGCAGGAGGAAGAAGAAAACAGGAGGCAGCTCGGTGTTTTCAAGATGAATTTCTAAGCCTGCGAACAGTTATTCTGAAAGCCTGGAAATAGACTGCTTCCCATGATCCCAGGCCTCCTTACTTAGGCTTGTCAGGACAGAGCAGGTGGCAGAAAGACTAGACTGTGTGGCTTGCTCAGCAGCAGGCAAGTTTAAGGCTGAGTTAGAGTGGCAGAAAATGGCAAACCCTACATATGGTAAAGGAGCGAGTGTGTACATGTGTGTGTACACTTACTGGAGTTCTTTTAACTTTATTTTTGCATGCGCGCGCGTGTGTGTGTGTGTGTGTGTGTGTGTGTGTGTGTGTGTGTGTGTGTGTCCCTGTGGAGGTCCAAGGGTGACTTCAAGAATCATCCTGGATGCTTCTACCTTTTTTTTGCTTTACGCTGGGATTTCCCAGGCTCCACGCACCAGGACCAGAAGTGCAGACCTTGGCCATTTCTGCCTGGTATTTTTATGTGGGATCTGGGATCCAAACTCAGATCATTCCGCTTGAGAGGCAGAGTCTTAGTCCCTGAGCCATCTCTGTATCCCCAGTGGAAAAGTTCTAATGTGTATTTATATATGTGTGCATATTTGTATGTGAATATGGCTATTTGTGTGTGTGAGTGTAAGCATGTGCATGCCATAGCACATATGTAAAGGACAATCAAGTGTCAGTTCTTACCTTGAGCTTCCAGATTCTTCTGTCCCCTCCTCCCATCTCCCTTAGGTGCATGTGGTGTGGGTGGATTACAGGTCTGGATATCCGAAACTCAGGTTACCAGGCTGGCTCATCAAGTCCTGTTACCCTTGAGCCATGTCCCCAGACCTGAAATAATCGTTTCATTTTAGCTTTGATTACTAAGATTTCTGTAGACAAATCCCCAACATGTATAGGTGTACCAAGACTAAGCAGGAAATAATTAGCTAAGTTATGGCATAAAGACTTCACTCCTGCTGGGTGTAGTGGCGCAGACCTGTAATCACACTCTTCAGCAGCTGAGCCTGGGGGGCCGTAAGTTCCAAGCCTGCTGGACTACAGAGCACCAGGCCAGTCTGGGAAGCCTTGGCGACTGTCTGAGTGAGGAGCGAGTGGCAGAGCTCCTGCCTAAGTTTGCAAGGCTCTGGGCTCAGCTCCAGTGCTGGGCTGAAGGTTTGGCCTGCTCTAAAAACCTGGACTCTTGGGCTAGGGCGATGGCTCATCCGTTAAAGTGCTTGCCTTGCCTAGAGTTTGGATCACTGGAACCTGTATAAATGCTGGGCATGATGGTGCAGACCCCTGTAATTCTCTGTGCTCACAGGAAGTGGGAGGCAGAGATTCACTACAGTCCAAAACTTACAGTCCAGCCGGCCAAACTTACAAAGTGGGAAGAGACTGGGTTTCAAATAAAGTAGAAAAGCAAAGAACAACAGCCGAAGGCTGTCCTCTACCTCACAGCGTGCACCACGGCACACACACGTACCTGAACTCGCCCACACTTCTCTCTCTCTCTCTCTCTCTCTCTCTCTCACACACACACACACACACACACACACACACACGCATACACACACACACTGAAATAAACTAGTAAAATTTGTGCTACTATCCTGTCCATTTTGCAGAACAGGAAAATGAGGATGAAAGAAACTAGGTTGGCCAGGCCTGTGTTTGTGTGAACTATATATACATCATATTGACGTTTATTTTCATGGTATTTGAACCTCTTGCCTTCTTTCTGAACCCACGGCATAGTGAATTTTTGTTTCTAAATGTTTCTTACATCTATGTATTTACTTGATTTTTAGGGAGGTTCCAAGAGATGAAAATGAGCTTTCTCCGCCTATGCAGACGCTGTGTGCCCAGCCAATGGATGGTGTGACTGAGTCTAGGTCCCAGGCTTTCTGACCAGGTCTCCTGCTTCTGCCTTTTATAGATCTTACTCTTTTCCCAAAATATATATGTGATGGCCCAGTTTGTTGAGCATTGAAATCTGGAGCATCATATCTGAGTACATGCGTTAATGTCTGTCTGCTCAGAATTCTGAGGTCCACTCTTGGGTGACAAGGCATTGTCAGAGATGTCTCAAAGTCCCATCTGAAGTGACGATTCTCCCTAGGAGTGAGATCTACCAGCAAAGCTCCCGGCTCTATTCAATCTTCACTTAACAAGCATTCACCATTGTTGGCCAGGCTTGGTGTTCAGTATAGCACACTGGTGAGGGAAATCAGCTGGCCTACTGAGTTATCATAGGTAGAAAGGAGGCAACCAAACAAGGTGGAGGCACAGAAGGGAAATTCTAAGATGAGCAAAGACTGTGATTGGATGGTACAAGCTATACAAGTTCTGGCCAGGGATATGGGACAGCATGGCCTTGGTAGAGGGAAATCAACATCAAGGTGTAAGACACAGTGCAACTGAGACTGGAACCTGGTGGGAGGCCGGGGGGAGGGGGCAGGATAGTGGGGGCAGAGAGGTGATGAGGGAGAGGCGCAGGAAGCTCTCAGGTGTCCTGCAGCGTCCAGAGCTTTTCAGCAGGGAAGACAGTCCAGCAGCACTTCCCTTCCCACTCCCCAACTTCTAGCCCCTTCTTTGGAGAACTTCACACTGACCACCTTACTTCCTTTTTAATGATTGATTCATTGATTGACGTTGATTAGAGAGAGAGAGAGAGAGGATGTGCATATGCTCACATGGCGGAAGGGTAGAGAGGACAACTTTCAGATGTCATTTTTCTCCTGCCAGCTTGTGGGCTTCCAGAGAGTGAATTTGGGTCACCAGTTTGTGGCAGGCATCTTACCAGCCGAGCCATCTCACTGGCGCCCACAGTAACCATCTTCCACACATGCTGCTGCACTTTCATCTCCGATGATGCCATCAGCAGCCCTGGCAGAGCAGTGGCTTTCTGTGCGACAGAAGTCCCTTGTGCCAAGTGGCTGTGATGACTCAGGTTGCTGAGCCCCAGCCTCGGAATTTCCATTTCAGTGGGTCTTAAGTGGGACCCAAAAACTAGCATCTTGGCCACTTTTCCACTTTTCGAGAGCAGGTGCTTGGAATAGGCAACACCGATTGCTAACAAGGCTGTTGATTCGGTCTTTGAAGTCACTGCCTATGGGAGACGTCCCTGCCCTCCAGCAATGTGACCAAAAGCTGCCAAACCCCCTCACCCCTGAGCCCCCAGCCATATGGCCTTAGCCCAAGGTGCCTCTGACCAAATAACTGTCCTGGCAAAAAAAAAAAAAAAAAAGCCAAATCTTGTGCCTCCTTCTTCAGCCAAACAACCCCAGCTTGG
Organism: Typhlomys cinereus; assembly: GCA_023101885.1. Classification (NCBI taxonomy): domain Eukaryota; kingdom Metazoa; phylum Chordata; class Mammalia; order Rodentia; family Platacanthomyidae; genus Typhlomys; species Typhlomys cinereus. Next base: position 571,293 of record JALPQD010000449.1, on the reverse strand, counting down.
AATATGAATAATGGACATCCTCTGCCTCTCCTACATCAAAGAACACATAAGGCTCCAGAGGAGAGGTGATTTGTGTGAATTTGTGCTGTCATATTCTGCAGTGACCTTGTTGGATTTTGAACACTTGGACAAGGTGGTCTACTCTAGCTTCACATCTTTATTTCTGTCTGTGTCGCCTTTGTTTGTGAACCTCAGCTTCTAGAGACACTGCAGGAGGGAGCTTTGGGCTGAGCCGCTGGTCTGCTTGCTGTCTGGGTGCTCAGATTACAACCAGCTCGAGCAGGGCGCTCGGAGAGGGCTGAGGGTGATGCCCTGTGGGTTGTGACTTGGAGGTAGAAGATCGTCTCTAGCTCCCTCAGTCTGGGGAACTGAGTCTGTCTGTCTGTCTGTTGGTCTCCCCCCTTTCTCTCTTCTGTGTGTGTGTGTATTTACCAAAAGGCACTTGTGTGTGTGTGTGTGTGTGTGTGTGTGTGTGTGTGTGTGTGTGTGTGTTTGTGTGTGTGTGTGTGTGTGTGTTGAGGATCATTCTGGATTGCTGTGCCTCGTATTTGCACTGTTCTAGAGTTTCCCAGACTCTGTCTTCCAGGTTGGAATTACAGGCCACCACCACCCACCTAACATTTTTACGTGAATCTGGGATCTGAACTCAGGTCCTTTTGCTTGAGAGGCCAAAGCTTTAATCCCTGAGCCATCTCCTAGCCCGGAGCCTTCTTTTCCTTCACTCTTCTCTCTCAGAGAAGAGGAACCCCTTCTCACTGATTTGGGCACGAGAAGCAGCAGCAGCTATGGAGGGTGGGGGACTGACTAATTCCCCACTTTCCCCCCTCTTCCTCCCCCCACATTCAGTCCTGACTCCATTAGAAGCCCTCACCCCTGTGGGGCTCTGGAACGGTTTGAAGAGCTGTTCCCAGCATCTTTCCCCTCCGCTGCCCTGGAACGCAGTCACAGCCATAACCCACAGCAAATGGATTTCCCTGACCCCTGGGACAAAGGCCTAGTGTTTCCTAGACTCGGCGGCTCCTGGAAGGACAGAGTCGTCAGCATTCTCCAGCTGCTGGTGGCGGGCCCTGTGGGCGGCAGAACCTGTAATCAGATCACTTTCCACGCCAGTTCCAGCCAGCACAGCATTCAGAGTGGTCCCTTGCGGCTGGGGGGAGAACTGGCTGAGGCAGGAGCTCACGCAAAACCACACAGCCAGTGGGAACCAGAGCAAAGCAGACCTCTAGTTCTGGCTGCCAGCCACGACCGGCTGGCTGTGGTTCACAGTGGGAGTCCGCAGTGGTGGGTGGCTGGGGGAAGAAGTGAGGTCCTCATTAAAGGGAAGAAAGGGAGGCGTGAGAGTGGGAAGCGAAGGGAGAGGGCATAGGAGGGGCGAAGTGTTTCAAGCACAGATACTGTGAACTTTAAGGGTTCTGATTTCTGGAAGTGGCAGGCAGGGCGTCAGGCAAGTCTGCAGACAGAAACTCCAGGAGGCCTCCTTTATGAATGGAGGGGGAAGTGGAGAGATGTCATGCTCTGCTGCAGAGTGGGAAAAGATTCAAAGGGGCCGTCCAGGCTTCCTGATGGAGTCTGTTCCAGATTCAAGTCCCCTTCCAATGGGACCAGTGAGAACATTGAGTGGGAGGAGCCTGGCTTCTCCTGGTTTCTTCTCAGGAAGAGCTCTAGCCCTCTGGGTGAGGGACGCCCACTACCAGGAGGCCATCTCAGTCAAAGCCATGTCACCTTGAATGATTACCCCTCCCTCAAAAAATACAGGGACCTCAGTGTTCACATAGGAAAAGCCAGAGAGGTGTTGGTTAATGTTTGATTTCTTAAATTGGCTGGTGGATACACAGCTATAATCTTCTTTATGTACACATAAGATAGAGATGTTTTTTATAAGTATGAAATAGTTGGTGGGCGTTAACAATGGGGGTGGGGGGTTCAGTTTAATGATCTCTGTTACCTTCAAAAGTCTGATGCATTCTGACATGGACAGACCAGTGTCATTGAAATAATAGCTCAGGTCAGATTTGGGCTGAAACTGTTGAGCACCGACATTGGAATCACATACCTGTCATTTCCCAGTTCTGTATGACCGCACTTAAATTTTTTAATTTTTTTAAATTTATTCAATTGTACGTGTGTATGTGTGTGCGCGCGCGTGTGCATGTGTGTGTATGTAGGACCACGGCGAATTCAGGAACCACCATGGGCCGCCTCCACCTCCTCCTTGTTTATTCTGCCCTGGGATTCACAGGCTCTGCCCTACCAGAACCAGAAATGCAGGCCCCCACCTCCCCCGCTTCCGCCTGGCATCTATATGTGGGGTCTAGGATCCGAACTCAGGACCTTCCACCTGCAAGGCAGAGGCTTAACCCCTGAGCCAACTCTCCAGCCCCACTTAAATTTCTTAAACAAGTCTATTTCTTTCTTTTTTTTTTTAAGACAGGGTGTCGCTATATAACTCAGATTGACCTAAAACTCACTTTGTAGCTCTGGTTGGCTTAAAACTCCCAGCAATCATCCTGCCTCAACCTTCCAAGTTCTGCGAATGTAGGTGTATACCACTTGGGTTAATACATTTCTTATTGGTAAAACGGTGATACTAATAACTGCCTCGCGGGGCGGTCACGAGTACGTAGGAAGCATCTACTATAGCACCAGGATAAAATATGGTGTGATTCAAGCAGAGAGCACCAAGCATGCACATGGCATGATCCCTGTTCTCCAGGAGTGCAGGGCTAGGGATGGGGGGAACAGACGCGCCCCAGCAAATAACTCCATTGTAAGTACAATGTAAGAGCATCGTAAGTACAAGACAGAGATAAGAACCAGGCATGGTGGGAGCAGCCCTCCAACCAGAGGGTCGAAGGAGAAATTTGGACTGAATATAAAGGAAGCAGGAAAGAGTAGAGGGATCAGCATTCAGTGGTGTTTATAGGACTCATGCTGTGCTGAAGATCTGAAGCGTTAATGACACTGGAAGGAAGGTATTCAGGGGAAGGAACTGCTTAAGTAGCCCACAGCAGAGACCGGAAGATTGCAAGTAATGAGATTGTCCAAGACTTTTCAGGTCACTAAGGATAATTCTGAGCCTAGAGGGGGTGTAGTTTGGTAGCAAATAAAGCTGGAAAGGCACGTGAGGTCCAGACATGGGAGCTGTGCGCACACACACACACACACACATATACACCCAGGATAGTTTAGCAGGAATGCTGTGTGCATATGATAACAATTCAACAAATGGAACAAGAATAGCTAGCTAGACTACACTCCACTATGGAATTACCACATGATCCAGAAATTTCTTATTTTAATTAATTAATTAATTTATATGTGCATGTGTAATTGGGGACTGGGTGTGTCTCTGGAGGCCTGAGGTGACTTTGGGAATCGTCCTGGATTGTTTCTACCTCCTTTTAGCTTCACTCTGGGGTTTCTCAGGCTCTGCCTTCCACAGCTCTAAGTACAGGCCACCACCATTTCTGCCTGGCATTTTTACATGGGATCCCAGATCCAAACTTAGGTTCATCTACTTGTGAGGCAGAGTAACTCGGAGCCATCTCTCCAACCCAATGATCCAGCAATTTCAACTACTTCTCATAAATCCAGAGAATTGGGAATTGATTGAGAAAGGCCATCGCCAAAGGATAGATCTACCCAAGTACCAACAGATGAATGGAGAAGCAAAATGTGGTACTGAGATCGAGGAATGTTATTTAATTCTATAGAAGGATGAATTTCAGACACATTCTGCAACTGAGTGAATCTTGAAGAACATTATGCTAAGACACAAAAGGATAGTTATTTCTGGTTCCACTTATGTGAGAGACCTGAATAGGGGGAGAAAGTAGATTAGAGGCCCCCAAGGCTTACACAGGAGGACAGTGGGGAATGAAGAGTTACTGTTTACCAGTTACAATTTTTGTTGTAGGTGATTTAAAAAAAAAAAAATCCTGGAACTAAAAATAGCTGTGGAGCACACAGCGTGGAAGAGTAGTTAATGTTACTGCGTGCTTTGAAATGTGTGCTATAGTCAGTATGGCCTTTCTTCCTGTCATTTCCAGGCATTTTCCACCCAAGGTGGTTGAACTGGTAGATGCAGAAGCCTGGGGTGTGGGGAGCGGGCTGCATGCATGTTCTCTAGGAGCATTTGCCAATGATTTTGCTCCTTTCCCTTCCTCCTAGCAACTGCCTGCTGGTCTGCTGCCTCAGCACCCTGACTGTGTCACCCTGTGGGCCATGGAGAATGAGCTGCCAGCCCCCCCCACATCCAGCAGTGCCCTCGTCACCAGCAGCACCAGTGGAGCCAGTAGCAGCTGTGGCGGTGGCGGCGGCAGCAGCAGCAGCAGCAGCAGCAGCAGCAGCAGCAGCAATGGGCGACCCACTGGACCTCAGATTTCTGTGTACAGTGGTATTCCTGACCGGCAGACCGTGCAGGTACGACCCTAATCAGCCTGGATCGCATCCCTTCAAGACAGGGCTGGTCCACAGGAGGTATTGGCATGGGTTGGCGGGACAGCTGAGATGCTCCAGAATGAGCAAAAGGGTGGGAAAAGAAACACATCTTCATTTCTAGAGGCGTGGAAATGACGCAAGGTGGGTTCAACGTAGGCATTCAGAGAAAGGGAAATACAGCCAAGATCAGAAGAAGAAAAACAACTTTTCTCACCTGATGGAGCGGGTGCCAGAATGTTTTTTAGGGAAACAGATGTGTAAGGGTGTGAAGGACAGACAGTGAAAGTGACGAACAGCAACACTGACTGGGAGCTGCTCGCCCACCACTGACTGGGAGCTGCTCGCCCACCACTGACTGGGAGCTGCTCGCCCACCACTGACTGGGAGCTGCTCGCCCACCACCCAGACCTGTTGTCTAAGTGGCCTGTGAAGGATGAATCTGGAGAGGAGGAATGTGCTGGCCATGCAAACCTGAGGACCTGGCTCAGATTCCCAGCACCCACGCAACCACGGGGCTGAAGGCAAGAGGGGGTAAAGATGGGGGACCCTGGAGCTCGTGAGTCAGCCGCCTAATCAGTGAGTTCCAGATCAAATAAGAGATCCTGTCTCAAAAAAATAAGATGGAGAGTCATGAAGGATGCCTGGCACAGATGCTAACCTGTCTCCACATACACACACACACACACACACACACACACACACACACACACATTTATTGTTTTCAAAGACAAGGAACTGGGGCTGGAGAGGTGGCTCAGAGGTTAAGCCTCTGCCTTGCAGGCGGAAGGTCCTGAGTTTGGATCCTAGACCCCACGTATAGACGCCAGGCAGAAGTGGGGGCAGCCTGCATTTCTGGTCCTGGTAGGGCGGAGCCTGTGAATCCCAGGGCAGAGTAAACAAGGAGGAGGTGGAGGCGGTCCATGGTGGTTCCCGAATTCGCCCGTGGTTCTACACACACATACATACATACACACACATACATACACACATGCATACAAGCACAATTGAATGAATAAATAAATAAATGAATAAATAAATAAAATTTTAAAAAATTATTAAAAAAAAGACAAGGAACTGCAACAGAACGCAAATAATTCTTTGATTTCGAAAACTTTCCCTCTCTTCCCTAAAGTTTTCGACGTGCCATGTGCCAGGTTGCCAGAGGGCATTTATGCACCATCCCAGAATGCAGTCTTGACTGTACACTACCATCTGCCATGTGGAATGCTCTATACTGTCCTGAGCACATTGTGTGTGCCAATCTTTTATTTCTTCCTTTATTTGAGACAGGGTCTCAGACTGTCACCCAGACCAGCCTGAAACTCATTACCAAGCCCAGGTTTTCCCAGAATTCATGGTGATCTTTCTCCCTCAGACTCCCCACGCTGGATGGCAGGCATTAGCCACCACGCCTGGCTGCGGGTTAGTCTTCTCCACTTTAATTATGACAATGGCTAGCCTTGGGCACAGCTCTACAGTTGACAAAACAGAGTCTCAGAAAGATGATAACCTGTCAAGTCTGTTCAGGTGAAAGCACTGAGAGAGAGAGAGAGAGGGAGGGAGGAGAGAGAGAGAGAGAGAGAGAGAGAGAGAGAGAGAGAGAGAGAGAGCGCCCAGGAACCCCAAAGAGATGTCATTTACTGTTTGTTGTGATCTACAGAAATGTCTGTTTGAGGTCCCCGGGAAAATCAGCTCAGCTGAGAAATATTTACTCTAAGGAACTTTCCGTTGTAGCTGGAATATACTAGACAAGTGACCTCATCCTGGGTTGGTGCTCGGCCCAGATGAGGAGTAGGGGCAGAGACACAGCAGACAGTGGGAGGGCTGGGAAATCTGTCTGGAAAAGACCCCCATCAATCACTCTGGACTGTCGCCCTGGCCTAGTTATCTCTGCTTCACACTCAATCAAACCATATTTCCTATTCCCACCCTTGTGCCTGCCCTCAACCTCCCCCACCCCGTCCGTCCCCATGAGTCTTGAGCTCTGGCTTCCAGCACCTGGCACACCCGGCCTCTCACCGGAACAGAGCTCTGGAGTCTGAACACGGCCGCCAGGGGCTCTGTGAACCCTTGGTCTGGGGTTTTCCTGATGAAGAGAAGTCGCAGAGAACCTCGGCCACTGCTTGTGTGACTTCGGGGAAGGGCACTTCAGGAATCTAAAGAAAATAGGGAGTCCAAATTCTCAGGAACTCAGAGTCGGCACGCTAAGGGGAAGCAGCATCAGGGAGACACGCGAGCACTGAGAAGCAGAGGGTTGGGGGTACCAGAGCCCAAGCAGTATCTATGACGTCATCCTGTTTTCACAGACCCCTAGACCTGAGCTCGGAGCCCTGGAATCACACCAGGGAGACCTTGACCAGAGGCTGGCTGTGGGTCAGGAGCAGCTCCAGGGCCGTGTACCCCGTGGTTAGGACTGGCAGTGGGTGAGCGGGCTCAGAACATCAGAACATCACATCGTCGAGATGGAGGCGAAAGGAGGAGAAATGTCTCTGATTTCCCTTGGTTCCTGGGGTCCATGGGGAACAAAAATCAGCAGGAGACCAGAGGCAGCTGCTTAGAGACATTGCTTCCAAGAGGCAGTAGAGGAGAGCAGGGGGAGGGGAGGGAAGAGAGTGCCGTGAGTGATGTGTCACTCTGTGATGCCAAGGAGACCTTCCTGTGGATTCTGGGGATGGGGCGGAACCTGGTCAGCCTTGAGGCCCCTGCAGAGGCTTCACAGGAGCCAAGTTTGCCAGCCGCTGCTGAGTGTGGAATGGGACCTATGACTTGATCTTCCTCCTGCTACTGTGACTTATGACCCCGACCCTCCTCGAGGCTGCACACTGGGGAGGAGCATGCCTGCCAAGTCTGGCATGGGAGGCTGTTTCCCAGGGAGGAGGCTGAGCAGTTGGGGTGCCGGCAACTGATGGCCCTATCAGGCAGGACCTAAAGACAGATGGCAGATAAAATAGACAGGTGGGAATCGGTTTCACCTGGAGAGCGGCAATAGTTGTGATGGAGCTCATAGATCCAGGGTCCCTCTCTGGGCAGTTGGAGAGGGCTTGGAGGCCACAGGGCCCTGCGTGGTGCAGTCAGTTGCTCGGCAGCTCTCCCGCTCTTCCCAGGTGATCCAGCAGGCCCTGCACAGGCAGCCCAGCACGGCGGCGCAGTACCTGCAGCAGATGTACGCGGCTCAGCAGCAGCACCTCATGCTGCAGACGGCGGCCCTGCAGCAGCAGCACCTCAGCAGCGCGCAGCTCCAGAGCCTGGCAGCTGTGCAGCAGGTGAGAAACCAGGTTGTGAGCGCAAGTCAGATGGGCAGAAAGCAGGTCCCACCATCCTCTCGTGGAGTCCCCACAGATGCCCTGAGAAGTGAGCAGGGTCGTCTTCACATCCTTCAGCAGGTGTAGCCGCTACTGCATGTCGTCAATAAATTCATGACAGAACAGCTTAAAGAAAAAGTGCTTTATTTTCTCTGACAATAGTCTGGTTATAGTTCTTAATCCAGTTGGCAGGGGAGCCCACACCAATACCAGGGCTGAGGAAACCGGCCTCCCCACATGCGTATATCCACAGGACTGTTGAGAGGGACAGTCCTGACTGCAGGTCCGACAACTGTACTGAAAGATGCCAATTTCCTTACCCAGTTCCCTCCATCTTACTCGCCTGCCCAGGGACTGGTCCTGCCTGCCATGGGTTGGACCCTTCTGTCCGTCTCCTGCAGGCTTGCTCAGGGCTCAGCTCAACTGCCAAATCTTCACAACTGTGCCCAGAGCTCCAGCCTCACTTGTCAAGTTGACAAAGGTATCTAACTGTGATGCACGTGAGGAACAGATCCCACAGCCGCACCCGAAGCTGCTGGAGTTCTCACTGACTGGCACAGGCAGGAAGTGCCAGGTGAGCCCCTCTAGCCGTCTTTGGTCACCCATGCTGAGAAGAGAAAGGCACGCCCAGGCTGCCTGTCTGCTCATGCTGTCCTCCCACTGCTGGGGACACATTCGCGGATGCACTGGTCACTCATGGGACCAGATGTTTTGTGCACCTCCTGTGTGCAGTTCCTGCCAGCCACAGTCATGTGGACCTGCCTCCTTGAAGCCTGCAGTGGGAGAGAGCTCTCTCTCGTGGTGCTGTGGACTGTGAAGATGAGGTGGGAGCTGGACAGTCTGGGCAGTGACGGTGGCCACCCACCGTGCTCAGTGTCCATGCCCTGCTTGCTCAGACCTGTCAGTGGCTCTTCAGGCAGGTTCAGATTTTGTCTGGCCATATGAGAAGGGAACGCAGGTAGGTGGGGCTGGGCTCCAGGAACTGTTCTAACCATGGTCCAGGGGTCTCCCTGGAAGATGGGGCCTGAAAATCACGGGGGTGGGGGTCATAGTGAGCAGAATTTGTTCTTTTCTAGGCGAGCCTGGTGGCTAACAGACAAGGGGGCACTTCCGGCAGCAGTGCATCCTCACAGGCCCCCGGCCAGGCCTCCTCGGTGAGTGGGGTGTGGGAGTGCCAGGCGGAGTCCACATCTGTGGACCAGTTCCTGCCTCTTTGCTCAGGCTCCTGAGCTCCTAGACTCAGTTATGGAGAATCTTTAGCCATGTGGAGTCATGGCTAGAATCTGTTGCTGTTGCCAAGAGAAAAAAGGTGTAGAACTCTTTCCAACTCTTGTGTTAACTTGATCCTCTTTCTGGTGCCAAGGCTCTGGCTTGGTCAGTGCTTTCCCCGACCTTGTTCTCTATGCAGTTAGCACCTTGTACAGTGATAGGGCGGCACAAGAGGGCGGGAGACAGCCCTAAAGAATCATGGAAAAGAGACAGGGGAGGGCAAGAACTGGAGAAGGGGACCTCCATTCACCCCAGGGCCCCTTGTTTGCTATTGTGCTTGTCTCTCTCATCAGCTCAATCTGGCAGCCTCCCCTGCTGCAGCCCAGCTCATCAATCGGGCACAGAGTGTCAACTCTGCTGCTGCCTCAGGCCTCGCCCAGCAAGCTGTGCTCTTGGGAAACACATCCTCCCCGGCCCTGACTGCAAGCCAAGCACAGATGTATCTCAGAGCACAGATGGTAAGTACGCACAACCTGAGCAGGCTCCCGGGGCCTGGGGGTGCTGACAGGAAGGCGGGAACTAAGAGATTAGCAGGGGAGGGGGAATCCCTGGAGGCCAGAAGCAAGAGGAAGAGGGTGGGGCAAACAGGGTGGGCCCAGAAGGCTAAGTGGGAGGCCTTGGGACTCAAGGGAGAATTGGACCCCAGATGAGCCAGAGAACGTCACTCAGGATGCCCCCCCCCTCCCCCCCGGCTCCTGGAGTGAAGCTGATCCCTCTCTTTCTTGGTAACTAATCCTCAAAATTAACTTGGTAAACAATGCAAGGCCTATACCCAGATGGCGCCTAGACACACAGACTCTAGCACTCTACAGAAATTGGCTGTCCCCCATGACAGTCCTGGCAGAAACTGGCCGTCTCTAGCTCGGGGGTCACAGGGGCTGCCTTGCGACCAAGGGGCAAAACTTCGGAGCCTGTTGCGGCTGCTCTCCCAGCTGGGCTTCCTAATACTCTTGGCCAGGTGAGCATGCTTGTGCCTGACATACCCCGGCTGACACTAACCTGCCCAGACTCTCCCCTTTGCATCTGCCTGAAGGGCTCCAAGAGCCCTCAGGAACCCGACAGACATCTAAGAGGCAGAGTTCCCGGGGATGACAGCAGCGCTCTCCCGAGGAGGAGTAACATGAAGCCACGTTGCCCTCTGATCAGAGTGCACGTCACCTTCCCCGTGCTGGAGCACAAGTTCCCCCTGAGGAGAGTGCAGTTCTGCCCTACTGTTGCTCCCTGGCCAGAACTTCAGACGTGGAGATTCTCTGGTCTTCTCTTTCCGCCTCTGAGATAGCCATTGGAGCAGCAGCTCCATTCCAGGAATGCTTCATGAATGCAGCACATGACAGAGTTCCATTTCCTCAGCCAACTGATGGCCACACTTCACCTGTCTCCATGTTCTGCTCAATGTTCCCAAATGGGTCCCAATGCCTGTTTGCAGCCTCCTCAAAAGCAAGGCATGCACCTGCAGGGAACAAGTGGGGTGTATCACCACAGCACTGCCGGGGCCGCAGACCAGCCAGTCCACACGCGTGCAGAGATAGATCCACACCGAGGTCAAAGTGCCGGGCAGGGAAGGGCTCATCACTGCGCCCCCCAGACAAGATGCAAACCCTGTAATCCAAGCCATCTGCTTCCCCTGCTCTTGCTGCCTCTAGGCCCCATGAGTCAAAACTTGATTAGAAAGTGACCAGAAGGATACATGAGGTCTGATCCCCTCTGGAGGAGAGTCTTATTCTGACCTCACCTCAGGGCAGAGGGAGGTTAGACATGGAAATGAGCCTCTGGCATCTGTTCAAGGTTTCTGCGCACCAGGATGCTGAGGGGACTTTGACTTCAGGGAACACCAGCCCCCTCCAAATGTTATCCTCCCAGAGGGGCCCTCCACTCTCTCTACCCTCTTGAGAATCTCAGGGTGTCCCTGGGCCTCCTGCCCTTTCACAGCTCCCTCTCCTATTTGCCAAGTCCTCACATCTGCTCCCTTGCCCAGATGTCCTGCCGCGGCTGAGCACACATTGGGCAGGTAAAAGGTACCTGTCTCCTGTGATCCTAGGCCCAGCCGGGCCACCTGGTGCAGGTAGCTAGGAGCCTGGCATGGTGTTCCTTTGTTCCCTCAGCTCATCTTCACGCCCACGGCCACTGTCGCTACTGTGCAGCCTGAGCTCGGCACTGGCTCCCCCGCCCGGCCCCCCACCCCGGCCCAGGTGAGGATCCCGTGTTCGTGGGAGATGGAGGGAGGAGCCGGGGATGGGCAGCCCTGGAGGAGCTGGATCTTGGGAGCAGTGGGGCTCTTCCGGGAAGCAGCTGGAGTGCAGTGCTCCCAGCACTCTTAGTGCTCATGAAGACAGCCTCACCTCCTGACTCTGTTTTGAACCCTCAAATATAGATGGTCAGAGGGCTTGTGCTGAGGCTTTCGTCCCTTACAGTTTCCAGGATAACTTGCTTTGTGTGCCAGTGCTGCTTAGACTTGGGAAAAGACCGAGAAGAGCGAGCACGGACAAGTACTGGGCTCCTGCCTTCTGCACACAGATGCTGGCAGAGCTAGGAGGAGCCTGTGTGCAGCTCAGAACAGAAGCCTCGCCCCTAGCGCCTATCTCCCCACCCCATCTCCATAATGGGTAAAGGCCTAGAAGCCGTTATCAAAAGTCTGGCACAATCTCAGTATGTCCAGCAGAGGGCACCAGAGACCAGGCTGAAGCACATGACTTAACCCGATTCTTGGATAAGATAATCCTTGCCTCATAGCCTGGCATGTTGCTTTCCTTTCATTCTGTGCTGGCTTTTTCCATAGCATGCTCCAGTCTGGGTGGTATGCATCCAATCCTGATAGAGTGGGGAAGAAGGGAAGGTAATAGAAGGAAAAGATCTGGACTCCCCTCCCCTGTCTGCCATGAGACAGCCTCAGAATTCTATTCCTTCTGCTACTGGATCCTAGCACAAGACATCTTTCTTGTCCTCATTACAGAATTACAGACTCCACCTGCTTCCAGTTCCTCTCTCTCTCCCTCTCTCTCTCCTTCTACCTGTCTCCTTTTATAACCCTCCCTGCTGTTTGCTCCATCCTAGGTCCACCCCTAAACCTTCCTCTCTTGGTCATGTGTGGGTGCTGCTCTGTCCTCATTTGCAGGACTTCATAGTCCCCTCGCTTTCAGGTACAGAATCTGACCCTACGAACCCAGCAGACTCCAGCCTCAGCGGCCTCGGTCCCTACCCCGACTCATCCTGTGCTACCCAGCTTGGCTCTGAAATCCACGCCCAGCAGTAGCCAGCCTCCGCCTGCCCCGTCTCAGAGCAGAAACACCACTCAGGGCTCCCCTGCAGATGCCAAGCCTGGTATAACTGACAGTGTGGTAGAGTCACTGAAGAAAGGAGATAACAACAGCAGTCTGCCAGGTGGCATGGAGGGCCGGGCCGGACTCAGTCGGGCAGTTCCTGCTGTGGCTACCCACCCCCTCATTGCACCAGGTAAGGACCCAGGAGAAGAAATCAGAGCTGTGGGTCAGGAGGTGTTTCCAAGTTTTTCTTTAAGCGTGGGGAGTTTGCTGGCTCCCCATCCGTTCCATGCTTGGTCTGACTGGAAGAAAGGAAGCCACAAGGGTAGAAATAAGCAATCTTTCTTTCCAGTGGTACAACCATAGATCTTGGAGCCAGTCATAGTTCTTAGCTGTGAGTGGGTGGAGGTTGGTGGTTGGATTATTTTTGAAATTCCCTGAGTCAGGGAAAGGGACAGAAGCTGGCCAGAGTATGTGAGGACCACCCAGGTTGCTGGGAAGCAGGAAGCTCGTTTTCTCTTTCTTCAGCAGATGTTAGCAGACTAACATTTGCCAGGCCACTGCTGCAGCCACAACTTCTGCATATGCAAAGACCAGCGAGCTCGAAGAGAGCACAAATGGGTACCAGGCAGCACCTAGCCGGTGCCGGTCCACATTGAGCCTCAGCTCTGTAGGAGTAGGAAGGAGTCACCTGGGCTGGAGGAGAGGAGAGGAGCCAGGAAAGGCTTGCTGGAGAGCCCCACACTTTTGAAACTAGATTAGAAAACAAATTAACCAATTTCTTGTGAGGCACATCTGCAAGCTGGCTGAATCGGTGGCCCTGACTAGGCTACCAGCTGGATCATCCCTGGCTAGGCTACCGGTTGAATCTGTGTCCCTGGCTAGACTACATCCTGCCTGTTAGATTTTTCCCAGCATTGCCAGTATAGGCGGTTTTACTGGAAAAATCTGCCAAGGGCCCTGGAAGCCAGACTTATCAATCGAAGGAAGCAGAGCAAGCTGTTCTCCCATGGGAGTCGAGGCAGGACCATATGGCTTCATTTAAGGAGATATCCCTCTGGTCACTTCTCTGGGAAAGCCGCTAGCCCTCGTCCTCGGCCAGCCCATTCAGTAATCCAGCTGAACCCCATGGTCTTTGACTTTTTCTTGGGAGCTTGCTGTGTGCTTGTTACTAGTTAAAACCCAAAACAGTTGAGGTTGAGATGTAGCTCCATGCTAGAATACATGAGGCCCTGGGTTCTAATCCCAGCACCACCAAAAAAGAAGTCAAAGTATGATTTCTTACCTAAGGGAGTGTATAGTCAGCAAGAGGAAACCAGATGTGTAAGCAAAGCTCCCCAGTTTCTTAAGCCAGTTGTTGGTACCACAGGGCATAGGTGGCCAACTCACTGTGAGGCAGGATGGGTCGGAGGTGCTGTCTCTCAGAGGAAGTGGCCCTTGGGTCTTTTTTGTATAGCCCAGGCTGCTTTGACTTCCCTGTCCTGTCTGGGTTTCACAAGTGTTGGGATAAGGGTGCCCGCTGCCACCACCAGCTGGCACCCATGTGCCTCAGAGCTCAAACAGTAACCCAGAAGACAAAGTAGGGGAAGGTGTCCCAGACAGACAGAAGGAAGCACCAGCCAGGCACATGTGCATGGCACCATTCATTCACTCGTGAATCTCAGCACGCAGGACAAGTACTTTCGTAGTGCTCGTTGTTGACCGGAGGAAGACATGTCCTACGGAAGCCCAGGGATTCCAATCTTCCTCAGTGCCTCACACTGTTTGATTCAGAGTCTGCCCCAGCCTTGTCCTTCGTAGAAAAAAAAAAAGGGGGGGGGGGCTCTGGAGGGGAAAGACTAGGGTATTTCATGTATGCAGAGAACTCGAGCCATATCGGAGCAACATCAGCACCCAGGACTGCCTGAGAATCCCATTCTTACCATCAAAGCATAGTTTCCCTCTAAATCTAAGCCAGCTCCTAAATTCTATGAACTGTTAAGAAGAAAAGGAAGAAGAGAAGGAGGAAGAGGAGGAGATAGTGAAAAGATGGGCTGGAGAGATGACTCAGGGGCTAAACTCCTGCCTTGAGAGCAAGAAGTCCTGAGTTCAAGTCCAGATCCCATGTAAAATGTCAAGCAAAAATGGCAATGGCCTGCGCGTTCGACCCTGAAAGGCAGAGCCTGGGAAACTCCAAAGCAAAGCAAAGAGAAGCTAGAACAATCCAGGATGATTCCCCAAATCACCCTTAGGCCTCCATGGGCACTCACAGTGCTCTCCGATGTACACAGACACACCTAGAGAGACACATGCACATAAACAGACACCCCCCCCCAAAAAAAAAGTGAAAAGAAAGAACTTCTGAGTTTTTCCTTAGACTGCTGGCATCCCAGAGGGTCTCCAGAGACCTGAAGAAAGAGGGGGCCAGCACTCAGGGACAAGCCACGCTGTGCTGGCAACATGCTAGGAGATTTGTACACACCACCTCTCTGTGCCTTTGAGAGAGCCTTGGAAGCTAGGCATGTTTTTCTATTTTACAGACAAAATTGAGGCTCTGGGAGGTTGCTCCACACAGCCCTCTAGGTGGCCAAGCCTGTCAGTGACAGGACTGAGGTCCAGCCCAGCCAGGGGACTCAGCCCGTGGCTTCCATCATCAGGCCAAGCATGGTGCTCAGGAACTCAGGATCTCACCACTCCTGTTCCCAGCCTAAAGCTCAGAGACCTGGGGGTGCCAAGATTGTTGGGGGCTTGCATAGCCAGGTGGTCCACTCTCCCCTCCTAAGCTCCAGAAAGATAAACACTAGTGAATGACAGGTGTACGGGTCAGGGGCCTAGGTGTGGCCCAAGACTGACAGTGTAGACAGTGTGCAAAGCACAGACCAGGGGTCCCACAGAACTTTCTGTGGAGCAGCTGTGTGCTGAGGACTACAAAGACCCTCTCCCCAGAGACACAGATCATTGTTTCTGCCTCCTACACGGGCTGGTCTTCCTTTCTTCCCCACCCTTTCACCTCGGCAAGCCCTTGGTTCCTTTCCTGACTCCCACCTCCCAAAAGGAAGGCAGCTGGGGGAAGCTTAGGAGCCCCAAGGCCTCTCAGGCCTGTGAAACAAAGAGACTGAAATAATTCTCTCGACCTGCTGGGGGGGTGGGCTGCACCTGTCAGGCTCCACAGTCCCCCAGGCGGAGGTGAGTGCTGGCCTCCTGCCCAGCCTACCCACTGTGTGCAAGAGAGAGATGAAAGAGGAAGGGAGGGGGCAGACAAGCTTGAGAGAGAAAGAGAGAGAGAGAGAGAGAGAGGCGTACAAAGAGTCTGTTTTGTTTGTTATGGGAGCATTTCTTTTTCGAGCTATCTGGCTGCCCCCAGGGGAAGGTAGCCAGCCAGACTTTGGGGTGGGGAGCAGGGAGAGGGGGCAGAGAGGAACGTATCTTCCTGGGGATGTTTCCTCCCAGAGGCAAGCCCTCCTGCCCCAGCTGGGACTGCTCCCACTGACAGCTGTTTGGGGGCAAAGCCCCTCCCCCATGGTAAGCTCCCTGCTGGTCCTGCTCCTGTCGCCGTGGCAACCAGCTTCTTTAGGCTGTGCAAATAGAAAAGGTCCCTTATGCCCTGCAAGGGGGTGGGATGGGGGAGGGGAACCAGGGAGGAGAGAGCTGAGCCTAAGAGGTTGGGCTTTGGAGGGGGAAGGCAAAGGGTCTGCCCTTGCCCTTCTCGGGGCTGGGAGAACTGGACCACGGAGGGCAGAAGAGGGCAGGCAGCGAGGGTCCCATGGGCCTGGCTCCCAGGGAAGCCGAGTTCTTAAGGGAGCTGGGACATAGCTCCAACTTGGTTCTTGGAGTCCTCATTCTAGACGCTAAGCTCCGGGCTCTGGGTGACACTCAGGCCCAAAGGTGAGGAGAAAGTTGCTGACCGGGAGGGGGATGCTGTGATAAAAGGGAGTTGTTGGGTCACTGAAAATTCTGGGCCCTTTTCCCCCAGTCTTGCCGCCAAATGCCAAAGCCTTTGTTCATGTCCTCAACAGGCCTCAGGTCTCTGCTGAGAGAGAGAATTCTGTACGGCCTGCCACATTGCCGCTTTGTTTTTTGTTTTTTAATAATCACAGAGCGGGTTTGTGTCAGAAAGCAGAGATTTCCATTCGTGATAGGCTGGGCAATATGATGCTTGCTGGTTCCAAGATTCTGGAGAATTGTACTGCCCTCCCAAAGCAGCTGCTAAACTCCTGAGGGTGCCCAGGGCACAGCCAGGCATGCAGATAGACCTGTTATAGCTGTAAATCGATGTCCCCGGCAATGTTGATATTAGAATCATGGAATCAGCAGTGAAAGTGACTTTGGCTACTCACAGTAGGAGCACATTAGATGGTGAAGAATCTTAAAACCTGGGGATGGGGTGGGGAGTCCAGAACATGTAGGTTATCACTGAAAGAGTCTGTGTGTGTTATCTTTCATACACACATGTGTATGTGCACGTGCGCATGTGTATGTGTATATATGTATGTGGGGGTGTCTGTGGCTCAGGAAAAGAGAAACCAGCTGCAGTCCACAAAGGACCCCAGAATTGTGGAGCATTTCTTCTTTTCTTTCCTGTGCTTTTTCCCTTTGGTTTCAAGCTCCCTACTTCCCTAGATGCTGCCAGCCCAACAAAAAGCCTCCATCCGCCGAGCCACCGTGCTCCGGGGCCTGTTCTAACGCTTCAGACGCGGATCTCGCTTAACCCCAGCAGTGCGTATTCCATTTCACAAATGAAAAAGACCTGGCTCCTGGGGAGAATGAACTACGGCTCTTTAATTGTTCAGTGCTGCTCAAGAAATACTCATTTGGCTCCTATTTTACGTCAACCATTATGCCCAGCTACGGGGGTTTCAGAGATGAACAAGAGCTGAAATTCTATTAGGGGGCGTGGAAACTGGAGCCGTGCTTTGAAAATGAATCCATTTGCAAAAGCGGAACAGGAGGGCTGTCTCAGCCAGCTCTGGGGAGCACCTGAGTCCACAGCGGCCTCGTGCACTGTGGTCTGTGCGCGTGGGGAAGTATCTGGTCCTTCTGCCTTTCCCGGGCCCTTCCAAGGGTCTCCTGGGCCCTGGGCTCCATCACATATGCCTGCTAAGGCTTCTCCTTGTGCATCTGCCCCTGCTTTCTGCTGCTCCTCTCGCTGATTCCAGCTTCAGTGACATATTCCCTCTTGAATCTTACTCTACCTGCAGCAAACTTCCACTCGCCGGAGTTATAAATGAAGCAGAAAGACAACCCATAGGGTTTTCTTCTACCAAGAGGCTGCTGACCACTGTCCCCAGCAACAAGGTCAGCCTGTGCCGAGGGCTCATGGGCTCAGTGGTCTCTGGACCACTTCCCTTGTCCAGGGAGGCAGAAAGTCCTAGCAGGAAAAGTAGGGGCTTCAGCATTAGACTTGTTTCAGGATCCTTGTTTTATTACTGGTTGGTTGGTTTAATGCTCATGACCAGATCAAATGGCTTAATCTGTTCAGTTTCCTCTTCTTCATTTAATTTTTTTGTTCATTTGTGAGAACGAGAGCACGACTCAGGTGTGGAGGTTGGAGGTCAGCTCTCTCCTTCCACCAGGTGGGCTCCAAGGATTGGCCCAAGGTGGCCAGCTCTGCATGCAGGTCCCTTTACACACCGAGCCATCTCACTGACGTCATCTTTAAATCAGAGGTGGTCACATTGCCCAGTGGATGAATGGGCGGCCTGCCGCGGTGACCCCTGCTGAGGAGGCTCTGCAGTTGTTCCCTGCTTTCCCGCCATCCTGTGTCCACTCCTCTAAACCACACCACTTGTTGCCGGCTTCTGGCGATATGACTTCTGGACCCACTTCCTTCTTTGCTCAGGGACAGCCAACGGGGTGAAGCTTAGCTGAACTGTGGGGGGCAGCTCACCCATGGCTGCTTCAGGGCTCTCCCCAAATACTATGCTACCTCCTACCTCTTCAGAAGCCTTCGGTGCATCTCTGCTCCCTAACTGATTGGGCAGAAGGCCTAGCTCGCTGCAGGACCCACTACATGACATGCTGACAACCGACTGACTGACTGACTTGACTTTGACTGTGGAATGTTCGAGACTCTGTCATGCCCACATACCACCCTGCTTTCAATGGCTTTCTTCTCCTGACCCTCTGCTACAGCCAAGCAAACATGCTGTCTTCTCCAGCTCCCATTCCTTTACATCTGACATGTTTGTCCTGCACATTCTACTTCCTCTGTTATCTGTCCATCCAAGGTCATCCCCAAAGTACCAGCAGTCCTCAGTGAGCACTTGTGGGCTTGCGTTCACATGTGCTTGCTGACATGTTATTTGGTTTTTTGGTATGCAAAACATCACCCTCATCTGTCAACCTCAACCTTTGTCATGAGAACTGATTCTCAGTTCTTGGTTGTAAATTGAGGGCACTGCTTACTGTTAGGCCTACTATGAGGAGTAAATGAGGTTCAGTCTAAACATCTCTTAAGACATTCAAGGACACAGGCAAATAGCAGATGGCATTTTAAGAATAGCTACCACCTTCTAGCATCTGCCAGGTGCCAGGCATTGAGCAAAGGCAGTGACCCTTTTGTGGCTTAAACATAGTTAAATTTTTTTCTCTTTCTCTCTTTTTTATAATATTAAATTTGATAGGTGTTATCATGGACAGAATAGAAAGTCAAGGTCCAGAGAAGTTAACCAGTTTAACTAAGGTTGCACAGTCTATTGATAGCAGAGTCAGAATTCCATCCAGGCCTGTCTGACTCAAAACCCATGTCCTACCGTGCGTCCTTCTGCTAAGGGCAAGGTGGAGCAAGTGGTGTCAGACTCTCTTTTAATGCTCCACACTGCTCATCCTGTGCATGAGGTGGTCTCACCAGGTAGCTGTCAAGCAGGCCCAAAGACACGATGGCTCAGGAGGCCCACCAGCAAGTGCCCTTTAGGTGACAAGCTTGGGTCCCTCTTCCAGGGACCTCTCCCTGCATTCTCCATCCCAAACGTCTGCTGACCCAAAGAACAACCCAAGCATGAGTTCAAATAGGACCTCAACCTCAGTCCCCATCACTCCTGAAGCCAGATCACACAAGCCATCTTGAGAGAGGAGCAATCTGGAAGTACCTCCTGTTCGGGCCCATTTCCTGTATTCTCTCTGGGCTTCAACTATAGAGGTGTGCTACAGGCCTCTCTACCACAATACTACGACTAAGCTGCCTGCATGCTGATCATTTTGACTTGCTTTTCCATCTTTGTGTGTATGTGTGTATAGGGCGCATGCATATGCATATATGCATTTTTGCATATAGTGGGCATGTGTGTGTATGGGGGGTATGCACATGTGGTACTGTGTGAAAGGCCAAAGGTGATATCATCCTCAATCACTCCCCTACCTTGCAGTTTGAGACTGAGTCTCTAAACTCAAAGTGTGCAAGTATTAGGGGTAGTCTGACTAGGCAGTTTGTTCTGAAGGTTCCCAGGCTCTGCCTTCTGGTCTGGAATTATAGACCAGTGAATCAGAACTTGGGTCTTTTTACATCCATTGCAAGCACTTTGACAGCTGGGCCATCTCGTCAGCCTGATTGGGCATCTTTCTAAGACTGAATCATTCTCCACCCATCCTCTGGGATGCTTTCCCTACCCTTCTTCCAAAATCAGATCCTCTTGCCAGTGTTCTCAATAGTCATTTCTTGTCTATCCTAATATTTACCAAGCTGTGTTAAGAGTCTCTGTCTACCATCTGTCTTTAATAGACTGTCATCCTAGGAACCATGTGTTTGATAGCGTGGTGCTCTTAGTAGGTACTTAGTAAACACTTGTTGAGTGAATCATGGTTGAAAGTATTCATTAACTTTCTAAATCTAGAAGAGCAGTGATTATTTGAGAGAGAGAGACTCTCTGTCTGTCTTCTACAGGCATCCTCCCATACTCAAGTAACTTCAATCAAGTCCGGTTAATCACAGTGGACAGCTAGAAAAGTAAGGAAAACATGCCAATCTGCAACCCAGAAGTGGGAGTCCATAGACTTTGAGCATTTCTCAGGTGGTGCCCTGTCTCTGGCACACTCGGAGACTTGAAGTCAACAGAGAATTGTTGGTATCTCCTCACAGTGGGTACAGCAGGGGACACCAGTGAGTTTTCATAGTCAGTCCTCCTGCCCAGGAAATATTAGTCCTCTACCTATTCTCAGCCCATGGATTCGAAGGCAATGAATTGACCTCCCTCACTATTATGGAAAGAATTGATCAGGTCCTAAGTTGTGGTTGAGGTCTCATGGAGCCAACCTCTTGGAAGCAGGTCCTTGGGAAGAAAAGACAGGTCCAGAGAGGTGTCTGCATGCTGCTATATTAAAAGAGGGAGCTTCGTTCCTTGCTATAGGGAGTAGGGCTTGGCCTCTTCAACCTCATGGCTTCAGTAGGGAATACCCTCCTTCATTGCCCCCACATACACACTTTGCTAGGAAAGCATGAAGGATGGAGGAATGAGCTGATCTTCACGTGATTGGCAACAAACATTGCCCGAGCATCCAGGCACATGCATGTTCTGTGGGACAGCACAGAAGGCGAACAAAACACATCTTTTAAAATTAGATCTTTTCAATTAATACAAAACATATCTCTAGTTAGAAAGATAGGATGTGTGCATATGAGAGTATCCCCCAAATTTTCATCTAGCCCAAGATACCTTTGCCTAAAGTGGCACCATCATTAACTCTAACCTCGCAAATCAATTGCAGTGTGCATCCCAGTTCCAAAGATGATAAAAATGGCAAGGAGTAACTAGTGTTTAAGAAGAAAACACACTGGGAGACAGCACGGTCAGTAAGTAGCTTCTTATAGCAGAAGGTTGAGAAGGCTGAGGTTTGGAAGTTGACTTCAATTGACAGATGAGGGAGTGCCTTACTTTATAAAAATTGTTCCCAAATGCTAATACCTAAGCAAATAAGAGAAGAACCTATTTTTTTTAAAGTCAGGCATGGTGGCATGTGCTTACCATCTCAGTGCTTCCAGACAGAGAAAGGCTGATCCCGGGTCTCATGGGCCAGAAAGTCTAGCCTACGGTAAGCTTCAGATCAATGAGAGACCCTGTCTTATGAAAGAAGGTTGACGGCTTCTGAGGTAAGATACCAAGGTTGTTTTCTGACTTCCACATGCATGTACACACACATACACACACAAAGAATCATTGAGAAAAGCCTAAGAGGATATATATTGTGTCACAAATGGTTCTAATACCCAAAACCGAGGATAAATGCAAACAAAGAAAACAGCCTGATCGGAAGACCTTCACCCACAGGTTATTGAAACGGGGGAGGGTGTTCCAGCAAATGGAAGCATTGCAGCTGAGACCACAAAGGCCCCAAAGAGACACACGGCTTGTGGCAGAATGAGTGAGTCCATCGCGAGGAATGCGGATGCGTGCAGGACAGTTCTGAGCACGGGTGGAACAGGCGCCAGACTCCCCAGGAAGTCAGCGTGGGAGAAGCAAAGCGGTCTGCGGAATTCCACCTGTCACCCACACTTTGACCCTGAAAAGAATCAGTTCTGTGGGGCAAATATATCTCACAATGGCTTCTACCATGTTCCCATGTATCTGTTCAGCAGTACCAGTTGAGCATTTAGTACATTCAAAGTACATTGGAAGAAACAAGTAGATGTATCAATTCTGCCTACTAAAGGAGATAAGTTAAATTTATTAAAACAGCTAGAAATAGGTATCATCCTTCCCCCCATCTCGAAGGTTTACACAGAGGTTTAGTAACCGACCTAGTATACCACAGCTTGTAAGCAGCAGAGCTGGGATTGAAAGCCAGACATTTTGACCCAAGAGCTCCCACTGACTACGGGGGACACTGAGTCTCTGGGCCCTACAGAGCAGTTCAGAGAAAAAGGGTTTTGGTGGCTGTACGGGTCAAGGAAAGACGGCAAGCCTTTGATCTCTGGCACTTCAGCCATCACGAGGGAAAAGCAGGGGACAGTGAATGTTAAAGAAATAATAACGAAAAGTTAGTTCATGTTAAAAGACATCTTGAATACCTGGGACTTTGGTCAAGACCAGCGCTGGCTGGTTTTCAGCAGTGGCTCATGTTGGTACACTAAGATGATTAAACAAACTATCCATAAGATGGACTGTAGCAGGATAAAACTGGAATAAGGGAGACCAGCTAGAAAATCGTGACAGTGTTCTAGAAAATGAACTTTTGACCCATGATAACACTGCAGTTAAATCATGGTCTTTGCTTTTTATGATCTTCAAAAGGTTAATGATGTACATTCCCAAAAAATGTGTGTGTGTGTGGTGAAATTTGTGTATGTGTGTGGTGGCATATATTTGTGTATGTGTGTATATGTGTATTAGTGTGTGCGTGTGTGTGAGAGTATGATGTACATTTGTGAATTGTGTATGTGTGTGTGGTGTACATTTGTGTATGTGTGGGTGTGTGAGAAAGTGTGTATGTGTGCAGTGTATATTTGTTTATGTGTGTGTGAGTGTGTGGTGTACATTTGTGTATGTGTGTGAGAGAGTGTGTAGTGTATATTTGTGTATGTGTATGTATGTGTGTGGTATACATTTGTGTATTGTGTGGTATACATTTGTGTATGTGTGGTGTACATTTGCGTATGTGTGTGTGAGAGAGTGTGGTGTATATTTGCGTATGTGTGTGTATGTATGTGAGTGTGTGGTATATATTTGTGTATGTGTTTGTGCAAGAGCGTGTGTGTGTGTGGTGTACATTTGTGTGTGTGTGTGTGTCTAAGCATGCTCACCCTGCATGCAGTTATGAAAGCCAGCGGTGTCTTTCCTCTATTGCTGTCAACCTTACTATTTGAGAACAGTGTCACTGCTAGATTAGCAGCCAAGGAGCTCTTGGAATCTGTCCGTCTCTGCTGCCCAGCATTGGAGTTACAGGCGTGTGCCACCATGCCCAGCATTCATGTGCTGATGGAGATCCGAACTCAGGTCTTCAGGCTTGCACAGCAAGCACTTTACCCGCTGAGCCATCTCCCCTTGACCTTTGAATATTGAAACTGTGCGCTTTATTTAAACCTTACAAGCTTTCGCTCCAGCTTAGGTGTACAGCGACACCATTTTCTCTGTGTCAATTGTAAAGCGAGTAGCACAGTCTGAGGGAAAGGCTGCAGTAGGGGGAAGTGCAGGTAGGAAGCCAGAAAGCCAGCATTTCCCTTCCCAAATCTTGTGTCGTGGTAGCTTTCCATCTCCACGGAAAATGGCCGAGATAATTAGTTTATACAGAGAAAAGCTCCACAGCTTTGCAGGTCCCAGCCGTGACGAGGTGGCCGTGGTGCTCTGGACCTGTGGTGGGGCAGCACGCCATCCTGGGAACACATGGAAGAGCAACGCCACTTACTCCTGGCCAGGGACCGAGAGCAGCGAGAGGCGGCAGTCACACAAGCCTCTTCTAAGACTCACACCCCCAGTGGCATAAAGATCTGATTGAGGACCAAGCCAGCACATGGCTCTGGGAGAGCCTCAAGAATCGAAATATAGTATTTGGTAAAAGATACACTTGTTGCCCCTCTTTCTGCCCTGTAAGCTTAGAATCTTTTTCCTCTCATTCTTCTTCTAATGATTTATAAATCCCTGAGTTTTAAAGCCATTTTTCTCAGCCAGCAAGATAGCTCAGTAGGAAAGGTGCTTCATTGCAAACCTGGTGACCTGAACTTGATCCCTGGAAGCCCACATGGTAGAAGGAGAGAACTGACTTCCAAAAGATGCCCTCTGACCTTCACTCATGTGCCGTGGCATGCATCATGGCATGCATATGTTCTCTTTCTTTTTCTCTCATAAATGTTAAGTAAATTTCCCTGGCGTAACCACCCATCAAGTTGAGCTAGAAAGTGACGTCTAGCTTGGATCTCAGTTACACTGACAAGCACCTTTGTCTCGAACCATGTGACCAGCAGGGGGTGGGACATTGCCGTGACGCTCTCAGCACCCCTGACCTGGACTGTCCCTAGTCCTCCCCTGGATGGACAGCCCTTAGGGTGACTGGCCAGGGTGCCAGTTGTGTTTCCAGCCACAGAGCCCTTTCTCTACAGATGGTTTTGGCCTCTGCGGCCCCTCAGGACACCACACGGTCTCTCCCAAGTACATTGCCAAGATTGTCTTTATTCTTTCAGTTGTTTTCCTTTCAATTTAATTCTTAGACAGTTTCATACATGTATACAATGGATTTATCATTTCCACCTTTTATTACCTGAGCCCATCCCCACTTCTCCCACTGAAAACTTCTTCCCAGCCAGTCTCCTTCCTATTTTCACTTTTTTTTGTGCATAGCCCACTGAGTTTCATATGGGTTATCTTCAGTAGCAAGTGCTTGGGCTCTGAGTGGAGCAGGAACGATGTACGTGTACCACTGAAGAAAGTGGCTCCCCTTCCCACTACTAGTGTAAGTCATCAGTAGTCTGTCAGGGAGGTATGGTGTCTTCCCCTTTCCACCGTGAACTGTCACAGGCACATCACATGCAGGTCTTGTGGAGGTACACACACAGCCACTATGAGTTCCTGGCTGCAACCCCCCCCCATCCTGTCCACAAGGCATTGTTCAGCTCTCCTCCCATCCTGTGGCTCTCACAGTCGTAGTATATAAAGGTGGAAAAGGAAATAATCGAGGGAAGGAGTCATCTTTAAAATGCCTGTGGTTAAACTCTGAGCTGTCCAGTGTGGGACTAGAAGACAGGACTTGAACGGGGCCAAGTAAAAACCACCAGATGCTTGCTGGTGATGTTCATAGAGCTCCACCACAGCCTCGGGTCCAGTGTGTTCCCCTTCATACCACACTGATGTCCAAGCTTCCCAGTTCTACACTCAGTACTATCCTTATTCCCTGTGTGTCTGATCACAGTGGCTTGTGCTAACTAATGCCTCTCGTGTCTGCTCTTCCTACTGCTTGGAATTCCACTTTCGGCTATGATGAGATGGTTGTAAACTTGCATGCAAATAGACAAGATTGAAGAAAATGCTCCTCACCCTTTGAAATCTTTCTACCTGTGGCATGGGACTCTCTATACACATTAGTTCGGGCCCCACAATTTGCCTTTATCTCTGGTTGTACAAATCTGTTAGTGAATGTCCTGACGTGGCCCTCTACATCTGTATGACACAGCGTGACACCTCAGCTCTCCGGTTGTGGAAGGCAACATGGAGCTGGACAGATTGAGCTGGATTACTTGGTTCCAAGTCATTACAATATATGATTATACATAATATATGCGTATTCTATATCTCAAGAGCTAAGTACAAAAGGGATACTAATAAGTTATTTTTAAGCTTAGAGAGAGAGAGAGAGCTCTTGACCAGGTATGCACATGCTGTGGCAGCATATGGAAGGTAGTAGACAACGTTCAGAAGTTGGTACTCACCTTCTGTCACTGGACTCTGAGAATGGCGGTCACCAGGTTTGTGCTCAGACACTTTTGCGCACTGAGCCATCTTGCCAGCTGAGCAATGAGAGTTGTTACCTTGAACAATCAGCCTGCTGAAAGATGAAGACAGGGAGGAGCAGAGCCCAGGACTGGGGAGCCATTTGTGTCTGGGCAAGAGAAGGCTTCAGCCATGCCACCGTCTAACCTGGTCTCTCCCCCTGTAGCTTATGCCCAGCTGCAGCCACACCCGCTCCTCCCACAGTCTTCATCAAAGCACCTGCAGCCCCAGTTTGTGATCCAGCAGCAGCCGCAACCGCAGCAGCAGCAGCAGCAGCAGCCACCGCCACAGCCCCCACCATCACGGCCTGTGCCCCAAATCCAGTCCCAACCTCAGCTTGCCTCAGTCCCCCCAAGCTTGGGCCTACAGTCTAGCTCAGAAGTCCACGCCATGCCACTAGGTCCAGCCACAACCACCCTGCCGCTTCAGTGCCCTGCTCCCCATCTGCACAAGCCAGCTGGCAGCCAGCAATGCCACCCTCCCACGCCAGACTCTGGGTCTCAGAATGGACATCCTGAGGGTGCGCCCCACACCCCCCAGCGCAGGTTCCAGCACACCTCGGCTGTCATCTTACAATTGCAGCCTGCGTCGCCGGTGGTAAGCTGATGCCAAGGGTACAGGGAAGGGTGGGGAGAGCACAACTCGGGGAGTCCTGCATTCTGACTTGGGTATGGCTGTGGGCATTCCAAGAAAGAAGGAGAAGGCTCTCCTTGATGTGGGGATGGCTTGATCTTATATCCTTGCCTGCTGCCTGAGCTCCACAGAAACTGGGGCAGCGTCCAAGACTGTGGTGGCAATTGATGAGACTGATCTCTCTGTCCCGTCCTTCGACAGCCACAGCAGTGTGCCCCTGATGACTGGAGAGAAGCGGTGCCAGGGGAGAAGAGTGTGCCTGAGGCTCAGCCAGGCCCATCCCCACACCAGCAAGCCATTGTCACTGCCATGCCTGGTGGCCTGCCCGTCCCCAAGAGCCCTATCATTCAGCAGTGCCCAGCTCACGGTATGTAGTGTAGTGGGGACTGTGGGGGAGGGGAGGAAGTCGGCCTTCCCTGCCACATGGCATATGTCACTGGGGCATCTGAAAGGGGAGGACAAATGGCTATAAGTCTAATGAAGCAATGCGGAAGCTGGGGAGCTGGAAGTAGGGGAGGGAAGCGACAGAAGGGCCAGGGATGAAGAAAGGAGACCCAGGGGACACAAGAGCAAAAGGATAAGACAGGAAGAAAAGGAGTCAGGCTTGGGCCCCTATGCCATTGTGTTGGGTGCAGCTCGTGCATATTGGCCCAGGTGAGCATGGAGGCAGGTGTCCAGTCGCCCCGCTGCCCTGCTTCTCTGCTTCACTCAGTATGAGGAGTTCTTGAAACTGGAGATATGGCAAGAGGGCGGCCACTGCTCCAGGAGAAGGGACATGCCTGGGAGGAGCCAGAAGGGGACTCAGCATGAGCTCAGCATGCTGAAAGCACCTTGAGGGAACTGAGCTCAACTCTGAAGCCTCCATCTGTCCACCTGTGAGTGACAAGTGGGCTTCGCTGTGGCCTGGGCTTCAGGAGACCCTGCTGGATCACTCTACCCTGGTGGGAGAGTCACAGTGGTACCTCCGCTTTCTGCGGCGATCCATTCGCTTGCTGTTGGCCTTCTCCTCTCTACTAGTGTGCTTAGCAGTGTTGGCCCAGATCTCGGTGACGTTCACAAGCCAGGGACTGCCAACAGCTCAGAGCGGTAGCTGTGCTCGTGGTGCTAAGTGTGTGCTGAAAGTGAGCGTAGGGAGGCACTGCAGAGGAGCTTGGAAAGTAAAGAAGGCATGAAGGGAAAAATACTTTGGGACAAGGCAGAGTGAGAAGATGCTATGATCTTACCACGGACAGGCGTGAGTTCAAGAGAAAGGAAACAAAAGAATATAGAGAAAGGACTTAGAATGACTGAAAGGCAGGAAGGAGGTCATCCACTCTTTCTGCATGAATGTTTGATGTTCAGTAAGAGGATCAGACTGAAAAGCAGGCCAGGGCTAGAGCGTGGCTCAGTGGTAGAACATGCGCCTGGCATGTGGGGTCCCAGTTCTGCAGAGAGAGAAGGATGCAGCCATTCCATTGTGGAATTGGAATTACGCTTCCAATTAAGCCAAAACCTCCTGTTTGAGACCGTGTGATCCTGCCTTGTGCCTATCTCTTTGTGTTTACAGAGCGTTATGTGTCTAGCAGTGAGAGAAAGAGAGAGTACATTCCTAGCTAAAAATCTGAGATTTTTTTTCATTTCCTCCCATTTGACATGTTGAGACCTCCATTCCCATCATTGCAGCCTATATTCTACCTTAATTTCTTTTATCATTGGGAAGAATACTCTTGGGTCAATGAGCCTTGTGCCCACTTACAGTACAGGAAACTGAGTTTAGTTTGTTTTTCTCTTTCGAGGTTTCTTTTTATGTGATCTGCATCTTGTTAATCTCCAATTTGTACAATTTATATTTTGAATCAAAATACAATTAGTTATATCTGTTTGATGTTCTGTCATGAATTTAACCCAAGTTCCAGCCTACCAAGAAATTAGCTGTAATTAATGTATAGTCATACTTAGTGGACTCTTTGCCAGCCTTTACACAGATTTCTTTCTCAAGTCTGGGCAATGAAATGCAGAGATAGGAACTTTTATCATCCCCATTTTAAAGATGAGAAAATCAAAGCGTGGTAGGGCAGGAATCTCTTATATCTGGATTCTGTTATTCATTATATTGACTCCTCTGCTCAGTTTTGCCAGGTTACATAGTGTGCGTTCATACCATGGCCTTTTGGGTCCATGCACCGTTTCCAGAATGCTGGCAATGAGTACTTTTTGTTCAAGTGTTATTAACCAACAACCCTGGGATGAACTGACATGTTCTCACTTTTTAGATCTTGTCCATAAAGCTCTCAAACTATTTCTGAAATCCATGCAAGGTGACAAGCACAAAGATACCAATATCGTGCTTTCTGTGTGTGCTTGAATGTCCTCAGACCAGTACTGTGGTCTGTGCCCTACCTTCAAGGAGCTTACAGTCTGCTAGAAATATATAGGAAATTATAATGGAAGCTTCAAGTTGGCAAATGCCATGAGAGGAACATAAGTGCTTGAATGTCCTCAGACCAGTACTGTGGTCTGTGCCCTACCTTCAAGGAGCTTACAGTCTGCTAGAAATATATAGGAAATTATAATGGAAGCTTCAAGTTGGCAAATGCCATGAGAGGAACATAAGTACGTGCTTTCCAAGTTAAAAGAAATGTCACTGCTAAGTGGAGGTTATCAGGAGAGATTTCAGGGCAGAAGTGGTCTGCTGTAGAGCCAGGGTTGATACATAAACCACAGCCCCCAATGTACAAACATCACAGCTAATAATGATTGTAACAATCAAATGAATACTACTCCACCTCTGCAAGAGCTCTGCAGAGAGTTCACGAAGTAAGGCTAGATTCATCACAGCTCTTCAGCGTTCACGGTGGACTTCTGCTGGCACACAGCTGCACTCATTCATGAACTCCTGGCAGCTGTCATACTCCATCCACAGTAGGGTCGATGGGACAGAGACCATATGGCTTGCAAAGTCTAAGACATTTCCTCCTTGGCCCCTTTCAAAAGTTTGACAACTGCTGTTTAGCCTAGACCTTGAAGGACCAGTCAGACTTGGACATGTAAAGTTGGGAACGGAGCATTCCCTCCAAGGACCAGTGTAGAGACAGGACATAGGGGTAGGTGGGGGAGAGAAATTGAGTATTCAAACCCCTTGTTGCCTTCATTTATAAGCACAGTGTTAAGTATGAGCATGCAGATGCGGAATGGGTGCAGAGAAGGCAGGAAGATTTGGACAATAAAGAGGAGGAATGAAAGAAAGAGAAAGCAGTAGACACCCAGGAAATGGAAAATATGTGAAGGCGGGAGAGGGGGGAGTGAGAACAGAAACGAATGAAAGGCTGGAATGAACGCCAAATACAAGGGATGGAAAATAATTGGGATAGAAAGAAGAATGGGACGGGCATTGCGGCCATACCCTCAGGGGAGAGTGGAGCCGCAGCACACATCCTTATACTTTATCATAGCTCCCTGAACACAGGGACTTCGCCAGCTCAGTTCTGGTGAAACAGTGTGTTTAGGAAAGAAACTTAACATTTATTGGACTCCCACTGTGCACCGTGCACTGCAAGCAATTTGTAGATTAGTTGACCCTCACATTAAACCTGGTGGGTAGGGATTACGCCTTTTATGGAGGTAAGACTGGGTCCCTTTGGTCATTACTTCACCTCTGATCCTCGCTCCCAGCGGGGAGGATAATGACCACTTGGAGGGTTATTGTGAACAATAAGGGAGCGGGTGCGTGCACTTAGGCCTGACACATACTAACCCTCAATCATTAGGAGGCCTGCCTCCGAGAGACCCCACAGAGAGTGCGCGACCGAGGCTGCAGTCACCGGCCACCCGCCCCCAGGGGCCCCGCGCTGGGAGCCTGCAGGGCGGCCACTGCTCGGGCCTGCGCCGACCTCCGCGGCCCGGAGCCCGCCGAGCCTTCCGGAGAGCGCGGGGCGGGGCTCCGGCGCACAAAGGAAGCGCGCGGCCCGCGGCCGCCCCGCCCCTCCCGCCGCCTCGTCCCGCCCTCGTCCCGCCCCGGCGGAGGCGGCCCCGGAGCCGGTCGGGACGCGCCGCATTGTCTCCGCGGCGCAGCAGCCCTCGAGCGCCAGCCGCGCGCGCAACCCGGCCGCCGCCCGTGTCCTCCGCCCGGCCCCGCGCCCCCCGCCCGGGCCTCGCTCCCCGCTCCCCCGCCGCCCTTTGTCCAGACCGCCGGGCCGCTGCGGTCGGATGCGCCGCGGCAGCCCCGGGCCCCGGCTCGGAGGCTCCCGGCGGAGAGGAGGCGGCCCGCCCGGGCCCGGGATCCCGCGCGACGCGGCGCCGGGCCGTGGGGCTGCGTAGGCTCCGCCCGGCCAGGCCCCGCCGGGCCCTGGACAGGTCAGTGCCGGGGCGGGGAGAGGGCTTGGGGCGCCCGGGCGCCGCCCCGAGCCGCGCACAGAGGCCTGCTCGCCGGGCAGCCGCGGCGCTCGTCCCCTCGGCGCCGGGGAGGTGCCCGCCGCGGCGCCTGGGCTCACCCGGCCCGGGCGGCCGCAGAGGCGCCCGCGGCCTTGCCGGAGAGTCCGGTTCGCTGTCTAATTCAGCCTCGCGAGGTGTTCTCTGTTTCTTGTTTGAATTGGGTGGAAAGGACGAGCCGCTCTGTGCCTGTCCTCTTCCATTTTTAGAAGAGCGTTTTCTCGCGCTTCTGTGCCAGACGACGGTGTGCGGCACTTGGCGGATCTGTACATCAGATCCGGGTCGGTGAGCGCCTCTGTTGAAGGTGGAGGCCCTTCGGACGAGGACGCTTGCCCACCGCCAGGAGCCCTGTGGGTGGCGAAGCTGCCGCCTCGAATCCTAAGGCTCTGGCGCCGGATATTGGACGCAGTTTGTGCCAGTTTGTGAGACCCCTCGCCCTGCCCGGAGAGGTCTCACGAACACTTTCAGTTCCGATCAACTTTCTTTACACTCGTTCCCAGCCTGTTTACCACCTTGTGCTGTCTGCAGAGCTCGGCTCCTTTCTTTTCTGCTCTACAAATCAGTGACAGCCCCCCCCCCGTTTTTCCCGTCCTTGATCCTTAATCCCTTATTAGCATATTAAACCCAGAGAACTCTCCTATGAAGTAAACTACCGACCTAAATCCGCCAGGTGTCCTCAATTTTTCTAGGATGACCCCTGTTTAAACTATCCCATCCTGCTGCCGATGTGATCAGTGTCTTAGTTTGTCTAGAAAGTAATAGTGATTTTCACTGTACCAGACCCCACTGTCTGGCCTTTTCCAGCCGTTTGGCCCTGGGGCATTACCGAGCAATCCAATTATCATTCACCTGGGATTTTTCTTCCCCCTCCCCCGTCAACCCAAATGTTGGGACTGCTGTGATTTCTAGGTCAGCCTGAACATGCAGGCTAAGAAATTCCTTCCTGCTCTCCAGTGTCTGCACACCTCCCCCTCCCCAGGTCTCATTCCCACACAACTGCAGGCTGTGGCAGTACCTGGTGGTCAGCAGAGATACAGCTCTTCACATCATTTTGACCCTAAAATAGAAAGTATTATGTCGGCCATCAGGCAAGAGTTTTTATTTTTAGTCTCAAAATGCCAGCACAGGTAAACAGCTTGGGGTCCCATTCAGTCAGCTTTAGCACACCTCTTTATAGGGACACATCTTTGTTGATGCTTTACCTTAGAAGCCCATGAAGAGTTTCATAAGTGATTTTTTTTTAACACATAGCTCCCAACCTCTTCACACTTTTTGCATCAGCTCACGAACTGTTTTCTGCAATTAATTTCTGCACCTGGGCGCCAGCCCAGCGAGTGGAGATGTCTTGGCTCCTTCACAAGGGCGGCTTGTTTCACAGAGGGTCGGGCAGATGGGGGATGGTGCTATTTTGGCACCTGCCCTTTCCTGGCACTGTCATGTGAGCACTGCTTCCTTGCTCTCTCCCAAGATGTTTCCAGGCTTGTCCATATACACTGCAAAGAATAGAGGGCTTTCCCCTAGCCTCAGTCCTGAGAAAGTGAGTAGTTTCCTAGTACTTCCTGTTCTTGAGGAGCTTCGTGACTGTCTCTCATGTTTTTACTCCCCCCCCCCATAACTGCTCTTCACTGACGTGGCACAGAGGCACCTAGTGAATATTGCTGTGTTATCACGTACCCACCTTCTAAGCTGTTTCCACTTCTGTTTGTGATACTGGATGTGAACTCATGGCCTTTCCCACTTCTCTTCCATGCCCTGGTTTCGTTTTTAATCTGTCTTCATCAAGCATATTTATGAGGCAGAAGCAGTTCTCCTGGCCACAGATTCTTTAGCTGCTCGGCACTCTGCCTGTGCTGAACAGCCTCTTAGGAAAGCGTTTTGTTCTCCACAGTCTGCCATTGACTTTCTAGTCTAAGCTGATTGACCCCAAGACTGCTGTTTCTTCCAGGAGACCCCTTCCGCCCAGCTCTGACCTGTGCCTGTTATTTGCTCTGGCTTGGCTTCAGTATCCACTCTTTTTTCAGACCACATCCTCTTTCCTGCCTTACTCATTTCCTGTCCCACATGCTTTTTGGATCCTTCAGTTCTGATCTTTCTGAGGCAGAGGGAACAGAGAGGAGGGATAGGTGGATAGATGATGGTAAAGAGTGTTCTTGTTTCTGGCCTTACCTGCTGTTGTGTAGAGGTCATCTTTAAAGAAACACACAGAGAAAACAGTTACTTGCTCAGAATACATGATGACTTTTTACCTTCATTTTTTTTTTTTTTCCTATTGAGAATATGTATGAAGGTGACTTGACTGTTATATTGTTTTGGTCTCCTACTTTGAGCTGTGGGCCTACAGGAAGGCATTTGGCACCCATTTGTCCTAAAAAGCCTCTTGTCAGTTTCCTTCCCTGCAACTGGCGTGGATCAGCAAGCCAACATGAAAGTTAA
Organism: Typhlomys cinereus; assembly: GCA_023101885.1. NCBI lineage: Eukaryota > Metazoa > Chordata > Mammalia > Rodentia > Platacanthomyidae > Typhlomys > Typhlomys cinereus. Next base: position 538,164 of record JALPQD010000449.1, on the reverse strand, counting down.
AACTAGGGGATAGGATAGTGATTCTGGTTCTGGACCTACTGCTCCATGGTAGTGTGAAACCAGCACAGGCCTTCTCCCTCCTCTCCACTGGGCCCTAGTTATTAAAGCCCTGCAGCTGTCCAGTGTTTAAGTTCTTATCATTTGGTCCCACCCACAGGAAAGCTTTTGAACACTGTACTTGCTAGAGATGAGAGCAGGGAATTGCGAGTAAGGAAGGGGGTCTCCTTTGTCTGATGCCACTTGGCAATTGGAAAATGAAGGTGATTTTTTTGTAATTAGGAAGAATCTCAGGAAAGTGACAGAAGCTCTTGAACCCTCCTTTCAAGGCTGTCCTGGAGGTTGGTGGTACCTGAGCTGGCAGCTTAGAGTATGTTTTCTATTAAGAACAAAGAAAAAAGTGTCACTAAGATGAATTTAATTTTCCACACATCAAATAGATGTAAGCTTCATTTTAAGAATTGGTATTTAAATATTTCACACTGAATCACTAGTTACATCAGAATATTGGTTTTGGTTTTTAAAATATTTGGACATAAACCATCTTTAATTCTAATAAACACTGGACAGCTGCAGGGCTTTAATAACTAGGGCCCAGTGGAGAGGAGGGAGAAGGCCTGTGCTGGTTTCACCCTACTATGGAGCAGTAGGTTAAAATTTTAGGAATTATCAGGAAAATAATCAGCCGTTTGCCTAAGACTACATTCTTACAAGTTCTAGGACATTTTCCCCGTCAGGTGCTACTTTTATGGTTCAACAAGAGTTATGCAATTTAGCAGTGTTAGTGGTATATGTTTGTGTTATGCCTGTGTGCACGCTCATGTACACACACTAGTGTATGTGTATGCACCTGTGGATCCCAGAAGTTAGCATTGGATATCTTTCTTTGTGCTTCCACATTTAGGACAGGATCTCACTGAACCTGGTGCTCGCCGATTGGGTAGACTAGCTGGCCAGCAAGACCCAGGGGTCCTCCTATCTGTCCTATTTCCAGCACTGGGGTTACAGGTGGGTGCTGCCACTCCTGTCTTAGTACATGGGTACTAAGGATCTGAACTCAGGTCCTCATGAGCCATCCTCCCAGCCCCTAGATTTTGAAAAGTAGGAGTATAGTCAGAAGCAAAATTTAAATGATAAACTTTGGACGTCATTATGAAATCATCTAGCTTCTTAGTAAACTTTCCCACCTCTCCTTCATTCTGAGTATATATGTTTTTATTTTTCTAGTTTTATAAGCATATTGAGTACTTATCCCTGCTTCCGTCCATGCCCCCTCCTCCTATCCCCTTCCCTTCATCAATTCATCCCACTTCCTTCTACCCTCCTACCTATCTGCTTCTATGGACCCCAACTACTCTTGTGGGGGTTCTAGCCTCCGGGGCATACCAAGTTGCCTCTTTTTGGGCCAAACCCACTGATAGGGGTATAGGGGGACATGTTTTCTGTTCTTTTCAATTGTCAGGTATTATTTCAGTTCAGATAAGTTCAAAAGGAACTCTCTACATCTGCTAAAGCAATGATCACAAGTAAATACAGATAGCTGGTGTTCTGAGCTGAATCCAGACAGCAGTAAGGCTTAGTTTGCACTGGCCTTTAAAGCAGTAGTAAAACTCATTTCCAGCGAGATGAAATAGTATTCAGTGCTATGTTATTGCCAAGTCCTCCTTAGACTAGGGAAACCAGGTCTGCTTCTATAGATTAGAACTCCTTGTAAGAAATGGAAGTCTGTAATTATTCCTAGTTACTGGTACTTTTGGTATATTTCGACCCATCCATGTGAGGTCCAGAACTGCACAACTATATTGATATTTGAAACAACCAAAGCAGTCAGCACTCTAAATTCAAGTTAATATTGAAGCAAATAGATTTTTTTTAAGCAGTTTAAAAATCCCTTTTTTCTAGACCTCATCTGGTGGCAGGTGAGATGATGGGAGCTTAGGCAGCGGCGCAAGAAGAAAGCCATGCTTTCTAAGAGAAGCCGTCAGAAGAATCAGTTTCCAAGACGAGGATCTCATGGAATACCTCCACTCCCATTTGTGTTAAGAAATTAGTAATCCTACTGCTAGTAACCAAAAATAACAAAAATCATGTTGCCCTTTCTTGTTACCAGCCTGAAAACAATTGGGACATTTACTAAGGGTTTCTAGATTTCTTTTGAAAACTGACAAAAATTCATTTTTCATGTTTTTATCTTTCACCTTTCAAGCTGATTTCACTTCACAGGTTAAGCTACTTTCTGGCATTACAAGTTCCACCATGAACTATTTCCTGAGTAAAGTAGTTCTTACTTTAGTTGACTCAAAATTAGCCTTTATCTGGTTTCTGAGCTGTTTCTGCAGTGTCTGCTTGAATCTGGGACTCTTTAGGAAGGATCACATATAAGAAATCTAGGGTTTGCCTCCTTGGCCATTGATAACAGTCTTGGTGGTGAATGGCTGTGTCATGCCCAGAAGGGCAGGGCATTTCTGTTTTCTTGCACTCATTGTCAAAACAGAGATAACATTTCTTCCTGAAGACTGACCTCAAGTCAAAAGCCGGCACAGGATTTCCTGAGTAGACCAGGGTATCTGAGAACATAGACAAGGCCCCAGGCTGGACTTTGGGGCTGCCAGAGGTCTGGCTCAGTACAGTGAGGTTAGGCCTGCTTCCAGGCATTTCGCTAGTGATCTTACTCAATCTTCTCACTGCAGCCCCAGAGCAGATACAGAACTCCATGTCTTAGGGGAGTAAGCTGAGCCCTGAAATCAGAAGCTAGGATTTAAAGACTGCCATCTTTCGGACCTTGAAGTCTTAACTGCCATTGCATCACAGCTTCTCCCCAAAACCAGTACTAGGATTTGTGAGGAGTGTGTGTGTGTGTGTGTGTGTGTGTGTGTGTGTAAGCTTACTATAATCTCACCAGACAGCTTCTTACAGTTAGAGAAACTTGCCATTCCTGACTCAGCCGAGCTCTCCACACCCTGCCATCCTTCTCTTGGGATCTGGGTGTTTCCGTGGAGCTTCTTTCCTGGCCCCAGACTTGTTGCTGCTTGAAATCTTAGCATCTACCAGGTGCTGTGATAGAGAGCAGCTGAGAGTCGTTAAGCTGGGCATTGCGTACCATCCTGTGCCTGGCCTCAGCCTTTAGTGCTGAGCAGAGCTGACAAGTCTGTGTCTTGACCCTGCAGCCAGGGCTAGCTGTCATCCCTGATCCCGCCCTGCTGGAATTCACCTTGTGGTCCTGCAGGAGCTGCTGCTGCTGCTGCTGCTTGGGACTTCAGCCTCATTGTGGCATTCAGCCTAAAGGCTGGGAAGCAGTTCAGGCCACTGTTTGGAAATCCCCCCACTGTTGTCCTCAGCTGCATGGGAGGGAGGCTGTCACTGCACTGATTGCTTCCCTCTTAGCTTGAGGTGACAGCTTGGAAGACATTCGGCTGTTTACAATTCAGCTTATGTACACTTTAGCCTGGGCTTGTGGGTGAATCCGAAGGGCCCTTTCTGCCTGTGTCTGAAAGAGCCTGAAAGTCAGCTGTATGGTAATGGCTGCCAGGAAGGAGGGGCCAGAGTCCTAGCCCTTGAGGCCCCTGCCAGAGGCACTCAGCTCACTCCCGGAAGACTTGAGAAGCTTGTCTGCCCTCCCAACCTGCTAACCCAGACCCAGTGAGGTCGGTCTCCTGTGACATTAAAGCAGGCTTTGAGTTTCCTGGCTCGGCCAGTTTGGTTCTGCTGGCCAGCTGCCTCCCCTGCAGAGAGTCTGGGTGTGAATCCAGTCCCCTCCCCCAACACACACCAAGCTGTGCTAAGCAGAGTGCCCCAAGGGATGCTCCAATCACTGTGGTTCTCTTCTGTAGAGAGGTTCTTCAGAACTGCTACTGCCTGGCCCAGCTGAGACAGTGCTCTCAGGGCAGGCTGGTGTGAGCCGCAGCCTGCATCTCCCAGGCAAGGAGGCCTTGTCTGTCCTTACTGAAAAGGTACCTTCTGCTTCTAGCACTCTGAGGACCAGTATAGGAAGGGACGTGCAGTTTTCTGAACACTGCAAGTTCCTTTGGTACATATTCTAGAACATACTGTCTTCCAAGTGTCAGTCATGCTTTTTCTTTTGAAACTTTACATTATTATCTTGGAGATTTGGTACATCTGTGGAAGTCAAAGACAATTTTCAGGAATTGGTTCTTTCCTTAAATGGTATTCATTCTTGCCTTGATTCTAAGATGCACTCTTGAAACATGCAGTCTACGCAGAAGGTGCATATCTATTCAGTGTCTCAATTTAGTGTCAGAACTTGTGGTAGGGAAAAGGTTCAGGATGTAGCTCAGTCGCTTGTTTGCTGAGCATGTAGAAGCCTGGGTTCCATCTCTGTACCACATGGTGGCACACCATTAATCCCAACGCTCGGAAGATGTAGGCAGGAGAATCAGAAATTGATGTCATCCTCAGTACATAGCAAGCTCAAGTCAAGCTTGGATTACATGAGACCCTGTGTCAGAGAGGAACTTGTGGGAAATAGCTAATCCTAGCTGTAGCAGTTTAAATTCAGAAAGCATGGTTTTAAACGGTGGCACATTTAACACTATTGAAGAAACATGTGCTCATTTCCTTTTAGGCATCTTGAAGTATTGGCTGAAACGCATAGGTTCCACCTATTCAGAGTTCCTTTTCTTGTTAGGCCAGCACTGCCATCCGGGAATCTCACCTAGATCATCACTGGTTCCCACCCCAGGGTCCCAGACTACACGTGACGCCTCAACTTCCGTAGCTCTGAATGCAATCTCCATTTCTTGCCGCTTCTCCCAAGTACCTCCCGATGTCCCGAGGCCAATCAAAGCATAGCCCTCCCCACCCTGTCTGCCCTGCTTGCCAGCCTACACCAGAGAAAATGAAACCCAGTGGGTTCTACCCAACTGTCCTTTGTGTCCTGGGATATATTAGTTAATTTCTAGCTGCCTTCAAAATATGTGGCAAAAGCAGCTTAAGGAAAAGTTTATTTTGGCTCAGGGCTTAAGGGTACCATCCATCATCCATTATCCTGGTGGGGACAGCATGGTGGCAGGAGCTTGAAACAGTTGGTGACATGTCCACAGGGAAGAAGCAGGGGGATGAGGGCTGATGCCCAGCTCATTTCTCCTTTTTATTCAGTCTAGATCCCACCCTGTGCCATCTATGTATAGTGGGTGGCACTTCATTTGCTTTTCTTCTGCTGATATAAATACATGACCAAACAACTTAGGGAAACGAAGGCTTTTATTCTTGGCTTAGTTTCTGCTTACAGTTCATCAGCATGGAAGGGAGAGGTTTATTATTATTATTTTGTGTGTGTGTATCAGAGGGCACTGTGTGTGCTCATGGAAGGTAACTTCAGGAATCCCCTGAATTGCTCTGGCTCCTGTTTCCACTGTTCTGGGGTTTCCTAGGCGCCACCTTCCAGGTGTTTTTACTTGGGATCTGGAATCCAAACTTGGGTTCCTCTGCTTGTGAGGCAGAGGCTTAACCCCTGAGCCACCTCTCCAGCCTGAAAGGAGAGTTCATACCAGTGTCAGGAGGTGAGGAAACTGGGCACACCATATCCACAGAAAGAAAAGGAGCAAATGTTCTCACTTGCCAGTTTGCCAGAACACTGAACAAGTTTTCTCCATCTTAGCCACCTGTCCAGGTTCGCACCCACTGTGGACTGGGTCTTCTGGAATCAAGGAAGGCTTGCCTTAATGAGATAAGTCTTCATGGGTGTCTGTGTGCCTACGGCTCAACCTTCAGTTGTCAAGTTGACATCTGTTACTAACTACCACGGTGGGTCTTTGAAGCTGTATGGAAACACCCTCACAAATAAGCCCAGAGGTTTGTCCATTGATCCCAAGTCCTGTCAAGTTGACAATCAAGATTCATCCTCATGTGAAAAATTAAGCATTTAGACACAGGACCCCTCTAATCTGGCCCCTATTGTCCATCAGTCACTTTTCCCTACTCTTCCCCTCTCCCCGTATCTCTGAGCAAAGTGACTGATTCATAGCAAGGTGTGAGTGATTTTAGGCTGGCACTTGCGTTTGAAGGAAGGTCGCTCACTCAAGGACTCCTCGGTTGATGGACTCCCTAAGGGTGCTAGAATGGAGCTTTGCCTGCTTACCCCCAGCTCCTGCCCCGGGTAAACAGAGGGAGGTATCAAAAACAAACAAAAACTGGTGCTCTTGAAACTTGCCTCCTTCACTTTCATAATGTCACTGATTTTCTAGCCCAAGGGGAGGGCAAAGTACAATGTATAACACAAGAGTTTGCAGAGAGGGCCATTCTGTCTATGCTTGCTTTCCTCAGCAGGGCTGCCTGCTGCCGGACAAGTTTGTCTCTTGCTGTTTCCTGGATACAGGCTTGCAGGCATCACTTGGCGGGTGCTCTCCTCACTCTGGAGGAGACCAGCAGCACAGAGGGCAGGCGCTCTGGTTCATAGGCAGCCTCGATTTGCCATCCCTTGAGCCAAATCTGCTATAAGAACATGAGCCATACAGTCAGCTGCTTTGTTTCTTCAATTCTTCACTAACGTCATTAGCTCTATATTTCTACCGACAAAAGTGATAGTCTTTGTGTCTAGAGAAGTGGAAATCAGCCACTGACCTGCTGTGGGCCCACATGGAAGGAGAAGCTCTTTGTGTTCAATTTATTCCTGCATCAGGGCTTCTAGGCTTGGCAGACTGAAGAGTAAACAGAAGGCCTGGGAGGCAAACTCAAGATGTGCTAGACTCTCCGAGATGCCCTTGGAAATGTCACACTAAACCATATTCCCACAGAGTTTGTACGCTGTCTGTACACATGAAGAACCTGGTTCTAAGATGGCCAGGCTTTGCATAGTGGACCAACTCGACCCCTATTCTGCTAATTGGAGACTCTGGCTGCCTCTGCTTCTGCTTCTAGAGGTCCTCCTGCCTTGCCAAGTTCCTGGATCTCACATAGAGTCCTGGACACTGGGGCTGAACTCTGTCCTTCAGGGACAGGCTCTGCTCTATCTCTTCTAGTTGAGAAATCCCCATCAGTCTTGAGAAGAACTGGGACAGAGAACAGCCTTTCAGGCAGTCCTTAGAAATGCCACTCCTGTAATAGTCACTGGCCAGGCCGCTCTGCCACTGTCTCAAGAGAGCAAGTCACGAGGCTCAGCTGCTGTTATCTTCTAGCATAGGGACACCTGTGGTCTTTGTCGACTTAGAAGACTGAATCCAGAGTTCCGTGCATTCCAGTTTAATAGGCCTTAAACATACACCATAATTTGGACATTGGTTTTGCCTCTGGAGGCAAGAGAGGTGAGTGACCAACCCCTCAGCACCTAACTTCACAGACAGTAGCATAGAGAAGACCCCGTGGGTACTCCTCCTTTTTTCTCCTTCAAAAAAGCTGTTTCTGCCAGAGTCTGAGAATGAGACCAGAACTGAGAAAGCCGTTAGAGCCAAGTGCGTGTTTGGAAGGCTCTGCAGCACAACCCGTTTCATCCATTTGTGGTCGGCTTGAGAGATGGTTTCTACTTCACCCCTCCCTGCTGGAGCTTCGCCTGTTTTCCTCCCTAGTCCCTTCAGCTCCAGTTCAGGTGCCTGACTTGTAGGAAGACACTTGAGACCTGTGGGAAATCCCCTGTCTGCACCTTCAGCCCCAGGGATTGGCGAGAGAACTGAGTGAGGAACCGAATTCCAAAGACAGTATTTCTTTGTCTCTTTTCTTTGGCCTCCGGGCCAGCAGGGCAGGTTTCTGCAAGTCCCCTGTTAAAGCTGCTTTCCCTCCAAGCAGGCTGCAAAGCAGTCTGGGAGAGCGGGAAGCAGATTAAATTAATCTCAGTGTGCTGAGCATGGCAGGGGGCGAGACTGTATTAGGTCACTCCAGAAATAGCCCAAGCTCCTTTGTTACAAGCAGATGCTGGGCTGCCAGCTTTCAACACGACTGCAAAGCCAAACAGCTTCAATTCTTATTAGTCACCAATATACTTCCTTCTGCTCTGTGCACTCATCTCCTGTAATCCACCTCTGGGTTTTATGGAACGCCAGAACCTCTGTCAGGCTGGAGGAGTGTGTGTGTCCTCTCATCAAAAGATGTTTTTCTTTTTTCCATTTTCACTTGTAGGAGGACGGCGTGTGTATATGCACACTCACACGTGGGTTGGCACATGTGTGTGTGCATAGAGACCTGAGGCCTGTGTTGGGAATCATCCTTGATTGCTGTTCCATCTTATTCTTTGAGACAGGATCTCTAATCAAACTCAGTCTCACACAGGCCAGCCTGTTCAGGGGATTACCAGTCTCTGCCTTCCAAGATCAGAATTAGGCCTGCAGACCACCCACCACACACTGGCAGTTTACCTGGCATCTCCAGACTCCTTTTTTGCAAGTATAGCAAGTACTGCTGAGCGGTTCTGCAACTCCTGAAATCATTTTTTTAGACTCAAATTCCAGCATCTTTGCTTTGGATGAACATTGTCTGTGACCTCAGTTATTGAAAGTATCTGTGTTTAACGTGAAGAACAAATCTGACCTGCAGGCCTTGCGCCCTGTCTGACAGGGGTCACTAACAAACCCCAGTCTGAGGTGGAAAGGAAGGGAACAGTACAGTTGAACAAGTATAGAAGGGCCCACAAGAGAAACAAGATGTCAGGAGGAGCTTGTGATGTCAGCACAGCGGGAGGCCACAGTGGTCCCAGAGCTGAGAGGAGCATGGTGGGTTAGTCAGTTGAATTCTATCACTGAAGCCAGAAGCATCAGAAATGGCTTCTTTTTGCCTGTGCTCTTGAGCCAGGTGTGCCAGCACATGCAAGCCTGCGACCCAGCGCTAGGAAGGCCCGAGGCCTGCCTGGGGAACGCAGTGAGGCCATGTCTCTGGAGAGACAGACTGTAACAAACCAGAAACCTCACTAGCACAAAACCTTAGATGAGTGCACTTAATAATTATGCTCGATTTTGCCTGGGCACCTGACTTTAATAGAAGATGGGTAGTGATGAGCTTCTGCTCTTGGTAGATAACAAATGGACCAAAGAGCAGAAGGGTGGGTCTTTGGGGGGCATCTTGGGCGCATTCTTGAATGTTTGCATAACACTGGTGTGGTAGGTGTTAGGGCAGCTACCAGTACCCCAATTACACACCCTGTGAACAAGCTGGGAGAGGCGAGGGAGGTAAGATACCTCCAACTCACTTAGTGGTGTCAAGTCTGTAAGCTTGTTCTCAGTGTACACTGGGCTCTGTCTCTGTGATCTTAAAGGAAAGAACCAGAATTAATGGGCAGAAATTAACAGGAAGACAGATGGTGAGGAAAAATTTCTGATTGTGCTACTCAAGATAGCCCCAGGCTCCTTCAGAGTGAGTGAGCTTCTTTTGGAGGGTAGGTGCTACAATGATGCTCAGGCATAGTTGAGAGACTGAAGCGATCTTCTGGGCTTGTGATTGTTGTGATCTACAAGTAACTCAAATCCCTAGTTTATTACTAGAGTCTAATTAGGAGACAGCCATCATCTTTACACAGAGTAGCTTTCAGAAGCAGCTTACTTTAACAATGTTAATGTTTATCAGTTATTTTAAATCATATTAATATTTAAAGTATTAGAAAGCAAAAGCAATGGAAAATACTGTATAAATGCCAAACTCTGATGCTTCAAGTTTAGGGGAAACACAGTTCAGTCTTTGCCATTAAGAAATTGTAAAAATTTCTTCAGTTTCCAAATAGCTTTACAATTTAGGAAGACTAATTTTTCCAAATGGGGCATTTTCTCATCTTTGCAGAAAAGCCAAGGCTATTTACATTTCTTTTTCAAATTAATATAGATGGGCACTTTTCTAACTTGTGTGATTTATATCAGATACTTTAAAACAAAAACAAAACACCACCAGTCTTTAGGACTCCTGCTCAGGTCTGAGATTTTTCCAAGATCAAGTTCTGGAGGAATAAGTACTGGAGTTGTGTCTCACCCCACCACAGGCAGTGAGTGGTTTACTGAGACTTTGAAGTCATTTCTTTTATCATTTCAAGATCATTTTTAAGCTGTATGTCATACACCACTGTGCTGTGTGCTTAGTATTAATAAGCTTATTGCAATAAAGAAATGGCTTTTCCTCTTTTTTTTCTTTTTAAGAAGTTCTGGGTTAAAGGCACCTTGGCTTACTGGGCACTTGGTGGCGCTAGAGAACAGCTCTGGGAATGGGGTGGCGTGACAGTGAGGAAGCCTTGTGCTTGGAGGCAGGCAGCACCTTGCCCACTGAGATGCTGGCCAAAGTGAGGTTAGGAGGCTCACTGTGGGCCCTGCACAGCCCCTATCTCTTCCCACTTCAGGGAGCATTGTGTTGGAGCTTCCATAGGAAGGCTGTCCACAGGAGAGGGAGGTGTAGGGAGGGTTTGTGATTTGCTGAAGGCTGCGTCTGGTGTGGAGCTGTGTACTGAACAAAAGGTAAGGCTGAGAGCAGAGGTTAGCAGAGGCAGCAGAGAAAAATCTCAGCAGTGTCTAGCAGCTTCCCTCGCTGGAGAAAAAGAATAAACTCGTATCTTAGTACAGTGGACCCCTGGCCAGACTCTGGATAGTCCAGCCTCAAAGAATAGTGTGCACGTAGGTGTGTGTGCTGCTATTCCACAGGGCCACTAAACCCAGTTTGCTAAGGAGAATCAGAAGGTTCATTCACTCTCTGTCCTCTAGGCCCCATCACACACAGGTCTAATATAGTCCAGCTTCCTCGCCTGTTTACATGTCACAGTGACTGCTATTCTCTTTTCTCCCTCAAACACCGTTGTTTCTTTGTGTAAACTAGTGTTGTCTAGTCATACCTCCTCCGAGGCACAGTTCTTTGCTTAGCTTGGTTAAGCTGTGCTTAGCACAGCTGGGAAATGAGGAAGCTGCTCAATGATCAGTCTCTTGCAGAACTGATGACGTTCACACTTGGGGGTGTGGTCATTGAAACTGTGCTTCTCTTAAATAGGTCATGGAGGGTGGGGACCACTTGGGTGGCATTGTGGCTTGGCAGCATACTGAGCACTGGCTGGCCATCTCCAGGCTGGCCTCCGTTCTGATGTCCTTTGCTTTGTGTCTACTCTCCCTCATGCAGAGACAGGGCAGGGCATTGTTCATGCACTGACCGACCTCAGCAGCCCCGGCATGACCTCAGGGAACGGAAACTCTGCCTCCAGCATCGCCGGCACTGCCCCCCAGAATGGTGAGAATAAACCACCACAGGCCATTGTGAAACCCCAAATCCTGACGCATGTTATCGAAGGGTTTGTGATCCAGGAGGGGGCGGAGCCTTTCCCGGTACGGACTACTTCTTTTCCCCTCTTTCTTTCTTTTTTTTTTTTTTAAGTATATTTTGGATGTGTAGTAAAATATTTTTACATTTCCATGTAAATTCTCTGAAAACGTGAACGATTTGCTCTTTCCTTGCTAATCACCCCTCACCCCTCAAAATGTTGGGAATGTTCTTTCTAGGACTGAGAATCTCTCCAGGGTCCAGAAGGGACTCAGTGACCAGGAGTAATTGATAAGCCCCTTTGATTAGAAGTTTCCACACACAAGCTTAGCTGTGTTCCCTTTCTAGTGACCTGTCACCCCTTGGGTACAGGAAGTTAGTTCACTTTGGGGGCAAAAGACGGTGGACTTTGGAAAACAGGACTTCAAAGAGTTTTCAGTGACAAAACCTCTGACCAGCAAAACTTTGGCCAGTTAGAAAATAAAAGGAATTTGCTTCATAGGATCCTCAGAAATAAAGATGGAGGCCTAGTGGGTTGTCTGGGAAACAAAAGGAACGAATGAGATCGAGGAGTCTTCAGAAAGAGCATGAGCAAAAGCATAAGACCAAAAGGAAGTAGACTCATATCACAAAGATGGTTTGTTGGCCAGTGGGAAGCATGTAGAGCTCTTGGCTGGGCGCACACTAGCCTAAGGATTGTCTCTGTTTGCGGCACAGTCTTTCTGGGGTGCTCTTATCTGTAAATAACCAAAAGACAGCTTGATTCACCCCAGTGTGCAGAATGCCTTCTAATAACAAAAAGTAATCAATCTCCCTTTTTCCCTCTGAGGGTTGCCCAAAGCCAGTGGCTAGCTTACTCATCTTCCCTTGCCTTGTGAAAACACCGAACCAGCTGAACCTGTGGTGTGGTGGCAGATACAGCTAGCATGGCCTTAGAGTCAAGTAGCATGAGCTGGCCACTGGGCTACCTAATCAAAGGGAAGACCCAAAGAATGGAAAGTCAGTTGGCCACTGGGCTACCTAATCAAAGGGAAGACCCAAAGAATGGAAAGTCAGTTGGCCACTGGGCTACCTAATCAAAGGGAAGACCCAAAGAATGGAAAGTCGGTTGGGGTGCTGCCAGCTACAGGGCATGTGCTCTATGGCCAGGGTGGGTTGCATCCCGCTTCCCCTGTGGCTGCCTGTCCCTCTGGCTTGGATAGAGCTGTAGTTAGGTCAGAACAAGGCTGCTGACTCCTTTGTGTATATATATGTGTGTTCTCAGCCACCCCAGTACTACATACATATCCTGGCTCTTGATCAGCAGTGAGGGAAACTGATCTCTACCCTTGTACCCCTGGCAAGATTGGCACTCTCCTGACCACCCAAACTGTCATTGTACTGTGGTGCCTGCTGCTTCCTGCCTCAGGAGCAAAGATAGCTTTGGGTGATGACATGGGGGAGGGCCTGGGGACAACTGGCATCTGCCTGGTTATGCCTGTAATTGTGATGAGGCTGCGTGGCTAGGGATTTGCTGGGACCTAACACTGTGGCCTCCATGTCACTTGTCCTCTAGGTGGGACGCTCGTCCCTGCTGGTGGGGAATCTCAAGAAGAAGTATGCACAGGGGTTCCTGCCTGAGAAGCTTCCACAGCAGGACCATACCACCACGACTGACTCGGAGATGGAGGAGCCCTACCTGCAGGGTAGGCACTCACCTGCGCCTCGGAGACCTTGCAGCTTGGCAGGAAGGGAGTTGTACTTCCGGGGGAGCCGTTGGCAAGGTCTAGAAGGGAGAGTAGGGATAGTCACTAGGCGTGTCTGCCCTTTTCTTGGAGCCTTGGGAGCCTGCATTTGGGGCAGGTGGGCTCGAGGCACAGCCATGGCCAGGTGGAGACTGCTCTTGGCCTCCTGCTTATTTCATGGTCATGAAGACCAGTGTTAACTCTGCCCACCTGTGCTATGCCGCTGGCCCATAGCACTTGGAAGAAAAAGCTGTTGACAAGAGGAATTACCAGGTGCTCTTGGGAATCCTAGTGGGAGACATAACCTTTGCAGAAAGAGCAACAAAACATGTTGGCATTTTCCAAACGGATGCCACCAGATGCCACATCCAGGAAGAGGAAAGGGAGACAGGGATGTGGTGGGGTTCTGGGGCTTGAGGCATTTCTTCTCCACACTTACCTATTCATTCCCATGCTTTTCAGAATCCAAAGAGGAGGGTACTCCCCTCAAACTCAAGTGTGAGCTCTGTGGACGGGTGGACTTTGCCTACAAGTTCAAGCGTTCCAAGCGCTTCTGTTCCATGGCTTGTGCAAAAAGGTAAGTGACCTCAGGCCCTCCTGACTGCGCCAGGCCAGAGAACCAGCACCTCTAGGAGCGGGTGAGGGGCAGCGTAGACACATCACGTTAGTTCAGCCTCAGGTCCCACTGGCACTATGCCCTGGGGTGAGCCTTCCAGCAGACACTTTCCCAGAACCCGAAGCTGGGCACTTTTTACCACCTTAGAAAACTGATGATGACAGTGAGAAAACACTGTCATTTACGGAGAACTGATCACAGTGGACGTGCACACCTGTAATCTCAGTACTCAGAGGCTAAGGCAGGACTGCCCAAGTGTGAGCTACACTGCATTACGTAGTGAGCTCAAGGCCAGCCAATATGGGGAGACTCTAGCTCCAAAAAAGCAAGAGAGAAAGGTTTCATTCTATGCTATCCAGGTGTCCATCGAGCAGCTACGACTGCTGTCTTCACAGTGCTTACTATTGGCGTCTTTATACGGGCTGGAAGACTAGGGCAACAAGAGTAGACGCATGGCTTTATACCAAGAGGTAGCTAACCTTAAAACCGAAAGCTCCCCTAAAAAACCTCTAGGTCTCGGATGGGGATGCTTTGTGACTCTTCACCCTCCTCGGTTCTTGCCCTCAGCTGTGCCGCCCAGGCCGTGCTGATGGATCCAGCGTCCCTTAGTGAAGCTTTGCCAGTCCATCCTCCCGCAGAACGGGACAGTCGTTTCCTGCACAGCGTGTGGAGCTGTGAGAGATGCTGTAGGTTGTTGTGTTGTGCCACTGACATTGCTTCTATCACCTGAGACCAGTTAGAGGTGACTGGTCTCGCTTCCACTCCCAGGAAGGCTCAAATGCCGGCCAGGATCACACAGGAAGTAGCACACTGGAGCGAGGTTCTGAACCCCTAAATAAGCCTCAAATTTTGCCTAATAGTGGCCACTCATGCTGCCTAGAGCTCCAAGCCCTCCAGCTGCTCTGACTCCTCCCATTCCCTCCCTCCTCCTGACAGGTATAATGTGGGGTGCACCAAGCGAGTGGGACTCTTCCACTCAGACCGGAGCAAGTTGCAAAAGGCAGGGGCCACGACCCATAACCGCCGCCGGGCCAGCAAGGCCAGTCTGCCTACACTCACCAAGGACACCAAGAAGCAGGTGAGAGGCCGCCTCCCTGACGTCACGCTCCTCTTGGCTGAAGTTCCCATTCCTCAGGTCTCAGGTTCTGCCGCCCCCAGCTTCCTCAGAAAGACTTGCCCTTAGACCCAGCGGACTTTACAAGGTTTCTTAGGTGGCCTCTCCTGGTCCTGATCCCCACATTGGGGTTGTCATCCATGCTTGACTTCTGGACTCCCTGCAGCTGACCCTGTGAAGATGGGCTGTTGAGGTTACTTCTGTCTCTCGTGGAGGGTGGGATGAGAAGGCAGCGTCCACCCTTTGCTCTGCTACTCTTCTTGCCCTCTTAAACTGGAACACCAGGCTGGAGAGATGGCTCAGGGATTAAGATTCTGCCTCGAAAGCAGAAGGATCCCATGTAAAAAATGTCAGGCCGAAATGGTGGCGGCCTCCATTTCTGGCCCTGGTGGGTAGAGCCTGGGAAATCCCAGATCAAAAAAAAAAAAAAGAGGTAGAAGCAATCCAGAATGATTCCCAAAGTCACCCTTGGTCCTCCATAAGTACACACAGTGCCCTCTGACACACCTGCGCGCACGCTTGCATGTACTCTAAAAGTGTTTTGTTTTTTTTGTTTGTTTTTTTTAAAAAACACAACTGGAGCCCCAAGCTCCCAAAGGTCTGTACAAGTGACCTGGGCGTCCATCCGTCATCTACCACTAGTCCCATGCTGGGGACTCTGCCAGGCACTAAGGCTTCCGGGACGGTCCTGAAGGAGCCACAGCCTAGCAGGTGTCTCTAGCCTTGAGTTGGCTCGCTCGTGTTGATGGTATTTGTTTTTGATCCGCACCTCAGGAACATGATGAAAGCTGTGTTCTAAACTGTCCACATGCAGGAAGGTATTCCTGCAAACACCACATCTGAAAGAAAAGGACCTAAAATCAGATCACTGCAGCACAGAGTGGATCATGGACAGAACTGGGGGATTTGTTTAAGGACTGGAGAGGGACAGCACAGAAGATGCTCTGTGATTGGAGAACTGGGAGACATATCAGTGGAACACGCAGAATGGCTGCACATGCCTTTACCCCTCTCTGCTGCTAGAGCAGTTGGTTTTCCTGTGCTCAAGAGTGCTGTTTCTTTCTGCTCAGCCCTCAGGCGCTGTGCCCCTTTCAGTTCCTGCGGCCTTGCAGCTGACGCACAGCCAGGAGGACTCCAGCCGGTGTTCAGACAATTCAAGCTATGAGGAGCCCCTGTCACCCATCTCAGCCAGCTCGTCCACCTCCCGCCGGCGACAAGGCCAGCGTGATTTGGAGCTCCCTGATATGCACATGCGGGACCTGGTGGGCATGGGGCACCACTTCCTACCAAGCGAACCCACAAAGTGGAATGTAGAAGATGTCTATGAATTCATCCGCTCTTTACCAGGTAAGGCCCTTGGAAAGTCTACACTTGGGTGAAATATAAGGAAGTTAGAGGGAATGAGGGACTTCACTTTCAACTACCAGGAAGTCAGGACCCTGGGTGCAGAGGCCCTGAAAATAGGTACTGAAATACAAACAAGACTTGTATCAAAGAGAACATAAAAATGGACAAGGTTAGGGTCCTGAGTTGGGTCAGTGAGTAAAAGTGCTTGCCACACAAACCTGGCCCCCTGCATTTGATCCCTGGAACCAGGAGAAATCCATACCTGTGGTTCTCTACATGTTGACAGTAGTAATTTAAAAAATTTAAACTTGTGGAGCTGGAGAGATAGCTCAGGGGTTAATACTCTGTCTCACAAGCAGAAGGTCCTGAGTTCAGATCCCAGGTCCCATGTAAAAACGCCAGGCAGAAACAGTGGTAGCCTGCATTTCCTACTCTGGTGGGCAGAGCCTGGGAAATCCCAGAGCAAAGCAAGGAGGAGGTAGAAGCAATCCAGGATGATTCCTGAAGTCACTCTTGGGCCTCCATAGGGACACACTGCCCTCTTATACACACACACACTAAATAAAATATTAAAAAAAAATTTTTTTATTTTAACTTGAGTCACAGTGGACAGTGGCCTTTTGCCAGGATGAGAGTGTCCCCATAGGAGTAGTGGCAGGAGACCTGACATACGTGGCACAGCTGGACATAGCCTGTAGCCCTTGGTGTAGAGGACAAGGGGGTGTGAGTTCTAGAATCTTGAATCCCACTGGAAAGGCAAGGGTTCCAACACTGGATTCCTGAAGCTTCTTTTTATCTGCCAGTCTTACTCATCTACTGCCAGGCCAGGCAGTAATGGCAACCACAGGCTTGTCACAGAGTGGAGTATAATCCAGATGTTGGGAACACAGACATGAAGTCAGAAAGAACTGTGTGCAAATCCTGGCAACACACTTAACCCAGTGTATTTGTGCCTGTCACTGTAGATCCTAAATTTGTCACAGCCCAGTTACTTTGGAGTTAAGGAGAGGTGGCACTGCGTCGGCAAGGCAGAGACCACCAGGCTCACTGGGGCTTTGGGATTTTCCCCCGAGACACCGCATTGGCATGAATGCAGAAAGAGGCTGGCTCTCCACTCACTCTTGCCTCTTGTGGCAAGGACAGCAGTGGATCGTCCCCATGGGTGGCAAACCCTCAAGAACAAGGCGAAGCCTTGGTGCCCTGGCAACCTGTCCTTAAGACATCATCTGTGTTGTTTCTGCAGCATCCTACTGGTCACACACGTTGGTCTGTGACCATCCAGGAGCTCGCAGGGATTATTAGGAGCCATTTGGAGATGTGCTGCCACGATTGGCCCTGGTTGCTATGACTCTTGTTTCTTCCTCATACACACTACACACTGCCCCTGCCAGGGTCCCCAGGAGTCCCCATATGGAGCTGCTCTGCAGGCTCCGGTTGTGGCTCCGGTGGGGAAGAGACAGAACACAGAGCAGACTCCTGGCCATTTCCTTGGGGAGACTCAGCCTATGGGTAACTGTTACCATCCTGTGAGTTGCCTACTTTTCTGTGAAAGGAAGCCTGAGTGTTTTGTTAACTGTTTACTTAGCATAACTCCTGCTGCTTGCTCCATATTACTCTGACCACCTCAGTACTGCCTAGCAACATCTGACAATATCTTGTAAAATCTTTGTAGACTATAAATCTTGGGATTCGTTCCATTAAACAGAGACCTCACCCCAGGCTGTCCGCCAGACTTTCTCTGACTTCAGGTGCCCCATTAAGTCCTTAGGATTCCTGGGAGCCCTGCCGTTGAGCACAGTGTGCAGGGCTGCCCCATTAGTTCCCGTTAGTCAACCAGAACTCCGAAGCATCGCCTCTGGTCTTCCTGAAGTCTTTTCTTGAGACGGTTCTGCTGCCCAGAGTGGGCTTGAAATCACCCTCTTCTGCCCATGTTGCCCGGTGCTGAGTGACAGGTGTACCCAGTCATCCCGAAGCCTTACTAGAACATTCAAGTCACACCCTAAGCTTCAGGAGTACTCAGTGTTTCCTCTGGGGCGATCTCAGCCTGGAAACTTCCTCATGTCAGCGCCTTTGCATCTGAAGTCCTGAGGAGTTCCAGAACCAGCAAATATTAACTGTGTCCTGAGCCAATTCCTCATCTTTCCTTTCTCTTCCTTTTCCCCTGCCCTCCATGGTGAACAGCAGCAAGAAGCTAAACCTTAAGCATTCTGCCTGAGTGTCCTTGGGTCACTTGATGACCCTGACATGCCAGGTTACACTGTCTTGTAACAGTGTGAAGCTGAGCTGCCATCCTTCCTACTTCAGTACAATATCCTCATCTCTTGTCAGCCCTACCAACACTCAGGTCCTAGCTGCTGCTAGTGTGGCTGTAAGGCCACACTACAATCTGAATTAGTTACCTATTCCTGTGTTACAAATCACTCCAAACTTACCTTTAAGCCATAGCAACCTGTTGCCTCCAGGACACGCGAGCCAGTGATTCCCAGTGGCTCCGCTACAAGGCTCAGGCATGGCAGTTCATATCAGGCTCCCCGAGGATGTCAGTAGGGCCTGCAGTCATATGAAATGCAGCTCTCAACCCTTCTAAGTGGCTGGCTCACACAGCGAGCTGGCCTGCAGACTAGATACAGTAACGTGATGGTCAGCTTGCAAGAGTGGGTGGGAGCCGCCCTCCGCTGCCTGCTTCTCATCTAAGTCGATGAAGTTGGTGGAGGAGGGAAGTCTGGACAAAGGCGTGTCTAAGAAGCCTGGATCCTCATCCTCTGGTTAAGTCATTGAGACTTTAAACCCTGCTAGGACAGCTGTAGCGTCCTCTGATGAGGACTGATCCGCCACCCCGAACCATACTATCACTAACCGCTGCTGTCACTGGTGCTCCTCAGGCTGCCAGGAAATCGCAGAGGAGTTCCGGGCCCAGGAGATTGACGGGCAAGCGCTGCTGCTGCTCAAGGAAGACCACCTGATGAGCGCCATGAACATCAAGCTGGGGCCGGCCCTGAAGATCTACGCGCGCATCAGCATGCTCAAGGACTCCTAGGCGCTGCCACCGGGAGCAGAGCCACACAGACATTCCTGGGGGCCCAGGACAGGGCCGGTCACAAGGAAGGGGCTCTCCCTAGGGGCACAACTGTGAGGAGGTCTGGGCACCTGCTCAGTGGCTCTCAGGGGCCTTCCATTTCTGTGGGAAGGGCGGAGAGATAGGTGCACAGAAGATGGGGCTTTGCGCTTGTACATACTGACAACACTGGCTCCCTCCAAAGTCCCGATGCTTAGCTCCCCTCTCCTCTCTCTGTCCCCTGTTTTCCAGGGGATTTATGGTCAGGGCTCCCCAACCTGAGTTGGGTTACTTCCAAGGGCAGCCAGCAGGCCTGGATAGGGGCCTTGAAGCCCTTGCCTTCCTCCCTCCTGCTTTCTCCAGGCCTGGTTAACCTTCCGTTGCCAGTTTCTCC
Source organism: Typhlomys cinereus (assembly GCA_023101885.1). Taxonomy (NCBI): domain Eukaryota; kingdom Metazoa; phylum Chordata; class Mammalia; order Rodentia; family Platacanthomyidae; genus Typhlomys; species Typhlomys cinereus. The sequence goes on along the minus strand of JALPQD010000449.1, from coordinate 518,754 downwards.
CCTCCATCCTGTTTCCACAGCAGCTGGGGGATCTCCCCCTCCCCCGCACCCTCTACAGGTGGAGAGAGAGAAGCTGGGCCCAGTGTGGCCATGCCTGCTGGCACAACGCCTTAACGCTGTGTGTGTGACTGTGTGACTGTGGGAACCTGGACTGACTGACAGGCCTGAGCTGCCCTCTGGCATCTCCAGGTGTTTTGTAGCAAACAGCCACTTAGTGCTTTGTCCTGGCTCCACTCTGCTGAGGCTGGGGAATAGACAGAAAGGGCACATCCGAAGAGAGGGAGCGTGAGGTCCCCATGGCAGGGGCTCTCAGAAACCTTCCCCACAGACTGCCTGCCTGCTGACTCCCAAGCAGCACACGGAGGCTGAGGAGCTGTCGGAGGGCCATGCTAGGCTGCGCCTTCTGTGGCTGACTGGTCCCCCCTTGGCGTTCCAAGGGCGAGGCCCCACCACTAGAGGGAGAAGACAGCTGGAGGCACTGTGAGGAGGTGTCCTTTGACCTCCCCTCCTATCCTTTGCTTGTAAAATGGCAAGTTGACCTCCCCTCCTACCCTTCTTTGCTTGTAAAACTTCCTGCATCAGTAACAGCTACCCCGGAAGGGGCAGGGCAGGAAGGGTGAGGGCCTGCCTCTGACTTGCCCTGTCCTTACCGATTCTGGGAGAAGTCCACTCTTCAGGAGGGTGGGCACCTTTCTCAGCTTGTCTGTTCCCATCAACACCCCCAGGCAGTGTTGGAAATGAAGGACTTTTTTTAACTTTTGTTTTTGTTTTTAAAAAATAAATCTGTAAAATTCATCTTGCCCGGTGCCTTTCTCCCTTAGGGGTACCTGTCTGCCTGAAATGACTGTTTTTGCTCATTGGCATGAAATAGAGATGGGCATCTTAAGTGGATAGCCCATCTGTTAACACTTGACTGAGACCTGATCCCTTCAGTGTCCCTCAAAGTAGGACCCACTCATCTCTGACCCCCTTATCTGCCATTCCTGCTGGGAGACATGGAGGTCAGACTCCCCCCCCTTCTGCAGGTGCTTCTGGATGGAGCTGTTCCATGTCCCTAGAACACTGCCAGCTTTGGCTCATTTAACACCTGCCCAGGACAAGCAGTGGCCTGTTACCTTGCACGGAGGGAAGGCATTCCAGCAGACGCAGTGGTGTGTACAGGGGCACAGTCGGGATGTCGGCATGCAGATGAGAGGGACAGAGCTGGCCGTATGCAGCGAGCCAAGTGCTATGTAGAGTAGACACAGGCTGTCACTTTAGCAGGTCTCCACCAACCCACAGGGTGGAAGGGAGACAGTTTTCTCACTGCACCGTCCCCTTGCCTGTCTGCGTGCCTGCCTGCCTGCCTGCCTGCGTGCCTGCGTGCGTGTGGTTGGTGGACCAGAGTGGGGTGAGGGGAGTTGGGAAGACATGGTTCTGGAAATAGAACTCAGGGCCTTGCTAGGCAGCCGTTCTTCCTCAGCGCTACACTTGGCTAGGTGTCTGTTGAGGCTCAACCCCACCCATACTTTTGAAGGAAGATTGGGCATGATGAATTTGAGAGTCCACACCCCTGCCTTGGTAAGGGCTTCCTGGGAGCCTGTTAAAATGTAACTACCTGCTGAAGGAGACAGGCAGCTGCTCTCGGGTGAGACGGGACCTTGAGGCCTAAATAGCCCCAGAGCTGGAACTCCCTGAGAACTAGGAGAGCCAGGGAGGTTTGGAGGAAGGCATCCCGAGTGAGGGGTAAGCCCTGGAGGTACCTGCATGGTCTAGAGCGATTTAGCCAGTCTGTCTGTCACTGAGCCTGTTTTCTAACGTCATAAATTCAAGGGGCCTGACTGCGCCAGGTGCATATTCATGTTCTTCAGATAAAAGATCCTAATATATCCCAAGGACTTTTTGGTGTGTTTCCTTACTGCATTTCAAGACAGAGCCTGTGTTAGAGAAGAGAGGAGGAAAAGAGAAAAAGGGCACAAACCCAGGCTCATGCACAAGGATTAAGTGTATTTCCAGGCCCACCATCATGGCAAGCAATAGTAGTTCCCTAGGGATGGGAATCACTACTCCCGTGATGGCAGTAAAGCCAGGCAAAGGCTTTAACAACTGAGCCATTTCACCACCCCTCAAAATATTTTTTAAAAGTAAAAAAAAATTCCAACTTCAGAAATAAGTGCATATACACTTAAAATACACATTTATACATAAACATAGGAGACCGATATTTCATACAGTACTTCCCCATGTACACAATACATTCTGATCCTGTCGTTTGAATTCTCTCCCTGTTCCTACCTTGAAAGCCTTGACTGCGCAGCCATCACTAAGGCAGCTTCCTGCCCTTTGAAAAGCGCTGCCAGTTGAGCTCCTGATCTTATCTGGCTCTTACTAGTGACAGACACACGCACCCCACTTAAAGGATCAGTGAACCACCCAAAGAAAGCCATGGCGCCAGGGCCCTTCTGCTCCAGTTGGTGCTCAGTGGAAAACTGGACTTTGCTTGGGTGAGGACGCCATATCCTGACCCAGCCACATCCAGGAGCCAGACGCCGAGGAGGACCCTCGGGGAGGAGAGAAGGTAGTGGGATGGGCTCAGGCCTCCTTCCCAACCACACTAGCTTTATTCTGGTCCACCCACTTCTATGTGATTGGCCCGAAGAGTTTATCAGCCCCTGCTCCACCCTAGAGCTTGTTCCTTTCAGTAGGTCCCACCTCCAATCAGGTTCGGCTCAGAGCGGGACACCCCTGGCTTCCTCTGGGTGTAGTTCCTAGCTGGAAGGAGCCGCGTCACCACCACTGAGGAAGTTCATGGCAAGTTATTCCTATGGCTCTCGAGAGATTCAGGTAAGTGGGGTCGCCGCCAGGAGGGAGGAAGAGGAATACAAGTCTCAGGTCAGGTGACTCAATCGGGGTCCACTTGGGTGGCAGCAAGAGCTGGCCTGCAGAGGGCCAGCCAGGAAGATGCAGAAAGACTGATTTTTTAAAATAGTAACTCGGTCAGCAGTGCTCTGAGGCGGAGTCCTTGGACCTCATGTCCTAGCAGAGGTGGTTCTACGAGCTGATGTGGAGGTACGGGCCCCAGTAAAGGCAGTTTATCTGGAAATAAGGTTAAGTTATTACAGAGGGGAAAAAGGCAAGGGTGCAAACACCCATCTCCACATTAACTCGCCAAAGGTCACAGGAGCCGAGTATTCATTCCCCGTGTTGGAGTATAGAGTCTGCGCCTCAGAGGTGGTTGATTCCTGGCCACCAGTCACCTCTCTGTCGTGCTGGGGAAGAACCCCGGAAGATGTGGATGCCGGGTGGGAGTCTTGGGAGGGCAGCGACGGCTTTGAAGGATGAGGGCAGAGCAATGCCGGTACTTGGTCATGTCCCCCCTTTGGACTCACTCAGACTCACCCCCACATTAAGTGTATGATCTGTCACTGTTCCCAGGTGACAGCTACTCACAATTTATTAGAAGAAGAGGAGCTGGGTTTCATGTGACCCAACTTGATAACTGCAGCGTAAACTAAGAAGAAAATCATGAGTTCGAGGCCAGCCTCCAAGATCTGGGAGGAGGAGAGAAAGAAGGGGGTGGGGGGAGAAAGCGGGAGAGACGGGGAGAGGGAGAAAGAGAATGAACTAGAGGGTGGCCAGGGTTCTGCAGAGTGGCTGTGGAGTGCCAATCTTCACCTGAGTGAAACGTGGGCCAAGGCACAAGAGTGTCCCCTCGCTCGCCGTAGCTGAACACCCTGGATCCACAGGAACTCGCTGTTCAGGACAGAAATTGGGGGCCCTCTCAAACACTAAAGGCTGATCTCCATTCACTAGCAAGGCATGGGCAGAGCTTGGCAGTCACTTCCTGCAGGTGGGACTAGGGCCTCCAGAATAAAGCTCCAGACTGGGCGCAGAAGGCTAGAGGAACCAGCTTCCCCTAACCCCCAGGGCGTGCCTGGGTCCCAGTCCTTCCCTCACCTAGTTGCTGGGATGTTAAATCTGGCCCGAGCTTGTCATGGCCAGCTCTGTTAAATCTGCACTGACTTGAGACTCATCTTGTCCAAGATAAGCAGGACTTGCCTTACTCTGGGAGCTAAGGGAGGGACAGCCACTAAAGACAAGAACAAGTCTGCCTCAGCCTCTCCCTGCCCTGCCTCAGGGCCTGGCTCGCCAGCTGCCAATGTCAGAATAACCCAGACTTCCAGGAGTCAAAAAAGCAGCAGCGCCACCAGGTCCATAAATAGGGTGCGGGTAGAGGAATGAGGGTGAGGCCTGTGCTGCAGCCTTGCTAGCTGAAGATAATGAGGTCATTGCATATCCCGGGGCCCTTGTGAGAGGAGCCCAGGGCAGGGGAGCAGTGTTGATCCAGTTCCTAAGACGCCCCCCAGATACCTCCTTCCCTAAAGGCTCCACTCCAAGATTCTTCTGCAGTATTTATCAGACAGTAAGTGCCTTAAGCCTGCTCAGCCTCGATCTCCTTATCCAAGGTGGTACCAGCCCCCAGCTCCTCTAAGGGACTAATGCTCAGACTCACCTACATCAGCCAGATGCTCCATCGGTGCCAGGATCAGTGATGAGCCCAGAGTGATTGCTGGAGGAAACAGGAGTTTCTGCTTGGGGGTAAAGTCAAAGTACCATGTTTCTTCAGCAGCTTTGTTTCTAAGTGCCATTTTATCTATCCGAGAGAGCGTGTGTATACATCCCATGGCACGTGAGTTCAGAGGACAACTTTCGGAAGTCAATTCAGTTCTCTCCTACCATATGGGTTTCTGGGGACTGAACTCAGGTCACCAGATTGCGAACAGGTACCTTACCCACTGAGTTTCCTCTCCAGCCTCGTCATTCAATCCACCAAATATGAAGCAGGCTCTGAGATTTGGTGCTGAGGCTGAGCAAGTCTACTAAAGAAACGCTAACTCCGGAGCATAGTCACCTTGAAGTCTGGCAAGGTCTAGAGGGGAGATTCGGTGAAGGTAAAGATTTGGGGAACTGGGAATTCATGAGTTATTGACAGAGGGCGAGGAGGCTGATTTGACAAAAATGGGGGCGACAGTCGTGGGAAGTGTCAGAAACTTAATGATGGGTAAAGGATAGCTCAGGTGAGGTTGTTGAGAGAATCCAGAGACAAAACAGAAGCACAGAAATGAAAGGGGGTTGGTAGGAGACCATCTTGGAACTAGGTAGAAAATGGTAGAACCCAGTGACGGCCTTATTAGTTACTTTCCTTGTTGGCCCAATGCCTGACAAAAAGCAACTCAAGTAGGGAAGGGTTTGCTATGGCTCACGGTTCTTGGGGATTCAGTCCATCACAGCAGGGAAGGCACGGTGGCAAACGCAGGAGGCAGCTGCTCATACTGCAGCCACACTCAGAAAGCAGGTGAACCCTAAGTGAGGCTGAGCTGTAAAGTCCTCAAGACCTACTTCCGGTGGCCTATTTCTTCTGGTGAAGTTCCACTTTTCAAAGCCCACAGCCTTCCCAAGCAATGCCACCAGCTGGAACCAAACACATGAGCCTGTGAGGGACATTTCACGTTCAAGCCCCAACCTTCCACCCCTGGTCCCCATAGATTCATGCATGGCCTTTTGACGATGCAAGATGCATTCATTCCAACTTCCAAAAGGTCCCCATAGTCTTTGCCAATCCCAGCACTGATCAGAAGTCCAAGGTTTCTTCTAAGACTCAAGGCAATCTCTTAACTTGAGCCTCTATTAAAGAGAGAGAGAGAGAGAGATACAATGATACAGAATAAGCATTTCCATTCTGAATGGGAGCATAACAAGGAAAGACTGAAATGCAACCAGACAAACACCAAGTCCTGCAGTTCCACATCTGTCTGGCCTCTGGAGCTCCTTCCAGAAGCATCTGGGTTCCAGAGAACTGGAAAGGGCCTGCCCTTCCACCTCTGCTGCCTACAACACTCCAGGTCTGCAGCCTCTCCTGGGCTGGCTCTACTCCATGCGGATGTCCCATAATTCTGGTTTCGTCAGTATCTGCACTGCAACCTAAGCCTTGTCTTCAAAGCTTCACAGGGTGGTCTCTCGGGGACTCCTTGTGGGTATTCTGATCTTGCCACACCCATCACCTGACTTCAACGGCCCTCTGGAAACATGCAACACGACCCCATGACCTCCTCGGTCTTGTACTAATCATGTTTCTATAACCAATACCGTGGGGGTGAGGCTGCCAGCTTAGGACACTTCAGACCATAGCACAGTTGCTGTCTAATCAAAGGAAAAAAGGAATTTCCGGGACCACAAGATTATAATAGGAAGGGATTAACAGAGAAACGCAGTCTTCAGACTGACAGGCTGTGAATTTGAGGTATCTATGGGACACCTGATAGACACAGCTGTCCAGAGACATAATGTATCTGAAGCCACTGTTTAGCCAGATACCTGGACTGGACCTACCAGCGAAAAGAAGCCAAGATGCAAAAGAGGAAGAGAAGACTGTGGCAGCTGAGCAATGAGTGCCCAGGCTCAGGGACCTCGCAAAGGAGAGTGAAAGTCCACAGGCAAGAATGATAGCGACAACGGGACCGTAGACAGGTTGGCAGGAGCCTGAGTCCAGACTCTTCTAGAAGTAATGGAATGTCACCAGAGTACCTTGGAGAGGGACAGAGGGTGTCTCACATTTCTGAAAGCTCATTTCTAGGTAGTGGTCAGTGCTGCAGTCCGGCCACAGCCTGGATCCAGAACCCGATAGGTGGACAAGGAGTCGGCGGGGATGGAGGACAGCAGACACGCCGAGTGAATCTGAACTGGTTTATTGAAGCTTACAGCAGAGCTTAGAAAATCTAAGGTAGGGGGCAAAGAATGTATTGCTACACTCACAAACAGAGGAAAACAAAAATACATATACCCTCCCAGTCTCCTATTCTATGTGCTCAGGGTGAACCGCCCTTTGTATAAACAATTTTCTGACTAACAAAGAAAAGGCAGGTATGACATCTACTTGTGTGGGACCAGACATGATGTCTCCAGGTAGAGTTATAAGCAGGCGTGACACTTAGTTGCTAAAAGGGAGCAGACAATGAATGCCTAAAAGCAGGTAGATCCGTGCATTAACATATCTCAAATGCGTAGGGAAGGAACTGTAGGGGAAGGTGATAACCTAGCCAGTCCTGAGAAGAACAAAAGAATCTAAGAACAGATAGGAAGTAAACTCTACTCCCAGAGGAAGGAATTTGCCTGTCATTGTCTATGCAGACAGGAGGCAAAACTCAATTTACAAAAAGGGAGGAGTCCCTAACAACTGCCCGTTTTATATGCTAATGTGTCATTCTCCAGAGAGCAGGCTTTAGGCCAGACAACCTCCACATTTTCCATATTTATTCCAGATAAGCCATATCCTGTTTTTTGGAAACCGCCTTCCTTGAAGCAGTTTTCCCCATGCTACAACCTTGTCAAATAACATGGTTGGTTGAGGAGGTGGCAGATCAGCAGGGGCAAGAGGGCAAAAAACAAGGGGGCTGGCAAGGTTCTTGTTGGTCGTTAAGGTCTGCACACTTCAAACTTTCTTCTTTTTTTAGCTAACTAAAACTACTATCATATAAAGCAGTAGGTTCATTAGGGCACTTTTATACATACATATTACTGTACCTTTGTCCCCACAAATGTCTATTTTTAAATGATAATTTATTCATTTATATATGAGAGAGAGAGAAGCATATATACATACCATGGCATTTGGGTCGAAATCAGAGGACAACTTTCAGAAGTCAATTCTCTCCCACCATATGGGCTTCTGGAGATCAAACTCAGGTTACTGGGTTTGCTTTACCTGCTGAGCCATTTCGCTATCTCGCTGGCCCCTCTGTTTGTTTTTCCAGACAATGCTAGAATGTCCCTGGGCTGTCCACCATGGAGACCCAGACCTCGGTAAGAAGGAGTGAGGGGTGAACGTGGACATGCAGCCCAGTGCCCAGGACACCTCCTTTGCTCAGTAAAAAGCCATAAACGATCTCTAGCTTGTTGGTAAACTGCTAACTCTGTTTTGCTTCATTCAAAAAGAAATATGAAAGGCCGAGAGGTAGCTGCGCCAGTAAAGTGCTTTTCAGGCAAGGATGAGGAACCCAGAACTCATGTTTAAATACAAGCAAACAAAATAAAATAAAATGGGTATGGTGATGAATGATTACAATCCCAGTGCTGGGGAGGCAGTAACAGGACTTGCTGCCTTGCCCAGAAAAGCCTAACTAACAAGTTCCGGGGCAACAAGAGACCCTTTCTTTTAAAAAAAAAAAAAAAAAAAAGAAAAAAGAAAAGAAAAGAAAAAGTATAAGCATCAGACAACTGAGGAGAAAAATAAAACCCAGCATGACGTCAGCGCGATGTCATCACGCCGACACGTACATGTCCCTCTACTTTCTCCTGTGCCTTTATTCCTGCTAAACTGTGATCCTGGCCAGGTATCACTTTCAAACCCTGCTTTTCCTTGTTGCACTCTTGGTGTTTCCACAAGGTTGTAAATTTAACAGCAGGTTTATTTAGCCAGTTCCCCCAGCTTCAAACTGGGGTCCCTTTCAGGTGTCTGTGAGCAACGCAGATAGGCCTGCGCCGGGCAACATCCCTGTGTAGATGTCCAGACTGCAGGCGGCCACCTTAGCCTCCCTCCTGTCAAAGAAGCCCAGCCTCGATCCCTCGACTCCTGCAGGTGTCTTTCCTTCTTACAGTCCAGCTTCAGGGAAGGCACCTATCACACACACACACACACACACACACACACACACACACACAATCACACGTCATGAGTCGGAGTCACAAGGAATCACAGAAGCCGAATTGAAAATAAACAGCGTGGACCAACAGTGGCAAAACCAAAGATGGCAAAGTGGCAAAACCCCGGCTCCTCAGCCTCCTGTAACACCTTCTGTGGGGCTGTCTGTGGACCTTCAGCCTCTTTTATTCAGCTCTCAGACAGGAGACCAGCAAAGTTAAAGAATAACTTTGAAGGGGCAAAAAGCCAACTGTGTCAACACTGTTCTCGCCGTGGTTGTAAACTTGCTGGCAGTTTCGATACGTGCCCTGCTCTCTGTTTTTACCCAGAGTGTGCCCACGGGTTAGACATTATCTTGCGTGCAAGATATTTATGTTCACAAGTTTGCTCATTGGACAAATTACAGGAACATGTTCCAAGGAGCTGCATGTCCGCTTTTAACCAGTTAAAGAAAAATATTGATTCTTTTTCCCCAACACATACACACTTCATCTCCCTGGCTCCTCCTACTTATACCAGCAGCCCCCTGTAAAACACACACACACACACACACACACACACACTTCATCTCCCCGGCTCCTCCTACTTATACCAGCAGCCCCCAGTCCAGACCTCAGTGTTCCTCCAGCTGTCTCCCATGACACCTCTACCTTTCTGGTGAACCCCAGAACTCTCCTAAGCCTGCCTGCTAAATCCAAGGCTCTACCAAACAATCAAACAGTTTTCCAACCCCGTCTTCCCTTCACTGTCCACATCCTGCCCATTCCCCCTTGGCAGCCCATCCCCACTCACTCTTCCCATCCAACTGCCCACACCTGGCTCCACTGTCCCCCCCCCAATCCCACCCCTCTACCTCCTGCAATTCCTACAGCTGACATCCTAGTCCCTAACTTGGTTCTTTTTTCCAGCCACACTTTCCCTTTTATTTTGTTAAAAAATAACAAAAACTAGACCTACCCCCAAGAAAATCCTAAAAATTTTGACTTTGATCTGTGAGACTACACGCTCCCTTGTGCCTCCCCCACCTGGGCACACTAGTGTCTCCTGGTTGGGAGACTACCCTTCCCTTTTCTTGCCTCCTTTGCCCAAATATCTTCCAGTTCTCCAGGACTTAGCTTTTTAAAGTCACGCCCCCCAAGAGACCCAGGAAGGCATCTGACTTCCTCCCTAACCACCCCAACCAGCTGCCACCCCCAACTTGCCCGTGCAGCGCCCTGGAGGGCTCGCGGTGAGCCCCTGCTCGTGGAGTCACTAGGAGAGCTCTGCTCCACCGGCCCTAGTGCACCGCATCTTCCTGGCTCGGCCAGCTGAAGACAGGGTGTCTCCACCCACCGGACATCTTTGACCCGGCACAGTGCGTGGTGCTGTGTACGCCCAGCGCACACGTGCAGAGAGCCCGACCATCTTGATGAACAAACGTTTTGCCTACTGAAGAGTATCGTCTCTGAACAGCCAGGACCGTTGACCCAGGGAGTATAAGTTTTGAAAGCTTAAGAGTCCCCAAAGGTCAAGGCAGTTCGCGCTGCACCAGCAAGCCGCGGAACACCCATCTCGTACATTACACTGGCAAGCTTAGCTATCTTCACCGCTTTTCTTCATTGTATGTCTTTGGTTACTGGTGAGGGTGAACATTTTCCCATGCATTGGCCTATTAAACACATCCCCCTTACCACCTCTCTTTGAGGACTGACCTGCTGGTGTGACTTAGATTACTACTGAGGGAGATGGCTGTGGGTGGGGGTGGGGGCTGAGTGTAAGCGAGCAGACCCTGTTCACATGGAGGCTTCAGAGTGAGGGAAAGGGACCAAGAGGTACCAAGAGAATCTGAGCTGGGGATTGTCCCGTAGATGAGGGAGATGCTGGTTACTGGTCTAGTCAGGACGGCAAGGCCTTGCAAAGAAGGAACGACCTCACCAACGGCTGAAGGTCAGGGAGTGTTAACAAGCAAGGCATGGGTATGCACAGGAGTGCTTCTGAGGATAGGACTCAAGTATTCCATGTCACGGATGCAGTAACTGATGCGTGGAGCCACAAGGATTCAAACCCAGCACCCAGAACCTTTATATGCTTCCTACCACAGGATTCTGAAAGATGCTTAGTGTTTGGGGCCCTTCTGGCAAACAAACCTTAGACAAATCGCAAAGTCCCCCTCCTTCAGGCCACGAGTGGGGCCTTCGAGTTCCGTGAAAGGAATCCCAGCCCAGGCTAAATCTGGCCGCCACAGACACATTCTGTGACCAGTCCAGCATCGATGAGACCCAAGCAACGCTTCACTCCCAGCCCCAGGCCACACACGCCTGTGTCTTCTTGGACTTTTCTCTCACCCAAGGTACCTCCACCCCCTAAGTACCCCAAGCCTCACCCTGCTACACTGCTGTCCCGCAAAGGACCAGATTCAGTGTCGCTCAGACAGTTCCTGATGCATAGAGGAGGTTTATCCATCCCTGGCATGGCGGGGCAGCTGGGTAAGAGGGGAGGGGGCCGGCAAGATGGCACGGTGGGCAAAGGTACCTGCTGCCAAGCTTGACAAACTGAGTTTAATCTCTCTACCCAACATGATAAGGAGAGAACCTACTCCGGCAAGTTGTCCCTATATATATACTCACACGAACACACAGACACACACATGCAATAAATTAATTTTAAAAATTTAAAAATTGGGGGGCTGGAGAGGTGGCTCAGGAGTTAAGCCTCTGCCTTGCAGGCAGAAGGTCCTGAGTTCGGATCCTAGACCCCACGTATAGACGCCGGGCGGAAGTGGGAGCAGCCCTGTGCTTCTGGTCCTGGTGGGCGGAGCCTGTGAATCCCGGGGCAGAGTAAACAAGGAGGAGGTGGAGGCGTCCATGGTGGTTCCCGAATTCGTCCGTGGTTCTACACACACATGCATGCATACACACACAATTGGATAAATAATAAATTTAAAAATAAAAATAAAATAAAATAAAAATTTAAAAATTGGAAAAGGGGTGGGAAATCCCTGAAATACTGAGATGGACTAGGGGGTGCAAGTCAGAGGAACTGCACTTGCCTAGCATGTGTGAGGTCCTGGGTTCAAGCCTCATCACTGCAAAAAAAGAAAAGAAAAAGTTGTCTTTGAGTACTGAGATATATGCTGTGCAATATACTGGGTCATGTGCACAATGTATTATTTCAAAGATATAACTGTCCAGTTGAAGAAAAAAAGGCTGCAGAACAGTCTGAGCACTGTGATGCTGCTAAGGCAGAATCAGAGAGGGAACAAGCACTTGCTCAAGCCTCTATCGGCTCCCACCTGCGCGCAGGCCACCTCTGGAAGGGCGCACGAGACCCTCCTACCATCAGTTACCTCCAAATTCAGAAGAACCAGAAAAGGTTTTGTGTTACAGTACGCTCTCATCCCTTTGAATGTCTGCGCCATCTGAATACAATAGATTCTTACTCAAAAAATAAGACGAAGCATTAAAACTCTGGCAGTGATTTCTACGTGTGGACATACGTGTGTGTTGTCCGTGTGTGCAACGTGTCTGCCGATACCCTTCCCCCCCCCCAGGACCAAGAAGAGATTCTTGTTGCGACTGGTACTGTCTGCACTTGGCCTCCTGGGCCTGTACCTGTTTAGGTTCCACATGGCCAGGTAGGACCTCTCTTTCCCCTCCCTTTGTCGGCTCCTCCCCTGCACCTGAGGGAGGGATCACCAGGGTCAAGGCTAAAGTGGATCTTCCCTAAGAGATTGAGGGTGGGGACTGGAGAGGTGGCTCAGGGGTTAAGCCTCTGCCTTGCAGGCAGAAGGTTCTGAGTTCGGATCCTAGACCCCACGTGTAGACACTGGGCGGAAGCGGGGTTGGCCTGTGTTTCTGGTCCTGGTAGGGCGGAGCCTGTAAATCCTGGGGTAGAGTAAACAAGGAGGAGGTGGAGGCGGTCCATGGTGGTTCCCAAATTCGTCCGTAGTTCTATACATACACACACACACATACATACACACATGTACACATGCACAATTGAATAAATAAAAAAAAATAAAAGAGGGTGATGGCTGACTTGGCCTGGCCAGTGTGCTGTGGGTCCCCCCCCACCAAGTGATGTGCCCTTCATTGCTAACCCTACCCACAGACACATGGAGGCCCTCATCCCCATGGACGCCTGTCCTCAAACCACAATTCCTCTGCTGGGAGACAACTTCACGGGGGTCCTGCGCCACTGGTAAGGAGCCAGCATCCCACGCTGAATGTCACAGGCTACACAGGTTTGCTCCAGGCCCCCAACCTCTTCCTCTTATCCCTACCTACGCAGTCAGCTCACCAACCCCCCATCAGGACACAACCCTTTTAGGAACAGGTCGGGTGTGTCCGTGGGTCCTGAGGGCTCAGCGTTGGGGGAAGTGGCAATCTGCAGACACCCAGTGAGTGGGTGAGAAGAACTGTCTTTTTTTTTTTTTTTTCACTCCTGCCATGGACAGGACCCGGCCTGAAGTCCTGACCTGTACCTCTTGGGGAGCCCCCATTATTTGGGATGGCATCTTTGACCCAGATGTCGCCCAGCGAGAAGCTGTACGGAAGAACCTCACCATTGGACTGACTGTGTTTGCCATTGGCAGGTGAGGAAGACCTATGATGGGGAGGGACATATAGGGAGGAAAGGATGGTTGGAGCCTGTTGCCTTGCTGTGGGACCACAGCGTGGAGCTAGAGCTGCAGTCCTTGACTTGGATTCCCAGGGGATCACAGGAGTGCCCTCTCCTCTCCCTTCTGTGTCGGGCATCAATGCCACAGACCCACCCAGAAGCTGAGAGCTACATCTTAAGAAGGAAGCTACTAGGGATTAGGACTGGACCACCCAAGACACTGTGTTTGTGGTAAGGAAATGAAGAAATCTTTCAGGAGAATAGAGAGAAAAGGGGGAGAGTGGCAGGGTAAAGCCGGCACACAAACAAGGCTCTGTCAGGAACGTCTGATGGAGGGAGGAGTGGCAGCTGATTTGTAAGGAAATGAGATCAAGCTGGGCAGAGAAGGATGGGGTGGTGGGGAGGGAAAGACATACGGAGAACTGGCAAGCTCTCCAGATTAAGAAGACGGCAAGACAGGACTGAGCAAGGAGAAGGGGAAGTGAGCACGCTGGAAAACAAGAGACCCACACATGCCGGCGAGGCCGCCATTTTGATGATGGAGTAGTGACAGGAGTGGGTGGCTGGGAAGGCTGGAGACGGCCAGAGGAGACAAGTGACAGGGCACTGATCCCCAGTACAGATAGGAAGGGGAGCCCCTGATGGTTTCCACCCTCCAAAAGTGGTGCAAAGGGACCTCCTGGCTGAGCAAGATGGTCAGACCTACGACCTTAAAGACACAAAGAAGTGCAGCCCAGGGAAGTAAAGTGAATGTTTCTAAAGTGGACCAGGCTCCTAGGGGAGGAAATGAGAACATCTCAGGAGCAGGGTACAAACTTCCGTCACCAAACGCCTCAGACGACATCTCAAGGGAAAGACAGGAGAGTCGCCAGGAGGCTGGGGGAGGGGGTGATGGTCATACAGACTCAGGACTGGTCCTGAGGTAGGCGGGAGGGAGCTGCTGACCACTGGGAGAGAGGTCACTTTGGTCTCTCCCATTAAGGGGGCTGAGCACAGAGCTCCCGCACACATCTTAGGGGTCAGAGGCTCCAGGGGCTGAAACTCCAGGATCCTCAGGCCCCGAGTTCCAAGACAATAAGTTCCACATTCAGAGACGTTCATCAGTGAGCATCAATTTCAAATGCTCAGAGATCCAGCCAAGGATAGGGCAAATGCCGGTCAGGCTTCCATGACAAGCTGGCCTTGGCTCTTGTCACCACCACGTACCACGTTACTAGATGTTTGTTTGTGTGTTTCCTAGAGCTTTATAAAAGTGATAGTGCACTATCAGTGAGAAGGGTGTGCTGCATGACAAATGTTCAAGATATTAACCACTACTGGTATTTTTTTTTAAGTTTTATATCCTAAGTTCTTAGAGATACAAATTTTCTAATGCTCCAAGTATCTATGTGTGTGAAGAATGACCACAAATGAAACGATTGGAAACATTCTTATAGTTCATGATTTTGTGAGCCAGGAATTCAGACAGGGCTCAGCAGAAGAGCTTCTTGCCTGACACGTCAGGTCTTGATTGTGAAACCAACGGTCTCGGTGCACAGGGCGCTCCACCCGGCTCTCCACCTTCATGGTGTCAGCTCCCCCCAGCAACACCCAGGGCTGGCTTTGGCTTCCTAATATGGGAGGCTCAAGTCCTGTGACCTCTTACACGAGATCCTGAGTGTGAAAAGGTGACCACCATCTGTCTCCCTCTCCCACCGACCCTCCAGCATCGTTTTGGTGGTATACCATGAGTCAGAGCAGTAAGAGGGAGCCCACATACAAGGGAAGGAACCACGGTGCCCCATCTTCCCAAAGCAGAAGTAGCAATCGCCGTGATGGTCTCTAACAGGCTACTCCAAGACTGTCACATCTAGGATTGGGGATTCTAAGTTTGCATCACCTGGTGTGCGCAGAACTGGGTAGCTGTGTAGGATGGGAGGAAGGACTGCCCTGATCTGAGCACAGCTGTTCTGCAGGTACCTGGAGAAGTACCTGGCGCACTTCCTGGAGACGGCCGATCGGCACTTCATGGTGGGCCAACGCGTGGTGTTCTACGTGTTCACGGAGCGCCCTGACTCAGTGCCTCACGTGGCACTGGGCCCCGGCCGCCGTCTGCGCGTGGAGCGCGTGGTGCGTGAAGAGCGCTGGCAGGACGTGTCCATGGCGCGTATGCGCACGTTGTACGAGGCTCTAGGTGGCCGCCTGGGCCGCGAGGTGGACTTTGTGTTCTGCCTGGACGTGGACCAGTACTTTACCGGTGACTTTGGGCCCGAGGTGCTGGGTGACTTGGTGGCGCAGCTGCACGCTGCGTACTACCACTGGCCGCGGTGGCTGTTCCCCTACGAGCGCGATGAGCGCTCGGCGGCCGCGCTCTCCTCCGGCGAGGGCGACTTCTACTACCACGCGGCCGTGTTCGGGGGCAGCGTGGCGGCGCTGCGCCGGCTGACGGCGCACTGCGTGCGCGGCCAGGAGCAGGACCGGAAGCGAGGCGTCGAGGCGCTCTGGCACGACGAGAGCCATCTCAACAAGTTCTTCTGGCTGCACAAGCCCACCAAGTTGCTGTCCCCCGAGTTCTGCTGGAGACCTAATTTCGGTTGGAGGTTAGAGATCCGTCACCCTCGCCTGCTCTGGGCATCCAAAGAGTACGAACTTGTGCGCAACTAGCAACTAGTGAGAGTCCTAGACCGGCGGTCTCACCCTCCGACCCCCAACCACTGGGGCACCCTTGGCATCTGGATGTGTAGAGCGGATGTCACACGAGGAAGAGACCCTGAACTGGGATCGTCCTGGAAGACTCACCACACTTTGGAACACAGATGAGAATTCGACGCTCCCATGTGCCCTGATTTCAACCGCCACTGAAATGCGACAGTGCCTGAAGCACACAGCCTGTGGACATTTTGTTACCAATCATCTGGCCAGGATGCGTTTATCCTGGGTAGACAAAGAGAAGCATTCCTAGCACTGGTAGCTCTTGTTCCCCGGGTGTCGGACCATAGTGAGTGATAGCACGTGGTATCCTCCAGTGTCAGTTCTGGGACTTGAATTTTATGACTCCCATTTTACTCTTCTATAAGCCTAGGAGTCAGGATTCCTTAACCTTTGTCAGCAACAGATGTTGCAGCGTCTAGGTAGGTCCCAGACCTTGACAGCAACCTGGGTTGCATGTAGCTCCTGAGCCTTGCAGGGCATGAGCAGTAAAGGCTCCCAGAATTCTCCAGTGACCGGGACCTGCAGATTCTCTTCTCGGACCAGTCTTTTATCTTTGTTCAGCCTCCAACCGTCCATCCTTCCTGCCTCTGCTGTTCCCCGTGTTTCTGCCCTGGGCCACGCTCGCAAATCATCCAGCTGCTTTTCTCTCATCACCAAGCAAGCGGGTAGCTTGCCTTGCCAAAAAGCATTTGCAACGCAGCCTGCTGACCTCATCGCTGTCTCTCCAGTTATCTCTCAAGCAGCCGGCTACCTTGTCACATCTGCAGCGCAGATGTACAGGCTGCGGCTGTACTCCAGCTCTGCCGCACTACCAAAAATAGGCGAGAAAAGGTCTCTTAAGAGGAGCCGTTCATTGGGCCTGATGGCACAATACCGGGAAACTCACAGCTGATGCCTGCTCGTATTACAGAGCCAAAGAAGAGGTGTCTGAACAGATCACCTTTCAGCACCCCTCCCAACAGACCCTTCTGCTAGGCCACCAGAGGAAGTGCTCCTGGCGCTGGCCTCTGCAGAAGTGGCTATGGGGTCATCTAGAGTGTACAGAGACCTCCATAGTGAAAAGTCTGCTGCAGGCTGTCTTACACAGCCTGACCGTGCCTTCAGGAGCCGGGGCAATCAGCTGTGTGGTTTTCTCAAGCTCGAGACAACTGGTGCCAGCATAAGGGTGGTCTGCCCAGCCGTTTGGCTGCCAGTTATTTTGCTCGAGAAGCCCAGAACAGCAAGAAAAGCCCAACAGCTGCTAACTTAGGAGTCAAGTTGCCCCCATTCCCAGTGTCTTTGCTTATTTGTAGAACAGTGGACCTCACCAGGAGTATTTGTAGTAAGAAACTGAAGAACGTAACATTGATACTAATAATTTATTTCAACAGATTTTAAACCGTGCTTAACACCAGCCATCCAGTGCCCCAGAGGTGGGTCCCCAGGCCTCTACCTCACTTTCACCTCTGACTTTGCTAAATTCATCCAGTGCCTTTTGACCCC
The DNA here is from genome assembly GCA_023101885.1 of Typhlomys cinereus. Classification (NCBI taxonomy): domain Eukaryota; kingdom Metazoa; phylum Chordata; class Mammalia; order Rodentia; family Platacanthomyidae; genus Typhlomys; species Typhlomys cinereus. Next base: position 501,305 of record JALPQD010000449.1, on the reverse strand, counting down.
TTTTGTTCCACACTCCTCCCGTTGCTTTTTTAAATGGAAGGCTAAAGCACAAAAAGGGACCATAAGTTCCCAAACACAAGATCCATTCAAGTTCTTGGGATGTCCACAGCTGGAATGTGGAGACTGGTCCCTTCAGCTCATGCAGGAATGAGCCAGGAGGGAGACACAGCAATCATCCCAGTCGGCGAATCTGCCTTGTTGCCTCCCCTTTCCATAGGCATCATTTGTGGTACTATAATAAACTATTTAACATTTGTCCTAATGGTGTTTTCTGCTAGAGATATTTCCTGGTTTCTGGTTGGTGGAGCTAAGTTTGGTCACCACATTTGGTATTGGGTGAATTTTCTTACTGATGCCCCTCACTGTTGCAGGGATCTGGGGAGATGGCTCAGTGGGTACAGTGCTTGCCACACAAGCATGAGGACCTGAGTTTCAATTCCCAGCACCCAATAAAAGTCAGCTCGTGCCTGCAACCCCAGAGCGGGAGGGCGGCAGCTCCCCGGCCAGCCTATCTAGCTGAATCAGCGAGCTCAGTTTCAGCGAGAGACCCTGTCTCAAAAAAATAAGGTGGAGAAGTGACTGAGGAATGCACGTTAACCGCTGGCCTCTATCCAATGCACACACATTCACATGCACGCTTCCCACGAATGTGCACACGGATGCACACACTATACACAAAGCCATAAAGGCACGGGTTCTGAGTAGGTGTCGAGTCCTCAGAACCTGAGGGAAGGCAGCTACTGGAGGCCTTGGAGATCTTTCTCTGACAGTTGGGGAAACTGAGGCTCAAAGGGAGTAGGATTTCACTACAGGTCTCTTATTTCACTGATCTTGTATTTGTGTGTGCGTGCGTGTGTGTGCGCGCGCACATATGTTGACATGTGCATGTTTATATCTGTGCATGTGTGACCATAGGTTGATAGCAACTATCTTCCTTCTGTTATTGCTCTCCTCCTTACTTTTTGAGACAGGGTTTCTTCACTGAACCTGGAACACATTAATTTGACTGGACTGGCTGGCCAGCAAGCACCAGGAATCCTCCTGACTCTCACCCCCAGCACTAGAACTGCAGATGTGAATCACCATACCTGACTTTCATGGAGCACTAGGTATCCAAACTAAGGTCTCCATGCTTACACACTAGGCATTCTACCAACTAAGCCATCTCCTCAGTCCTTGACCTTCCATTTTTAGCAACCTCCACCATCCCCGAGTAGAGTAGCCATTCTAGCTCTGTTTACCTGGCCAAGTCTGAGGATTTCTTTTTAAATATTTATTTATTTAGTGTGTGTACACAGCGGTGCGTCCCTATGGAGGACCAAGTGTGACCTTCGGGAATCATCCTGGATTGCTTCTACCTTCTTCTTGCTCTGGGAAGTGCAGGCTGCTACTGTTTCCACCTGGCGTTTTAATGTGAGACCTGGGATCTGAACTCAGGACCTTCTGCTTGTGAGACAGAGTCTTAACCCCTGAGCCATCTCTCCAGCCCAAGTCTGATGATTTTTATAAGCAAATTTGCGCAATAATGCTATAAGCAGAATCCTTCAATTGTCATCTATTGTACCCCACAACATTTTCCAGCCACTGCGAGCTGGCCAGAAGTCAGAAAGATCTGATTGTGAACTTGCCTATCTCTGAAGTCTGGGCGTCTAGACTCTTATCTGTGCTAGGTCTGTGGAATGGGGGTGGCCTATAATTCTGGCCCTGGAAGGTGGAGCCTGGGAAATCTCAAAGCAAAGCAAATAGGGAGGTAGAACAGTTCAGGATGATTCCTGAAGTCACCCTTGGGCCTCCAAAGTGTACACGGCTGGCCGCCACCATTTCTGCCCAGGGCTTTTAGGTAGGATCCCGAATCTGAACTTGGGTCCTTCTGCTTGTGAGGCAAAGACTTATATCCCTGACCATCTCTCCAACAACTCCCTACTTTTTTTTTTTTGACACAGGGTCTCCCATTTAATCTCTTCTAACCTTTTACACACACACACACACACACACACACACACACACACACACACACACACACACATAAACATTGCATCTATAAACATGCCAAAAAATAAAAAACCTAAGATATAGACCAATAAAGGAGGATGCCCACTGACCTCTCAACACACAAACACAAAGTGTACCCAGAAAATAACAGTGATGGATCATCTGGCAGTAGAAGCCCAATATTCAGCGGACAGCATGGTCCTCGCTAGCTGTCTTTAGCCAGGTTGACAATGAGAATTAAGAGCCAGGAAACAACCACATGTAAAGTTGAAGCTAAGGAAAAGAAAAGTGGTGTTTACTACAGAGGCTGGTGTCATTGAAAAGCCAAACAACAGATGAGGTAGTTCGTGCTGTAATCCTGGCACTTGGGAGGTCCAGGCAAGAGGGTTGCCAAGAGTCAAGGCCGCCTGGGCTGTATGGAGGGTCTAGTCAAGCCTGAGCAACAGAGGGAGATCTTGTCTGAAAAAAGAAAAGTCAAGTACTTTGCACTGGGATGATGAACATGATGCCTGACTTCACTAGACTTCACCGAGCTCAGGCTCAAAGGTACAAAGCTTTGAAAGTGAGCTGTCCAGGCATTCAGAGGCCGCGGCCGCGGCGGGTGAAAGAAGCTTGGCTGCAACTCGGGTAGGCAACAGACTGGCACTGCTTTTGCTGGCATGCAGAGTGCAAGCCTTCGGGGAGATGGTGTCTTCCCCCCCAGCTTTCAAAAGCAAGCCTGGGAGGCTGCGACATGTGGTGAGGTCAGAATCCTTGACGTGACCCTTAGGGCTTGATGTTTGCCACGGTAGGTTTCAGTCTGCTTGGTTCTAATCCTTCCCCGTAGGCACTGCTTACCTTGGAAGTGTATAACTTCTCCACTTCTCGGGAGTTGACAGCTAAGAATTTGCTTTAAGTATTAGAGGACTTAAGCTTTTGTTTAGTTAGTTTGTTTTAACTTTCAAAAATTTGATCAGGGCTGGGGAGATGACTCAGTGAGAAGTCCTTGCCTCACAAGCAAAAGGACCTGAGTTTGGACTCGCAGATCTCACATAAAAATACTAGGCGAGTGTAGTGGCCCACTAGTAATTCTAGCCCTAGAAGGTGGAGCCTGGGAATCCTTACAGCAACCTGGCTTGCCAGGCTATCCCTCATGGCGTGCTCTGAGTTTTAATTGGAGATCTAGGCTCACAACAAAGACAAGATGGAAGAGTGATGAAGGATGATTCCCAATATCGTCCCTAGGCCTCTACTCAACTAATACACACACCACATTCAGGTGGTGCACCACCCACATGCAAACACACACACACACACACACACACACGCACACACACACACACACACACACACACACACACACGCACACGCCTCATATACATATACATAAAAACACTTTGGGCCAATGTTGGAAGTATTAAGTCTCTGAGAACTCTTGGCGATAAGACCAACACACACTCCAGTTCCTTCCTGGGAACTTTGCTCTCTGATGCAGATGTAGAGCGCAGGCCCTAGAGCCAAGCCCAAGCGGTATGTCCACAGAGGAAGACCCGAGACTTTTGCTGGGGCTTCCGGAAGGACGGAGGCTGGCTGTCGGGGGGGATGTTGAGGCTGAAATGGAGAGGCAGCTGAGGAGGAGAGCTGGAGGCATGTCCTCTGAGCCCAAACACTCGTGGGTGGTAGCTCTGCTCAGCTGATGGAGCTCCTGCTAGCAGGGTCTGTCCCCAGCGCCACAAAAAAATGGGCGCAGTCCACACACCTGTAATCCCAGCCCAAGGGAGGTAGAGGCAGGGAGGACCAGAAGTCATCTTTGGTTACATAGCAAGTTCAAGGCCAGCTTGGACTACTCGAGACCTTGTCACAGAAACAAAACACATGAAGTGCAACCATCACTGTTGTGCTCTGCCACAGGATTGCAAGGGCTGAACTCCGTGGCCACTCAAGGCCGAAGCGCTCGGTCTCCAACAAGACACCTCCACAGGAAAACTGATACCGTTTATAGGGGTGTGTGTGTTGGGGGGGGTGTAATTCCTTACTCCCTTTCTAGGTATCAACACATCAACCCCACCATGGAGGGGTGCAGGTGAATACAACTTCTTTTTTTTTTTTTTTTTAATTTTTTTTATTGTTATTATTATTTATTCAACTGTGTACATGTGTGTGTGTATGTGCTCTCGCGCACGTGTGTGTCTGTGTGTGTGTGTGTCTGTGTATGTGTAGAACCACGGACGAATTCGCGAACCACCATGGACGCCTCCACCTCCTTCTGTCCCGGGATTCACAGGCTCCGCCCTACCAGGACCAGAAGCGCAGGCCACCCCCGCTTCTGCCTGGCGTCTATACATGGGATCTGGGATTCGAACTCGGGACCTTCCGCCTGCAAAGCGGAGGCTTAACCCCTGAGCCACCTCTCCAGCCCCGAATACAACTTCTAAGGCCTGCTCTGTCCCTGGCACTTGAGATGGACCCCCAAGGGTCGAGAGACTCATGGTGTCCCAGCGAGTCTACAGGGGTTTCAGAACCAGACCCATCTGGTAAAACTAGACATAGTGCGTTCCCATCAAAGGTGGTCTTCAGGCCCTGCCTTAGGGGTGGGGTGGGGTTAGGAGACCCCCCACAAGTGCTCATGCCCTTCCTTCCCGATGCCCGCTCTCTCACACAGCACCACACCACGCCGCTGCAGGCACAGTTTATTCTTCACAAAAGAGAAATACAAAGGGCAGAGGGAGGGGTAGCGAGCCCCTCGCTGCTTCACCCCTCTCAGTGTTCTCCCAACACACATTCCACTTTTGCTTTGCGCCCCACTCGCTTTCATAGAATGCAGACTGGTCTCCTGAAGTGTCTCGGGGTCACCTGCCCTCGCCTCCCTGCCACCAAGATGCAGACTGAGAAGCCAACAGACTGTTTTCTCTTTTTTAATAAGGTAACTATTTCTAAATATGGTGGCCTGGAGGTCCCATGGGGGGGAGGAAAGCAAAGGGTGTTAACAGTATTATAACAGCATATTTACAGGGTAGAAACATGCGGACAAAAAGCTACAATACTGAGTATCGGACGACGCAAGTCAAACAAAGGGGTGGGTGTGGGGGGCAGAGACCCTCCCAGTGGAAAAGAAACCCCAGGAAACATTAAACTGGTAAATCAATGGCGAGTTAAGGCTTAAAAAGTGTATAAAAATAACACAGTTAATATTCAAAACGGAACTCCAGATACAGAATATATAGTGAGTTTCTGTCTAGTTTTCTTTTTGTCCCGGGGGGATGTGGAAGGGCTTCTCCGGGCTCTATACACGGCTTGTATATACATGGACACGCATGGCTTTCAGATTGGGGTGTGTCTTGTGGGGGGACTGAGGGCAGGGTCTGCTCCCTGGGCTGAGGAGTCCCCCTGTGTGGCAGGGAAGACAAACCCCTCTCTGGGCACTGTCCCCATCTGGAGGGGATTCTGGGAGTTCCCTCCTCATCCCCCTGCCCACAGTCTGGGGTGGTGGGAGAGGTAGCCGATAGGATTCCTGGCCAGCACCGAGGTAGACTACGGTGGTCTTCAGGGCAGTGGAGGGAGGAGCCAGGTCTCACCCTGTCCCTCCCACCCCCTTCCCTTGGGCCCACCACCCAGCTGTGACTGAGCCCTTTGGTCCTTCTTGTTTCCACGCCCTGAAGCCAGGCAGCCACCACACCTCTGCTCAGCAAAGCCCAGGGCCAGGCTGGGGTGGTAAGAGCTGGGCTTCCTGGGCCGAAGGTCTGCGTCCTACCCCCCTCCCACCCGGGGGTCTCTTTGCAGTCCAAATCCTCAGGCCCGAGTCTTCCCTGGAGACCTGAGGGGGTGGCCAGAGAACGTCCCACACTGCCCCCTGCTTCTCTGTATCCAGCTGTCCAGTTTATTTTTGTTTTGTTTTCTTTTTAACTTCTCCGTCCTAGCAGCACCAACGTTCTGGCCAATAAATATCCTTTTTGTTATTTTCCAAAACGAACTTAAAAACAAGAAAGAGTGAAGCCAGTGGGGGGGTCGGGGAACAAAAGAAGAAGAAGAAAAAAAAAATCCAACGGACAGATTCAAAGTCCTCTGAGATGGTGTATGGATGCCACCAAAGCTGTCCCGAATCTTGCGGTGGGCCTGGCTGCCCGGGGAGCTGGGCCAGGCAGGGTTTCTGCGGACCAAGCCTTCTGGCCGGTGGGAAGGTCAGATCGTGAGAGGACTTGGTGGTTCTTGAAGTCCCCCGGCGAGCGTCGGCCTGGGTCTGCGTCTGCCAGTCGGCCGGGTGGGCGGGGCGGCGCCGTAGTAGGTGGGCTCAGATGAGCGAGATTCGCACCGGGATGCCGGGGGACTCGGTCCTCTGGGGCGAGTGGTGGCTCACCAGGTGCTCCACCACCGTGTGTTTGGACATGTGCTTCATCAGGTAGGTCTCCTGCAGACAGAGGGGAGAAGCTTGAGCCACCAGGGAGGCTGCAGTTCCCACAGTGGCCACTGGGGGTAGCTCCTCGGCAGGTGGCTCAGCAGCAGCCGCACGGCCTGAGCGTGGAGCTAACTGCCTTGCTGTGGTCCAAGCGCACAATGCAGACTGGGGGCGCCGGCAGGTACCAGACTGGCCCTCAGCAGTGCCCACCTACATCCCAACCAGAACCAAGACAGTAGCCCTCTGCCGACAGCTATAGCGGGGTACACTGGCTAAACCCAGCCCCATCTACCAGGAGCACAGCTGCCCGTATCCACAGATGCGTTGAGCTATTCCCCCAGCCGATGAAGCAGGGGTCCTGCTGCTGTCTAGTTCTGCCATATCTTAGCAGTGGGGTCTTGGACAAATCATTGCATCCCCCAACCCAGCCTATTTCCTCCTCCATAAGCAGGATGGGGAAAGGTTGCTATGGTGACATAGATAAGCCCCTCCTCCCCCAAGCTGGGTGTTGTGCACGGCCACTTGACCCTCTCTGTTGCTGTGCCTTCTGCTTGACAGCTGCGCACTGAGCCTTTGGGCATGCCTATTAAGATTCACTTAGTTAAGGTTAGCCTCAGAGCACGCCTGCAGGAGGCTATCAGACTGATGTAGGCAGACCCAGTGGGGCCGTTCTCTGGGCAGATGGATGAGATGTGGGCTCGTCCGGATTTGGCAGACTGGCCGCCAGAAGATATCTTTGGTCCTTGCCCCCTCTCTCTGCTCTTCTGTGGGTATGACGTGACCAGGTTCCTTTGGCCCTTCTGGTAACTTTCCCACCATAACGGATTACAGCCCGAAATCCTAAACTGGAATAACAATCCCATGTTCCCTTAAATGCTTCGGCTCAAGTGTTCATTACAGAAACAGACGTGAAATTATAGCAGAGGGAGAAGTTAAGCTTGAGTCCCACCCTTTCCTCACGTCTCAAGACAGGAAAGTCAGGCAAAGAGAGTTCACAAGTGTGGCGGGGAGTGAGGACGCCAGCTGGAGGAAGCTGCTTCAGTGAACGTCAGAAACAAATGCTGGTGTAGCCCAGGAGCGTGGTGACGAGGGTCTGTGAACTACGCTTTGTAAAGGTGTCGCCCTCCCCTCCAAGAGCCTGTGCTTGGACACTCGTCCCCAGCTGGCGGCACTGTGCGCGAAGGTGAGAGGGGAGCCTTTGTGGTCCAGCCCCACCTGCTCTTCACTCTCTAGCTTGTGGCTCTCCATGCAATATGACCAGCCAGCAACGTGACTCCTGCTGACCCGTCCTTCCCGCTGTGATGGAATTGGCCCAAAGGAACTGATCTTCCTTACGCTGCTTCGGTCGCAGTACCAAGAAAGGTGGCCGACACAAAAAGTACTTCCACATGACCCCCCCTTCCCCAGCCCGTGGCCTCGAGACCCTCTGATGCCTCACTTCAGAGGCCTCCAATTCCACCTGGAATCCAAACTCTCAGGACTGACAGTGCCGCATGATCTAATTTCCTCTCAATTCTTTTTATTTGTTTGTTCGTTTGTTTACTGTTTGTGAGGTAAAGTTTTATAATATCTGAACCATCTCTCCAGCCCACTAGTTTTTATTATTATTGTTATTATTTTACGTACTTGTGTGTGTGTGTGTGTGTGTGTGTGTGTGTGTGTGTATCAAAAGACAGTGTGTGTTCCTGTGGAGAACCAAGGGTGACTTTAGGAATCATCCTGGATTGCTTCTACCTCCTTTTTGCTTCACTCTGGAATTTCCCAGGCTCTGCCCATCAGGACCAGACATGCAGGCTGCCACCATTTCCACCTGGCATTTTCACATGGGATCTAGGATGCGAACTCAGGACCTTCTGCTTGTGAGACAGAGTCTTAACTCCTAAGCCATCTCTCCAGTCCATTTTCTCTCAATTCTACAGGCCATGTTTGCTCCCTGCAAGGAAGGTTACTGTCCCTCTTTGTCTCCCTCACCTTCACAATCCCGGCCAGAGAGTTTAATGGACGTTACTAGGATCTGTAACAGATGGGGGCTCAGTGGGAGGAAGAGAGGTCACTGGGGGTGTGGCTTTGAACCCCAGCCTCTTTTTCCATCCTCACTTTGCTTCCTGGCCACCATGTGGTAAGTAGTGTTCACCAAGTGCTCCCAGCCATGATCTTCTTCCTAAGCACCAGAAGCAACGGTGCCAATCAGCCATGGACTGAAACCTCCAAAACCAGGAGCTGAAACAAACCTTTCATCTTCTTAAACTGAATCTCTCAGGCATTTTGTCACAGGGACAGAAAGCCGACTGACACACATGCTCATTTCTTAGATAGCCTTACTGAGACAGTTCCCAATTCCATTTCTCAGTCCACTGCTGTCTCTTAAAACGGTGGACAATTAGAGACAATTTTGCCCTACAGGGGACCCCTGCCATTATCTGGAGACATTTTCAGTGATTATAGCGAAGGGAGGAGGCATTGCTCCTGGTAACTAATTAGGAGAACCACAGATACTGTTTAGCATCTTACTAAATCCGAGACAGGGTCCAACAACACCAGGGAATTCTTCCCAGGACCTATGGATGATGGATTCTGTTTTCAGACCACGACTTACCATCCAAAGTTTGTGCATGATAATTTTAGTTATTTAGAGTAAACAAACTCTCTACTTTTATGTATTATCATATTCTCCATTTTTATGTGTATGTGTACACGGGGTCCATGCATATGTGCAACTATGTTTGCACATTAGTACACATACATGTGGATCGTGAGTTATTCTTGATTATTTTCCCACTGTATTCTTCTGAGATTGGGTCTCTAAAACCAGAGCTTACTAGTTACGGCTAATCTTGCTAGTCAGCTTGCTCGGATGATTTCCAGGCTCCGCCTTCCAGGGCCAGAATTACAGGTGGTGGCAGTGGGGAAGGAGGGAGACCTTTTAAGTAGAATATGGGACTCTGAACTCTAGTCCTCTGGCTTATATGGCATTTTAGCCACTGAGCTGCCCCACATACCTATTTTTTTTTATTACTGTTATGTATCTGTGTACATCTGTGTGTATGATGTCAGCATCTAACTGTGTATGCGTGGCAACATTATAGAGTTAGTACTCACCTTCTGCCACGTGGGTTCTGGGGATTAAAAGGTGGGCAGGTTGCTTGGCAAGAAATTCCTTTACCCAGGATCACTTATCTAAAGCCTGTCCTCACAGTTGTTTCTAACCTTCCCATCTAATTTGTAATCCAGATTCCTGTGGCCTGGCAAAGGCCAGTTAACACTGAGGAAATAACAGTGCTTACAAAAGTTTACTTGATACTCCTTTGTCAGACAGTAGCCCTGTGAATTAATCCACTTTGATGGAGAAACAGAGGCTCAGTGATCTCTGGAGTACCTGAAGGTCTGTTAACCAGAATACTTAAAGGCCCAAAAAACACACATCAGTGAGTTTCCTGGATGTTCAAAGGCTCATAGACCCGTATTTGGAGGAATTTTCCAACCTGGGCACCAGCTCTGGCTTGGGCTCTGTCACTGTGCCCCCTTGTGGCCACGACAGGGATTGCAGCCACCCCCAGTGCCAAAGCCTTCCAGGCTAGAGGGGGGGAGGGGCTCCCCACCCATGTCCCGAGGGTTCTGGGGAACCCAGTGGAGGCCCCCCTGCCGCACTCACCGAGGTGTAGGCCCGCCCGCACATGCTGCAGCAGTAGGCCTTGGCGTGCTTGATGGCGTGGGCCGAGAGGTGGATCTGCAGGGAGGCTGAGTCGGAGTAGGCCCGGTAACAGTTGGGACACTTGTAGGGCTTGTCCTTGTTGTGCTGGCGCTGGTGAGACTGTGGGGGGAGCACAGCAGGAGGGTCACGGGCACAGAGATGCCCCCGCCCTGCCTGCCCATGCTGAAGCCCTGGGGGCAGCGGGCACTCACCTGGAGGTTGGAGAGCTGAGTGAACGCCTTTTCGCAGCCAGGATGTGGGCACTTGTACGGTCTGTCACCGGTGTGGATTCTGCAAGGGCAGCCGGTGGTGAGGTGGCGGTTCTTTCACCCCCCGGAGCAGTGCCAGGCCTCGTGCCCCTCGCTGGCTGGGGCCTGACCTCTACTTCCAAGCACCTTCCCCACCTCTTCCCTTTCCCCAGCGGCCGAGACGGAGACTCAAGCACACGCTGGGACTGCAAAGACCACCACTGCCCTTCTCTGACCTCTACTTGCCCATCTGCCCAGAGCCTCCCACTCCCTGAAGATCCCTTCTCTCCCACTCTCGTCTGACCCACTCTCGTCTGAGCCAGTATGGGCCTCCACTAGCCACAGGAACCCCTGGGCTGCACGCTGTCTCTTCTGAAGACATCCGCCCTGCAGAGCACTCATTGAAAAAGGGTCTCCACTGCCTGCCTGCCTCCTTCCTTCCCTAAATACATGCCAGCCTAGGGCCGGCAAAATGATTTAGTGGGCAGGTACCTGCTCTGTGTTTCATAGTTACATATGTGTTCTCTCTCTCTCTCTCTCTCTCTCTCTACCTCTCTGTCTCTCTCCATCATTTTTTTTAAAGAGGGGTATGAGCCTCTAGTTGGCCTCTGACTCCTGCTTTCTGTCTCCCTCCACACTGGGCATTGGCATGGTCACCATGGTGGCAGAGAATGCAGGATAGTGTAGCCCTGAAGCTTGGTCCCTAGTGTCCTTTCTGGAAGCTCTGTCCATTCCCCATTCCTGGATCCTCCCTAGCTGGTGACTGGGCAAACTGCTAAGCCTCACATGTATAATGGACGTGAAATACAGTCCCTGCCTCACCACATCAGATAACAGGTGCAAGGGGCTTGGCTTTGCGCTGCAGTCAGCCTTTGAGAAACACTTGGCGGAATCACTACTGTTCATTCAATCAACATTTATATCAGGCATCTGGGTGTCGGGTTCCAGGCTAGGCAGTTAGAACCTATCAGTGAACGACAAAAAAAACCCTACTGCCTAGGGCCAGCCAAGTGGCTCAGTTGCTGCAACTGAGTTTGATCCCTGGAATCCACATGGTCAAAGGAAAGAACCGACTCCTGAAAGTTATCCTCTGACCTCCACATATGTGACACGAGCACTTCACACATAAAATAAATTAAATGCAAAAATTAGATAAAATTTAAAAGCTACTGCCTGCCCCCAAAGAACCATAAGCATGAAATAAGTTTGGTGAGGTGAGGGGACCTTAAGTGCTGGGGAGGGGGGAGGCCCCCCTTCCAGAAAGTGACCTTGGAGCGACATCCTGAAGGCTGGTGACAGCTCATCGGACAGCTTCTGGGACAGGGTTGGAGTGACGACATTTGTGAGCTGTGAGTTTCTCAGGAGTGGCGCACCCACCAGCAAGCAGCAGCTTCCTCGGGAACCGGGCCCCCAAGAAGGCGGCTTCCTCGGGAGCCTGGCATCGGCACTCGCGCCCCACAAGCAGGCAGGCGGCAGCTTCCTGATCCTCTACGCCCAGGCCTGTCCCTGGCTCCCAGCTTGATCTAGAGTCACCGGCCTGGCAAGTTCTCTGGAGGGGGCGACACGAGCCCAGCTGATCCCGGACCTTGCCGGCTGGGTTTGCCCACGTGTCCGGATTTGGCCATGCCAGTCCGCTACCATCCGTCAAGACTTCAGCTCCGGCAGGAGCCGCAGGGGCCTGGCCTTGTGGGGACCTGCACGGCGTCTCCACGGTCTTCCTCTGGGCCCAGGACACAACCCCAAGTCCTCCCCCAGCAAGTCCTCCCCCAGCTTTCCAGGCCCCCTCATTCTGCCGTGGTTTTAAGCCCCCCCCACCTTGGCCATTTCCCTCCCTGGCACAAACACAGCTTCTGAGCGTTTGCGCTGCTCCCAGCCTCCCCTAGCCGGCTGGGGAGGGCGCTAGACCCCCAACACTTCGCCCAGAGCTCCTCCACAGCCTCCTCTTCCTCCTTCTCTTTCTCATGGACCTCTCCACATCCGGCAGCTCCCGTGAGGGGATGGGTGCAGTGGAGGGGGGGGTCCCTTGAGTCAGGAACCGGCTTTGACCTCTGAGTTGTTGCTGTGGGCAGCGTCCAGCAAGAGGCTCTCAGGAAAGACCCAAGGAGCGACCTCTGCACAGAGGAAGGACCGGCTGCCACGTTCTCATTTCAGTCTCTGTACTCTCGCACCATGCTCTTCTCACTAACCAGGCTTCAGCCCTGAGCACTCAGCGCTAAGCACCCAGCCCTGAGCACTCAGCGCTGAGCACCCAGCCCTGAGCACTCAGAGCTAAGCACCTAGTCCTGAACATCCAGTCCTGAGACCCAGTCCCGAGCACTCAGCCCTAGAGCACCTAGTCCCGAGCACTCAGCCCCGGCTCATACATCCACAGTGAACCCACCTTTTCTGGAAGCACAGGAACCCCAGTGAGACCAATGCCATAGACTGCTCCCCACCCTAGGACCCCAAGACTCAATCTGCTCTCTTGCCTAAGACCTCTACTCCCACACGAGCTTCTGCAACCCAGACCCTGGCCGCTTCCTTCCCTCCTCTCGAAGCACAGGTTGCTTCCTCATGTTCTATGCTGGGATCCCATTTCTACCACCTCTTAATTAGGGGACCTCGGCCAAGAGACGGTGCCTCCCCCCACCCCAGCCCCAGTTCCTTCATCTCTGAAACAGAGATAATGATGAAGACAGGGCCAGAAGGACCACATGACTTCATGCGGGGGAGACAACGGAGTCCTTCTGCAAGGTTAGGTCTTAAATACACCAATTTCCACATAAATGATATAATGCACGACTCACTTGTCTTAAATGGAAATAATGATCAGATGAAACTTAGCACTTAGATAAAATTATAAAGGTCTCAGCAGCTAGAACAGTCATTACAAACAACAATATTAATAATAATACTCCAGACTTGATTTTTGAAACAGGCTGTTATGTAGTCCAGGCTGGCCTTGAACTCACTATGTAGCTGAGGCTGAGCTTGAACTCTTGATTTTCCTGCCTTCACCTTTTGAATGCCAAGATTACAGCTGTTCATCACCAGACCAGTTGACAGGTGTGGGTATTTTCCCTCCCTCCTTCCTTTCTCACTCTGGGGGTCTCCCATCTCTGCCTTCCAAAGGCTGGGATTGTGGGTGTGTTGCCACACCCACCAGGCATAACACGGTGCTGGGGATTGAACTCAGGTCCTCACACTTGCATGGCAAGCACATCACTCACTGAGCCATCTCACTGACCCCCCCACCCCAGTCATCCTTACACATGCATAGCACATCGTGTGGCCAGGAAAAGAAAAACAAATGCCAGACCCATTTGGCAGCAACATAAACAAACAAACAGAGGCTGCGCCGCTGTGTCTGGCAGCAGCTTCTACAAATAGAAAAAACCCTGAGCCTCCCCTGTAATTGACTGACTCCCTGCTGAAGCAGTTCGCCCGCCCGACACCTGCGGACCGGGAGGCCCCTCCCCCCCACTCATGTGCCATGACCGCGTAAGGTTTCTGCCCTGGCCCCGCCGTGAGCAAACCATCCTTAGGATTCCTCGGGACACAGTGAATAACGGGAAATTCCTTCTGAAGCCTGGACGCGGGAGGCACGTTGCGTACGGGGGTCTTCTTTTCACGACACTGATCTTCCGAGGGGCCTTAAAACACTGTCACCTCAAGATTGTCAGCTTTCAGGGCAGACCTGGACCCTCTGTCCAACTTCACAAGGCCAGTGAGGTTCTACTTAGGACAAGCCCACTTTTATCCCCTTCACGGGAGGAACATAGGAGAGAGGGGTGCGTTCACCCCAGGATCTGGTTGCCTGGTTATCTGTCAAAGGAGAGGAAAATAGAGTAGGGTCTCCCTCGGATGGCAAAGAACAAGGTCTGGGTGCTTCCTCCAGTTTAGCTTTATTTTATTTTATTTTAGTTTAGTTTGGTTGTTTGAAGGATCCTGGAACCCCCGGGAACATTCTGGACCACTGGGTAAGGACACTATGGACACCACGACTTAATTATATGTGACAATGTCCGTGACTTATAAACTGTCTCCCTAATGTTGATACAGCCTTGTTTGCTGCTTGGTTTCCTGCCATCGTGAAGGTAAATCACGAGAGCGAGAGAGAGAGAGAGAGAGAGAGAGAGAGAGAGAGAGAAATGTGTTGCTTGGTTTCCTGCCATCATGAAGTTAAATCACAAGAGAGAGAGAGACAGACAGAGACAGAGAGAGAGAAAACAAACAAATGAAAAATGTGACCTCAGGAATGGAGAGCAATCCCTGGGGTCTGGGAATGTTCTAGAAAAAGTCTTCCTCGGGTCCTGTTTGTTTTCTTGATCATGTTCTTCATATTTTCTGTCTGTCTCTCACTCTCCTTCCTTCTCTCCCATCCTTCCTTCTTTTCTTCCTTTCTTTGTCTTACTCTGTAGCTCCAGACTGGCCTCAAATTGCAGCAATCCTCCTGCCTCAGCCTCCCAAGTGCTGGGATTATAACCATGAGCCACTAAAATGTGTGTGTGTGTGTGTGTGTGTGTGTGTGTGTGTGTGTGTGTGTGCACGCACTTGCATGTAGGTGAGTGTAAGTATACATATGTACAGGCATGTGTACAAGAGAACAGTTGAGTGTGTGTGCCTGTGAAGGTCCAAGGGTGACATTGGGAACCATCCTGATTTGTTCACCTTACTGCTTTGCTCTGGGGGTTCCCAGGCTCTGCCTTCCAAGGTCAAAAATGCAGGATGCTGAACATTTTTATGTGGGATCTGAGGATCTGAACTCAGGTCCTTTTGCTTACAAGGCAAAGATTTCAACCCCTGAGCCCCAGTCCACCATAATTGTTCTTAAATACATTTAAACAAAGTCTACTTCTGGAAAAAAAAAAAAAGGATGAATGTGTGTGTACGTGTGTGTATGTGCACATGCACCCACATATAAAGGCCAAAAGACAATCTTGGGAGCTGGAGAGATGGCTCAGGGGTTCACACTCTGCCTCGAAAGCAGAAGGTCCTGAGTTCAGATCCCAGGTCCCACGTAAAAAACACCAGGGGGAAATGGTGCCAGCATACACTTCTGGCCCTGGTGGGCAGAGCGTGGGAAATCCCAGAGTAAACCAAAAAGGAGGTAGAAGCAATTCTGGATGATTCCTGAAGTCACTCTTGGTCTTCCGCAGAGACACACAGTGCCCTCTGATACACACACACACAAGCACAAAATAAATTAAAAAGTTTTAAAAGAAGACCAACTTGAGCGTCACTCTTGCCTCCCCCTTGTGTTTAGAGACAGCATCTTCCGCCTTGAATGCCAGGTTAGCTGGGACACCAGGATTCTGTCTCTGCTTCCCATCTCCCCGAGGGCATGCTGGGATTGGAGAGCTCACTCTACAGTGTGGCTTCTGGGGGCTGCAGCTCAGGTCTTCGGCCATGCGCAATGCAGGTTCTACTCACTGAGCCACCTCCCCAGGAAGCCCAGGACTCTCGCCGTTACCAGACTGGCTGTTGTGTTCACTTTCAACCTAACTACTGCTTGTCCTTTGAGGAAGATGCCAACTCTGTGCTGTGACTGCTCTCAGCTCAGGCCTCGAGTCAGAAAAATAAAGCTGTCAAGCTGCCTTAAATATGCAAATGTTCTTGAAGTTTCCAAGTGACCAAGGGGATGACACCAAAGATCCCATCCTCCTCCAGAAAAAGGCAGCTATTGGGACTGATTAGGTTTTTTTGTATTCTTTCTATTTTTTTTTCCTTTACAATGTGTGTATAAGTGCATGAGATACATGCATGTGTGCTTGCACATGAGGACACATATATGTGCACAGAGTATGCATGTACTGGCCCAAGAGGGACTTTGAATCTCTTCCTTACTCGTATTATTAAGGCTGAGTCTATGGGCTGCAGAGGTGGCTCAGGGGTTAAGCATTTGCCTTGCAGCAGGAAGGTCCTGAGTTCGGATCCTAGACCCCAAGTATAGACACCAGGCAGAAGCTGGGGCGGCCTGCATTTCTGGTCCTGGCAGAGTAAACAAGGAAGAAGTGGAGGTGATTCATGGTGGTTCCCGAATTTGCCCGTGGTTCTACACACACACACACACACACACACACACACACACACACACACACGTGTGCTCACACACATGCACAATTGAATAAATAAAAAAAGAATATACATTTATATATAAAAAAAGGGCTGAGTCTGTTGAACTCAGAACTCATCAGTCAGTGAGGCTAAGCCAGACAGTTTGCTCTAGGGATCTCCTGTCTCTGCCTCCCAAGTGCTGGGACTCTAGGCAGAGGCCACATCTGTCCTGCTTTTATGTGGGTTCTGGGGGTCGGAACTCCTGTTCTCGTGCTTTGGGGGAGTACATAATCTGCTCATCATCTTCCGAGGACTCTATTGTCAACTGGCTGAACCCAGAAGTGACAGCTGCTCAGGAGGCAAATCCTGGTCCACGTCACACCGATGCATAACGACACGCACATGTGCCTTATGCACTTTTTTCTTTATAGACGGGGTCTCATGTAGCCCAGGCTGGCCTTAAAACTTGCTATGCAGCTGAAGATCTTCAAACTCCTGATCCTCCTGCCTCCACCTCTTGAGTGCTGGGATTAAAGGCATTTACCATACTCAGCTGACATTTTTAAAGACAGACAAATTGTTATTTTAACATGTAGAGATCACTGCAAAACAAAACAAAACAAAATCTCTGCAATTGTCTTGGGCTGGGATATGGCTCAATGGTAGAACAAATGCCTAGCACACACGTGGCCCTAGGTTCGATCCTCACCCACTACACACAGAAACACTGCCTCTAGATTTGATTTCTCAAATAGCTTTATGAGATAAATAGAAAGGCCTTTGCTTGGGCCTAACATGATGTCAGTCTGAGACCGTGATGACCCACCAGGTAGCAGACTCCAACCTCCTCCTTCCCGACCCGATTGATCCCTGAAGTCACTGGGCAGAGTCCTGCGGTCCTATGACAGGCCTCCTTTCCCCTCACATTTGCCTTAAGTTTTGCTTCCGGCTGCGGGTCAGACTGTCTTCTCAAGAGACACCAAGTGAAGGACAGTCTGAGGGAAGCCCGCAACATTCCTGCTTCTGGTCTTCAGGGAAGAGGCTGGGCTTGACCAGGCATGGCTGGGGCGGCAGCTGGACTCAACGCCCTTTGGTCCACACATGGGCCACTGTGGGGTCAGAGGACCAGGAACTGGCATCTAGGGTGGACAGAGTTGATTTCAGGGGAGTTGAGGAGTAATCTTTCTGTAAATTTGTGGGGGGGGGCATATACATATACATATATGCAGGTACACCTGAGGCCACAGACTAACCTTGCTGTCATTCCTCAGGCGCCTTTTATCCACCTTTTTAGTTTTGGACGTGTGTGTGCCGGTGCCCATGTGTGCACATGCGGAAGCCAGAGAAGGTCATCTATATTGTTCTCTGTCTTCCTCTCTCTTCACCTTCCCTTGAGACAGGCTGTCTCACTGAACAGGCACATGGGTTCAGCTAGGCTGACCAGTCAACATGCCACAGGAACACACTGGTCTCTGCCCTCCAACCCTGGGGTTATAAGCACGTGCTTTTTTATGTGGGCATTGGGGAGTTAAACTCACATACTCACGCTTGAACCGCAAGTGCTTGTAGCACTGAGCCACCTCCACAGTCCCCGTGCTCCATCTTTTTTTTTTTTTTAATTTTTTAAAAAAAATTTTTATTATTATTTATTCAACCGTGCGTGTGCATGTGTGTGTGTGTGCGTGTGTGTGTGTAGAACCACGGGCGAACTCGGGAACCACCATGGACGCCTCCACCTCCTCCTTGTTTACTCTGCCTGGGGATTCACAGGCTCCACCCACCAGGACCAGAAACGCAGGCCACCCCCGCTTTCGCCCGGCGTCTATGCGTGGGGTCTAGGATCCGAACTCAGGACCTTCCACCTGCAAGGCAGAGGCTTAACCCCTGAGCCACCTCTCCAGCCCCCGTGCTCCATCTTTTTAAAGGTCACATAAAAATGCTCTTTCCAACTTCTGTCTGCCTCTGATCCTCAAATTAAGAAGTGATATTTAACAAAGGGAAATAAAAATCATTAAATGCTGACTTGTGATAACCACCCCTTCAGAAACCATAGTGGGGCTGGGGAGGTGGCTCAGTGATTAAAGCCTTTACCTTGCAGGCAAAAGGACCTGGATTTTGGGTCTCCAGATCCCATGTGAAAAAATATGGCGGTGGCATAATTCCAGCCCTGGAAGGTGGAGCCTGGGAAACCCCAGAGCAAAGCAATAAAGAGACAGCAGAGCAATCCAGGATGATTTCCGATGTCACCCTTGGGTCTCTACAGGCACACACACTCAAGAGCCTCCTGGTACACATGCCCCCCACCCGGACACCTGCCCACATGCATCTCTTATGTGCAGACACATAAGAGAAAAAAAAAGAATCCATGGTGGACAGGCTATAAAAAGTGAACATTAATGCACACTAATAAACTACAAGAGAAATTTACAAATAACAATTCTGTGGAAATCAACTCAAGTGATTGGCCTTGTCTACTGAACTTCACACGGCGACTGCCGGAGGAGTTCAGGGCCTATGAGACCCTTCCTTCTTGTCTCAGTCATCACTGCTGTAAATAGGTTTGTGAGGTATCTGGTCCCCTTCCTAACAGGATATAATTGGCCAAATCAAATTTGTAGCTGTAACCGTGCCAGAAATGTCACAGTTAAAGACAAATCTCATTTAATTAGGCATGGCAGGCCTGAGAGGAGGGTGCCTTGTGTGGGAATGAGGCCATGCCAGGCCCCCAGTGAACGACTGGATTTGTTCCACAGCTTGTTGGATCTCAGCCTTTTTTTTTCTCTTTGTTGGTTGGTTTTGTTTAGCTTCTGCTGGAGTCTCACGTAGCTCAAGCCGTCCTCCAGCTCACTATGCAACTGAAGCTGGCCTTGAACTCCCAACCCATGCACTACCACATCTGGGTAGAGTCTCAGCTCTGTTAAAAAAACAACAAATAAAATAGTACTCTAGGAACACAGACACACAGTGTGCGTGTGTCTGTGTGTATCAGAGCATTGTGTGTCCCTCTGAAGGCCCAAGAGTGACTTTGGGAATCATCCTGGATTGCTTCTATCTCCTTCTTGCTTTGTTCTGGGGTTTCCCAGGCTCTGCCTTCCAAAGCAGGAAGTGCAGGCCGCTGTCATTTCTGCCTGGAGGGGGATCCAGGACTTGAACTCAGATCCTTCTGCCTGGGAGGCAGAGTCTTAACTCTTGAGTTATCTTATCTCTTCATCCTCTGATTTTTAAATGTAAGAGAAGAAAATTTTTTTCTTATAAAAACAGTGATCAAACTTCTAACCCAGGGACCAAACAGTCTCTTGACAGCATTTACCACAGGCTGAGATTCTAGCAGCACACACTCGGCTATGTAACCAGAACTGCGCTTATTTACTAGCACCATACCTAGCTACAAGTAAAACCACATTAAAAACAAACAAAAACAAACAAGGGAATGACATCATAAGTTGCTAAAACAAACAGAATCAGCTCTGTGTCTGAGAAGCCCCAGAAATTAGAAAAGAGACTGACAGCTTTCCTAGCGGAGCCTGGATGTGAGGCTTACGTCATAGAAACAGACAAGGTAAAACATTTTATGCTCTTAGATAAAAGGATGCGCAGACAAAGGTGATAAATGAATAATTAACAAGGTCTGGTAACGCACGGCACAATCCCACCTGCTAGGAAGGCAGAGGCAGAGGAGCACAAGTTCAAGGTCTGCACAGACCACACGGCCCGTCCTTGCCTCAAAAGAAAGAGTAAATTTTAAAAGTGCTGAGGATGTAGCTGGGTGGTAGCCGCTTGTCTAACATGCGCATGGGTCCAAAACAGCAACGAAATGTAACCACAGGGCTAGAGATGAAGCTTAGTGGTAGAGCACCTGTGCACACCCACGGGTCCTAGACCTGGGTTCCCATGCTGCAAAATACGCAAAAAAGTTCTCGACAAAAAGAACAACGATATCATAGTATTAAGAGTCTCCCTGTGTAGCATGAATCCCTCATGTTCTGTATAGCACGAGTCTCTCTCGGGAGAGAAAGCCTTAGTCGTCCGCTACAACTCCACAACCAAACACTTCTCTCCCTGAGTGTGACCAAGTCAACAACCATGTGACCTCACTTTCAGACAAGATGACCCTGAACAACGGTGCTTCTCCAGCTGAATTCCTTAACCTCGACCCTGGAAGCCTCTGGTGTGTTCCTTTAAATTCCTCTGACAATCACGTGTCGATGAGCCGCTCTTAGACTCAAGTCTTTACCCTCTTGCAACTCATTTCCTTTTTTTTTTGGCTCGTGTGTGTCTGCATGTTGGTGGATGTACATGTGTGCACGTCTACAAGAAGGCATGTGAGTGTGTGTGCCTGTGGAGGCCCAGGGGTGATGCTGGAATCATCCTGGATTGCTCTGGAGTTTCCCAGCCTCCCCTGCCATTTCTGCCCAGTGTTTTTACATGGGATCTGGAATCTGAACTCGGGTCCTTTTGCTTGCAAGGCAAAGACTTTAACCCCTGAGCCACTTCCTCAGCCTGCTCTTACTTCCTTTGAGT
Source organism: Typhlomys cinereus (assembly GCA_023101885.1). NCBI lineage: Eukaryota > Metazoa > Chordata > Mammalia > Rodentia > Platacanthomyidae > Typhlomys > Typhlomys cinereus. The sequence goes on along the minus strand of JALPQD010000449.1, from coordinate 480,445 downwards.
CTCCTTTTCACAGCTGGAGCGTAAAGGCCCAGCAGGCAGGGGGTTTGTCTGGTTCGTTCCGCGAATCGTGTCTGGCACAGTGCACCGGCTCTGCAAATATCTGTTAAATGGATGAATCATACGCTCTGTACAAACTAGGTCTATTTATTCCACAACTATTCCACAAAGTGCCTACGCGCTCGTATGTGACACCCACCGAGGACACAAACAGAGGATATACCAAGTCCTTGCCTTCAACAGCTCCCAAAATATTGAGGAAAGTGGGAAAATACACAGGCAAGTAGATGACAGCCCCACCTTGTTGAGATGGGGACACAAGGGGCCATACAGGCCAGTCTAGGAGGGGAAACAAGCTGTTCAGGTAAAGGATGCCTTTAGTTGCAAAGACCTGGAGAAAGACGGTGTGGGACAGCCGGCCAGTAAGATCAATACAGGTCGCATCAGGCAAGCCTTGAAGGTCGATCAGAGAAATCACAAGCTCCGGCTCCCAGGTCTTTGCCACCCTCGCAGCACCCCTCCTCCCCCCGGTACCAGGCCTTGGGTGCTGAGCTCAAGGGACAGGGGGACACAGGCACCTACCTGGTGTGCTGCTGGAGGTGGGAGAGCTGTCGGAAGGACTTATCACAGTAGGAGCAGTGGTACGGCTTCACACCCAGATGGATGCGCAGGTGCTGGGCCAGGTAGGAGGCGTTGGCAAAGGACTTGGAACAGTGCGGGCACTTGTGGGGCTTGGCCTCTGTGTGCGACTTGGAGTGGATCTGCATCTCAGACTTGGTGAAGAAGGTGAGCGGGCATACCTTACACCTGCAGGCGAGAGGCGGCTTCACACCTGGGAAGACTCACCTCCCCCCCACCACCCCCAGTGGTCCATCTCCAGAGAGACCACTATCACAGAGACCCTGCATGCAGGACAGATCTTGCTCGTGGAGTCCTGAGAACACAAAGCAACTTGGGAGAGTCTTGGGGTGAGGGGAGTGCTGGTATTTAGAGGTATCTGCCATTGCCTAGGGAGGAGGTCTATGGCCACGGAGAGACCATGCCCATAGTCTTAGGGGAGGAGGTTCTCACATGCTAAGTCATTCTCAATCTGGCTGTACATGAGAATGTTCTGGAAGCTTGACAAGTACAACTCCTAGCCCCCAAACCCACCTCAACCAAACTAACTCAGAACTTCTGGAGGTATAGCCCTGGTTTGTTGTGACGGTCCTCCGACGTTCTCATGCGGCTGGGACAACACTTACAGGAAGGGGGACAGAAGCGGCCTCCAGCTCCAAGCCCCCTCTGATAGGATCCACACTGGGGTCCCATCCCCTCCTCCTCCACGGCGACCTGAGAGGTGGATGGGCCTCTCACAGCTGCTCCCTGGACCTCAGGCCCCACCCTCAGCTCCCAGGGTCCCTGTTTCCCAGCCCTGGACATGCGACTCCATTCCAATCCCTCCCGGGCCCATCCTAAGGAGACCCCCACCTGTACGTCTTGCCCTCCTTGGCGGTCTCACCGGAGGCCAGGATGGGGTAGGGGACAACAAGGACAGGCGGCCCCCCTGGGTTCTCTGCCTTGATCTTTTTACGGCCGCGTTCAGACTTGGGGGGGCCAAGCAGGCCGTGGCCCTGGATTGTCTTGATGGAGTCCAGGAGGGGGGGGCTAGTGATCCCTGAGATGAGGGTGGGGGATGAGGCGATGAGACGGCTCTGGCTGGTAGTGGTGGGTGTGGACGGTGTACTAGTGCCCGTGCCCGTGCCGGGGGTTGACTCCGACGTACTCACAGCCGGGGTCCGGGAGGACAGCCCCAGACCTGGGAAGACACACAGATGAAGCAGGGGTGAGGGGGCGCTCCAGAGGTCCGCTCAGCGTGGGTCACCCCGATCTGTGACTGCCAGGTGACCTTGCTTCTCTGGGCTTCCATTCCCAGTTCTAATTCTTACCTGGGGTAACTAAAGAACTTGCTTATGTGTAAGATGGCTTCAGCCTACTGTCCACATACCTAGTATATACATACCTAGTGTAGCGGCCCTGGGTTCGATATCTAGCATTGTCAAAAACAAAAAGCACTTTGGAAATTATTCTAGACATGGAAAAAGTCTGAGGCATAGAGATATCCACTACTGTGTTATTTACAACAGCATGTTAGAGCAACCAAAACATGCAAATTAGACAAGGGTTCAAGCAAAATGTGTGATGTAGACGCCAGAAGGGATTTGGAGAAGTGTTGGCTTAACTTATCCTATGATCACAAAGCTTTTTTTTTTTTCCTCCTTGAGATCATCTCATGTAGCCCAGGCTGTACCGACCTCAAAGTCACTGCAAGGCTGAAGCTGACCTTGAACTCCTGATCCTCCTGCCTCCACTTCTCAAATGCTGGAATGACAGGTGTACAGCACCATGTCCAGCCTAAGTTGTTCTTTCAAAAATGAAGGCAGGAGTGGTGGTACATGCCTGCCATCTGCACACTGGGGAGACTGAGGCAGATGATGGCCAGTCGAGACACACAGTGCGACCCCCCCCCAGAAAGGGAGGAGAGAAGGGAGGGCACACAAACATTTATATGCCAACTTTAATAGGGAAAAGATGGGAGGATGATGACGGCATTTATCATTTGGCTCAAACTCATGTATGCACATGCAAACAGAGAAAGAGAGAGAGACTTTAAAGAAACAAAGCCCGGTGCCGTATAAAAGCTGTCTGGAGTTAGTACAAATGGCGGCAGGTGTGCGTATCTATGCAGCTTTCATGGAAGAACGTCTGACAATAGCTATTAAAAATTTAAATGTTCAGGCCGCTGACACGGCTCAGCAGACAAAGACCTACGTGAAAACCTGGAAACCTGAGTTAAATCCCAGAGCTCACGTGGGGAAGGAGAGAAGCAGTTTTTGAAAGTTGGCCCTTGACCCCCACATTCACGCCCCTGTACGTGCATGCTTGCTGTGGGTGGCTCTCTCTCTCTCTGTCTTTCTCTCTTTTTCTTCTACCCTTAAAGAAATAAAACATCAAAAATTTAAATGTTCATAACGTATAACCAAGCAACTGCTTCTGCTTCTAGAAATCTACCATAAAGAAAAATGCACGTATGAGCAGATATATGCATACAGCAGCTTTCCCTGCAACACTGTGAGCTGACAGAACTGGACAGTTGTGGGGCCTTTCGCAGCCACCAAAACAGAGACTGGCAAACGGAAGTGCAAAACCACTACTGAGCAAAATAGATAAAAAAAAAAAAAAAAAAAAGAGCAAATCGCATAATGAACCCATCGAGTCCAGAAAAACACACTCCATCTACATACCGGGTGATGGTTAGTTATTCTCAACTGTCTACTTGACACAATGTCGAATCGTCTGTGAGAGAAGCCTTTGGGCATCCCTGTGGGGAATATCTTGATCAGGTTCAAGGAGGTGGTGGGGACCGCAGGGATTCTGAACTGTACAAAGTGGAATGGGGGACCTTCTCCTTACATTGCCTTTGTTTACTGCATCCTAACACGGCACCTTGGAAAGGAAACGAGGCCATCTGTATGCACCAACAACGCGTGTACGTCACATGGAGGAACAGATCTCACAAAAGATGGGCCATTCTGCTAATGCAGTGCTTTCAGGGGGGGTAGGGGAGAGTTTTTTGATAACAGGAGATTTTCATGCTTTATCTTTCTGCTTCTATGTTATTTGAATTTTGACCTAGTGAATCCATTCTTTTTTTTTTTTTATTGTGATTGGAGAATAAAATAAAACACAGAGAAAACATAGAGTAATTCCACCAATAATAGAACTAAGGCTAATTTTTTCTTCTTTTCTTGCAGCTTCTCTGCAATTTTTAAATTTTCTCTGATGACTATGTCATTACGTTTGCAATGAAAGTGTAATATAGATGCCTGTGATAGAATGGCAAGTAGAAAGAAGAAATCTGAGTTAAATTACGATTGCAGCTCTACTACAAACACAGCAGAACACACGCACATATTAAAAAACAAACAAAAAATATGGAAAAGGAAAGGAAATGTACCAAAAGGGTCTCTAAGATTCTGGGCTAGGCATTGGAGATTATGAGTCTTTTTTTTTCTTAGTTCCTTCTTTTTCCAAATTTCCCTTAATATGCCTATATTGCTTTTTTAATATTGCTTTTACAATGAAAAAAATAAATTTAATAAAATCATAATAATGAGACGTGTGCAGAGTACAGCTGGGGTCTGGGGAGGCTCCCAATTCTCGGGGAGTTTCTAAGAGAAGGAAGGGAAGAGGGAGGGCAGATAAACCACTGAGGGAAATCGAGACACTGCTGCTATAGTCGCCTCCTGAGGAACTCTGTCCCCAGGCTTCCAGGAGCTGGGAGCTCGACCCCTTGGACTCCAGCCCCTTGGCACCTCCTGAGATGTCCCTTGTCCACACTTTCTCACCATGCCTCTGATCCGCCCACTGCTCTGCATCCCCATCGTCCCCGTGTGCCCACTTCAACGCCTTCTCTAGAAGGTTCTCCCTATATCCATGCTAGTCCCCAACAACTGTCTCCATCTCACAGCCAGACTTGGCTGTCTAAACTCAAATCCAAGCGTTTCTCCCTCCCCCACTTGAAACCCTTCTGCGGCTCCCCACTGCCCTGCTGTATGGCCCACGCAGGTAAGGGTGCCCCAGAGGGTCCTTCATTATCTGGTGCCCACTTCCTCTCAGCCTCTGCAAGGTTATAGACATGGACCCGCTTCTTCTCATAAGCCACCGTTTCAAGTGGTTTCACATTCTTCTGCTTTGACTTTCTCACTTGTTGATGGACCACATGAGATGCTGATTTTGTAACTCAGAAATGGGCCACTCTACACCAGTGGAGCAGCAGCACCTCTCTGGGCGGCTGCGAGCAATCTAAGCTCATTCAAGCTGGGGTGGCCGCCGATGCCACCACCTCCTGTCCTCCCCCACTAGACAACCCGTCCTCTGGCCTTCTGCACAGTGCTCACCCTCCCCGGGCCCCGCCATCCTCCTGCTCCAGGCACCCGTTTGCCTTCAGCCTTCCCGCATGCTGCCTTCTCTAGGAAAGTCCCTCAAGTTTCTCCTTGGCGTTCTGAGTTCTCCATTGATGTGCTTTTCTGAGTGACCTATCCATTGGAGGAGGTTCTTGCAGTCCAGGGTGAGAAGTCTGGGGGCTATATTAGTCCCCCCAAGACCTTCCCTCACATCCTGAGCCTGCCCATCTTGTACTACCCTCACCAAGTCCCATCTGGATCAGATCCTGACCCAACATCTTCTGCCCAGAACTTGCCAGCCAAGCTCATCTCACAGACTCCGCCCCTTACACCCCCGCCCCCCACAACGCCACACTCAGTTCATAGGCCCTGGTTCCCCATAGGCCCTACTCTCCAGAACGGCCCTTTCTTAGCCCCCTGCAGGCCCCGCCCAACGCACAGACCCCGCCCACCTCGCACTCAACACAGGCCACACCCATTTCTCCCTCCACAGGGTCCCGCCCACTCCCCCGCCTCTTCCCCCGCCCACTCCTGCCCAGCTGCCCTACCAGAGACGGTGCTGGTGGCCGGCCGCGCGTGCAGCGCCACGTCAGGCTGCGGGACGGACTGCGGATGCAGCCCGGGCACCTGCTGCAGCTTGGGCAGGGACATGACGGCCTGACTGCTCTCCGCGGGTGCCGGGGGCACGAGCAGCGGCTGCTGCGAGGAGGCTGACGTGGGCGGCAGGTGGGGCGGCCGGATCTTCTCGGCCATCAGCTGCTCTTTGATCTTGTTGATAAGGACTAGGTTGTCCAGCTGCGGAAGCACAAGGGCGGAGAGGCGCGGGGTTGACTCAGGCAGGCGTTGGTTCCCTGCAAGCCACAGCCAAAAAACCACAGGCACAGCGCAGCGGCCCCAAAGTGGCGTCCGCTGGAGGGAGAGGCCACACAGTCCCGTCTTACCTGGCTGGGCATGGTCGGAGGAGGGGGCCAAAAGTAGGGATTGTTAAATCGAGGTTCGGCCATCCTGCAGGGAGAGAGACGCTGTCACCGGGAAGTTCCCTCCATTTATGGGATCCTGAGCACAGTGTACCTCCCAACTATTCCTAGGCTGAAAAATCAGGAATTCAGTGTCTCCCCCAAGGATCCCCTTCAGATCGGTGCACCTAACCTACTCCCACCAATCACTCTGATGCTACCCAACTGAGTTCCATTCCCATGAACCCCACATGGAATGCTTCCCCCATCCAGAGACAAAGCGATCAGTCCAGGGTCCCTTTGTAAATGGCCACAAGGCAGAGGCACCTGTCCATCCCCCCTCCCTGCCCCAGTGAAGGCATCCTTCTGTTTGGGGGGTGGGAAGGGTCAGTAGACATAGCCTCTCCGAAGGGTAGTAGCAAGACAATTTCTGGAGACCTGTATAAGTACTGTCTTTTGACTGAAGACACTGTACTGAGAAGTCACCTTAAAGAAACAGGCACAAATAAACTCTGTGACATTGGACCTGCAAGGATGGGCAGTGGGATGCTGTGCTTAAGAACGGTGTGGGGTGGGGTAGAGGCCGGGGCAGTTTGGGGCTCTTCAGTAAAAGCGTGACAAGCCCACCTGCAGCCCTCACCTCTGTGGGGTCAGAAGGACTTTTCCACCAAGGCAGTATGAAGCCCAAGGCTATCTCAATCTCCAGGGCTATCTCAATCCTCCAGAGGTCTTCTGGGGTCCTGGCAGTGACTTCCACAGATTGCTCCCAGTAAACTTCTCTTAACCTTCTCTTTCTCTCTTTGTCTCTCTCTCCCTTTCCCTCTCCCTCACAGAAAGGATACTTCCCTGCCCGTTGCTTAAATGAAACTGAGAGGAAAAGGCTAAAATGAAGTACCTGCAACCTCTTTTTCCGGTCCCGTGAGCTTGTGAGGAGGCATGGGGTGTCAGGAGAAAAGAAAACTCTCAATAATAACACAATCTAATCTGAACATCTGAAGAAAGATCTTTTGTATGAATTATCTCTTGTGATCTTTACTTGAAAAGCAGACCCAAACGGTATTCCTATTCCCTTGCTGTAGTGAAGAAACTGAGGCTTGAAGGAAAGAGAGGGAAGATACTATCCACCATCAGTGGGCTTGGGTGCCGCAGACAAGACGGGAAGCCAGACTGCTCAAAAAGGTCCCCCGAAGCCATTTGCTTTGCAAATTCCAGCCCTTGGTAGAGCAAATAACCAATAAACAAATGGCTCTAAACTTATATAAAAGGCCTTACTCTTTACCCCAGCCCAGGCCCTTCATCTGAGTCTGACTAGGTTGGGGTGGAGGATCCTTCTGGGGAGGGTGGGAACAGCGCTTGTGCCCTGTCCATCCCACCGCCATGGCTGCCCACCGAAGGCCAGAAGCACATCACCCTGACCACCCTAGTCCTGTGGGCTTCTCTCCTAGGAAAACCATCCCAGTGACAAGGAGCCACGTGTCACCAAGTATGTGCTTGTGCCAGTCACACTGATACTGAAAGATGGGTATCCGTGTCATCCTCATTTTTCCAACTGAGGAAACTAAAGGTCTGAGGTAGAGTGACTTGCTTGTGGTCACACAGCAAGGAAGCAGACGGCTGAGACGCCGCTAAAATCTACCTGACTTCAGGTCTCCGTGCATCGAGCCGTTAGGGAAAAGAACGAAGGCCCTGACCGTACGCTGTGCATATGCCTTTGGGCGGTATGGGTGTGACTCTATGAGAGGACATAAGGTGGGGGACCAAGGAGTTACCCTAAATCTTAGAATAGGATATGCCTGTGTTCATCTGGACAAATCTCTAAGGTCTTCAAACCCCACGGGATATCAATGTGTGGCCCATGAAGGAATAAACAGGGAGAGGGGGATCAGACGCCCCAAGGCGAGCCCACCCGCTTTCTAGATGCTCCATTCACAAAGCTCATCTGCGCCCACTGGGGAAAACTCTTCGGCACCCCGAGGGCTGGCAAGGAGGACAGTCTCCGCCTCCACCTCAGGGAGGGGATAGGGAGGAGGCCTCATTCCAGATGCATGGACAGGCTCAATGGTGTTGTGCTGCAGGCTTCCATGCTGCCTCAGTTTCCCTCATTAGTAAGAGGAGGGCGACATAGATGACCTGCCCTAGGACTCTGTCCACTGCACTGGGTTGCTCCCCGCATAGTTCTGGGGAGGCCATCTCTTCCTCCCCTCTCCAGCTCGATGTCGAGTGCAAGCTTTCCACAGTCCCCGACCTGGTCAGGGAGCGGTGGGCTTGGTCCAGGGTCCAGAGAGAATCCACCGCTTGTCAGGCCCTTGCCCTGGCTACAGAGCCAGGCACGTCCAAGGGAGGGCTGTGCCACAAGGCCACCTGGGCCACCACACACAGCCCCTGCCTGGTCTCTCTGTGTCGTCCACTGATCCGAGGTCATTTAGCGAGTCTGACCATGATCTTGGCCCTGGCGTCCACCAGTCACTATATGCCAGATTCAGGGGGGGGGGCACGCAGGGCCAGAACATCTACCAGGCTTTGCCAGTACCCGTAGGGAGTGTCATTTGTGGGTGTACCCTGTAGAAGACAGGCCCGAGCAGGCCACCAACCTCGTCCTCGTGAAGCAGGAGAGAGGCAAGGTCAGATGTGCATGCGGGACAATGGCGGAAGCCGAGGGCGGCCCTGTCAGGTAAAGCTGGAGCAGAGAAGGGGCGGGCCGCCACCCTGGGCCACCTCCTCCTGGGTACCAGAGGGCATGCCAGCAAGAGCCGGGGAATGATGAGGGGCATGGGGGCAGTGGTAGGGACTCGAATGCCACGCTGAGAAGCCAGGATGGGCCGTCAGGGAAGGGACGTCCAGGGAGCATGCGCAGCAGAGTAACAAGGGCAGAGGGGACGCTGAGGTCATAGGGATGTGGCGGGTGGGCAAGGTCCAAGCAGGCTGAGACACAGGCAGGGAGGTCTCAATACCAGGCAGAAGCCAGTAGTGGGAGCTGGCCCGGTGCCTTAGCCCCAGCCCTGTAATGGACCACCAAGCCGCCACTTTGTGTGTTTAGAGCAAGATAAAGTCTTGTAATAAAATGTGAGGACAGACAGGAGGATAAACAACACGTCTGGAGCTGCTTCAGGCCACTCATTGGTCTGTCCCTTGGTACTGGACACCCCCTTCCCCCGGGCCATACTGGGGAGCAGTGCTGGGGACTCCAGGGTCAGCAGGTGAGCCCTGACTTCCAGGCTGAGCCGAGGCAGCAGCCAGCAGCCAGGGCACCCTCGGGCTTCTGCAGGAACAAGCTCCTACCTGTGCGGCCTGCCACTCTCCCCAGACTGTATCAGTGCGGGCTGCTAGGCCACTTCCTGCCACCCAGGCCTATGGAGAGACCTACATGTCTGGGTCTCCTCACCTTTTAGGTCTCCCTGGGCAGCTCCGCACCCCTGCTTCCCCTAGGTAGAACCCTCCGTCAGCAGGAGTATGCCCCCCCCACACGCCATAGCTGGGTCTCGGTGGCATGTTCGCTCGGGCACTGGAGGCCTGAGGTTCACTTCTGCCCTGTTGCCTGTCCTTCCCTCCCACTGTCTCTCAGAGACTGCTGGGCACTAGCCACCCGCCGCTGGCCTCCGCCTTCTCCCATGGTGGGCCTCCTCCTCTGCACAGGACAGTCCCTGTGCCCTGGGGCCCCTGGACAGATTCACTGGCAATCCCCCACCTCAAATTCACCACTTGCCATCGTCTCGGGAGGCATCTTCAGGTTTCCTCGAGGCTGCCCAGGCCACCTCAACCGTCCTGGCCACAGGCAGCCGGTCACACCAGGAACAGCAGGCTCCAGGTTCAGATCCTGCCTCACACTCACCAGCTGGGTGACCTTGGGCAAGTCACTTTGCCCTGATTCTAAGAGGTGAGCTGCCTAGCTGCTGGGGTTAACCAGGGAGAACCTTGGGGGTGATGATAAGGTCTGCCTTTGAGAGGTACAAAGTGAGTGGAAATCATCCAGGCAGACGGGAGGGGCAGGCATTCCTCAGAAGCAATGGCGTGAGCAAAGGCCCACAGGCAAGTAGCACACTGTGGGGTGTGTGTGTGTGTGTGTGTGTGTGTGTGTGTGTGTGTCTGTGTGTGTGTGTGTGTGTCTTCCAAACAGACTAGGAAGCAGAAGCGAAGCTGGACCATTAGTCAGGACCCAACCCAGACACTAATCCCCTGGTCCACGGTCCAGACATTTGCAACAGTGGGTATGGGGGTAGAAAGTATACTTTGGAAAGACCCTTCTGACTAGCTCATGCAGAAAGTTCTGGCAATGTTGGGAGAGGGCTGCAGGGAAAATCCCACTTGAAGGTCCTAGACTAGGGCAGGATGAGGCAGAGACTGCGCCTGGACCCCGCGGAGAGTGGCCAGTGGAACTAGCTACTCAGTGAATGACAGGGACGCATGCAGCGGTCCCCGGTGCGGCCACAGGAGCCTCCGAACACTGACATGGACGAACACGGTCACGGCAACATGCAGACAGACAGCACCAAACCCGAGCATGGGACAGACAGTCTATGGCCATGAGCACAGACCCAGGGCACAGGAAGACAGACCCACCAACAGTAAGAGACATCCCTCCCCCATGACACCCTGGAGAGCAGCAACGAGGGGCACACACGCACACACACACAGGGTGCTCATATAAACACATGCCTCAGCCCACCTCCCCGGAGAACAAACCCCTCATCGACAGAGCGCAGCCTGGAGTCACAGGCTCCTTACCTAGAGGGTCCTTTCCCACTTGGTGAACTTCTACTCATCCTTCAAGACCCAGCTCAAGTGTTCCCTCTTCTACGGAGCTTTCCCTGAACCCCCAGTCAGCCACTTCCTCTGTGTTCCCAACAGCACCTTGTATATGGGAATAACAATAACAATAATAATAAAATGACAGCTATGGTTGATTTCAATACCTATGTGCTGAATACGTTATGATTCCAATTACTGCGTCTTCGCAGTGAGTCTGTGAGATGCGGTCTTGACGTAGGTAGAGCTCAGAGATGTCAACCAACTTGCCCAAAGTCATACAACATGTAAGACAGGAAGGCAGGATACCTCCCAGCTCTGGTGCAGCTCTACAAAGCCAAACATACTGTGGCGTAGTTCTGTTGCTCAGCTGATTGGGGAAGTCTGGGAGCTCTTCACGAGGAGGCTGGTCCCTCCACCACCCCCCACCAGCATCTGACTCATGCTGGTCACCTACAATGGTCAGGGAGATGTGGCAGTATATTCAGAGTCGTGACTTTCCACTATAATAGACCCACTGTACAGATAACAAACTGAGGTCTAGAGAGGTGAAGCGGCTTGGCTGACTTTATACAACTGTGCAAGGATGTGAAAGCAGGTCCACCTGTCACCCTTTCCCAGGAGGTCTGAGGCCAGGCAGCAAACTCCAGAAAGGAGAAGGAGGCACTCAGAGAGATCTACCAGGTGCCAGGCCAGCCCTGCTCTCAGGGTGGGGAAGGGCACAGAGGATGCCTAGCAGGGACCATACCCGCTGCTTGGGGAAGGGAGAAGTCAGAAAAGCAACACCCCTCCCCCCCACCACAGACCTTAAAACTGAAATCTACCCAGACCCTGTGGCCCCATGGGAACGGGCTCCCAACAGAGCATCTGTGTGGAGAGCAGGACTCAATGGCTGCCACTGCGATTACATGGAGAGCAAAAATAAAACAAATGTCACCAATGCAGGCTGCGGGGAGCCACGCCCAGAGGGCTGGAAGTCCAAGGAGGCACTGGCCTGGGCTGGTTTGGGGTTTTTTTGTTTGGTTGGTTGTTTTGTTTTGTTTTGTTTTGTTTTTTGTCTTTCTCTGATTTCAAACCTTTAGTTGCTTTTATAATGAAAACAATACATTTATTCTGAGAGAAAGAGAGGGAGGGGAAGTGAGGATGGGGGAGGGAGGGGAGGGAGGAAAGAAAGAGAGGAGGGAGGAAGGGAGGAAAGAAGGGAGGAAGGGAGGAAGGAAGGAAGGGAGGGAGGGAGGAAAGGAGGGAGGGAGGGAGGGAGGAAGGAAGGAAGCGAGGGAGGGAGGGAGGAAAGGAGGGAGGAGGGAGGGAGGAAGGAAGGCTGGGAGCTCAACAGGAAGGGGTCAGCAAAGCCGGGCTCTGGGGATGGGTGCACTCCACCCCAACCCAGCCCAGGTCCTGCACAGCCCCCTCTCCCCTGGGACCCCTGTGTGTGAGGGGCAGGGAGAGGAAGGCTTTCTGGAAGAAGCTACAGGACCTGCACTTTGGTTAGGGTTCTGCAGGTGGAGGGGGGGAGAGGGGGTCCGCTTTTGGCTGCGCTCTGTGCTTCAAACCTTCAGCTCTGTTCTGGGCACAACACAGGTTCTCCCACTTCCACCCCATTCTCTACTGTGGTCACGGTACCCTGTTCCGCCTAGAGGCTCCCACAGATCCCCCCTTCCTCGCAGATACAGTGAGAGTAGTTTGGGTGGGAACTGTCCAGCCCCATAGATGGTCTTCCTGTTGTCACTGCCTTTCTGTTCCCTCCCCTTTAAGCAGGCTGAGGTGGGACCTCTCCCTGGGACCCCCTGCCTGCTCTGTTCCTCTGACCAACTCCAGCTCCTCCTTGGGCCCCAGTGCATGGGAACTTCCTCCTAGAAGCCGGCAGGGGCTAACTTGACCCCCACATGGGCAGTAACCGCTCATGATCAAAACACTCCTTATGCGATCCTCTCTGCTGTGGGCAGACTCTCTGTTGATTGGACCAGAGCTGGGTCACTTTTCTTTTAAGCCCAGCACAGTGCCTGGCAAGTGTTGAATGAACGAACGAATGAATGAATGCACACATACAATGAAATTGCCACAGCTTGGACGGAAGAAAACACCGTTTCCTCACAACTCACCCCCACTTCCTCTACACCCCACGCCGACTGCCTTATGTTGGTCCCTGATGTCTTCTTCACTGGCTTTCTGACAGACAGGAGGAGGGGTTGCCTGTGCACTGACCCCAAAACACACCATCCGCTAATGAACACAGCCCACCATTCTGGCTCCCTAGCTGTGAGAAGTAATTACGCTTCACCTGTCAAAGGAGCAAAAAGAACTAAGAAACTGATAACACCCAATGCTGACGAGGGTGTGGCAGAGCTAGCACTCCCACACACCGCAGGTGGACGTGCAAATTGGAAGGGTCCCTTCTGAACACGATCTGGTCAGAATGTGTCGAGAGCTTGAAACACTCTGACCTCCGGGTCGAGTGAGCCCACCCGTGAACATCCATCCCTGGAAGACTGTCCCTAGTTCCCTACATGACGCTACTCACTTCTGTGAGTTTTCACGGGAGCAAAAACCCAGAACTGCCAAAATGTGAAGCAATAGGGGATCACGTGCCTCCGTGATACAGCAGTTATCAGCATTGCTGTATCAGCATTGAGAGAGAGAGAGAGAGAGAAAACACCTGTGGAGACCCAAGGGTAATTTCCGGTATCATCTGGATTGCTCTGCCTCTTCTTTGCCTTGTTCTGCAGTTCCCCACCTTCCAGGACCGAAGTGCAGGCTATCGCCATTTCACCCTGGTGCTTTTATATGGGACCTGGGATCTGAACTCAGGTCCTTCTGTTTGAGAGGCAGAGGCTTAACCCCTGAGCCCTCTCTCCAGCCCCAGCTATCGGCATTGTTATGATTCGTCTGATGTCCACACAGGCCCATCGGGAGCCTGGCATGGAGAGACCAAGGAACCTGCCCAAACTCCAAGACAGAGTGTGGGACTTGAGCCCAGACCATGGGGGTTGGAGAGTCTGGAGCCCGCGCTTCCCCCCATTAAAAAAAGTGGCTAGTAACACCCCACGACTAGGTAGAAAATGCTCACCATTTGAAGACAAATTTATAGGGGTAAGTAGAGAGAGGATGTGTGTGTAAAAACTGGGTGCTAGGGCTGGGGAGACTGCTCAGTGGGTAAGGTGCTTGCCCCAAAGGCTTGAGGGCTAGAGTTCAGCTCCACAGAACCCACCTAATAGCCAGGTAGGTATAGCAGCTGTAACCCCAATACTCAGAAGGCAGAGACAAGGAATCTCCAGGACAAGCTGCTTAGCTAGACTAATTGGTTAAACTCTGGGTTCCATTGAGAGACCCTGCCTTGATAATAAACGTGGAGAGATCGAAGAAAACACCCCACGTCAACTTCAATCCTACACACACACACACACACACACACACACACACACACACCAAAAATGCCAAAAGATGGAAATGCTAATGATGCGAGTATTTGGGCCTCAGAGAGGGCAAAGCTGGGGCTGGAAATTGATTTCATATCCCTATTTTATGACTCTTCTGCAGTGTGTTATGTGCCCATCTTAGGGGATTATTTTTAATGAAATCAAAGGCTTGGCAAACCGAGGCACTCCAGTTTCCTGTCCAGACAGCCACGGAGGGGTCTGACCTCGAGCCTCCAGAAAAGAGGGCTCAAAGTCCCTCTGCAAGCCCAAGTCCCACCCACCTCTCCAGCTGAGTAAGCAGGTAGCAGGGGACTCCAGTCAGTAGATTGCCCACCGCTCGTCCTGTTACTAAAAAGTCCCTCACACGTCCCGCGACTCTGCGGGCTGCGCTACCCCACAGCTGGCCGGTCTGCCAAGGTCTCTCCAAGGTCCACATTCATCTCCACAGGCCTGCCCACTGCACCTGTCCTCTCCCCCACCTCTTCCCACAAAACAAAGTGCTCTCGTGGGCTAGCCTGTGCCCCCCAGCTAGGGGCCACCCTTAAGCTAGAACTGTGCGGTCAAAGCTCGGCTCAGTGTCACTGTCAGGAGTGGCCTTTCCGGTCCTCCCAGGAAGCTGAGAGAACCGCTTGCTTACTCGGGGTTTACCATCCCGTTCTCCACTTGGGCACCCAAGGTTCACCTGCTAGGTCTCAGGCCACTGTCTGACCTCCCCCCAGCCCCACCCCCCAGCAGGAAGTGGGTCACCCTGCTCCACACTCTAGAGCCCTCTACAGTGGCTACCCTGCCTTTCACACGCTGCTAAACACACAGGTCTGCCACAGCGGCCTACAGTGAGGGACTCATGAGGTGGGGTTCGCCCATGGAGGCAGAGCCGAGGGCCAGCTGCATGAGGTGAAGGACAGGGCCCAGTCTGCAGCGTTCAATAAGCTGGGGCAGGACCCATGAGAGAGGCATTCCCAACACGGGACAATGAGTAGCTTTCTCAAGGAGCAAGAGGACGCAGAGGCAGGACAGCAGGCTAGTCCAGAGTGGGCAGAGGGCAGAACAACAGGGAAGGCATGGGTTGGTGGGTACAGCAGTTCTCATGGTACCAGACTGTGAGGGAGGCAGGCCCTGAGGAGATGGCAAGGCCCTAATGGGGGCCACTAGAATGGGGGGGAGAGAGAAGATGAGGTTTCCCCTCTTCCTGGCTCCTTGACGACACCCCCCTCCCACTTGCTAAGGTCTATTCATACCCACCCTCTACACCCCCCATTCCATGTAGTCCAAAGCCCCAGCTACTGCCTGACCCCACTCCGGAGCCTCAGAAACTGGCTCCTGGGAACTTCCTGTGGGGGGCCGGGCTCCTGAGGATGCTGCTGGATCCAATTAGGCTGGGTTTCCACAGCCCTGTAGGCCTGGGAAGGGCCGTTTCCATTGTGACCGTGCAGAGAGCTGATCTTTGAAGAAGGGGGCTGCTGTATGCCTTTCTCCTCCCTGACCTCCCACACACCCCAATCCCTTCACCCTCGGAGAACCCACCCCCAACTCCAGCCCCCCAAAGACGCCGGTGGGGAGGAAGGGAAGGGTCATGGGCCTTCTCTGGGCTCTGGTCACCTGAAGAATGCCGATGCTTTCTCCAGGGTGAGAGAATTTAATAAGTAGGCTCCCAGCACAGGCCTGTCTCTTCAGGCAGCTCCACCGGCACCCTGCGTTCTCATCCTCACCGGGCGCAGGTTCTGCCAGTCCAGGAGAGAGTGAGGATGACGGTCACCCCGCGCCTCCTCCATCCAGGCCCTGTTGGACGCTTCCCACGCCTTTCCTGCTCAAGCTCCTACAAACCCTCACCAGAAGATGCCACAAACATTGGGGAAAGTAGCCCCGCTGAGAAAGGTGTGTGGGACAGACAAGCAGCTCACTGACTTGAAGCACACTTCTGGGACACCCGTGAAGCCCCCCCACCCCGCACCCCCCACCCACGCCATGCCAATCCTGCCCAGGCTGAAGCCTGTCCCTGCCCTCCTGGCTCTCTCTTCCTGTACTGGATCAGGAAGGCGCTTCCACGAATCCACCCAAGGTCATGCCACGGTGAAGGTTAAGGGAGTAGAACCTTCTGGCAAGCCAGCCAGCTTCCTCCCTGGGTCCTCTCGAAGAAATGAAGGGCTCAAACCAGTCAAGCCAGAGCCCTGGGTCCTCACGGGAGGACTGAAAGGAACCAAAGAGCCCAGGCTTGTGGCTTTGGGCTGCGCCACATCCCCAGGCCGCAGAATAACCCGTATCCCGGGGCGGTGACAGTGTTGTCAGAGGTCTGCTCCCGGCTGAGGCCTTCAAGGCCTCAGAATGGTATCAGCAGGACCCCATGACTGTACACAGTAACTGGGGAAGGGGGCACTCTCTCGAGTGCAGGGGGCCTCTCCCAGCACTGCACTACCAGTGAGCTTCCTCAGCTCTCAGTCCCCGCCCCGGGGCTGTCTGCGGACAAGCCCTAGGGGTCCTAGTGGGAAACCCCAACACGTGGTCACAGCCGCGCCATGCAGTATCTCCATCCCCTTCCACTGCAGGAAGGGCAGGCAGGGCTTGGGCCTGGGTGAAGCCTGGCAGAAAGGGTGGAACTCGAGCAAAAGGGATGATGGGTAGGTGGGGCCAGCGAAGACCTTCCATAAAAACTGCACCAAACTAGCCGCAACCCTACAGCATTGCTCCCCCTCTGCCCAGTATCAGGGCTCCTCCCTTCCGTGTGTCCTGATGGCTCAGCCCAGCGTCTCTGCCTAGGCTGTTCCCCATGTCTGGATCCCTGAGATCCAGATCATCTGAGGTCAGAGGTCACTTCCTGCCAGCACTTCCCCTCCTCCCCATCATCACCATCATCCCTATTCATGGTAAATCTGAACTTGTGAAGCTGAGCCGGGGAGACGCACAGAGGTCAAAGCACTTGCCACACAAACACTGACATAAAATGTTGGGTGGGCATGGAGGTCTGCGTGTAATTTCAACCTAGGAAGGTGGAGACTGGCAATCCACAGAGTAAGCTGGCTAGCCAGGCTAGGCCTATGGGCAAGTTTTGGGTTTGATTAGAGAGACCCTGTCTCAAAAGAATAAAACAGAAGAGCAATTAAAGGTGATTCCCAATATTGACCTCAAGTCTCTACACGTGTGTCTATACATCTGTATACACATGCATTCCACAAACTTGTAGATAAGTGTGTACACACACACCCAACACACACATACACATGAAAATGGAGAAACAAAATGAAGAGCATGAAGATACAGGGAAGCTCTTCAGAACGTGGGTCCTCCCTGGTCTTTACCAAAACCAGTAATCACGGAACCATGTTATTGTCTGTCTACGTGACATCTGTCTTCAGCCAGGACAGGGACATAGTGTATAGCTCTGACCTGGGACATAGTATATGCTCATGAAACACTGCTGAATATAGGGGAGATGGCAACATGCATGGGCACAAATACCAGTATGTGAGGCTCCCTATGGGCCCCCTGCTGTGACGTGCAAGGTGCCCCTGTGTATAGAAACACATGTGCACCGGTGGGTCTGAGTGGGGCATGTATGGTGTGAGAGGACGCAGCTGGGCAGGCACATGGCTGTATCCCATTTCCAGGAAGGTGCACATGGGAGCAGGTGTGGGTGCGAACCTGTGAATGGCAACATGCATGTGTTTCCTGTGTGATGTGTGTGTCGTCAGCATGGATGTACACTGGAGCAGACAAGCCTCTGGCACCCCTGACTGCTCAAGGCCTGGATCTAAGCGTTGGGGTGACACTTTCTAAAACAAAAAGGGAGCACCCCAAATTATCAAAAAACAGGACAGGAGGTAGACTTGGGGGTGGAATAGCTGACTGTGTGAATACAGATGGACGTGTGTCTGAGTGTGTGGAGAATGTGCCTAGCTCAAGCAGAATGCCCCCAAGATCTCAGGACCCGGCTAGCCTGAACCCTCCGCCCAAAGCTCAGAACAGGGAACATCCTTTGGTCACATGGATAAAGCAAAGACTGGGGGACTCCTCAGCCTGCCCCTCACACTCGTGCACTGAGTAAGAATATCCAGCTGCTTCAGGCCAGTCTCCAGCAGACCTCTGGTCTTGGGCTCTAGAACACCATCCCACCGCCGCAGCTTCCACCCCAGCCTTATCCTCGGTGTCACTCGGCCACTCGCAGTCCTGTGTCAGGAGCACCGTTCCACGGTGGAGGGGAGTATGACAAAGGGAGCGCATCTACCCCATCCTGCTTTCTCTTGCCCTCAAGCAGAGCTAGGCAGGCTCACATGCCCTGAACGAGATGGAGTTCATTCCCTTCGCCCTGCAGTTTCCCCACTGGCCAAGAAGAGACTCAGCTAGACAGACATCATCAGATCCAGTCGATGGGAGCGGCTCAGAGTGTCTGCTTTCCTTGGGGACACCAAGTCCCTCCAGACACCCCAGAATACTGCCAACACGGCTCAAACACCACCAAGCGCCCAGCAGTGTCTGTACACCTGCCCACTCACTCATTCACTAAGTTCAGCACCACGATACTCATTCAGTATCTACCTGTCTGGCCCAAGAAGCTCCACCCATTGAGGAGAAAGCGTGTCTCAAAGCCATGAAACCACAGGGCAAAGCACAGAGAGACAGTCGCTCACCAGAGAGGTGCAGCCGTACCTCACACACTGTAAAGAAATCTCAGAACTGACAGCTGCCTAGTCACAGGTAGGGACCTGGGCAGGAGGGCGACCACTGGAGGAAGGGCGCCCACTGGAAGGAGGGTCTAGCAGAGAGCAGAAGTCCTCTGGTCAGGATGTGGGTAGGGGATTCCTGCTGTGGGTAACAGTTGTGGGATCCTAAGAAGTCCCAGAGTGCTGGGTTCCAGCCCTCGCAGTGAGCCTCATGTTTACTTCCTATTCTCTCATGCCTCTGTTTCCTCATCTGCAAAATGGGGGTAATAACAATGAGGATTGTCCCTGTTCATATATTCATAAAGCCTTGTCCAACATGGTCTGGCCCAAAGGAAGCACTGTCTGTTACTACATTAAAAAGGAAAAAAAAAAACAAAAAAAGAATCACTAGTGTCCAAGATGGGATCATGGGAAAGGGCCACATGTCAAAGGTTCTGAATGGAGAAGTGGCCACAGTGCGAGCAGGGTGAGGCTGAGATTCTCAGACGCTATGTTTTCACCATCTCATTATTTTCTAACAACATCCCGAGCCTCCTGGGAGAAGACAAGGACAGACTGCAGTGCGACTTCATCTCCCCAGCACAGCCTGGCCACACCTGGATCCCCAGCCCCACCTCATCTTCATCAGAGGCCAGTGTGCTTGCAAAAGGGGGGGTAGACAGAGAGAAAGGCAAATAAACAAATGAATGAGGCTTCAGATGCCAAGAGCCACAAAAGGAAATAAGAAAGGATTCCTGGGAGAGACGGGGTGACAGTGGGAAGCTCTCTTCCTGCAAACGGTCAGCACAAACCCCACTGAGGACGTGCTATTTGAGGGTGCCAGCCATGCTAAGATTTAAGGGAACACAGTCCAAGTGAAGGAATGTGCAAAGGCCCTGTTAACAGGCTCCTTGTGAACTGGAGCTGCAGAAACAAGCCCAGGTGACTGGAGGTGTAGAGTGTGGGAGGTAGAGCCAAGCTGGGTATTGGGGGTATAGTGGGAGAAAGGCAGAGGTTGAAAAGTCGGCAGAATCCAGACCATGTAAGCCCAGAAAAGATTAGTTTTGTTTTGTTTTTCTTCTAAATGTTCAGGGAACAGTGGAAGCTTCAACTGGGGAATGAGGAAGCACAGCAGGATTGGACGCTTGGCTTTCTGAACTCCTCGCCTTGGTTCAGAAAGTCAAGGCAAGGCCTAGGGAAGAAAGAGACAATCCTTATGATTCAACCCATATGTTTAGAGCTCCGGGCAAAATACTGGGCCAGGGCTAGAGATATCAAGGATACCGTTGTGATCACTCACTACAACCATGAGATCACAGAGAGCACCCCTCTTTACAGCCGAGAATACGGAAGCTCATACAAGAATGTTGTTCTCGATACCCTGAGACATGAATGGGACTTGATCTCCAGGCCCGGGCCCACCACCATGAAATTCCTGTTCTCAGTAAGCCCCTCTCTAGGGTTTACTTGTGGCCTCAGCTCTTCTCCTTTGTGGGTCATACAGAGCCCCCACAGGACTAACACTTGTATCTCAAACCTGTCCAACATGGACTGGGCGAGCCCAGGATTGGACAGGTAGATGGTCAGGCAGACTACTGAAATGACTTACCAATAAAGGAATGAACGAACAGTGAATGAGAGAGGCAATGAATATCTAGTAACCAAGGAATGAATGTACTGACCAATGCATGATAAGAACAACAGACAACATGAGGGAAGGCAAGGGAGGTTCTCCCCAGGAAAGCCCATAGCAACTTCAGTCCAGATCGCAGTTCACCCGCACACTAGCTTCCTCTTTTATTCACCTGGGACCAGCTGGCCTTCATTTCCCAAGACTACAAGTAGCCTATTTTTCAGCCCCCTGGGATCAACCCATATCTCCACCATCATGGCCATTATTCCCAGATCACTCCACGAGTAGCATTCTCCCCCGAGCCCAACGGTTCACTGTCCTTCTGGACACACAGCAGAGAAAAGGTGACAGAGGCTAAGGTTCCAGCCCTAGCTGGGACCAGGCTCACTAGGCAACTTTCAGCCAATGGCTTCCCCTCTCTGAGTTCACCCGACCTTCCGGGGCCTTTCCA
Source organism: Typhlomys cinereus (assembly GCA_023101885.1). NCBI lineage: Eukaryota > Metazoa > Chordata > Mammalia > Rodentia > Platacanthomyidae > Typhlomys > Typhlomys cinereus. The sequence continues at coordinate 459,669 of JALPQD010000449.1, read as the reverse complement.
TCCCTGACATTCTTTGGGGTGAGGGGAGAGGCTCTGGATTTTTACAGTCACTGGGGTCAGCAGAAGAATTTGAGACTAAAACTAGCAGTTAGAAAAGGTCCTGCCCACAGCACCACCCACTTTGGAGAGGCCTGAACAAGGAGGTTACAGAACTGAAGTTAAGCCTTCTTCTGATACTGTCCAACCCCTGCAAGGCTCTTAACATTTAGGAAATTCTAAAACTTCCAATATTTAAGAAGAGGGTCAAATGTCCCCACCTGACACAGCAATGACCACATATGACATTATGTAAACTGTAAAATCCAATTGCCTGAAGGATTCTGGTGATGAGGTCGGGGGAAACAAAAGGATCACACTGTCCCCCCACTCCAGTCTTGGCATCGGCTCCCCACCACATGGAGAACACAGAAAAGAACCAGTCATGGGTCTAGGCTCAACGTTCTCCTACCAGGCAGTGTGACTTTGGGCAAGTCACGATCCCTCTGGGCCTCAGTTTCTCAGTCTAAAAACTGACTGGTTTGGAACATTGTGGCACAGACATGCCTGTAGTTCAGCAACCTTCCTAGGGTGTACCCCAACTCTATCTTCAGGGAGTTCACACAGCCTAGTAGAGCTAGGACCCAGATGAGAAAGGGAGATTTGAGGGTTTCCCCTCCAGGAAATGGAGAGGGGACCCGAACATAGCCACCCTCTCAGGGCTGACTTTCCCAACAGGGGAAATCCCAACCCATTTTGTGGGCCTGGCCTGGGACCCTTCTGTAGTCCACAAGGCTGGAGGGCTCTGACTTGTCCAGCCAAACACCTACCAAGGCCCAATGGGTCTCCAACTCTAGAACCTTTAGGATGTCCTGCCAGGGCTGCAGACCGGTTAATTAAGAGTTCAGATGGGAGACCCACCCCCCCTCCCAGGGACCAGCCAAGCTGCCACTGGTCTACCAGGAGATGGGACCCATGGAGTCTGCAGATATGTATCAAGCCAAAAGCCCACCACCATGGGTGCTTAGATGTTAGTTACCTCTGGAGCCCAGGAGGGTCGCCCATGTGGGCTCTCCAGTTGCAATCAGCCAAACTGGCCCCAAGGGTGTTGGATTGCCAAAATTTCCTGCTCACCAAAGAGCCCTGGCCACCCTTGAAGGAATAACCCCCTTCCCCCTCAACCCACCTAACACACAAGCTCCTGACTACACACTACTAGAAGGCAGGATGGTAGGAGAGATGGGTCATGGCCTCTGGTCAGAGGTCTTACCTACAAACGCTGGGCCTACTCCCAGCACCTAGTACCAGCCTCCTCCTGGAAACCTGAGGCTATAGTTCCTTATAATGTCACTTTTATAGGACCCCTTTCAAGTGACTCCCAATTCCCCCCAAACTCCAGCCACAACCCTACACACACACACACACACACACACACACACACACACACACCCCATTTCTCCCCCTGGCTTTCACACCCCCCCCCAGCTCTGGGGAAATCGGCAGTTAACTTTTCTCAAAAACCCTGCATAAGCGGTAGGCTAGAAGAAACGGAGAAACGGGGCCCAAGATCCTTTCGCGGCATCTCGCTGCCCTTCAAATGAAAAAAAAAAAAAAAATCTTAAAAAAAAAGGAAAGAAAGAAAAAAAAAAAAGAAAAGAAAACTTTCGGAGTTAACTTTAAATTCCCAGTCTCCCTCCCCCCGAAATCACCCGGCAGCTTACCCCCCCCCCCTTTTTTTTTCCTTTAAAGTGCAATTGCATTGTGTCTCACCTCCCCGAAAGGCTGGCGGCTCTCTCCAAAGAAAAGGAAAAAAGCCAACCCTTCGGGTGCCCCCTCTGCTTCCAGCCGCCTCTCCCACATTCTCAGACAGTTTTATTAAAATTTTCAGACAAAAGAAAAACAAAAATGGCAGCCTGGCTTATTTTTAAAACAGGACAGGGACGCCATATTCTGCAGATCTGCAAAAAAACGGAGAAATCCGGCACTGGCCGCTCCACCGGGCCGGCTGCAAAGTGCGTGAACCGCGCCGTTTGCAACCCGTTTATTTGCATTAAGCCCCATGAATCATTGTTTACCGGAGAATTGCAGCAGGTTTGAATAGCCCGGCTTAAGAAAACACACACACACTCACACTCACACACGCATACACGCACACTCGGAGACCAGCCCCAGACACGCCGCTGGGGACACTTCCTACCCCGCGCGTCGCCGCCGCCGCCGCCGCCCCGGGTCGGGCCCGAGGCGCACACGGCCCCGGGGCCCTCGGAGCGCCCCGGCCCGTGCTGACAGCGCCCGCTCCCGGCCCGGCCCCCGCCCGCAACTCGGCGCAACTTTCCCGCGGGCGGGCGCCGCCGCCGCCGCCGCCGCCGCCGGGCCCGCTTCCCCGCGCGCCCCGGGCCCGCACGGACCTGGCTCTGCTGCCGACGCTCCGGGACCGCGGCCGCAGCCCCGCGCCCGGCGGCCCGAGGAGGGCCGGGCTTGGGGCTCCGGCTCCGGGCTGGGGCTCGGGCTCCCGCTCGGTGCGGAGCGGCGCGCAAACCTTCCGGGTCGCCTGCTGTTCACTTCTGGGTTCTGCAAGCGCCGAGGAGGCGGCGGCGGCGGCGGCGGCGGCGGGAGGCTGGGTCTGCAGCGCCGCGCGGCCCCCCGTGCGCTCGGCGAGCCCCCCGCGCCAGGCGCCCGGCTCCGGGGGGGAGCCGCGTCGGGCCCCCGCCTCTCGGATGCGCAGCCCGCCCGGCCCCGGGGCTCTGGCGAGTGGGCAGCGCCCGGCGCTGGCGACGACGAGAGGAGGGGGCCGGCGGGCGGGGGCGGGCCGCGCTCTGGGGGCCCCGATCGGGCCCCGGGGCCTCGTCTCGCGCTCGCCGCCGCCGCCTCGCAAAGTTGCGCGGCGCCCCCCGCCCGCACCGCGCCGGAGGCAGAGCCACAAAGGAACTCCGCGCCCCCCCCCACCGCCGCCCGCCGGAGCTGCGCGGGGAGGGCACCGGCGCCCGGCCCTAGGACAGCCCCTTCCCCAGCACGGGGGCTCCCGGGGCCCCGGCCGCCGCGGCCATTGTCCCGCCCAGACTCAGCCGCCGCCTCGCCACCCGGCTCCCGACGGGTGGCGGGCCAGGGACCCGGTTCAGCGCGGTGCCAGGCTGTGCCTGGAAGATGGGGGGTCTCCCCCGGGGGCTGGCTGGCTGGAGGGGACTCCCACAATAGCCCCCTACGCCTGATAACAAAAGGTCGCACTCAAAATCCAGACTGAGATTTTTTTTTAAAAGATAAGGACATGAGGGTAGGGGACAGAAGTTGACACAGGCCAGGCCCCGCTTCCTGGCCCTAGGCCTGAACCCCAACGGGCCGGACAGCCTGAGGCTGGCAGCGGCCGGCCCATCGCTCAATCTATCGGAGGTGGCACCGGTTGTCCCCCAGCTCCAGACCTCAGAGCCATCTGCGTGACTCCTCCTCCCGCCTCAACCCCCCAGCCAATCAGTCACCAAGTCCTCTGGATTCGGCCTCCCGGGTTGTGTCAACTTCTAAACTTCACTTCTACCTGAGGAGGCGGCTGTTCCTGGCTCTTTTCACCCGCTTAGATTTCTGTGTCCCATCCTGCCATCCAAACTCTGGACCAGGACACACCAGGGCTGCCACTGCCCTCAGGAAGCACCAAATCTCCAGGGAAAGACAGATACATAAACAATCGTGTGTCCTGCAGGAAGCATTGACCAACTCCACAAATATTTACTGAGGGCGCTCCAGATGCTATGCTGGTTGGCTGGGAGCATAGCTCTGAAGAAGTTGGACCCAGTCCCTGTCCTCATGGGATCACACAGCCCAGTGCATCACAGCAAAAACTGGGGTGGGAGGAGGGCGAGAAGGAACTGGAGAACAGGACCCGAAAAGGTTTGTCTTCCAGCACCAAGCACAGTGCCTACCTAGCGTGGGACAGAGGATAGTAAACATGACACTGATTTAGCTGGAATCATATGATGTTGGGGACCGAGAGGAGGTCACTCTCTCCCACAGAGGTAGAGGCTGTCTTCAGAGAGTGATTGTGGGGTAAGCCAAGTGTAGAAGGAAGGCCTTCCAGCTTCCAGAAACAAGGGAGACCAAAGAACCAGCCGGTGGCTAAGAAGTTCCACTGGCTGACACATCAGTAAATGGGGGCAAAGAGACAAGCCACTTGGGCAAAGGAATTCCAAATGATCTGCATAGGTAAAGTAGGGGGCTGGTGCAGTTAGCCTGCATGGTGGCTAATAAAAATCATGACAAAGCAGCTTAAGGGAACAAGGGGTTTATTCTCTCTTATAATAGTCTAGTTACAGTTGTTTGTCCAACTTGCCAGGAGAACTCGCGCCACACTAAAGTGCTCAGCGAACTGGCCACACCATCTCCATATAACGGCTGGTACAGAAGGATGCCAACTTTCTCAAACAGTTCCCCCCATCTTATTCACCAGCCTGGGAACTATTCCCATCCACCACGGACTTGACCTTCCCCATCAACTAGATAGTACTCTGCAGGTTCATTCTGGGCTTTACTCACTACTAATTCTCTACAAATGTGCCCAGAACTGGAAACTCTCAAGCATCAAGTTGATACATGTATTTAACTATAACAGGGGCGTGGTTTCCTATTTCTTTGGTGTAAACCTCACATAGTGACTTCCCCCCAAAGAGCTCTGTATGAACAAAAGGAGGGGGAAAAAGTGGCTTGACTGTGGAAAAACCAGACATGAGATCGCTCAGCCTGGGGATCAAGGCCAGCGTTAGTAGCTAGGAATCATATTGATAATATATATGCTTGACATATGATTAAAAATGTCATATTAGCTCTGGAATGTTCTTCATTCCAATAGCCCCAAAACATAAACCTTTCATGGCAGGGGAGCAAGCAAACTCCAGTAGGACCTAACTCTTACAGTATCTTCTCAATTTTTCTCTGAAAAATGGGAAGAATTGCTACATAAGCACTTGCCACACAAGTGTAAGGAATGGAATTTGGATTCCCAAAAACCCTCATACATATCAGGTCGTTGTGTGGCCTGATTATATTCTAATGCTTGGAAGGCAGAATAGGGGATTTCCAGAGGAAGCTGATTAGCTTGACGAATTCAGATAGTGAATTCTGGATTCATCTGAGAAACCCTACCTGAATGAATAAGGTGGAAGTGATCAAAGAAGATGTCTAGCATGACATCAACCTTAGACATCCATATATCCATGTGCACATGTGCACACACACACACACAAACATACACTCATGCAAACACACATATACAGGCAATATGCACACATGCAAATATACACATGTACATGAAAACACGCATACATAGGAAATTAAGTAAAAATTAAAATAGCCTAAAAGATAAAGTCTAAAAAGAAACAAATCTTTTAAGAATGTGCTGATCATGAGGGCTGGAGAGATGGCCTCTGCGAAATAAGGAGGTAGAAGCAATCCAGGATGATTCCCAAAGTCACTTTTGATCCTCCACAGGGACACACACACACACACACACACACACACACACACACATGCACGCACACACACATGCACGCACACACGCACACACGCATGCACACATAAGGAAATATATTTTAAAAAAAGATTGTACTGATCATGGCACAGATATAAATTTCAATGAAACAGATATAAATTTTCAATGAAACACTCCAAAGTGACGTCATCTTCATTGTTGGCACTTAGCCTACTTAGTGCATGAGCATGGGAAGGCATGAGTATTTAGGACAAGGCCTGGGAGTTCCCAAGTCCTTAAATGCTGCACTGGGCCTTGGAAAGGGATGAAGTAGGGAGGTAACATTGCCTGGCTCATCTCTGCCTCGTCAGCCTCCTCTCTAACAACCTTCAGAGCTATGTTCTGGCTACCAGAGTGAGCTTTCACTACCGCAGACCCCACCACGTCTCTTCTGTAAGGCCTTTATACATGAAGCTCCCTCTACCTAGAACACACTCCTTTGCCCTTTCTCACCCCCTTTCCTAGCCAGCTTCAATTCAGCCTGCAGGTCTTAGCTTAGATAGTATCATAGAGTCCGCTAGGACCTTTCAGGATGCTGCTAACACGGTCTGCACAAAGACAATGTGATATGAAGCCCATGAACCCAAGGTTGGAGACAGCTTCTCCTCCCTGGGCATCCACATCCCTCTACCCTCAATCCAGCCATGCTAACGGCTCCTTGTCTCTGAACTCATTGTGTGCCCTGAGCCTCTCCTTACGTCCCTTGCTCTGCCTGGGAGTCGTGGTGTTTTTTCTTCTGTCTCTTCTCTCTGGTGAACACCAGTGTGTCAAGATTCAACTCAAGCATTACCTCCTCTGTGATTGCAGATCTCTTGCATGGAAAAGAGGTACTTTCCTCTGGTTCTCCAAAACTCCATGGGTCGATGGACACCCTTCTGGGAGATCACTTAGTACAACAGAATAAATGTTTGCTGAACAGGTGCATGTATATGGAACTGGATGGATAGAAGCCATGCACATCTCCAGCTGGACAAATCTTCCTCGCTCTTCTCTAGGAAGTGCTCTGTGGCTCACCTCCCTCCTGTTTTTCTAGCTTTTACAGTCTGGATCCTAGCTATGCTCTAACTGGGGTGTGTGTGTGTGTGTGTGTGTGTGTGTGTGTGTGTGTTTCTCACTTGGATCGGAGCAAGTTTTTTGAGGAAGGAGCCATGTCTTCCATTTTCAGATTTTTTTCCCCACCCATTCAACAAGAATTTCACAAAGCACTACTTGGGTGTGTCATTCAGGGTCCCAGTTTCTGCAAAGGAAGCAGTGACCAAGTCCAGACTTCATTCAGATATAGCTTTACTAATCAGATAATATTATAGTAACAAAGAACTCCAAGCCTCAGGCATCTAACACAACAGCCATTTATTACACTTGTGTCGTATGGCCAAGTGGTCCTCTGCCCTCATCACCCCAGAACCCAGCCTGGCCAGTCTCTGACATCTTGGAATCATATTCAATGGAACTAGTGACCTTCTTAATTACCATGGCGGAAAAGTGGAGAATCCTGCATGGCTTTTCTACTGCTCCTGCCTGGCAGTGACTCATACCACTTCTCACATCCATTGGCTAAGCCTCGTCACATGGTTCAGCCCGACCACAATGAAGTCTGGGAGATAGAGTTCCTAGGGAGGGAGACGAGACGTCAGCATCGGTGATGTGATCAAACTCTCCAAAAGTCTGTTTTCGGAGACAAGACTTGGCAAAGTATTCCTTTAATGGTTATTTACTTAAGCCTCAGAAGCACTGCTCTGGAAAGTAAGTGAGAGATGAAGGAGAACTTCCAAGAGGAAGAGAGACTGAAGCTGAGACTAGGAAAGAGCTAAGGAGCAATGATGCTAGGACAGAGCAGTAGAGCACGGAGGAGATTGTCACACTGAAGGGACAGAGAGAGCAGTGGAGCTGGAATGGAATGAGGGAATGTGAAGTGATGCTCAGGGATGGATGCTGTAGGTGGGCCCAGAGCGGTAAGGGCTTGGATTTCAGTTTAAGAGCAATAAGGCATCGTGCTGACGTAGCAGGGAAGTACAAGCGATCAGCCGTGGACCTCTCCCCTGAGCATGGCCACTGCTGTCTCAGAACTGCAGCGACTACAATCCTGAGACTCTCACAAGCGCTCGCCCGTTAACACTCCCGTGGAAGAAGAGGAGATTCATCAAACCCAACCCTCGAGACTACAGGGACCCCCTTCCTCCTGCCCCGTCCCAAACTGCATGTCATCAGTCCCGCCATATTGCACGGCATCTTGGGAAGTGCTGGCAAGTACATAGAAGGCTGAGCCGCAAGGAGACTCCAGTAAAGCACCTTTCATATTGATGTCGCTCAGGGGACTTTTCAGTGGCGCAGCTGATTTTGGATCACCTGTGGTCCTGCAAGTCATCCCTCATCCGTTTTCCTGAAAGCCCAGGAGACTCAATATCTCACCGGGATGGACTTACTTAGATGGAATCATTCCTTTGGCCTGCCATGGGTGGTCTATCTGAGGTTTGTTAACATCTCCCTAGGGAAAAATCACGTCTTCTCTGGTCAAAATTCTCTCCGAAAGGCTCATGTGAGCCACTTGGGAGAAAATACACTGGACCTGAAGCAAGGGAGTCAGGAGGTGACTTTCAAAGTCTCCCACACGAAGGATGATGGTTGCCTGGACCCTGGTGGTATTGACAGAGGTGGAGAAAAGTGGGCAAACATAGGACCCTTTTCAGACTGTGTGACCGGTTATTGATAGATACAGGCAGTTGGGGAAGTGGACCTTCAAGAGAACCCAGGTTCAGCAGTCCTCAATGTGTCCAGCACGAGGCTAGTGTCATTGCATTGTACACAAAGTATGTCCATGGTAGGATCTCTGTGTGTGTGTGTGTAGTGTATGTGGTATGTATGTGTGCCAGAGCATGTTGTGTGTGTTGATACTCATGCACTTGTGTGTGAGTAGAGGCCAGAGGACAATTTCAGATGCTGTCCTTATTTTTACTCATTTATTCATTCATTCACTTAGTACATGCACACGTCCATGTATGCACATGTATGCATGTGCATGCATGCACACCCTTGCATGTAAGCACCCTGTGCAATGCACGTATAGAGATCAGTGGATCACTTTTTGGAAATCAGTTCTCACCCTTCCATCTTATTTTTGCAACAGGGTCTCTCCTTTTGTTTCTCCTGCCGCATGGTACACTCCAGACTAGCTAGCTGGCTCAGGAGCTTGTGACAGATTCTACTGACTGTCTCCCACCTCGCCCCAGGAGTGCGGGGATTACAGGTGTGCACGACCGTATGTGACTTCTTAAGTGGGTTCTGGGACTTGAACTAGGTTATCAGGCTCACAAGGTAAGTGGTGCCGGGCCATCTCCCCGGCCCCACTCTGTTTTCTGAGACGGCGTCTCATCGACCTGGAACTTGCTTATGAAGCCAGAATGAGTGAGCAGCAAGCCCCAGGGATCCGTCTTTCTCCATCTCCCCAGCCTTGGGGTTGTGTGTGCATGCCACCATGCCCAGGTTCTGGTTATCATCGGTTCTGGGGATTGAATCCAGGTCCTCATGCTTGCACAGAAAACATTTTACCAGGGCTGGAGAGGTGGCTCAGGGGTTAAGCCTCCGCCTCGCAGGCGGAAGGTCCTGAGTTCTGATCCCAGGCGGAAGGTCCTGAGTTCTGATCCCAGATCCCACGTATAGACGCCAGGCGGAAGCGGGGGCGGCCTGCGCTTCTGGTCCTGGTAGGGCGGAGCCTGTGAATCCCGGGGCAGAAGGAGGTGGAGGCGTCCATGGTGGTTCGCGAATTCGTCCGTGGTTCTACACACACACACACACACGCACACACATACACACACGCCAGACACACGCACGCACATGCGCACAGTTGAATAAATAATAATAATAATAAAAAAAAATTAGTCATGAAAAAAAAAAAAAAGAAAACATTTTACCAGCTGAGCTATCACCCTAGCTCATGGTGGGACCTCGATATCCGACTTGTCTCCCCCAACCCATCCCTGCCTGCTAGCTAAGCCAGTCGTGGTCACAATCATCAAAGTGGGCTATACTTCCATGAGAACCAGAAACAGCCTTAAGTACCAACTCAGATACTGCGTCTACTTAGACCTCCACAGTGGTCCTGAGGAGGAGGCTGGGAGAAATGGGAGAAACATTATCCCCAGTTCATGACTGGGGAAACTGAGGCACAATCTTGGGGGTCAGGCTCCTGAATGAAGTCCTCCAACTCCTGGGCCAGAGCTTCCGCTGCCGTGCCTGGTGCATAGCGTGTGTTCCACGATGCTGACGGAGCTCGAGACCCAGCCATGGACGAGTTGAGGATGTGAGCGCTCAGCCCGCCCCACCTCCCCCACCTGCCTTCACAGACTTCTTCAAGGAATTAACAGATTAGGTTTGAGTGTCCCTCCAAGATGAAGGCTTTGAAGCCCCGTGCTGGCCTGTTTATACTGGGCCTTCAGGCCAAGCCTTTTCTCTCTCCGGATCTCAGTTTGCTCAGGCGCCAAGCAAGCGCAATGATACTGACCCCATCAGAGAGGTAGTGAGAGAGCGCACATGGGCCCTATTGATGCTCTCCCCCCATCTACTTCTACCCAATGCCCCTTGGCAAATCTTCCCTGGCAGCACTAAGCCAGCCCCTCCCAGCCCAGGAGCTTTGGTCTCCTTGGCTGGAGTCCCAAAGGTGAGTGGCATTGCAGCCCAAGCTGGCCTTCTGCCTCCGAGGACAGTGACAGGAATCATATTGGTGTGAAATGGAATCTCTCTGGCCTCGCTTTTCCACTTTCCTGGGGAGCAGGACAGGGAGGGAAGCACTCTACCACTTTTTAAAAAACTTTATTTATTTATTCATTCATTCATTTAGTGTGTTTGTGTGTGTTTGTGTGTGTGTGTGTGTGTGTGTGTGTGTGTGTGTGTGTGTGTGTATCAGAGGGCACATATGCCTCTGCGGAGGACCAAGGGTAATTTCGGAAATCATCCTGGATTGCTTCTACCTCCTTCTTGCTTTGCTCTTGAATTTCCCACCAGCACCAGGAGGGCAGACCACTGCGGCTCCTCCTGGTGATTTTTTACGTGGGACCTGGGATCTGAACTCAGGACCTTCTGCTTGCGAGATAGTCTTAACTCCTGAGCCATCTCTCCAACCCTCTACCATTTTTTTTTTTTTTTGAGAGAGAGACAGAGTATGTAGTCGGCTACTAAAGCAAAGATTATCTGTAGCTCCTTGGATAACCTGTAGTTGCCTGTAACCGAACAAGAAACTGAGGTCTACATTGTTCTACATAAAAAAATTCTGGGACCTTTGACCTCCAAATATCCTCATGGTTTTGTTCCTTCATCTTCAACCCAAATCATTTTCTGCTTTAGTCTCTGTCTCCAGTCATGGAAAAACCCCTGTGCAAGCTATATGGTTTTCTTTACCACAGGGCCTTTGTGTGGGCAGTTCTCTCTGTCTCTTCACCTGAAGCCTACTTACCTACCTGTCTACTCACCTACCCTGTTGCAACCCACAGCCACACCCTCAGGGTGACCCACTAACACTGCTCTTGTAGCTTCCTGGGCTGCTCCTCTTTTTAGACAATCTTTCCATCTATTAATTTAACTCTACATTCAGATTTTGTTGCTGTTTGCCTGCATAGCTGCTGATAAATGACCATCAAACTGCTTGAAGAAACAAGGAGTTTATTTTCTCTTACAATTACTAGTTATAGTTCTTGGTCCAGTTGACAGGAAAGCACGCACCAACACCAGGGGTGAGGGAACTGGCCACACTATCTCTGCTCAACAGCTGAGAGAGGGACGGTCCTATTTGCCAGACCAGCATGTCTGACCAAGCGCATAGAAGGTGTCAACTCTCTCAATCACTTCTCCATAATTTATTCCAGGGCCTAATCCCATCCACCATAGGCTGGGCCTTCCCCATCAGCTAGACAATCTCCTGCAGGTTTGCTCTGGGTCTAACTCAACCACTAATTCTCCACAATGTGCTCAGAGATCAAACCCTCAACTGTCAAGTTGATGCCTGTGCCCAGCTCTGACTGATTTCTAATGGTTGGATTTATCAACTTTTAAATTCAATATATAGTGTTTATTTGTTTAATTAAAAGTGACAGATATCTCATTTTTGGAGGTGAAAAAGGGCTCAAAAAATAAATAAGGTAGAATACGTGAGCCAATGTTGTCTTTCTTATGTGTGGGATAACTGGTTTTTGAGAAGACTCTGGGAACAGAAGATATCCAAGCCTATGTAGTAAAGATTTGTAAGAATGGGGGTTTCTGTTAGTCTGGTCACTGTATTTCTCTTTGCTGTGATACAAACAGCTGCTGTCTCTTTGAATCTTTAGCAAAGGAAACTACAAACTGAATGGCACTGGGTACTTTGGATTGGCACTGAGCAAGGTGGGTTGGGAATGGAAATCTGGAGCTAAAAGTGACTAGAACTTTGTAAGTCCCAGAACTCTGAAGAAACCTTGGTATACCATTGGATTTCTAGGATGAATGAGAGAAGAAAGTCTAGTCAACTGTTATCCTAATCATAAATTATTAGGATTAAAGGCTCTAACCAGGAAGAATGCTGTAATTGATTAGTAATGTCTGAAATGGGCAGCAACAGTCCAGAGACGAGAAAGATTCAGCAACTCCAGCTCTGTCATGATTGATGAGTAATATCTGAAAAGGGCAATGATAACCCAAAGTCCAGCCATTATTCAGCAGCTCCATCTCTGCGGTGATTGACCAACAATGTCTGAAAGGGGCAGTGATAACCCAAAGTCCAGCCATTATTCAGCAGCTCCAGCTCTGTGGTGATTGATTAGTAATGTCTGCCATGGGCAGCTTTAATCCAGAGGTCAGCTACATTCAGCAGCTCCAGCTCTGATTGACTAGTAATGGTGGTGATTGATTAGTAATGTCTGCCATGGGCAGCTTTAATCCAGAGGTCAGCTACATTCAGCAGCTCCAGCTCTGATTGATTAGTAATGGTGGTGATTGATTAGTAATGTCTGCCATGGGCAGCTTTAACCCAGAGGTCAGCTACATTCAGCAGCTCCAGCTCTGAAGTTCAACTCAGTTCCTGATTAGCCAGAGGTAGCCTCATCCCTCCCATCCTTACCAGCAGCTGGAAGCTGGACTTAGGGATAGCGCTGGTGTCAGGGGAAAGGGCAGGCCAACAGAATAGAGCCAGCAGCAGGTCAGAGCCTCCTCTAGGCAGGACAGGATACGTGGCACTAATTCCCAACACTGTTCATCACTGAGCGAGCCAGAGCAGGCCTTGTTGCACTTCTGTACTTCAATGTATTCACTGGTGAAATGGGCCAGCAGTATTGGGGAGCCAGCTCAGTCTAAGGGAAGAGCACCGGCAATTCAAGGTCAGACACTTAGAGCCCAAATCTTGGTTCCCACTAAATGAAGGACCTGAAGAGGTGTCAGGCTTTCGTTTGTTTTATCTTGTCTTACACATGGTCTTGTGTGCCTCAGGCTGGCCTAAAATTTGCTTAATGGTTGAGGATGGCCTTGAAGATTAATTTATGGGTGACCCAACCCTTTAGATCTCCTGGGATTGCAGGGCCCTGGCCATGTCCTGGGCACAACGCTCGGCGATCTTTCTCCTCTGGGTGAGATCCTGCCACCAGAAGTCCCGCTTCTACCTCCTGTGTCCCGGGATTGCAGGCAAGCATTGCCAAAACTGTCTTATGCAGAACTGAACCCAGGGTTTCATGTATGCTGGGCAAGCCCTCCACCAACCGAGCGACAGCTGCAGCCCCTAAATGTCAGTCTGCCCATCTGCAGAGCAAGGGCAGTAATCCCTCCTTCGCAGAGCACCGTGTCAGGACTAGACGGTACACAACACCGTTGGCAAGCATTGGCTGTAAGCAGAGGTCTACAGGGCTCTTTGTTCTGGGGAGATCTAAAGAGCTCCTAGAAAGGGAAGGGCTGGGTCACCCACAATTACCTTTGGAAGGCCAAACCCCTGGCAGTAACCACTCACAACCCAGCCCACAGCTGGGCCACATCCTCTAGAGGGATCTGCATAGCAGACCTGCACTAGAGTCCCTTTTACAGCTGGCCTGGGGGCTGCCAGGGGAGAAGGGCAGGAGTGCCATAATGAAAGGGCAGCCAATTACTTTCTTTTCTAATTACCACTTGCAGTAATTAAATAATAATAGCCTTCGTAGGCCCAAGAGCTCAAAACATGCAGCATGGTAACATCTGGGGCCGCTAACCTTCTGCCAGGAATGGAAAGCCACAGGGAGAGGCTAGGGAAATTGAGTCAGAGAAGGCCAGTGACCCTAAATTACACACAAATCCCTGTGTTGGGGAAAGGACTGTGAAAGGTGCTTTGGAGGGGCAGACAGGTGGGGGCCCGGGTTCAGGGTGCTAACTCCACAGTTCACATTCTCGGGGCTTCTGTGGTTCATTCCTCTCTCTTAAGCTTCAACTTCCTTACCCGTCAGATGATATAGAGCCAACACTTGACCTGCCACGAGGGAATGGCTTCTGGGGTTTGTTCTGTTCACACACAATCTTTTGGTGTGCTCTGGGTTACCAGACAACAAAAACCACCATTAGAGGGCCCATGAGATAGTTCAGTGCGTAAGGCTTCTTTTAACCCTTGTGACCTGAGTTCCATAGCTGGAAGTCCACATGGTGGAAGGAAAGAAATAACTTCCAAAAGTTGTCCTCTGACCTCTACCAGCAACCCATAACATGCATAAACACATTCTCGTTCTCTCTCCCTTTCTCTTCCCATCCGAAAAGAAAAAAGAAATCAATGCTAGATTAGCAAATAAGCAGAAATCCAAGAAAAACGTGAAAACAAAGTTATGAACTAAAACAAGGTCTTAGTGCTATGATTGGATATGGTATGTCCCGCAAAGGCCACAGGGCAGAGGCTTAGTCCCCAACCTGGCATTCCTGGGTGGGATGGGAACGTTCATACGTGAGGCCTGGGAGGCAGAGATGGCTGGGTGGGTAAAGTGTTTGCTGAGCAAGTGGAAGGACCTACATTTGGAGCCCCAGAACTAGTGTAAAGCCAGATGTGATCTGTAATTTCAGAACTTGTACAGCGAGAGGGAAAATGGAGACGGGAATCTCTAGAAGATCATAGGCCAGGTGGCCTGACAATCACAGCGAACAAGAGACCCTGTGTACACACACACACACACACACACACACACGCACACACACGCACATACCCCTCACACACACATCCATGTACACGTGCAAATATACATGTACACATGCATGCACATGTGCACACAGGACACGCAATGCACATACGTACGTGTACACACAAAGGACACATGTACACAATGCACCCATGCATGCACGCACACACATATATGTGCAAGGAAAAAAGCATGTGATGGCTAGTGAGACGCCATCTGTGCGTCAAGGGAGTGTTCCCCGCATTGAAGGAGTGTTCCCCGCATTGAGGGAGTGTTCCCCGCATTGAGGGAGTGTTCCCAGCGTTGAGAGAGTGCTCCTTCAGAGGCTATTGAGACCTCAGCCCTTTCCTCCTTCTCTTTTGGCTCCCTGACCATGGATGGAGTGAGCAGCTTTGGCTCGCCATGACCTTCTGCCTCATCTCATCATGATCTGGAACCTCCAGGGCTTTGAATCCAAAGAACCTCCTCTCTTTCTCTATATCAAGCTGCAGTTCAGAACCATCTGAAGACAGCTGTCCCATGGGCCCCGCCCAGTCCGGAGTCCACCTTTGGGTTAATCCCCTGCAGCCAGTAGGACAGCATTCGGATGTCCTATGACCTTGTCTAGGGATGAAGTAAGAGAAAGGGATTTAACCCAGCAGAAGTAGAGTCCAAGCAGAGCGGGAAGGGAAAGTGCCATAAAACTCGGGTAACAGCAGGAACCACCAGAAGTGCAGCAATAACAGAAGCTCCCTCAGGACGTCGGGTGGGTGCGCAGAAGCCTCCGAGGCGTCCCTCCTGTACCGCACCAGTCCCGTTGTGGAGAGAAGCTGCTCCCGGGTTTCTCCAAAGCTTGGCCACGAGCCCCAAGAGGAAACATGGGCTGGTGCTGCCCACCAGACCCCTTCCTTTGTGCAGGCAGCAGTAACCCCCATCTTTGGGGGTGAGTCTAGTGGGGATTAGCAGGTCCCATGACTCAAGTCGAACCAATGGCAATCCTCGTGGTCTTTTCTTTGGAGCCACCAAAGGCCACGGTTCCAGAAGCAGCCGTCTAAAGAACGGAAAGAAAGGCAGCAGGTCCCTGGTCTAGTTCCAGCACTGCAGTTTGGCCACACCACAGGTTCTTCCTTCCCTTGGCTTAGCTACATGGAGCCCATCAAATTTCTCTGTGGGCAGGATGCTAGTATCCCGGGGCTATCAATAATGAATTACATAAACTGGTAGCTTGACACGACAGGATTTATTTTCTTTCTCCTGGAGCCCAGAAGTTCAAAATGAAAGTGTCTGCAGGGTCATGCACTTTCCTCGGACCCGTGGGTATGCAGTTCTAACCCTTGACCTCATCTTCTTAGAGACAGCTCATCATTAGGTTTAGGGTTCAGATGGGAAATTCTGAATGGCTCCACCCACACCCCTTTTTCTCCCATAGTTCTGGGGATTGAACCCAGCACCTGGCTATGATAACTGCTCTACCCCTGAGTGGCATCTCAGCCAGCTGGCATTCATGATAAGATCTCTAACTTCCTTCCATTTGCAGAGATCACTTTACCAAACAAATGGACCTTTCCAAGTGCTGGGAGGTAGGACATGAACCTATCTTTGGGGGTATACCACTGAACCCACTCTAGCTAGCCTCTCCCCCCAACTAATCCCATCACCCCTGCAACCCAAACAACCCCCACTCCCAGCCCTCAAACCCAGAAAGCTCAGCATCACATAGGCACATACCACTGAGAACAGTTTGTTTATGGTTTGGGCTTGTTTTGTTTGGAGGGGGAAGTTACATTTTCATGCTAAAATCATTTTGGTTTTATAGAACAGTTGCAAGACTAACACCAGAAATTCCAGAAATGTCTTTTTACACAGATTCATATTTTCCTCATTCTCTCTAGCTCTACCTAACTACCGATTCTCACACACACACATAGGAAGGAAGGCATTGTGTCCTCTTTCCGCTAAATATTTCAATGTATACTTTCTATAAGCAACAATGTTCTCTTAAGAAGCAAAATACAATCATGAGAGGCCAATAAAATGGCTCCGCAGATAAGATACTTGCTCCTAAACCCCGTAATCTGAGTTCGATATTCAGAAACTTATATAGTAAGCTTATACCCTTGTACCATACCATGTGCATGGTTGTCTCCCCCTTTATTTCTCCCCCCCATTCTCTCGCCCTCAAATAAATAAAATATATTTTATTTTAAAAAAAGCAAATTGGTTGCCCTCCAGAATCCAATAATAAGACCCTATTACTGAAGACACCACACACAACAATCACAGGACACAGGCAAAAAAACAAGCTGGAAAAACAACCTCATCCAGCTATAAATGTTGCAAGTTACAATAACAGCAACTCTGTCAAGGGGCATCCAGGGTGCATGCACTAGTGGCATGTAAGGTATAAGGGGGTGATCGCTTGCTTTCTGATTAGTAGGGAGACCTGTTGCATGGCTGGGAACACATGCCTGGCACTGGAAACCAAGTCAAGTACCTTTGGAAGGGGAGATCATAGGCCCTGGCTGGAAACAAGCTTCTTAGTGTTAACTGTAAATACTTGATGGCAAGCTACCACTAATCACTTATCATTATGCCCTTTGATCAAAGAAGCACTCAGCACACAACCAAGAAGCATCCTCATGCAATGCAAGACGAGTAATGCTGAGAACCACAACTGGCCAAAGTGCAAAATAAAAAAGAGTGGACAGTTGGACCCTGTCATAGTTAAGCACAGGTGTCAACTTAACAGTTGAGGGTTTGAGCTCTGGGCACATTTGTAGAGAATTAATTGTTGAGTTAAGCCCAGAGGGAACCTGCAGGAGATTGTCTAGCTGATGGGGAAGGCCCAGCCCATGGTGGGTGGGACTAGGCCGTGGAATAAGATACAGAGAGCTGATTGAGAAAGTTCATCCTTGTGAACTGGTCTGGCAATAAGGATCGTCCCTTTTTCAGCCATTATGTAGAGATGGCGTGGCCAGTTCCCTGGCCCTGGTATTGGTGTGAGCTCTCCTGTCAAACTGGACAGAACTATAACTGGACAATAGAAAGAGAATAAGCCCCTTGTTCCCTTAAGCCATTTGATGGTGATTTATCAGCAACCATGCAGGCAAACTGTAGCAGGTCCCAAATAGGACATCTAAACCACCACCATCTCCCAATCTTAGGGCTCAGGGAACCTTGAGGAAGAGGGGGCAATAAGAATGTAAGACCTAAGGGTAGGGAGAAGTACTGCCAGGCAGTAACCTCTGTCCATATCAGAGATACCATAATCAAGAGCACAATGCAGCAATATCTATTTCTATTAGTTCTTCACAGGAGCTGACCAATCCTGAGAGACATTTTGGGACTGGTGCCAGACAGGGAAGGGGAAATTTCTTTACTGGACAGTTGACCCACTGGTGTGTCAGTCACATCTCATCGAGTGCCCAGGACTCAACCAACACGGGCATTCTGGAGGAGACCCAAGGGATCACACATGCAGAGGGACATGCAGGGGGTGGGGGGTGGGACCAACTGGAAAGAAAAACCTGCAGAGTGGGACGGGAGAGGTTACGGGGATGGGTACTAGGGGGTGAAAACAGTGACATTCATTGTATTTGTACATGAAAGCTTCAATGAATTAAAAAAAAAAAAAAAAAGAAGCAAAAACCAGTCATGAGAAGCAGGAAACGGAACATAGTTACAATTGCTGGCTACTGTACAGATGCTGACAGTAAAGATGTATTAGTAGCAGAACAGAACCAACTTACATATATATATAACTCACAAAATAAAATCAGTGTCCTCCGATAGTAGCTTCCTGTAGCTGCTCAGTATTTGAGCTGGGAAAGTCTCTAGCCTCAACCACGCTGGAGAGCTGAAGAGGCTGGGCTCCGATGTGCAGCCAGGCCAAAGGTGCTGGACTCTGACATCAGCAAGGGACGGCGTCAAGGGTCATGAGACTGGATGGGCTCTGTCAGCCATAAGAACAGCATCGAGACCGAAAGGGCTGAGCTCTGACGTCAGCTGAGAGCGGCAGCCACCGTGGTGGAGAAAGCAGCACACAATCAACCCAGACAGAGCAAAGGAAGAGCAGACCCCTTCCCCGTGCACTTCCTTTTATGGGATCCGCCACTGCAAAGCACCACCCACTATGGGCTGGGTCTTCCACATCAATTAAACACTCAGCCCCAGCTTGTTCAAGGGCTCACCCTAATCATCACTCTTTACAACCGTGCCCCAAACAACCTGCAACTGTCAAGTTGACGTCTGAATCTAACTATCACAAAAGACCTGGATAGCTATTTTTTTTCCCAGTCCAGGATCCAATCTCGATTGGCATTTTGCATTTAACCGTCTTCTCTCGGTCTCCATTCTCTTTTCATCTAAAAACAATCGCTGACCTTTCCCTGTCTCCTTGACCTTGACATTTCTGAAGATTCCCTACAGGCCATTCGCTTTGGGTAATATCTTTCAGTCTGCCTGTGTCTCCTGTTTCCATATGGCCAGAAGCAGATGATGCATTTTTCATTTGCGTGCATGCATGCGTGTGTGTGTGCGTGCATATGTGTGTGCGTGTGCGTGTGTGTGTGTGTGTGTGTGTCTGTGTGTGTGTCTGTGTAGGTGTCTTCATGTTTCTGTGCAGGTATACACATGCCATAGTGCACAAGAGGAACTCAGAGGACAGCCTCAGGTGTGAATCCTTACCTTCCATCTTTCTGGGTTCCTGTTTGCAGCTGCACACATCAGGCTAGCTGTTCTATGACCTTCTAGGGTCCTTCTACCTCCCCCGCCCATCTTGTAGTAAGAGAACTGGAATTACAAATCCATGCTTTTGCATGGGTTCTGGGGATTCAAACTCAGGTCCTTAGATTTGCATTACAAGTGTTTATCCACCGAGCCACCTCCCCAGACCCAGTTTATGTGGGCATGGGGCATGCCACTGAAGGCTGTATCTCAGTGGCTTCCTAAGGATATCTAACAGTCAGAATCAGACATTTCTTTTTATGAATACTCTCTCTTCTGTTCGATATCATTATTGTCAGAAACGAAGAGAAACTGACTTGTCAGTAGCAATATAAAAAGTGAAATAATTTAAAATATTATTGAAGAAAACAGATTATGGACTAGAGAGATGACTCAGGGGTTAAGACTCTGCCTCGCAAGCAGAAGGTCCTGAGTTCTGATCCCAGGTCCCATGTAAAAGCGCCACGTGGAAACAGCGGCAGCCTGCACTTCTAGTGGGTAGAGACTGGGAAATATCCCAGAAGGAGGCAAGAAGAAGGTAGAAGCAATCCAAGATGTTCTCAAAGTCACCATTGGTCCTCCACAGGGACACACAGTACCCTCTGATACACACACACACACACACACACACACAGAGTAAATAAATAAATAAAATATTAAAAAACCCAAAAGAAACAGATTAATGATTATTACATTTGTATGGTTTATAAAAGAAAGGAGAAAATATAGGCCTACATATTAGTCTGTCCTAGAGACATAAGTAAACTTTATAGTTACTGTTTTTTTTTCCATTTTTACATATGTGGTGCATGCGTGTGGAGGGCACTCATGTGTGTGCGCGTGTGCGAGTGCGTGCGTGTGCGTGTGCGTGTGCGTGTGCGTGTGTGTGTGTGTGTGTGTGTGTGAAAGCTGAAGTTGATATCGGGGATCGTCCTCAGTGAAACCCAGACGTCTACAATCCCCGCCCACTTACCAGGAGCAGGAGGTGAGACCTGAGCGTTTCCAGTAGCGCCAGCCCAGCCTGGCTCAGACAACATCAGTGAAGGACCCAGCCTCGAACAAGGTAGAAAGGTGAGGAATGATACCTGAAGGTTGTCTTCTGATCCCCACACGTGCATCTAGTACATGACATACACATAAATACGTACACTAACATGTATGCATCACCCATCGCACACATGCACACAAAATCTATTGTTATTCATCTTTTTTTGCAAAGACAAAGACACACTGGCCTCAGCTGCTCCAGTTATCGATGCGGGTAGTAGTGGCTTCCCCCTTCATTTCTTGACAGCGCAAGCCAGGACTTTCTGCTGTCTCTCCAGTCTTCTTGGCTATGTGGTTGTTTTCTCTAGATAAATGTGCATTTCCTTCGTGTTCCTGTTGCATACAGAGCTAACGAATGCCACCATTTCTGGCATGAACCTTTAAAGAGCAATTTCTAAGTGTGACGTACGGAACAATGAGCAGAGCTGATTCTGGCTGTCCTGAATATTTTTGTGTCTGATTGACCTCTTTTGAAACTTCCCACTTGAGAAAATAAAAAAAGTCAACTCAGTGGGGAAAAAATTGTTCGTTAGAGCAGAGAGTAAACTCTAGCCCGGTTGTCCTTCAGATCGCTGGGCACTTCAAACGCTGAGGTTAACTTATGCACACTGCAACCTGCTGCGCTCGCAGCTTCGTGTGGAGCCACGGTTTTGTCTGGGAAAGGCTTTTCTCTCTCAGTCCTCAATTTTGTAGCATTTCCTATCGCGAAGCATTCTGAAAAGAACGAGCACATTTCCACAAGTGCCAAAAAGCATAACTTGAGAGTAAAGCTCTGAGGAGTCCCACAGGTGAGACAGACTCAACCCCGGTTCTGCATCCTTGCTGTCATCCTGATACCTGACTTAGGTTATTCTCGCTTCACATATTGCAGACATGTGGTGACACAGAGGACATAGACTATATCTAAGTTGGTCTGAAGGATAAGAGCCCAGCAACATATTAAGAAAACAAACAAAGAAAACAAGTGAACCCATTTTGCAGGATCTGAGGATACCGTAGTTGACTGGATGGATATCTACCTAGACTGTCTCCAAATGCATTTGCACTTTTTTTTTTTTTGAGATAGGATATCAATATAAAAAGTGTGGGGTTAATCTAGAACTCGCCCTGTAGCCCAGGCTGGCCTCAAAGTTATAATCCTCTTGTTTCAGCCTACAAAGTGCTGGGACTACAGGCATATATGTGCTTGCACATTGAACTCAATGTTTATTAATTAATAAGTAATTAAAATGCAGTAGCTGAGCTCAGCAGTACACCATTTGCTCAGTATTTGCAAAACCTGGGTTATAGCCTGCACTGCAAAAGAAGAATAAACCACTTGCTAACATATATATGTGTATGTGTGTGTACATATTTGTATGTATATCTATCTCTATGTAGACATGTGTGTATGGGTGTATGTGTAATATGTGTGTCTATATGTATGCGTGCATATATACATATACAATATGTATACATATTGTTATGTGTCTTGTGTATATGCTGATTTCTTGTAGCTTTGTGTGTCTATGTGTTTATGTATCTATGTGTGTGAATGCGTGTGTCTGTATGTACATATCTGCATATATATCTATCCCTGCGTATGTATATACCTATGCATATGTGTCTCTCTATGTGTTTGTTCATATGTGTGTAATGTATATTTGAATGCTGTATGTCTGTGTGCATATATGTGATTGTGCATAGATATCTCTGTATGTATGGTTATGTTTCTGTGTATGTTTGTGTGTTTGTCTGTCTGAATGTGTGTGAATGTGTTTATATCTGTGTGTGTACCTGTGTGTACCTGTGTGCATGTATATGCTTGTGTGCATGTGTATATGTGTCTCTATGTGCATTTGTGTTTATGTGTACATGTCTCTGTGAGTGTATGTGTGTATATGTGTGTATGTCTGTGTGTATTGTTAGTATTCTTAGATATTTTGGGGATGACCATTTCACCAACACATTTCTGCCTAATGCCGATAAGCAAAAGCAAATGAGTCTCATTCTGTTTTGAATTTTTCAAATCTTAGGCAGCACCTTCCCTACCAGCAT
The DNA here is from genome assembly GCA_023101885.1 of Typhlomys cinereus. Classification (NCBI taxonomy): domain Eukaryota; kingdom Metazoa; phylum Chordata; class Mammalia; order Rodentia; family Platacanthomyidae; genus Typhlomys; species Typhlomys cinereus. Next base: position 437,256 of record JALPQD010000449.1, on the reverse strand, counting down.
GCAGGGCAGAGGTGGTCCTGCTGCAACCCATCCTCAGCACACCCACCACTCTGCACACCTGTGAGGTTCAAAATGCCCATCCCCCCCATACAAGCGACACTGGCTGAGATGCTAGGGGACAGTGGAGCCCCTACAAAGTCGTGTTTCCCTACTCGCCTAGCAAGTGCACACGGTCCTCTGGGCTACTGTAATGTCTCCCTCCTTCTCAGCCTGTCGCCCGTGACACCACTGTCCCTTGATGATTTCCTGACTCATTCTTTCTATATTTAGTAGTGATATGTCACTACAGGGAAGAACGCTTCCTTCCTCTTTATTAATTACTTATTTTTTGAGACAGGGTCTCACTAGATAGCTCAAGGGTGGGATTAAAAGCATGTGTTACCCCTCAATTTCTTCGCTGCTTTCCATCAGTGTGACCTCATAGAGTCTCAGTGTGTTTTAATTCATTACATTCGTGTGTGTGTGTGTGTGTGTGTGTGTGAGTGTGTGTATGTGTGTGTGTACATTTGTATGTACAGGTACACGTGCATACATGAATGCATGTAAACATGTATATGTGTTGTCATATAGGAGAAGTCAAAGGTCAGCCATGGTATTGTTTCTCAGATCCCCTCTAGGTTTTCTGTTTTGCTGTTATTCTATTATTTATTCTTTAGAGAAGGCCTAGGCCTAGAGCTGGTAGAGCAGACCAGGCTGGCCAGCCAGGCGCTCCAAGGATCTTCTGGTTCCCATGAGTGCTGGGATTACAAATCCAGCTTTTGGGGAGAGAAGAGGTTTTTTTGGGATCGAACTCAGGTCCTCATGCTTACAGGACAAATGCTTTATCAACCGAGCATCTCCTTAACCTTTAATGTTATCAACGTTCGTTTTGATTTCCAAATTGTCCCTGATGTGACCAGTGGGACTCCCTTCAGGTTAACTCTGGCAGGGTTGGGGCTGAAGCTTGGTGGTAAAATGGTTGCCTTTCACTCAAAAGGCCCTAGGTTCAATCCCCAATGCTGCCGGGGGGAGGAGGGGAAGGGGGAGGTTAGTGTGTCCACTGTTCTTTTTAGCACTTTCTCACCTTCTGGTGTGAGTCAATATATATGTGAGTACACTTGTGTGTGTCTGTACCCATACGCAATAGTCTGAAGGACCCTAGAGGGAATGCTTGGGGCTACCTTGGGAGCCCGTGTGAGGCAGGACTGTCTGAGTATCATGAGGACTGAGTGAGAGGACAAGGCAGGGTTAGGAACAGTGCACGCTCCCCTCAAACGACAGCCACATGTGTGTGGAAGGCAACGGAGGGAAGGAACACATTCTTTCCTTGCTGGTAACCCCGGGACCCGGCAGCATAAGAAGGGTGCAGGCACACCCCAAAAGAAGTCAAAGTGAAAGAGGGTGGAGAAAGGACCCTGGGGTACAGAGGTGCCTACTGAGTCAAAACTATCCTTTCAGGTTCATCCGTCTACCACACTTTAACAACCACAAGAACATAACTGACATTTGGCAAGTTGTACTTCATGTCACATACTTGGCTAAAAAGAATTTTTTTTGAGACACCAGACTGAATTGGAACTTGTGACCCTCCTGCTTCACCTATAATAGGTGTCTGCCATCTCATCCAGTCACTTTGTTAAGTAATCGGTAAACATTAGTAATTTTTAAACTACAACCCCCAGCCCACAGCAAGATGTGATTTAAAGAAGTTGTACTTTTTTTTTTTTTCCTAGATAGTGGCTTGCTGTGTAGCCAGGACTGGCCCCAAACTTGGGAAATTTGTGATTTTCCTGCCTCGGCTTCCTGAGGGTTGGGATTACAGGCATGTGCAGCCATAACTCGCTGTAAATATAGTTTTTTCTTTCTGTCTGTCTGTCTGTCTCTCTCTCCTGCTTTCCTTCTTTCCTCTCTACCCTTTTCTTTTTCCTCATTTCCAGAAACTAAGCCTAGGAATTTACACATAGGGAAACACTCTACCACTGAGCGCCACCCTCAACCTCAACAGTGTGTGTGTGTGTGTGTGTGTGTGTGTGTGTGTGTGTGTGTGTGTGTGTGTGTAACATGTGCATGGAGGCCTGAATTTGATGCCATGTATCTGCTTTGATCACCTTTCCTGGTAAGACAGGGTCTCTTAATGGAACGCAGAGCTCGCTAACAAACGAGGCTAGCTTAGTTAACTTGCCCTGAAGCACTGCCTGTTTCTGCCTCCCCAGCGCTGGGATTACAGGTGGCCACTACACCTGTCTATTTGTACCTGGATTCTGGGGGTCAGAATTCTGGTCCTCATGCTCTATCCACTGAGCCCCTCTTCCCAGTCCCCTCGACATTTAAATAAACAAGTTAGACTATCCTAAAACAGACTACACTAGAACCAAAAACATTAGCTTTCTCACACACAGTAAGAACAGATACTATTGTACCGGCTGGCGCCTTACATCTACGTCTGCCTTGCCTATCTTCACTGTGGGCTGCAGTCTCCACCTAGCTTGGGGCTCCTCCCAACAATGCGAGAAAGGGGGGATTCTTTTAAACCCAACCCTATCTGTAGGGAAGTAGGTAGACACAGTGAAAAGTGACTCTTCTTTTCAGTGTTTCCAATCCATCTGTCTGCTGATGTTCAATTTAAGATCTGGCCTAGGGCCTTCCCATTCATCACGGTTTTCTCTTTGACGTCTTTGAGTTAGATCTCTTGTATTGTGCATTCCCGTGCGTCCTGAATAACTGAGTTAGGGAAGAGCCCTGGATGGGATTGACAGAGGTTCTTGGCTTGGCTAAGTTTCAATCAGGCTCCCAAATCCCCTCCTCGCCCATCTTCACATTCCCTACATACAAAGAGACTATGTGCATGTCATTGCACAGGGGTGGAGGTCAGAGGACAGCGCTCAGAAGTCAGTTCTCTCCTTCCACCATGTGGGCTTCCAGGGATGAAACTCAGGCTGCCAGGTGTGCATGTACACCCTGAAGTTTCATAAGCACCCAGTCAAGTCAGATTGACAAGAACTCCCCATCCCGGATGCCTGATTATCCTTCATATCTGAACAGTTCCTTATCTTCCAATCTCTTCCTATACCCTGGTCTGTTTCCAGAAGAATCCTGTTAGGACCCCCCCCCCCAACACACACTTCCTCTTGATGCTTCCTCTTTCGCACTTTCTATCACTAGCCTGGCCTAGCTCCTTGACTGTAAATTCTCTCTCCAGGGCTGGGTAACAAACTAGCTATTAAAGTACTTGTCTTGCAAGCAAAGGACTACAGTTCAGATCTCCAGACCCCACATAAGGTGCCGCATGATTGTAATTCCAGCTCTGAATGACAGAGCCTGAGAAACTCCTGAGCAAGCTAGCCAGCTAGGCCAGACCAATTATTACTGAGCTCTGGATTCAATTAAAGATCCAGCTTATGTGGGAAAACTGAGAATGATTACCAATATCAGATTTGGTCCTTCACGTGTGCTCAAGTACTCATATGCACGCTCACCCACGCACACATACACGTACCCAACCCACATGCACAACACACATACTCACATGTACCTATCCCATGTACATATATACACATGAAAATGGAAGAAAAATAAACAAATCCCCTTCTATCCCCACTGCATTTAAACCAAGTTCAAACTTCTCCAGTTGCAATTCCCCTTGCAGTGGTCCATGCCTGTTGTAAGTCGGCCTTGCTGTCCTGTCTTAACTAAGCACTGGATGTGGAGAAAGGAGGCAGGTCCCTGTCTGGGTTCACCCTAGAGCTTGGCAGACACCTTCCAGGGGGCACTGAGCCTTTCTCAGATGCCCTAGGAAAGTACCAGCCCTGTCTCTGGAGGGGTGGGGCAGGACAAGAACAGTTCTTGTAACAGACGGAGCCCAGGAGACCAGCCGGCTGGAACCCAGGATGGTGCACTAGTGTAATCTTGATCATCCACTTGATGGGATATGGAATCAACTAAGAAACAAAAACCCTTGTGAGGGCATTTCCTAGAAGGATTAGCCAAGGTGGAGGGGAGGTGTGAAGAGCTTCCCTCGGAGTAGGCAACACTGCCTAGCAGCAGCCTGGATATAAAGAGATCTGAGGAAAAAGCAGGGTTGCTTGTTGCCCGCCTTGCTGGTGAGTGTGTCTATGTATCCTGCCGCCACCACCAACCCTCATTCCCATCATAGCTCTGCTTCTTCAGCCTTCCAATATCAACTGACCATCTGCGTGTGGCTCTGCAGGAATCCTACAGAGCCTCGAGGACTGAGTGTCCTAGGCCTTTCTTCAGCATGCAGCCATCGATAGACTATCCGTCCTGTATTGTGCAAGCCGACTGCTCGTTTTCGAATGTGAGTTGTCCCCGATCCCCATAGGCTCATGTGTTTGGATCCTTAGCCAGTGTTAACGTCTGGGAAAGTCATGCCTTGCTGGAAGAAGGCCCAGAGGGTGGGCCTTGAGATTTGATGGCCCAGCACTGACTGAGCTTGTTCATTCTTTGCCTTCTCTGCCTCCTGATGGCTTCCATAACTTGAACCAGCCTCCTGCTTCCGCCTCTAGCCATGCCTTCTGCTATGCCACTTCCCGCCAGAATGGGCCATATCCACTCTGGAAGCATAAGCCAAATAACTCTCCCTTTCTCCTTTGAGTGTGTCTGAGTGTAGTCTCACAGTAACAAAAGAAAAGCAATTGCAACACCAACCTAATATATCCCCTTCATAATATTTATTCATTCTCTGGGCTCTGTTCCACCGGAGACCCTGACCGATGGTGATGATTTGGTGTTAACTGTCAGTTTGACTCTTAGAAGACAGGCACACCTGGGCACCTGTGAGGAATCACCTAGGTTATAGCTAGTCTCTAGGTGTGCCTGTGGAGGATTGTCTTGATTATGTAAATTAGGTTGAAAAGATCTTCCCATGGGGGGGAGAGCCATTCTCTGATAGGATCCTGGACCGTGTAAGTGGAGAAAGGGAGACGAGCAGCTTCATTGCTCTCTGCTTCCTGACTGTGATGCGATGGCACCACTTGATCCTAGGTCCTGCTGCCTTGACTTCCCCATGGGCTGTAACTTGAACCATGAACCAAAATAAACTCCCCCCCCAAGTTGCTTTTGTCAGGGTATTTTATCATAGCAACAGGAAAAGTAACTAAGATGCTAATGAAGATGGGAAGCCAGATAAGATAGATGTTATGGGGCCGCCAAGATGGCTGCTGTGACCTGTAGAGAATTACTGAGAGGATTCTGAGGAGGACAAGAGGATGGCGGACAAGAGATTCCCTCCAGAAATCCTAGGGTGCAGACCACCATTTCCTATGAATTGAACTTGAAGAACACAACCCGCAACGCGTCCTCAGAGGCAAATGAAGCGGAGCTTCTCAACTCTGTGACCCAGGACTGGGGCGGAGATGGAGGAAACCTTGCGTCTGACCTCAGCCAGGGCCTCTGCTGTTCCCAAGGCTGCACTGCGGGCTCTGTGCAGAGCAGGAAGCCACAAGCTGCTGGGAGGGCAGGCAGATGTGAGGCCTCCTCCAGGAAACCACGCTTTGATCTCCCTGGCAACCAGGGCTCCTGCTTCCTGCATCCCAGAGAAGAGACCTCGGAGGTCATGGAGCTGGACCCCATTGGACAGATCAGGTGGACCCCAAGAGGCATGTCTTGGTCAGGGTCACCCAGGGAACCAGAGGACAAGTGGAGACCAGCATCTGGCCCACGGAGCTTGCTGCCTAGGGGCTCCCCTCCCCCATTCCGTCTGCTCCCACTAACTCAGCAGGGACCCCTCTGCTGTGGGGGGTCCGCTTCCTTCCTGCCAAAACTGAGTGAGTTCAAAGGCCCCTGGATGGTCTGCGATCTGGACAGTGCAGGCTGGGGAGAGGGGGCAGGGTTGTGTTCTTTAAATCACAAAGACTACTTTATCCTTTGAGATTTTAAGTGGACCAAAGCCAATTTCCTAACATTCTTCTGATGTGGCCCTTGGCAAAAATTATGACAGAGGAGGTCGGCTGTGGGAGGGAACTCAAGGTATTTGAGCTCCTGCTATATGCTAGGCACGGTGCCAGGTAAATCTTTCATAGACATAACAATCTTCCATGGGAGGTATTGTCTCTTCATTTTACAGATGGGAAGAGGAGGTGCAGGGAGGTGAAGCACGTTGCTCTGGGTCACAGCCAGGAACTGAACCCCAGCTTGCCAGCATCAAGTCTTCACAGTGCTGCCCTTTGAGTCCCTTCAAGGCCCTGGAGGCTGTATTATGGGTATCTGAGTTCTACTAGATTTGAGCAACAAACACTTGCAGCATATCTGGGAGAAGCTAAAAGCTTTGGGGGCAAAGATAGTAATGGAAGCGTCCTGGGTGCCAACCCTCGTCCTAAGTATTTCACAGCCAGGAACTTATTTAATCTCCGGAGGGGGGAATTATGAGTTATCCAATTCTCCCCTATTTTTTAGAGACTAAAAATGAGACGTGGGGAGCCGGAGGACACGTCATCGCTCCATTGCCAGGTAGGCAGACCCTGACATCACAGGTCCGCTCTCTCAACCCTGCATATCTGATGTCTAGCCTGTGACCCATAGGGCACAAGCAGCTGAGGATAGCTATGATCATAACCCAATACAAAACTGAAAGCTTATTTAAAACATTATAAGGTTTTTTTTAAAAATGTATTTTTTAACTTTACTTTGTGGGTCTTGAGGATGAATTTTGGAGATGACATTGTGTTGCAGTCTCAAAAGGTTGGACACAGGAGATGGCTCAGCAGTTAAAGCACTTGTACAAATAAACGGACCAGAGTTCAGATCCTCAGATCCCATGTAGAAATGCTGGGCTGGTGTGGCAGCCTGCCTGTAATTCCAGTCCAGGAATACAAGGAGATTGGGAATTCTAGCCAGACTAGTCCTATTGTTGCGGGGTCACTTTGAGGTCTGTATGTGTCCAGGTTCTTAGATTCGGGAGTCGAAGATTGAAACCAGAACATACATAGAGAAGGAGAGTTAACTAGAGGCGAGAAAGAATGGAACTCATAGACTCCAGACATGGAGGGGGAGGCATCAAAGATGGCTGCCGGGGTCAGTTATATTTAGACACTTAGGCAAGCCCAGGAAAGATGGCTTTTCCTCATTGGTTAGCTCCAATTTCTACAAACATGACTGGAGCTCTTGGTCCTCTACATCTCATTGTTCTGTTCATATTGGAGCCCAACCCAGTGGATCCTGTGCCCATCTCATGGTAGAGCTCATCTGTAAAGGAGAACTAATCTCCATATCCTTTCATGAACAGAGAGTTGGGGAAGTTGGGGAAGGGTGTCTTCCTCCAGTGTAATCCCAGCAGTGGGGGATGATCTTTGGAGACCTTCAGAGACCATCCCAGAGCAGCCATGTTTATCAGTGATCTCTGGGTTCAATCAGAGACCCAGTCTCAAAAGAATAAGGTGGAAGAGTGATTGAGGGTGATTCCTGATATCACCCTGGGTCTCCACCTGCATGCACACAAATGTGCACCCACCCATATGCAAACACATATACATGGACACATCCATCCATCCAAATACATGAAAATGGGGAAAAATTGAAAAAGATTAGACATGCCTGCTGGATGCAGGAAGTAGGTCTTTGGAGACACGTCTTCAAAAGTTTTATCTGTGCCCAGCCTCTCCTGGTTAGGTTCGGGAGTCGAAGATTGAAACCAGAACACACATAGAGAAGGAGAGTTAACTAGAGTCGAGAAAGAATGGAACTCATGGACTCCAGATATGGAGGGGGAGGCGTTTCCAGCTTCCATGGAATAAGAATTTTTCTTCTGCCATGTTTCTGCTTTGCTGAAGATCTGAATTCAATGGAGTTGACAACGGTCTTTAGCCATGAGCCAAAATAAACGCCTAGGGAGTGGGCATACCTGTGGGGATTATCTAGATTATCTAGATGCCGATTGTCTTGATTGTTCATTGATGCTCAGTGATGTGATGCTACCCCCACTCCCTGGGGTTAGGGTTCGGGACTGGGTAAAAAGGAGCTAAGTCTATACAGTCAAGCTCTCTGCTTTCCACCTGTGAATTCCATAGGACCATCTGTTCCAAGCCCTTCCTGCCTTAACCTCCGTATCATGATAGACTCCACCTTAAACTGTGAGTCAGAATAAGCCCTTTCTCCCTTAAATTGCTTTTGCCGGGGTATTTTATCACAGAAACCCAGAGGAATGAAGACAAGACCTTTTCTTCTTCAAGTTGTTTCTTTGAAATGTTTGTCACAGTGATAGCTATGACTAATAGAGGAGCAATGTTCGATGCCTAAGGAGTGAGTGGGGAAGGGGTTAAGCAGATGTGACTCAGTAGTAGTTGCTTAGCATGTGCAAGGCCCTGAGTTCAGTCCCCAGCAGTCCCTGCTCCTGAGGGGAAGCCACACTCATTCAATCAGCGCATTAACCGAGGAGCTCCTTTAGCTGCCTCACATTAATCAATTACTGCTCTACCATGTTTCTTTTTTTAAATGTGTGTGTGTGTGTGTGTGTGTGTGTGTGTGTGTGTACAAGAGGGCACTTGAGTATGTGTGCATGTGGAAGTCAATATTGGGAATCCTCCTTATTGTTTTGCTCTGGAATTTCTCAAGCTCCACATTCCAGGACTGGAATTACAGGCCAATACCATATCTGTTATGCATTTTTACATTTTTATGTAGGATCTGGGATCTGAACTTACCTGGGAGGTAAAGACTCTAACCCCTGACCTATCTCATCTCCCCAGCTGTGATGGTTAATCCTGGGTGTCAACTTGACACAAGGGGCATTAACTAGGATCAGATGAGACCACCTGAAGAGATTATCCAGATCAACACATTTACAATACAAAGACCAGCCATAGATCTCATCAGAACCTCCCTAGATCTCATTGGAACCTCCCAGCAGGAGACCAGATAAAAAGAACCACAGAACAGAAGACAGGAGAGAAGAGATAGGAATCCTCTAGTCTTGCAGCTCTCAGCCTCTTGGATGGGTGTGAAGTAGCCTCACTCCAGCTTTGGCCAGCCAGTCATGAAAGACTATCTCTCCGCTGGAACCGGAAGGTGAATAAATTTCCTTTCCTCCCCTAAGTTGTTTGACTTTGAATGCTCTCTCATAACAAATAGTTAAGAGTAAACTATTACACCAGTCCAGACTCATCTCCTTATGCCTCAGTCTTCCTGTCTGAAACCCAGCCACTAGCAAAGGGTTATTGCAAGGATTAAACAGATCATGTGTTTAAAGATTTCAGCCTAGAGTTCCACACGCAGTGGGGTCAATAAATGTCATCAAATTTTATTATTATTACTGTTATTGCTATTTGGCATTAATTCTAAAAATAAATATGAAATGTAGTCAGATGAGCAACTTTCCGTCTGGAAATTGCAAAGTCATTTTTTTTGTTTGTGTCTTAATAATAAAGGTGCTTAGCATAGCAATATGCATAAAGCTATCCCAAGCATTCCCTGGCTAATCAATTCTCTTCTGAATTGCTGCCTTTTCTATTTCTTCCGCTACTAGCACCATTGGTAACACACCTTGAAAAGCAACCATTGTTGAGATAAACAAAGCAAAGCCCAACCCCGCAGTCCCGCAGTCCCGTGGTAACTGCAGCTTCCAGCTTGAACCAATCGCGCAAGCTGCAGGATGCAAATAGGTGTTTCTTAATTGATTCATCAAGCTTTGCGCAGATCGGGTTATGAAAAAACGGGCCCAGTGGGAGGAACGTGTGCACGTGAAACCCTCAGCACTGGGCCCACGCAGGCTGAGTGTTCAATGAACACCCGGCACCTCCATTGTGTTTCCGATCCTGTGCGGTGGCAGCGCTGACTCCGGTAAGCTGGAGAGCTCCGGCTCCAGCCCTGCTTTCCCTTGCCTTTGCAATCCCACTGGATCCTCCTCCGTAGCCTATTGTTATCCCTGCACCTGCTCCACAAGATGGTTGAGCACAGGTTGAGTGTGGAGTGCTGCCTGATTTAAGTGCTCGGTAGCAACAACAACGACACCCGTAATAATGGCGTCTAAGGCTTGAATGTGGATTGTCTCCACAGGGTATTCAAATACTTGGTCCCCAGCGGGCGGGGCTATTTGAGAAGATCATGGGACCTTTAAAAAGCGGAGGCCATCACTGGGACTGAGCTTTGAGGTCTGGTAATCTGACCCCACTTCCTGTCTCGTGCTCTCTCTGACACCTGATAGCTACTGTCACCTGCTTCTGCCACCATGCCTTCTGCTCTGCTTTTTCTGCGCTGGTGTATACTCTCTAGAACCACAACCACACAATAAGACCTTGTCCCTTATGTTACTTGAGTTCGAGTATTTATCACAGCAATAGAAGAGTAACTGAAACAAATAGCTAATACTTGCTGAGCAACCTTCTGCAAGGCTCTCCTAGATTCTGTCCTCGCTGTCTGCCAATATGCGGGTAGGAATACTATATTAGTTGGGGTTCTCTGGAGAACCAGAATCTATAGAATGTAATATATATAAGTTTACTAAAATAACTCACAATAAAAAATAGTGTCTTCGAAGTAGCTGCCCGCAGCTGCCTTGCTCTTGACTGGAATGTTCCACAAATGCAAAAGATCCCAAGTAGGTCTCAAGCCCTTGCTCCTCCGGAGGGTTGAAGATGCTGGGTTCCGACGTCGGTGAAGAGCAGCTGGGCTCTGACATCAGTGATGAACAGCGAACAGCAGCGAGGTCTAGAGACCAGGCTCCAAAGGCAGCAGGAACAGCAACAACATGGTGGAAAAGGTGAAGCTCCAAGTCAGCCAAGGACAGAGGCAAAGCAAACGACGCTCACAGACTGGACTCCACAACAAGTCCACACAAGATAAGGGAAGAGCAAGTCCCTCCTCCTTGCACCTCCTGTTATCTGGTCCACCACTGGAAAGTACCACCCACTATGGGCTGAGTTTTCCACAGCAATCAAGTACCTGCAGACTTGTTCAGGGGCCATTCCAACCATTAACCCTCCACAGCTGTACCCCAAACAGTCTGCAACTGTCAAGTTGACACCAAAATGCAACCATAACAAATACCATTCCTTGCTCACAGATGACAAGCATCAGAATGTTAGATAGGGGAGAGGATGTGGGTTCAGTGGGTAAAGTGCTTGCCATGTAAACATAAAAGACTTGATTTTGATGCCCAGAATTCATGTTAAAAAACACACCCAGCCCAAGCATGGTGATAGGTGCCTGATAATCCCACCACCGTGGAGGCAGAGACAGGTGGATCCCTGGAGCTCACTAACCAGCCAACCTACACTATCTGCTGCGTTCTGGGCCAGCAAGAGTCCTAAAAAACAAAGCGAATGGCACCTGAGGAGGGACACCTTGAGATGGTCCCCTGGCCTCTGGACACATGTGCACATGCATCTGTGTGTGGACCCCCCCCCACGTATTCACATAGACACACACGCACACAAAAAGATTAGTCATTACAAAATATTTAAACACTCACATCTACACACAAAGATTAAGCATTACAATACATTTGCACACACACACACAAAGGCTAATCATAACAACATATTTGGTGTCTTTTCATAAAACAGACACTCTGAAGCGCTGCGTCATGTTCCTTTCTCTTGCATAGCTAGCAGAGAAGACCACCTTTATGTAATCAAAGACGGCACGGATCCAAAGCTAGGTTTATTTTGTTTGACATTTCATTCAGTGTGTGCACATGTGTGTACATGCCCACGGCCCACTTGTGGAGATCTGAAGACAGCTTTGTGGAGTTGGTTCTTCCCATCTCCTGTCTATGGATTAAACTCAGGTTATCAGGTTGTAAAGCCAACTCCTTTACCACCAAGCAATTTCCACCATCTCAAAGTGTTTTGCTCTGAGTTCAATGGCTGATTTATTTTAATTCACCCAAGAGTAACAATGTGAACAATGTCACAAAGGAGGTGAACCTAGTGATAAAAGATAAAGAAGAGAGTATTGGGCCAGAAAGATAGTCCAGGGGTTAAGCCTCTGTCTTGCAAGCAGAAAGGCCTGAGTTCAGATTCCAGATCCCATGTAAAAATGCCAGGTGGAAATGGGTGGTGGTCTGCACTTTCAGCCCTGGAAGGTGGAGCCTAGGAAACCCCAGAGCAAAGCAATAAGAAGGTAGAGCAATCCAGAATGATTCCTGAAGTCACCCTTAGGACTTCAGTCAGACACACACAGTACTCTCTGATACACACACACAAAGAAAGTGGTAGAGAGCAAGCAGTGGCCACTGTTTTAGCTAGGACGCTCCAAGAAGGCCTCTGTGAGAGGCGACGGCTGAATGATCAGAAGGCAATCACCACTTTAGATGCAGTGTCTTCCAGTGAGCAACGCGTTCTGGTGCCCTGAGGCAGAAATGAGCTTGGTACCTTGGTGGACTAGAAAGAAAGCAGGAAGGTATTGAAGGTGATAAGAGTTGGTGATTCGGAACAACTGCAATGGGAAATTATTAAAGACTTGAATGTAAGAGAGCAATATAATCTGCTTTGTGTCTTTGAAAGACCACACTCTGGCTTCTGGGAGAAATATTCATTGAGAAATAAGACTTAAAGTAGAGAGACCCGTGGTAAGCTGTTTCCTGCAATCCAGGTTAGAGAGGTGCTGACTTGGACTAGAGTATGGGGCGAACAGAGAGAAACAGAAGCATCTGAGGTTTACATAGGAGGCAGGATTTATGGGGCTTGTTGCTAAGTTAGCTGTGAGATGGGTGGGGGTAAAGTGGTTGAGCAATTGGTGGAACTGTATCCAAAGATGGGGAAAGATGCGGAAGGCACAGCTTTGGCAGAGAGAAGTCAAGAATTTAGGTTGAAGTCATCGACGGGTAGCAAGAAATGGCAGGGACTTAGTGCCACTGGGGAGATGGTTCCAGGGTTAAAGGCTCTGCCTCCCAAGCAAAAGGGCTTGAGTACAGATTCCAGATCCCACGTGGAAATGGTGGAGGCCTGCACTTCCAGTCCTGGAAGGTGCAACCGGGGAAACGCCGGAGCAAAGCAAAAAGGAGGTAGAACGAAAATCCAGGGTAACTCTCCAAGTCACCCTTGGGCCTCCCTCCACAAGCACACGCTCTCAGTGATTTCTATTATACACAAACACATTGCACATACCAAAAACTTGCTGGGCAGATATGGCACTGGCCTATAATTCTGGACCTGGAAGGCAGAGTCTGGGAAAACCCAGAGCAAAGCAATAAGGAGGTAGAGTAATCCCAGATGATTCCTGACTTCACCCTTGGGCCTCAACAGATACACAGCCACGTCTTGTAACACCCCCCCCACACACACACACAGAGCTCTCCATGAGAGATGCCTGGTAGTTCAGTCCTTGTTCTAAGAAACGAAGGCAGCAAGCCCAAGAGTTCATCTGGAGAAACGGGTGCAGAGGTAGAAGCCCGGGTGAACCCAGCAGGCGGGGAAGACAGGCCAGCTCAAGAAGAGGGTAAGAATGCCTGGGGCTGTCTGCCAGATCCACCCCAAAGCTGGCCTCAGCCCAAGTCTGCCTGATGGGGGCCCTCCCAGGATCCCCACCCACACCCTGAACAGGTCCCAGCCTGTACCCCACTCCTCTGCCTGCCGCTGGAGTTTGCTGAAACTGCACACATTCCTGTGGGATTGATAAGATTCTAGAAGCCCCACCCACTCCCCATTGCTTACCTGGAGCTGGGTAGAGGGGGAGCACTCAGCCTTCCCTTCCTCGCCACAGGACACTTGCCAGTAACAACCCCCTCTGCACACAGGCACATGCCAGCCCTTCTTCACGGGCTTAGAGAACCCCAAGGGGCCCCTGCCACCCTCCTACTGACCCTGCCCCATCCGTCAGTGGGAATCCCTACCTTGTTCTTCACCAAGCACCCCCAAACTTCATAACCTCATGCCACGAAAGCTGCAGATTAAAAGAACTTGCCTGAAATGTACAGCATTGGGAAAACCATGGCCGAGGGGGCCTAATGGTAGGCAGAGGCACCCCAAGCCATCTCTAAAAGAAAAGATAGTGCACTGTTGTCGCCATTATTGATACTAGCAAGAGAACAGAACTCTAGAACCCTGCCGCCTGGGACCAGGGTGGAGATCGAGGGAAATATAAATGACAGCCCCCCATACAGACACACAATGGGGCCCTAGGATGCTGGTCGGCTCTCACCTGCCAGCCCCTTCTCTTCTAGCCCGTGTCGCAGTGCGCAGGCCAGCTGTGAATCATCTGCAGAGCCATCCTCCCTAGGCATGACCACACCATTGAGAAAACGATTCTCCTACTTTCCCCTTGTGAACCAAGGCAGAGCCCCTCGTGCCTGCCTGGATCCAGGCCTAAAGAAGGGCAGGAAGACCTGAGATGAAGAGAATCCCTTGTCTCCCTCCCAGACTTTGAACTATGGGAGTGGGGAGCAGTAGAGGAGTCAGACAGGAAGGAAGGAGGCAACCCCTACCCCCTACGGCGGATGAGTCAGGGGCAGCTCTGGTCTTGGGGCAGGGACGGGCCGGGGATTTGCGGGTCTGAGGTACGGGGCAGCAGGGCAGGAAGGAAAGGGAAGGTCAGCCGAGGCCATAACTTCCCACTGCTGTGAGGGGCCGAATGTCTCCTGGTGCCTCAAACTCAGCATAGTTCAGGCAGAACCTCTGACCTCTGTAGAAACACTGCACCTCCCCAGCTGCCCCGCAGGGTCCTTCGGAAGAAAACCCAGGAACCACACACAGTCTGGCCAGCACAACCTATCGATCCCTAGCCCCACCCCCAGCGCTCATAAACCTGATCCCCTGAAGCCAGTTACCCTCCAACCCACAGGGGGACTCTGCCTTGAGACACAGAACCCCATTAGCATCCACAGGCTTAGAAAGGAACACCCGAATCTCAACGGCAGGAGCCAGAGCATCTTCCTTGCGGGCCAAACAATAAAGAAGATGGAGTCTGATGGGAGCTGGGCAGACCCTGGCATAGGTCACACAGGCTTCTAGTCCGCTCACTACCCAAGCCCAGACTGCACTGCAACATTCTCTCTCTCTCTCTCTTTCTTTCTCTCTTTCTCTGTCTCTCTTTCATCTTGCCTACTGCCGCCCTCCACTGACCAGAGACAGAACTACTCTAGTCTCTGGGGAAATCTGACTCCTGAACTTCCTGGACACACACATTCACCGCTCTACTTCAGAGACTCTAAGAAACCAGATGATCTAAAGTTAAATCCTCAATATACAAAAGGCTCTTAAAAAGCAATAGAAGACAAACGATGTGCCAAAAGAAAAACAGAAAATGGGCATAGACTGTTTCACAAAAGAAGGCGTCAGAACAATAGCTGATGTTTAATTTCACAAATAAATAAATGGTGGAGAGGTAGGGGAGCATGAATGTTCACTGACCAGATTGAAAACTAGTAATTCCTCTTTTTGAAGGACACTCACATATTATTAGGCAAAGCGAAAATTGGGGAGGCGGCTCAGCTGTTACAAAAATTGTCACACAGCAAAAGGACTGGAATTCAGTTCCCCACATCCCACATAACATGCTAGTGTGGTGGCCTGCCTAAAATTCCTACCACAGAAGGCAGAGTCTGGGTATCCCAGAGCAAGCCGCATAGCTAGACTGAGTCTATAAGTCAACTTTGGGTTTGACCAAGAGACCTAGCCTCAAAAAAATAAGATGGAAGAGTGATTGAGGATGATTCTTAATTATCACCCTCGGGCCTCCACATGCACACATATACACATCCATGTGCACACATAGACACACCCACATGCACACATATATGCATCCACATACCTAAACAAAAAAAAAAAAGCACGAATGTACACACACTCATCCTACATACACATGAAAATGGGGGGGAGGGAATCAAAGAAGCAAAAATGGATAACTAGTGTTTTGAAGGGCATTACCAACTAGTGTTTTGAAGGGCATTACCAAAATTTTAGTATGCACATTTTTAATCTGATAATTAATTCCATGCATGGAATTTGATCATAAAAACGCAAAAAAAAATGTTTTAAGATGTTCATTGTGGAGGTGTTGGGAGTCTATTTATAGAAGAAAATAAGAGGCCACTGAGATTTAAGGTCTAGACCAGACAGGCCTGGTGGCGCAAGCTTGTAATCCCAGCACTTGGGAGGCCGAGTCAGGAAGATCCAGACTAGCTTGGGCTACCTAGTAAGAGACTGTCTCAAAATAAAACAAAATAAAGACAAAGAGGAGTCTGAAATCTGTTTGCATTCATGTTTACATTTAAATAAACCTTTATGGAAATTGTATATTTGGACCCCAAGAGCCTGTTTGAAGGCTCTAGCAGGACCAGGCACCTGCTCATATACTCTTGACCAAAGAGTAAGCTTTCTCTATGGAGGAAGGTCATCCTCTTCCTCTCCATGCAGCTTTGGGGGGTTCGCACATGGAGCAGTGGGGGAGACAGGTGACGCCCACCTAGCCGGCCAGTGGACTGAATCAGTGGTATGATGTGTCTCAGCCAGAGTCACTCTCACATTTGATTTGTGTGCCTATATGTGAGCATGTCAGCAAAGTAAATTCTTGGAAATAACAAGGTAAGATGGGCGTGGTGGCGCATGCCTGTAATTCCAGCACTCAGGAGACTAAGGCCGGAGGTTCAATAGTTCAAGATCAGCCTGGGTTAAATAGCACCAGACTATCTGAGAGAGAGAGAAAGAGAGAGAGAGAGAGAGAGAGAGAGACAGACAGACAGACTTTTTATTATTGTGTGTACACATATGCCAGCGTGCACATGTGGAGGTCGGACGGTAACTTTGGGAAATCTGTTCTCTTTCCTCCTTTGTGTGGATTCCAGAGTTCGAAGCCAGGACATCAGGCTTGTATAACAAGCGCCTTTACATCCTCAACCATCTTTCTGGCTACCAAGTTAGATATTTTTACCTAACAAGTTGGACATCTGTGACATTTAATTGAATACAAAATTTACTTGCACAATAATTAAAAATACTATGGTCTGGTTTACACAAAGATGTGTGACTGTGCATATGTGTGTGTGACTGTGTGCATGTGTGTATGTGTGCATGTGTGACTGTGTGTGTGTGTGTGTGTGTGTGTGTGTGTGTGTGTGTGTGTGTATGTACTTAAGGAGTTACTGGGCATACTATTATCAAATTTTGACAGCAGTTCTCTTTGTATAACAAACTCTTTTCTGAACTTTTACTTGTGAACTTCTCTAATGATTTATATTTCTAACCCTGAACCCATATTGTTTTCATATTGGAACAATAAAGCTATTTTTGTGTGGAGGAAGGAAAGCAACCAGGTCTTACTTCCCCAGCCGGTGGAAGAAGATACGTTCATGGGAGGGGACATTTAAGGGAGGGACAGAGAGCTGGGGCTGCACTCGCTGACCCAGGGAAAGGTCGCCTGGGAGTCCCGGTTAGTCAGAGACAGAGAGGCCTGTTTACCGAGGCTCTCCCTTTAAGGGAAGAGTGCTAATGACCCACAGAAATCAAGGGGCTCAGCTAAGGTTGTTGGGGGAGTCAGTCTAGTACTAAATGAGTCCCCCAGTTCCCAGGCCCTAGCCCTGCTTACCCAAGGCCTGGGCTCTGCCATCAGTACCGTTGCTTTCTAAAGTGGACCGGAAGTTAGGTCGCCGTCACACAGCACTGTCTCCCAACTCAGCGCTCACATAGGGTTTCCGTTCAACAGTTCTTCTCTACACTCAGTCTCCTCATCTCTCATTTGGAAGTCATAGTTCCCTTGGGGACATCTTCCTACAGAAGGGCAGGGAATGTCACTGGTAATGAGTAGAAAGCTGGCTTGAGGGGGATGATGAGTGGTGGTCTCTTCTCTGTGCCCCCATAGCCTCCTCTTCACCTCCTTTCTGACCTCCCTGCCTCCTGTCTGACAATTCATTCTCTGCTCTGACCTGGAGGCGGGGACTCTTGGAAAACAATTTTCCCACCATGCAGTTCTTCCGGAAAAGCTTTTATTCTCGTGTCAGGCCTTCAGTGATATGGCCCCTACTTCTGTTGGCACCCTGCCATTCGCTCCTGTGGGGATCCCATCCTGTGTGTTGACTCTGCTATGTCTTTACCTCTCTCTGTACAACATTCATTTATCACTTACTAGTGCAGCCTTGTTTTATGTAGACAGCTTCCGCTCTCTCTTTAAGGCTGTTTTAAGTACTGGCTGGGAGGATGGCTCAGGAGTTAAACCTCTGCCTCGCAAAAAGAAGGACCTGAGTTCAGATCTCAGATCTCTCATCGCCAGGCAGAAATGACAGTGACCCAAACTTCTGGTCCTGGATAGCAGAGTCTGGGAAAAACCAGAGCAAATCCAGGATGGTGCAGTGTGAGAATCTGAAATTCGGGAACCCCCACCTCAAGCCGGTCACTTCTGGAATCCCAGTGCTTCCACAGCAAAAGGAGAGTGGACACAGAACCATGGGAAGCCCCGGGCCAGCTGGTATGCAGCGGCGAACAAGGAGCCCTGTCTTGAACACAGTGTGTATCAAACTCAGGTCATTAGAGTTATTAACAGGTGCCTTGCCCACTGAGCTGTCTCGCTGGCCCCATATGTCATGTTTTGCTTATCCATTCACCTGTTGGTCCGAAATGAATTCTGACTTTTACAAACAAAGTCGTACACCTCTTCTCATGGACACACGCTTACATTTCTCTTGGGTACCTAGGAGGAGAGCATCTGCTTCTACAGTAGGTATGTGCTGAGCTTTTTAAGAAACAGATCATTTTTCCAAAATGGCACACTAGACATCGCCATCAACAGTGTTTCAGAAAGGTTTGGTGAATCTCATCCTTGCCGGCACTTTGGCACTTGATAACAGTCTTAGTCACATTAGTGTGCAGTATCATAGTGTGGTTTTTATTTGCATTTTACAGAGGCTTGCTGAAGTCAAATATATTTTGTGACTAATTTTTTTCATCCATATATATTCTTTGATGAAATGTCTGTACAATTTTTTTGTGATTTTTTGGGAGAACTGTGCATTTTCTTTTTCCTCCATTTTCATGTGTGTGTGTGTGTGTGTGTGTGTGTGTGTGTGTGTGTGTGTGTGTATAAATGTTTGCATATATGTGGGAGTTTGTGCTATGTGTTTGAGTACATGGAGAAGCATATATGGAAGCCCAAGGTAAAAATTGGAAATCATCCTCTATCATTCTTCCATCTTACTCTTTTTGAGACAGGGTCTCTACTCAAACCCAGAGCTCACCTATAGAGCTGGTCTAGCAAGCTGCCTTGCTCTGGGGATTCCCAAACTCCATCTTCAGTGCCTGAAGGTTGCCACACTGCATGTGATGTGAGACCTGGTCCTATTGCTAACATGATATCCATTTGAACTCCCGAGACATCTCCCTAGCCTATGTGCTTTTTATTTTCATAAGCATCTTCCCAATAACGAATTTTCTTAATCTTGATGAAATCAAATTTATGACTTTTTCTTGTTCGTTGCATTTAGATTTTTTATTGTAATGTAATGTACATGAAATCTTTGTGTAACCCAAGGTCCATAAAATATTTCTTCTA
The DNA here is from genome assembly GCA_023101885.1 of Typhlomys cinereus. Taxonomy (NCBI): domain Eukaryota; kingdom Metazoa; phylum Chordata; class Mammalia; order Rodentia; family Platacanthomyidae; genus Typhlomys; species Typhlomys cinereus. The sequence goes on along the minus strand of JALPQD010000449.1, from coordinate 417,849 downwards.
CAAGTTTTATATTTGAAACATTCATTTAAATTAATGATTCCTTTTGACTCACAGCCCAGCTTTGCTTTTATTTCTATGTGTGGTTTGACCTGTGGATATGTAATGGTAACCATACTATTTTGAAAAGATTTTTTTTGAGACAGTGTCTTCATGTAGATTGATCTCAAACTGACAGAAAATGACTGGAAAATTCCAGAAATGAATGGTCCATAAATTTTAAGTAGTGCCCTGTTTTTTGTACCAGGATGGAATCTTGATCCCACTATACTCAGGACATGATTCTGTCTACTGTACCCATCCAACGGAGGGTAACTACTATATACACATTATCTGCAAGACCAAGGCTGGCTTTTAACTCCATTCTGCCCACCTTCGCCTACCAAGTGCTGGGATTTCAAAGATCATTTTTTTCTCAGCTGCATTGCCTTCACAAATCTTTCAAAAACCAATTGACCGGGTAAGTGTGGTTCAGTTTCTGAGCTCTCTCCCCTGCTCCATTGATCTGGTTTCTTACTCGTGCACCAAAACTTCACTGCGCCCCCCCCCTGCTTAAGTTGAAGCTTGAAATCATGTGATCATAGAGCCTTCAACTTTCTTCTTTTTCAAAGTTCCTTTTGCTGTTTTAGGTCCTCTGCATTTTTATGTCAATTTCAGAATTAGTCTGTCCATTTCCATACTTACACCACAGAAAACCTGCTGGGTTTTCATTAGAATGTTCCTGAATCTCTACATGAACTTTGACAGAATTGGCATCTTTTTTTTTTTAAATAGAGTCTCTGTATGTAGGTAGCCATACTGCCTTAAACTCTGGATCTTGCCCCGGGCTCCCAAGCATTGGGATCACAGCAGGTGCACGATCAGGGCCTGCTGCTCATATCAAGTCTTCCAAGATGAAAATGTGGTAAATCTTTTCATGTGTCTTGCTCCTTCTTTACTTTTTCTCAGCAATGCTTTGTGGTGCTCAGGGTGTAAGTCTTGTTTGTCTTTTGTCAGATGCATCCCTGAGCACTTCATATAGTTTATTGCTACAGATGCAGTCAGTTTCTGGATGCTGCATTCTGAGTAGGACTTCTATCTGTCTATCTTTAGTCTATCCTTAAAAGCATCTATTGCAATGTGGGGGGAAGGCTTGGCTTTGTTTTTTCTTTCATAGCCAGATATCAAGTCCAGGGCTGTGCATATTCTAATGAGTTTTTGATAGCTCATTTCTACTATTTCTAGTAGTTTTTCTAAAAATAATTTTAAATTATTTATTTTGAGAGGGAGAAAAGGAAGAGGAAAGAGTGATGTGTGTGTGTGTGTGAGTGTGTGTGTGTGTGTGTGAGAGAGAGAGAGAGAGAGAGAGGAAGAGAGAGAGAGGAAGAGAGAGAGAGGAAGAGAGAGGCATGCACAGCATGCCATTGCAAATGGGCACAGGTCAGAAGTCAGTTCTTTCCTTGTACTATGTACAGTTCTGAGGACTGAACTCAAGTCGTGAGCAGGTACTTTAATGCCTGCTGAACTGTCTCTCTGACCCTGAAACTCATTACTTTGAAAACTAATTTAAAAATTCCTTATCTCTCTCTCAAAATAAATAATAAATAAAATACTTTTACAAAGTCATGCGCCTCGTTGTGGTATTTTCATCTATATACTTTTTTCTTATTGGTCTTCCTCCCTCTCCCATCCCTGTCTCTTCCTGCTGATCCTTTTCTTCCTCCCAATTGCTCCTTCTTTTTTTTATATAATTTTTTTATAATTTTTTATTATTTATTCAATTGTGCATGTATGCATGTGTGTGCGCATGCGTGTGTATGTGTGTGTGTGTGTGTGTGTGTGTGTGCATGTAGAACCACGGACGAATTCGGGAACCACCATGGGCCGCCTCCACCTCCTCCTCGTTTACTCTGCCCCGGGATTCACAGACTCCGCCCTACCAGGACCAGAAACGCAGGCCGCCCCTGCTTCCCCCAGCATCTATATGTGGGGTCTAGGATCAGAACTCAGGACCTTTCGCCTACAAGGCAGAGGGTTAACCCCTGAGCCACCTCTCCAGCCCCCCCCTTCTGCTTTCAATCATGAGTATTCATTTACCCCTCCCTCCCCAAGATCTCCGCTTTCATTTTCATGACTTAAACCCACCCCAACTGCGCACACACACACACACAAGATCTAGGATTCAAATGAGGGCAAGGATGTGGGGAATGAGGAAGCTTTAGTCATGGTTCGTGGGAGTACAAACTGGTATAGCTACTATGGAAATCAGTATGGAGGTTTCTCAAAAGATTAAAAATAGAACTACCACATGACTCAAGTATACCATCCTGAGGCAGGCACCCAAAGGACTCTAGCCCTGGCACTGTTCACAATTAGAGATAAAAACAACCTAGATGCCCATCAACAAGTGAATGGATAAAGAAAATGTGGAACATGCCTGGTTCTTTCTCCCAGGCTCTTTTGGACCATGCTTTCTAATTTTATTTCTTTTAAGCTTTTATTAAAGCCTTTCAGGTTGCCCTGCTATTGTAATTAGGGGCATGTGCCCTACTTAGATCTCTCTTCAAGAAAGAACTTGCCACTCAGTCACGAGGCGTGAAGTCAGCGAGCAATCTCAACCTGGGGCTGCCTTCCAGACCAGCCCCAGCTGCTGAATCAGGACCTCGCTATTGCTAGGCAGCCCAGCACTACCTAAGCGCAGCGGGGGTGCTGGTTTTGCCATTAAATCTCAACGTAGCACTCCTTTGGGGAGGCATTATCTGGTCTGTAGTTCCTCTTGGGGTAACTGAGACCTGCTGTGGTCCAAGATTCTCCCTGCCCAGCCTTGCTTCCTCCTCATTTGATCTTTCAGTTATGATCCCTCATCCAACCCCTTTCACTGCTAATCCGGCTCACTTCCTTTCCAGAAGCCCCAATAAAACACAACGCGTGACTTATCCAAGTAGCTTCGGTTGACTTCCTCTCCCAGCAGCCTTTGCTCATTTCTTTTCACTAGATTATCTCCGTGGGGTTGTTTGCCATGGAAATCCCACAGTCCCTGCATTGTAGAGCGTGTCGTGATCAGTTTCACAAGAAATCCTATAAGTGTAACCATGACAAATTTCACATCTATGTTCTTGCCAGGTTCTCCTCATCCATCAATACCATCACAATAGAGTTAATGCATATGTAATCTTACATCCCAGTATCACAAGCTGTGATTACAATTGCTCCCAGGCACCTGTTCTCTACCTACATATTTTGAGTTCAGCCTTATATTGTAAAATATATTAGCCAGGAATGGTGGCACACACCTATAATCCCAGTACTCAGGAGGCCGTAGCAGAAAGACTGTAAATTCAAAGCCAGCCTAGGTTGTACAGTGAGTTTGTGGTCATGCTTGGGCTGCAAAGTAAAACCCTGGATCATAAAAACTAAAGTAAGGGGGCTGGAGAGGTGGCTCAGGGGTTAAGCCTCCGCCTTGCAGGCGGAAGGTCCTGAGTTCGGATCCCAGATCCCACGTATAGACACCAGGCGGAAGCGGGGGCGGCCTGCGCTTGTGGTCCTGGTAGGGTGGAGCCTGTGAATCCCAGGGCAGAAGGAGGTGGAGGCGTCCATGGTGGTTCTACACATACACACACACACACACACACACACACACACACACACACACACACACACGCGCGCGCGCGCGCGCACATACACACACATATGCACACAGTTGAATAAATAATAATTAAAAAAAGGTTAAAAAAAAACTAAAGTAAGTAAGCAAAATAAAATTGTTTATCCTTTGTCTACTGTGTTTATATATTTAGAGCAAGAGATGAAAGAAGTTTCTGTCTTTCTTCTAGGGTACCATACTTACTGAAATTAAAATTCGGGAACCTGTATTAAATATACACATACACAGGCACACACACACAGAGGAGCCTGTATTAAAACACACACATGTACACACACAGAGGACCTGTATTAAACACACATACACGCACATGTACACATACATGATTTAAGTCTTACGTGATATAGTCTTTGTACATCTGTATCACCGTACCATGTGCTACCCCATTAATATGAACAATTTTATATTGTGTATCCATTACTAATTTATCTGTAGTATATATACATACTGTTTACTAATTTCCATACAGTTTGCTGTCTTGGTCATCATCTCTCTCTCTCTCTTTTTTAAACTTTTGCTTTACTTTGAAATAACTGTACAGTCACATGAAGTCACAGAGAAGTCCTGCGTACCCTCCTCAGAGTTCCCCTCAACCGAGAAAGGGGGGCCGATGTCTCTCTCACAGATGCAAGCTGTTGCACAGCCTCTCAGCTCCCAGCCACAGCCTCTTCCTGCTGACTCTTGGGGTCCACGCCTACAAAAGACTCTTGACCTTGCTGAGCAAACACCCCAGCTTCCTTACTCCTTAGACTGGTTGTCTCCAAGCATGATTCGCACCTTTCCCTAGATTTCCCCTATGACTAGTTGCAGGGTCTCTTCATCACTTCCTGTCTCCTTACCAAGGTGATTACACTTCTCATGAAAGCGAGTTTAACCCCAGTTGTCCTGGAGTTGGCTGGTTTGCTAAGCTGAGACTTGGATAGTCTTGGAGCCAGTGAGACAGCTCTGGGTATAGTGACAAGGCATCTGCTCACAAACCCGATGACCTGAACTCAACCCCAGAAGCCCGCAAGGTGTACATCTCTCTTTCTCTCTCTCTCTCATAAATAAGCAAGTAAAATAAAAAGAAATGGTCTTAGTTTTTCTTTTCCCTTGTCCTGAGTTTGGTTCCTAGACCCCACATATAGACACCAGGCAGACAGGGGGTGGAGGGTAGGGGCCTGCAATTCTTAATCCCGGGGCAGTGTAAACAAGGAGGAGGTGGAGGCGGTCCATGGTGGTTCCTGAATTTGCCCATGGTTCTACATACATACACACACACACACACATATACATAACACACACACGCACAATTGAATTTAAAAAAAAAAGAATAAATTCTAGAACTGGACAACTTTCCAGCCAACAAGATGCCATCGCAGATCCCTCTTGCCATGTGGTGAGAACCCCATTACCAACGCTCCTCCAGGTGGTGGACTGGGATTGAGATCCAAGCTCCAGGGGCTGGGGGCTTGTATCTGTGGGACAGGAGCTTGTATCTGTGGTTAAGGAGCTGGTAGTATCTGTGGGTCCTTGGTAAGTATCATTGAAATGCTGAAGGAGAAAATCACAGGCGAAAATTCTCCACCTACCAACCTAAGGGCCTGGCATGAAAGACAGAAAACTCCTAGGACAGCATCTTTAAATCTCCTAATCTCCACCTGGAAGGAGACAGTGCTGAAATCAGGGCCAGTACCTGATGATACACAGAAAAGCCCCACTTCCTTCCCCACAACCACATCCGCTCCCTCCCCTTGCCTGGGGGGCCAAGCAGAGGATCACCGGAGTCCGAGGCCTTGAGAGATGACGTTGCTCTCCTCAATACCTCTCCTGCCATTCTAGGCCTCCAGGGCAGTCACTAGGATCTGGTCGCAGCAGGGTAGCATTAAGAAGCTATGTTGGCTTGGAGAAATGGGATGTTTTATTTTTTCCTAAAGAGCTTCAGCCCTTGGGGGCACCTGGTTGGGAAAAGGATGGGACAAAGAGATGGAGGAGAGGAGAGTTTCTGGATCAGAATTCACTCGGGGACTCGGCACTTACCACCTTGACAAGGATACTTGGAGTCGGGATGGTTTCTGGAATCTTGGAAGGAACACTGTCAGAGTTCACCAGGACACAGAAACCACAACACTAAATTTAAACCAAGACTCTAAGCAAGTTAGTGTTGCGTGGGTATAAAGTTCTTAACTAAGCAACAGAAAAGGTTAAAAGAGTGCTTGTGATCACAGGAAGCCACGACTGGAGCGAATGCCATGCCCAGGCTGGCAGAGCAAGGTAAGAGAGGGCAACTTTATGAAATGTAGATGCTTGGGAGGAGGAGTTCCAAGAAACCAAAACTCAGACTCTTAAGAGACAGGAGCCCACACGTTGGAAACTCGTGCTACGAAGTGTTGGGAAAACTGCAAAGCCGGTTCAGCTGCTGCCAAGGGAAGACACTGCTGTTGCCAGGGCAACGCAGTAGGAACAGGAAGCCTGTAGGAAGAAGCAAGTCCTTTCTTCCAGCTGCAGCCTCCCCAGGTTCCCTTCTGCACGCTCCAGTAGCAGGACACAGAGCCCGGAGCAACTGGTCAGGCAGGAAGTTGGTCTCCTGAGTCCAGGCTTCTGGGCTTCTTCGTGACACAATTCGGGATAGAAGTGTGGGTGTGGCATTGCAAGGCAACAACCTGGCCAATAAACAAGACAGGCTAACTGATGATGAAATGATTGAATTGCCAGAATTAGAGGAAACAGTTAAAGGGGTCAGAGAGTTGAGCCTGCCAGAAGAAACATAAGGCTTAAAACCCAAGGACCCACCAGCTCTGTAAGTTCCAGTGTATTCCTGTCGCAGTTTGTCTGTGCTTTGCTGATAAATTTGTGACAAAATGGTTTATGGGGCCAAGGGGGTTTTATTCTAGTTTGTAAGTACCTGGTTACCAGTTTTAGTCCAGCTTGGCAGGAGAGTTCATATGAACATCAGGAGCTGAGAGAGCTGGGCATACTATATCCACAGGGAGTGCTGAGAGGGGCAAACTTCCCCTGCCAGACACCATGTCTATCCAAGTATGCTAAAGAATGCCAACTTCCTAAACCAGCTCCCCTCATCTTACTCTATCTGCCCAGGGACAAGTTCCACCTCTTGGGGGCTGGGTCTGCCCTCATAATTAGACAACCTCCAACAGGTTTGCTTAGGGTTTGCCTTCACCATCATTTCTTCACAGCTGTGCCCAGAGCCCAGCCTGCAATTGTCAAGTTGACAGCTGTCACTAATTAGCACAGTCTCCTTTGCTGGAGCAAACAGGAAAGAGCCTGTGTCACTAAGCCCAGCCCAGCTCATCCTTTCTACACTAGGTGGACCGCAGGGAAAGTTACTGTGCTATGGGCGGTGGTGACCAAAGGACCCCAAGACACCCAAGACCAGGTGGAAGCATTTAACCATTGGCAGCAACATATGGACGTGTGCATCCATGTCTAAAAACATCTGTGTGTATGTGGGTCTTCCTTTTTATTTTTTATTTAGGTCAACAATATCTCTTGGAGAGCTTCCCCCAATTCCAAAAAAAGAGTAAATGTGGACAGAATCGATATCATAGGCAGTAGAACCAGAAACCCATCCAGAGGCCACACCCACAGGAATCTATGGGAACCTGGAGCTCCTGAAAGCCCAGCCAAGGGACAACTCACAAAAGGCATCGTTGACCACTATGACCAAATCAGGTCAAGAGCAAGTGAGTTGAAGGTCTAGGGAGCAGCTCCATGGAGAATCACCGTCCTATTTTATATTTTCAGTCTCTGTGTGTGTTATGTATGTGTTTTGTGTGTGTTATGTATTAAGTATGTGTTGTGTGTGTTATGTATGTGTTGTGTGTGTTATGTATGTGTTGTGTGTGTTATGTATGTGTTGTGTGTGTGTTATGTGTGTATGTTATGTATGTGAGCACATATGTGGAGGTCAGAGCACAATTCTGGGGAGTCACTTCTCTTCTTCCATCTTTATGGAATTATAAAGGTTAAACTCAAGTGCCAGGCCTGCCCAAGCATCTTTTATCTGTTGACCCATCTTTCCAGTCCTTTGTATCCCGTGTTTCATGCTCGTCCCCATGCCAAGAGATCAGTATTGGAGGGGAAAACTGGGTTCTGTTTGATTTTGTGGTTGCTTCTATTTGGTTCATTTATTGTGTTCTATTTTGCTTGAGAGAGGGGTTTCCTGCAGCCCAAGCTGCTCAAACTTACTATTTATAGCAGAGGATGGCCTTGAACTCCTGATCCTCCTGCTGCTACCTCAGATCTTTAGACTTATGTGGCAAGGGCTTTACCTTCGAGCCAGCCTACTCTCCTCCCTGCCTACTCTCTTCTGACTACTCTCTTTCCTCCTTTCTTTTCTTTCTCTTTCTTTCTGTCTTTCTTTCTTTCTCTTTCTCTTTCTTTCTTTTTCTTTCTTTCTTTCCTTTCTTTCTTTTTTTCACTCTGTCTTTCTTTTTCCTCTCTCTGAGAAGTCTTATTTTATAGACAAGGTTAGCCCCAAACTCACAGTTCTCTTGTCTCTTCTAATGCTGCAGTTGCTGTGGAGTAGCCCGAAATCCAACTCCTCTTTCTCCTCTTTCGCCTCCTCCTCTTCCTTCTCCTTCTTCTCCTCCCCCTTCTCCTTCTCCTTCTTCTCTTCTTTCTCTTCCTCTTCAAAATATGAGTAGCTCCTGTGAACTTACTGTGGGCATGACTAAATCTGAGGAAGTACAAAGGGCAGTGTGGGGGAGAACTACCAGCACTACCACCTTGCCCTCTTCCTGCAAAGCCATCAGGGCCTTCCCGAGACTCCTAACTCCGGGCATCACTCGCCACAGCTGAAAGCTCTTCCCTGACTCTGCTGGCTATTGTTCACTGGTGTTGAGGAACGGTACAGCTCTGGAGAGCATACTCCACACTCTGAGATGGTAAGTAAATAGTCCCTGCTCCTTTCGGGTGGGCTGATGCTGAGACAGGCTCTTCACACCGTCCGTCCCCAGAGTTCCCTCTTATAACGAGAATGCCTCATTGAAGTTGGGGCGGTGGCTCCATGGTTAAAGTGCTTGAAAGCTAAAGAATCTGAGTTAGGATCACCAGATCCTAATATAATGCTGGGTGGATAGAACAACCCACCTGTCATTCCAGCCCCAAGAGTTTGGAAATCCCCAGAACAAGCTAGCTCAGAGACTACTATGCATTTACATGTATATCCTCCACAAACATACATGTGCACCACCCACATGTAAACACATAGGTACACATGCATACATGCACACACACACACACTCATGGAAATGGGAAAGAATGAATTATATTAAAGTTACTTTTCACTTCCCAAATAAACTATCTTTATTGGAATCCTTCTCAATACCAGCTTTTGGAAGAACTCACCAAGACACATGAGCTTCAAGCACTCTGTCTTGAGAAGTGCTGGCTTAGAGAATGAACTCATTGTTATTTTTGGAACTCTCTCTCTCTCTCTCTCTGTATGTGTGTGTGTTTCATCTTCTTTCTCTCCTTTCCTCTCTTTCCTTTCATACGTGTACATGCATATATTATTTGTGTCAAAGGTTTTATAAGGATATAATCCAAGTATTAACAATATATCTTTCTGGGTGGCAGACTCATGAATATTTCAAATTTCCTTTTAGCTCTTTCTCTAGTTTGTTTTCATTCAGCAGCCACTGCGCATCAGAAGCTATTTTTAATTGGCAATTAGGAGCTTATAAGCGAGCTCAATGGAGTGGTGGGTGGTCACGTGGCAGGGGAGGAGGCGGGAGGGCTGATTTCTTCGAGAAGCTGGGCAACCCAGCTAATGGTGGGGGAACTGTGGGGTGTGTTTATAGACCAAGGGGAAAAAACAGCCCATGGCAAGTAAGGAGACAGAAATACAGAGTCAAGAGGCGGTAGTTGAAAGAGTCAAGTCTCAGAGGTGGCAGGAGGGGATTAGAGCTAAACCCAAATGGAGAGACTCCTTTTAACTAGAAGGCTTAAGGCCAGAGGGAAAAAAGGTAACAAGTGTTTACCTACATTGTCGCAGAGCAGTCAGGGGTGTTTCTACAAACACCTTGATAGGCTTGAGGGGGTTGAAAATGGAGAAGCCCCCCCCCACGGAGTGACTCTACTTTCTCTTGGAGTAGGGGGCCAGGTCTCCCACTGAGAAGGAGCAGGTGTCTCCCCGAGTTAGAGGAGTCAAGCTAAGGCTTGGGGTGGTGGACAGAGACTGAGAAGGTCTGCCTCAATGTTATCCCAAGAGAAGGGCATAGGAACTAGCAGAGGGAATGACAGCCAGACCCGACCCAGCTCCAGTAGTGGCAGGTGAAAGCGCTTCTACCTCCTGCTTATTTTGCTTTTACACCAGCCATTTCCCAAGTCTGGATCTGTTCGTATCTCTGCAAAGGGAGTAGAAAAAAAAAAAAAAGTCGATCTGAAAGGTCTTGTGAGGCTTCGAAAAAGTCATGGTATGAAGTACCAGGCTCAGGGGCCAAGAGAGCTATTCAGAGGGCGTTCGCCCTCCTGCTCCCCTGCCCCCCTGCAGCGTGGCCTGAGCCGATGCTGCTGAGATGGAAAGGGACAGGGTGTTGGAGTCTTGGATTTGTAGATGCTGTTACACACAACTATTTTAAATACAGGTGACTCTTGTTATTCATGGTAGTCATGTTCTATAAAGTCATGGCAGAAACTGAATTAGCTAACACTGAGTCACTGCCCCCAGGGTAAATACAAGGCCGGTTCCTGCAAGTCTCCAGGCACGTTTTTTTAAAATCATTGATCAACATGATACTTTGTTTCTGTTTAGAGACACTTTGTTTAAAACACACGGGCTTACCGGCTTTCCTTAGGTATCCTAAGGTACCGCTAGATAGTCAAAACTGGTGGGTGCTCAAATCCATATGCAATGGCACTGTACCAGTCCATACAACCTACACAATCCTGCCATGGATGTTGTCACCTCTAGATCACTTATAATACTAACCTACGGTAAATGCTATGTAGATCATTTTAGGGAGTAGAGAATTGGCTTAATGGATAAGGCGCTTTGCTGCAGTGTGAAGACTGGAGTTCAGATCCTCAGAACTCACATAAAAGCCAAGCAGGTAGGCAGCCTGCCTCTAATGCTGGCATTTGAGAGGTGGGGACAGGAGATCCCCAGGGTAAGCTGGCTACTAGACTGTCCAGAATTGGTGCTTGCTGGGTTCAGGAAGAGGCTCTTCCTCAGTAAATAAAGTTAAAGATGATTGAAGATGTCTGATGTCAACTTTGGGTCTACATGCACATACACATGTGCACGTAGCTGCACATGTGACATGTGAACACACATGCACACACATACCTCGTACATACCAATACCAAAAAAAAAAACAAAACAAGCCTGTTCATGTTTAGTAGTGATGCAATTTTTTTCAAATATCTTCATTTTATAATTGGTTGAATCTACCTAGGGAAAGTCTATAGATAATAGAGGGTGATCTGTATATTGTTCATTCGTGAACATTAGGCACAGATAACAGCTCTGTGGCTCGTGTCTGAGCAAAGCTTATCAAATGCATGAGTTTTCTCCCTAAGGCCCATTAAAGCCTTCTTGCACTTATGAACACTAGACCACCCTTGAGTGCTAGATTTGGGGACCATCTTGAATAGGAAGATCACCAAGAAGAACAAAAATGAAAAGTCATAATATTAAGTAGGCTTAAATTGATATGTGCTTATGCTATGAATTAGGAAATAAGAAAGCCAGAATGTCTCCACTTCATCTGGGAAAATTTCCAACTCTGTTTTCATACATACATCCACAAATACCTGCAAAAGTTCCTCAGGTATTTGGATTACAAAAAAACTTCAAGAATAGATGAAATTCAAAGTATGAAGTCTACAAACAACGAGGCTCAATTATATCCCTATTTCTTCTGATTATAAAATCACTGTAAAAAGCAGAGCTATATGGTGTACGAATTGAAGTTTCCTGGGATCCCAGCCCAAAATTGAACAGAGGATCGTGATATGGTTCTGCAGAACTTTTATTTCAATCATGCCTCTATGTGCATGTGTACCCATGTCTAAATACCTGTGTGTATGTGGGTCTTCCTTTTTATTTTTTATTTAAGTCAACAATATCTCTTGGAAAGCTTCCCCCAATTAAAATAAAAGCAAAATGAAACAAAATTATCATTTATTAGCATATGAGTGGCAGAAGGTGGCATGCCTTAGTTCAGACTACTTGTTCACATCCAGGTCAATGATAGTGTTGGCTTTGCTCTCTGTCTCTTTGAAGGATCCCAAAGCTGGATCCCTGGCACATCTTTGTTTCCTCTTAAGGAAAAAGATGTGGATCTCAGAAGAACAAGACTGTAAGGCTTTTGTTTCTACTTACACCCTACTGGAAAGAGCAGTTTCAAAGCCACACTGACGTAAGAGATTCTGAGAAGCTCTAGCAGATCAGCTGTTCTTCCAGCTGCTGATCTCCTAAGAGAAGACCAAGAAAAGAAGGCTTTTGACAGATAACTAGCAATTTCCACCACTTCTCCATTCTCTGGGCATTAGAATCTTCCGCTGTTAAATGGGGATAATGATACATACTAGTTAAGATTGCTTTAAGATGCTCATCCAGTGATACATGAGGGTGCTCAGTATACTCTACTGTGCCCAATCATAAGAATTTTCCCGTTTTTTCCCCCTGCTAAACAGATAGTGTATCCCCTTGTATATTTCATCCTTTTGCATAATATCTGTCCAGTGTCAATATCAGTATATACATATTGAATAATGAAGTCACTGTTTTCTTCATCATTAAAGTTTTTTTTTTAAAAAAAACAAATTTCACTTCAGTTATTTCAATAATTTAGACTCTGCCCTGTCTGTTCCCCCCCAAAAAACGGTATGTGTGTCAGTGTATCACCTGGTATTCTTTGGGTTCCCAAGGGATGGTCTGCCGCTATTAAACTGGCTTAAGCAATAAGATGGACCATCTTACATCTCCCAAAGTCCAGCAGGCTCTGTACCAAGCAAGGTGCCTCTTTCTTTGGCCTCCTTGGTCTTTTACCCTCCTTCAAATACTCTCTCTCTCTTTCTCTCTCTCTCTCTCTCTCTCTCTTTTCTTTCCCTGTTTTGTTTTTTAAAGCCAAGTCTGCCCAATCCACCACTGACAAGAGAGAGGTTACCAGCTATCAGCAGGATGGGCTTCGATTGAATAGAACTTACTCCTGAAGTTGGGCTTTCTTGTGTCACACAGAGAAGAGACTCACCTGAACAGATTGGGCTCTGGGTGCAAAGAAAGGTCCAAAAATGGTTATCACGTGAGCAACCAACCCGGTTCTGGCAACAATGGAAGTGAGGGTGTGACAAAGGACTCACAAAGAGGCAAGAATGAAATGTAGCACTCTTTCCTAAGCTGAAGTGAAGACGTTTCTGCAGGAGGCAGGAACTGGGGAGCCACCTTGATGTGTCCCTTTTTCCTCTGCATTAAAAAAAAATTACCTCCTGGAAGGAGGGAAGCTCATGGGATTCAAAAAGTAAACAAAACTTACAAGGCTCAAGACACAAAGGACATTCCAAGGTTCATCAGGCTCCTCCCAAGGCTACATGAACAGTAAGCAGCAGCTAGGGAGAGGCGAGTCTCCAGCCTACTGAGCCGCCAGTAAGTTATGGAGGTTGAGAGAGAGCAACACTCCAGGGATGTAGCTTTCCTGAGTTGTCACCCAATGCTGGGGTGAGCCTTCCAGTGATGCCCGTGAGTCATCAGTGCTCCTATAAATAATCCCAATTAAACTCACTCACTGGTCACCAAGCCATTGTTGCCCTATTTGCAATGAATACACTTTTGCTCACGTCTTCATAGGAAAAATCATACAGCAAGCCCACAATGCCACCTCTCCTTGACCCCTTATGCATGCCACCACTAACTTTCACAGAGTCCATACTTTTAATCCTCTGGCTGTCTCTCCCTGATCAAGGCTCAGGGGTCAAACTCAGATCTTGCCTCTTGCAGACTGACAGCAATCTCCTGGAGCCCAGTCTTTCCTTCCTCCTGCAAACGGTGTCTTCACTGCTGTGGCTCAGTTTCCCGCCTTGACTTGTGTCCAGCACTGGGGATATATGAGGACACAGAAGGGAGGGTCCCTGTGATCCCTGTACTGATGGTGTGATGAGCATCTCCAACATTTTATGAAACCCAAGTTGAGTCAGGTCATGAAAACCCAGTGGTTTCAAGAAATTCTTTACCAGATCCCTTGTGCCCTTCACCTCACCCAAACCCCTTCCTTCTCTCAGCCCCAACAATACCAACTGACTTGTACTTCCCCTGGCATAGAAACCAAAGTCTCCCATTACTCTTTCCCCCTCTTTCCTGCTCCACCCTTCTACATGTTGCACATCACACACATACACACACACACACACACACACACACACACACACACACAGATTTGTAGAATGGTGCAGCCTCTGGGGCTAGACATCAACCATGATTCTCTCCATACTCTCCTACAACACTCTTTAAGAAAATGAAGAGGGCTGGAGAGATGGCTCAGGGATTAAGACTCTGCCTCACAAGCAAAAGGTCCTAAGTTCAGATCCCAGGTCCCACATAAAAACGCCAGGAGAAAACAGTTGGGGCCTACGCACTTGGCCCTGGTAAGGCAGAGCAAAGCAAAAAGGAGGTAGAAGCAATCCAGGATGATTCCCAAAGTCACCCTTGGTCCTCTACAGGGATACACAGTACCACAGTGCCCTGTGATACACAGACACACACACACACACACACACACACTAAAGTTTTAAAAAAGAAAGAAAGTGAAGAGAGGAAGGATATAGCTCAGTGGGACAGCCCTCTCTAGATATACAAAGCCATGATTTCAACCCCCCAAAACAACAAAAATGTGAAAAAGACATGGCAGTAATTCCCCAGGGTTTACCAGTGTGACAGCCTTGAACTTACTCTAAGCAAACAGGGTATTTCTCCCGTTTTATGGTTATAGTCGATGCAAAAGCTGTATTCTACACAAACTACACAGCATATGCTCATCTTAATACACAATTTTCAAGTTGATGATCCAGGAAGATGCTTCTTAGATATTCTCGTTTATATATTAGCAGTTCTCCTCTCGCCCCATGCCGCGAAGACCTGGCAGCTGTGCAGAACGAACAGCTGGTCTAGTCGTCCCCCGGAGACCGGAGGACTGTGGAGGCGGGGCGGGGTCTGCAGCCTCCAGGCCCCGCCCCTCCCCCCGCCCGCTGCGGGGGCGGAGCCGCTTAGGTTGCGCCCACGGGGGCGGGGAGGGAGCCTCGGCGGCCCGCAGCTCGGCTCGGTTGGTTCCGGGTTGCGAGGCTGCGCTGGACCGAAGAGGTGGCCGCTGAGCGGGCGCGGGTAAGAGGCCACGCGGGGCCGCGATCTGTGGCCGGGATCGGGTAGCTGATCAGTCCGACACCCCTCACCTACTCTGCGGGGCACAGCCGCGGGGCGGTTCGGGGTGCCTTCCCGTTCCTGCAGGATTCCCCATCCCCAGCTCTGCCCCCTCCCCCAGCTGCTCCCGTCTGGAGATTTCAACACTCCCCCCTCACACACACCAGCCTCCGCCCCCCTCCAGCATCTCGATCTCTCAGCTCCCGTCCTTTCCGACTGTCCTGTCCTCTAGAACCTCCGCGCCAGGAGCCTCTTTCCCGCTGACACCCTCGGCTTCTTCCGTCCAGCGCCCATCGCTCGGGAATCCCCACTACCTCGAAATCTCTCTCCCGGGCTCGCATCCCGAGTAACCCCTAGCCTGCACCGCGTCCCCGCGCCACCCGCGTCCGGGACAGCCCGCTCTGCGCGCCCCTGCGCCTGCTGCCCGCGCCCCCCGGTGCCGCCCCCGACCTTTCCACGCTCCCCCGACCGGCCCCCGGCCTCTCGGGTCCCCCTCCGCGCCGCCCCTGGCGCCATGGCGTGCAGCCTCAAGGACGAGCTGCTCTGCTCCATCTGTCTGAGCATCTACCAGGACCCGGTGAGCCTGGGCTGCGAGCACTACTTCTGCCGCCGCTGCATCACCGAGCACTGGGTGCGGCAGGAGGCGCAAGGCGCCCGCGATTGCCCCGAGTGCCGGCGCACGTTCGCCGAGCCCGCGCTCGCGCCCAGCCTCAAGCTGGCCAACATCGTGGAGCGCTACAGCGCCTTCCCGCTGGACGCCATCCTCAACGCGCGCCGCGCCGCGCGACCCTGCCAGGCGCACGACAAGGTCAAGCTCTTCTGCCTCACGGACCGCGCGTTGCTCTGCTTCTTCTGCGACGAGCCCGCGCTGCACGAGCAGCACCAGGTCACCGGCATCGACGACGCCTTCGAGGAGTTGCAGGTGTGTAGCGGGGCCGGCGTGGCGAGGGCGGGGGAGGGCCGGCCTCGGGGGTGGGGTCAGGGCTGGACTGCCGGGCAGGGCCAAGTCAGACTTAATACGGGAGAGGGCGGGGCTGCGGCGAGGGGGCGGGGCATGGGCGGAGCCCTTTGGAAGTCTGTGTACGGAACGGGGTGTTCGCAAATAGGGGGTAGGGAATAGGTGCATGGTTGAAAAAAGGTTAAGGGTGGTGTGAGATTCTGGGGATTGATGGGATCAGATCTGGACCAGTCGGGACCAGTTACTGGCCAAGGCAAAGTGACAGACTTCACAGCAGACTTGGGTAGCTTGAGAGTGGGAGTACACTCCATTCAGCGCCCCTCCCAACTCTGGCAGATTAGGGGGCACAATGGGGAGGGGCCTGCTCCAGTCATTCAGCTGGACCTCCAATGAGACCAAGGCTACTTTGAGCCAGGCAAGTGAGGGTTAAGCCTAAGAAAGGGGTGAGAGGATTAGGATCAGCAAGTTGCCCAGAGGGCAAAGTGTGGGTGAGGGTTTAAGATTGGGATCAAAGTCAGATATTGCAAGAACCATTTTCAATTTCAACCAGGCTAGAGCCAACTGAGAATCCAACCAGGAAATGCAAGATGTGGAAAATAAGACCCAGAGGCGATTGAAGGAGGTGGGGGTGTGCTTCTAGTAGTCTCCAGGAGCTTTGAATGGCCTCTGGCCCTGTCACACACATCAGGATCTTTGAGGACCCAGAAGAGCACAGGCAGTCTAGGACTATACCTAGGCTCCCTTCAACCTTCCATCTAGAAGGGAAAGAGTGCTAGAAGCCTACTCAACTCTCCAGACTGGTTAATGTCTTCCTTGTGAAGCTTTCCTCAAGCTCCACTAGTTACACACACATACACACGTACACGTACACGGATATATGCATACATATAATACAAATATATATGCACATATATAGATACACACATATGCATACGTGTGTGTGCATGTATCCTGAAAATTATTTTCCTGAATTTTCTCCATCAATGACTATAGTTCCAAGATCAGCTTATTGCAACAATCTGGTATATTTTCCATACCTTCCTCCCATTGGAGGATTCTCAGTATGCATTTACTTGCTAAAAACAAAGAAATCTACTTCCATGTACTTAATAAAATGATTCCTAGGACTGGGAATGTTTATCTGGTATGCAGTGGGCTCTGGGTTCCATCCCCAGTACTACAGAAAAAAAAAAATATTCCTATGATTATTTGAACCAGGAATCTTTTCTTCAAGAGAAACCGTTTCAACTCAACAGTACTAGGTCTCTGACTTTGGGACACCTAGTAGATAGTTCCAAGATCAGTGACAACTTCTTATTCAGGACGTGTATGGTTCCAAAGTCTGGCACAAGCCTGACCTCTGTACATAATGAATAAATGAATGAATGACCAGCCTTGACTTAAACTGGCGAAAATTGTGGAGCTTTCAGAAGCAGTAGTTTTTTTTTTTTTCTAAAACATCGTGTGAAAATGGAGTGACCTTGGGATGTACTGAGCTGTATGAATACATTTAATCAGTATTTAAATAAGTACTTTCCCCTGTGCTGTAGAAAGACCCAGCCTTCCACACAGCCTTCTCTATCATACATCTCTGCATGCTTGCTTGACCGAAGAGATTTCTATGGAGATCGGAATCAGCTCCAGAGCTGGTCTCTGTTCACCGTCAGAAGCTGTGCAAGCTTGCACACAGCTGTCCCAGCCCTCCAGCCCCAGATCCCCTTGTGTTAGGTGTTTGGCCCCCCATCTTCGGAGTCACATAGACAGGAGAGAGAGCCTTTGGTAGGACTTGGCACAAGTGTGAAAGTTTAAATGGACCCTTAGGTCATCCGTCCAATCTGCATGACATGGAAACCGAGGTCTATGCAACCCAGAATCGCACTGGGGGGTGGCATCAGGTTAGAGTGTGGCCTGGACGGGAGGAGCCTTTCCTTCCAGGCTGATTGACTAGGCTGTGCTCCAGAGTCTAGTTCTCATACCTAGTACATACCAGGAAATCTGAATTCCAGGGATGAGGGGTGTGCTCCATTTTATGTACTAGAGGATGCCAGAAAAATTCTGTTGACGCACTTTCATTCCCGGGTGAGGAAGAGAAGCAGAGCTGTACCTCACTCTGCAATACTCTGTCCTGGAATCAGAGCCATGGGGATCCCAGACCCGCCGTGGGCTATGTGTGTGTGTGTGTGAGAGAGAGAGAGAGAGAGAGAAAGAGAGAGAGACTCTTGATGTTTAATCTGTGAAATAGGATCAGGATGATTGTCTCTTACCCAGACCTTAATGAGGATCTGGACTGAACCTGTTATTTGATGTGGCTAGCACATGATCGGGTCTAGGACAGTGCCCCTCCCCCCCCATCATGTGCCTGCTGGATGGACTCCCAGCCCCACCTCTCTCACCTGAGAAGGAGGCCTGCTTTGGTGTCCCCTTTGGACTTGGCCAGGTGGTGACAGAAACCTGCCTCCCCCTTGGGAGGACTGCAACTAGATGGGGTTCAATCCACAATCTGCCCCCATCTGCCTCTGCGGGGGACAGCAGATTCATTATAGGTACACAGCGAGTGAGATTGTGCCCATCCTCATGCCTACCCTCCCCCCCCCAGCAGCTGGAGGCTGGGGGGGCCTGTGCAGGGCTCCAGTCTTCTAGAATGACAGACTGAGCTGGAGGGCCTGGTGCAGCGCTCACTTGACAGATGGAGAGCTGAAGGAAGAAGGAGGGGGATGCCTGAGGCCTGGAAGCCAGAGGAGGCCAAGCTCATGTTCAGCTGGAGTCTCCAAACCCACTACCTAGCAGTGGGCCTGGAACTTTATTCTAAATCCAGGAGAAGCAGAGTAGGAAGATCACAGCTCTGCGTTTGTGCTCAGGCAACTTCATCCTGGATCCACCATTCACGGACTGTGTGACTTTCGGAAAGTGACTTGATGTCTCTGAGCCTCTGGTCCTTCACTGATATTATGACAGCAGTAGATTAGTATTAAATAAGATGAATTTTACAAGAACTTGGTACTGAATCGACCTTAATAAGTGACACTTAATGAAAGACAGTTATGGTATGCTATGTCATACTTAGCATTCGTGACTTTGGGACTGGATAGTTCTTTGTTCTGCAGAACTGCCTTGTGCACTGAAAAAAGTATTCTCAGCCCTTACCCGGTGGGTAACGGTAACAACCTCTTCCTCTCATCATAGCAACCATGAAATTTCTTCACAAGGGTTAAAGATATAGCTCAGTTGGTGGAGTGCTTGCCTAGCATGTACTAAGTCCTGATTTGATTCCCAGCACTGCATAAGTGGGGCGTAATAACACAAGCTTGTAATCCTACTACTCCAGAACTAGAAGCAGAAAGTCCAGAAATTTATACATAGTGAGATCAAGGCCAGCCTGAGCCACATGGAAAAAAAATTGTCTGCACATTCTAACATTTGTCTTTATGAGTTCATGTCACCCTAATGGAGAGCTTGTAAGTCCCACAGGACCTCAAATATTACCCCTTATTATAGCTTTTGTTTTTCTTGACCTACAGTGTAAAATTGCATTGAGCCCAAGAGTCCAAGAGGGAAGCACATTCTGCCACACGGTGTGAGTTCAGTTAAATCAACTTACTTCTCTGAGCCACCAAGTGTCATTAACCTGGGCATAATATGACACTCCCAAGAAGAGCGTTCTGACGAGTTAAAGGCTCTTTATCAGAAGTGCCTGGAACTGTGGTTGCAACCGGAGGCAAGCCAAATTTTTGGACATCTTTATTCTAATGCTAAGATTTACTGAGAGAGTGGGCAGTATCATGTAAGAGTTCGACCTGCAGAATCCACCCACGGATAAGATGGCTAGGATTAGTGCATAGGTGTGTAGTAGTTTTCATGTAATATGTGTGTGATGATGTGTTTTGTGTGCATTCACGTGTTGCATATATGTGTGAGATGTATGTATGATGCAGGTACATGCACACATGTACACATATTAACATATGTGTAGGTATGAGTGTGACATGTATTCATGCATATGTATGTATGTGCATGTATGTGTGTGATGTGTCTGTTTATACATTGCATGTTTATCTACCTGTACATGAGTATATGCGTGTATGTATGCATACACATGTGTATGTCTGCGTGTGTGTGCTCATGTGTGTCTGTGATGTGTGTGTGCTCGTGTGTGTGTCTATGATGTGTGTGTGTGTGTGTGTGTTCCTTTTTCTCCACTATTGTGGAGAAGCTAGACCAAGAGCAAAGGGGCAGGAGGCTCATCTCTGAAGGATGTGGGGCTCTCAAGTGCGGATGCCCACAGCGTTCCTTGTATTGCTCCTGTAATGTTCGCCTGTCTATCATTAGTGCCGTCGTGGTTTATTCCTTTGCGGTGGAGACAGATTTGGTGGAGTCAAGTGATGGTAAATGTCAGGGCTGGGGCTTGAGAACAGTCGGGCTGAGCCAGTACACCCTCTCTACTGCCTCTGAGGGGTGAGGAATTGTCTTCCCCCAACTCTACCATGTCTTTGTTTCAAGAGCAATCCAATGCAGGGCTAGACTAGGAACAAGGTCTGCTGGTGCCAGCTGACACCCCAAAGGCAGGTGGTTGGGATGGCATCCTGATCAGGCGTAGCATCCGGCCCCCTGGCCGGCTCAGGTTCCTGACCCCCCAGGGAGGGGATCCAGTTCATCTGCACCACCCCCTCCACCCCTCCCGTGATCGCTGGAATCTTTCCCAAGGCCTGCTTCATGCCAACAGAGGCAGCGGGGCCGGAGCTTGGATGGGAGCCCCGACAAGCTGAGAGTGTGGCCCTCAGAGACACGAAGGCGGCACCAGGAGGGAAGAGCGGGGCTGCAGGTGGCAGGGCTCAAATCTCGACCCTGACTTTTTCCAGCAGGGTGGAAGGCATGACCCTTTCTGTCTCCTTTTCCCCGTCTGAGAAACGGGAGTCCGAGCAAGACTGTCTACCCTTTGCGTGAAGCGGGGAGTGTCCGCCGACCCTGAGAAAGTGATAGGCACCACAGCTTTGTCTTTGTACCCTGATCTAGGGAGACAGATGAGTTGTCTGTGTCCCGGAGAAGTGGCCACCACAGTCACCTTTCCCAGAGGAGAGCAGGATGTATCTGCACACAGCAGCCTCCATCGGAGCCATGGCCGGCTGGGAATCAGAGCCAGGGCTATGTGTTGGCATCTCCACTTCCCTCTTGGTGGGCACCTGGGTACCCAGGAATGCCCAGCTCATCCAGGCAGAGCTCAACCACAGTGTGCAGGTTGAAGTTGGGGGTCCTCAGACACTTGTTTTCTTGAAATAAAACCATTCTGATGGAATAATAACTCCGAAAAGTAATATGTATTGAACACTCACAACGTGCTTGGTGCTGTGTGATGGGCTTGTGATCTCTCCTGACAGCCCCTGGCTCTGTGTCCTGGGAGAGATGAAGCTTCTGAGACCGGGAGGATCAGGAACCTGCCTGAGATCTTTCTCCAAGTGGGAGAAAGAACTAGGGTCTTCAGCTGTCTCCGCAGCACTCTGTGGGTCTCAGGAAGCTTCCAAATGGCAAGGACTCTAAGCATAGGGTGTGGGCCGCCCTCTCGCCTTTTCACAGCTAGGGGAATGGGCTTTGCCAAGGTGCGACCACAGAGCTCAGTGCCCAAGTGGCCCAAGAGCTTCCACAGTGCCCCTGACTGCCCCATCTTGCCCTGCCTGAGCATGGAGGGTGGGTGTTGGAGGACTTGGAGGTGGGCACTTCTCGAATTCAGAGATCAATGGAATTGCTCCCCTCTTTACTCCTGTGTGGCCGCTGAGGGCCGACTTTGTACTAGGCCCAGGACAGACCTCTCTCAGTCTGACCCTGTCCCGGGTAAGCTGCTGTGACTGGCATCTACCCAGCTGAACCCAATCTTGAAGAGGAGGCTGAGGGCTCCAGGCTAGAACAGAGGGGACATGAGCGGAATGAATGGACATTCCATGGCCACGTGGGCTGGGTGCACCCTGGGATGGGGGGGTCCCTCCGTGACGCTGGAACTTGAACGTGTTACCAAGGGCAGGCGTGGAGGGGCAGGAACACTTTTAGACGGGCTGTTGTACGTGGGGGGGGCAGGCAATAAGAATGAGAAAGAGAGCCTTGACATGGACAGAGAGAGAGACAGAGACAGAGAGAGATGCTGGGAGCCAGGGACGGGTCTGAGCAGGCCTGTCAGAGCTGCGCCCAGGAGCAGTGCACGCGTCCTGCTGTGGGAGACCCCGAGACCGTAAAACATCCTCAAAGATACTGATCTGAGATGAACTCATGTCTGAAGTGTCAAAGTCGAAGTGTCCGGATATCGCTGACAAAAGAACTGGGAAGAAGAAAGCAGGGAGTGAGTTCGTTTTGCCATGGGAAGATTTCTAGGTGGGATGCTGTGTGCCCACCCTATGCCAGGCCCTGTCACAGCTGGGAGCTCGTAAGCCCTCAGCAGCACCCTGCGAGGCTCTTGCTTTCGTTTTCCAGATAAAACTAGTCGCCGGGCCCTGGGAGGGGAGGTCCTGTGGGCAGGACTCAAACTCAGGTTTTCTAACTCCATGGGAATGAGAAGGGGCCCTGCATCCAGAGTGCAGACAACTTCTACAGCATCTTGTTCCCAGGGTCAGGAGGAAGGGCAGTCCCGATCTGCAAAGACTTCCTTAGTCGCTGCTCTTGTCCTGGCCTCACAGCTCATAGATACACAAACCCGTGTGATCTGTGGCCCCGTGAGAGGTTCCCACCCCCTCCTGGTTCCCTCATCCTGCTGTCTATCAGCACTGATGGGTCCTGCAAGGTCCAGCTGTGCCCAACTGATGCTTAAGGCTCCACCCCAGCCCAGCTAGCCTCAGCCAGCTTTTCCAGCGGTTCCGTATCCTGACTCTGGCCATCCTGACTGGACCCACTTTTTGCCTGGCTCATTCTGAAGACTTACAGGAGCCAAGCTAACTCTCTCCTCCGTCCTTCCATTGTAAACCAAGTCTGCCCCTGATGGGTGGGTTCTTAAGCTCTTTTTGCATATGATTGCTAGAATGATTGTTATGTGATTTTTCCTGGAGAGTCAATTTCTACTTACCCCACCCACCCCAGACAGAGGGAATCTCTCCACCCTCCCCTCTCCCTTCTCCCCCTCCCCGGTTAACTTTGGACCTTCTATAGACTATGGTACTTCCCAAGACCAGGTTCAGGTGGGGGGGGCAGGAGGAGGTGATGGCTAGAATCTCAGGGCGGGGTCTGATGGGGAACCCCCCACGTACTCCTTCCCATGAAAGAATGTTAACCAGCAGAGTTTCCTGCAGATATTACAGCTGCTCTGATTTCAAGATGGCGCCGGTCATGTCATGACCCGATCTCTTTTGGTAGATCAGGAACTAAGCTATTGAATGGTTGCAATAACTGTACTGTACGGCTGGGAACCTGAGGTTCCCTTGAGGGAAAGGGTCTCACACACAGTCAAAGGTTGACAGTCGCATTGGATCCTAGGCAGAAACCCTCACAGGAAGTTCCTGGTACCTGTTTTTGCGTTTCGACTGCTTCCAAGCAAATGTAAATTATCCCAGGTTAGGCCCAGGGGTGGCCAGCACAAAGCCTGATGCCTGCTTGGTGCTCAGAAATCGTCATGGTGAGTTAAATAAGAGGAGCACAGAGCTCAAGGGATTTGGAACCTGGATTCTTGGAGTCTCTGTTTGCCTCTGCGCCTTGCTAGCCACCTCAGGCAACCCTCTAGGTTGTCGTAAAAATCAGTGAAGTCGAAACCCAAGTTACACCTATCTCCCCCAGTCCTCTGGTCCCACCTATGCTGCGGCTGTGGTCACAGCATCCTTCCTCTGTGGTGACTCCGTCTCACAGGACTTTACCGACAGGCTCCTGTTTCTTGTCTGGCCTCTCTGCTAGGAGACTTTCTGGTTTACTCTTCCCTGGCACGCTGTGTGGCCCAGGGCCAGTTGGTCCCTTCCCTTGGACTTCTGTTTCCTGTCCTGGCCATGGCAGGGCTTGCAGCAGATGGTCCCTCCCACCACTTCCTGTTCTTGCCATCTCAGGAGACCGGGAGTGGCCACCTGGGCACAGCACGGGGCGAGGGCATGAAGCAGTGACCGAGAGTCTCAGATGGGACACAAGTGACCGTTCCAGCTCATCCCCTGTCTGTGCCAGGCTCTGTGCCCTAGGTCTAAGCGCTTCCTACAGTTATCTTGTGCCCCCTCCCCATCTTAGCACCTATTTATCATCATTTTGCAAATGAAGGCCGAGAACGCAGACAGCTTATGAGACATCCTAGGGATGCCCAGCTAGTGGGTGGCACGGCAGACCTCACCCCGGTCTGTGTGACCCCGAGGATACAGTGGTCTGGCAAGCAACACAGGGCTCAGCCTGTTTCCTGTGGCCTCTCTGGGTTAAATGTTTCTGAAGCTGTGTACCTGGGCCATCTGAGAGGCGTTTTGACCCACTCTTGAACAAGGAAAGCTCAGACCCCACCCAGCCTCCTCTCTGGGCAGGCAGGCTCATCTTGCCAAAGTTTCACAGGCTGGGCTCAGGAACCTGCAATCTTGTAAGGGCCACTGACAGGCAACCCTGCGGTTAAAATGTAGTGTGCAGGGACAGGAATGTAGTTTAGTGGGAAGAGTGCTTGCCTAGGATACACAAAGCCTAGGGATGGGTCCCCAACGCCACAGAAATCTGGACATAATGATGCACAACTATAATCCTAGCACTTGGGAGGTGGAGGCAGGTGAATCAGAAATTCAAGGACATAATTGGCTAATTAGTAAGGTCAAGGCCAGGCTGGGTTACACGAGACCCAGCCTCAAAGAAAAAAAAATCAGTGTGTCACAAGGGTTCAAGGATGGACTCTGCACACAGAGTGTCTGGTGACAGCGTGGGGAGTTAGAAAGGTGGGTGCTCAGTGCTTTGATTTTTTTTTAATTTAGAATTTTTAAAATTTATTTTCTTCCACATTTTATTTTTGTTCTTAATTATACAGGCTCAATAGGTACCCCCCATCTTCTCCCTCCCTCCTCCCGTCCCCAGTACCCCCTTGCACTCTTGCTCCTTCCCCCTTTCTTTCACTCCTCTCCCTCCCTCCCCCTCCCCGTGTCTCCCCCTTCCTCCCTCCCATCCCTGGAGCATCCTTTTGTATGAATGCCAAACCTTCCTCTGAGTCCTCCACCCTAGTAAGGGGTAAAGACTCAGTGGCCTAGCCCAGAGCCCTTTTTTGGGCTCCCCTTAGTATGGGAACTCTATTATGACTGTTAATCCCTTGCCTCTAAGGCTCCTACTGCTGGAGCCTTCTCCCCTGTGATCCATCCTAGACTTTAGGGGGTCGTTGACATGTCAGCCATTATGCAGGTCAGGCAAAGTCCAATTCTGGCTACTGCAGCCCTAACTTGTGTGGAATGTCTTGCATATTGTTGGTCCTCCCCATCTTTAGGCTCTTATAAACTTGCCGCCCCCTCTTCTGCAAGGTTCCTTGCGCTTTAGGATGGGGAGAGATTTGGCTGGTCTGGTTCCAGGTGAATAATGTAGGGTCTTTGGTGTTCTGAATTATGGTTTGTTGTTGTTTTCAGTTTTGCTTTTCCTGCCCCGCCCTTGGCTGCATCCTGCCTGGTATCAAAGGTCACCTCCTGAGGAGCAGGGAGTCCACCCTGGTCCTGGTCCAGGTCCGAGGCAGAAATCACTTTGAATTTTGTAAGTGTGTGTGCCGGGGTAGGGAGAATGTACGCAAGAGTGTTCTGAACAGAGGGCACAGCGTGTGCAGAGACCTTGAGCAAGCACTGCAAGATGCTTAGTATGCCCTATAGAAGTTTCTGGAACACTGGAGAGTTAGTTCTGCATCTGCGTTGTCTGATGCCATAGCTGCTAGCTAGCCCTCCGTGGCTGTTGAGCGGTTGAGATAAGGCCAATGCAGCGGCAGAAGAGAACTTTCCATTTTCTTTCTTTTTGTATTAACTGCAGTGTACATAATCACGTGGGACAGGTGGCTAGCCTGCCGAGGGCAGGTCTGGAGCTGCCCTGTTTGCAGGCAAGCTCCCCTCATTCCCCAAGTTCAAAATCAGAAAGGAGTTTGCCCAAGTCTACCAGGTTCCTTGAACAGTGTAAGGAATGGGGCTTTGGGGGCTGTGCCTTGGAAGTGAGGAAGTGCTGCCTGGTGTCTGGGCCCTATGGGACCTGTGGGGACCACGCATGGGCGAACTCTGGCACTTGGCATCTCCCCGAGCATCGGGCTGACAGACCCCGTGCCGTCAGGGAGGACTCTGAGGAGTCGTATTCTGTGCTGCTGGCAAATGAAGCCCATCTGCTGAGGGCTTAGAGGCTGGGAGTCCTGGGATGAATGACCCTCAGCTGCTACTGACACAGGTCAGGTGAGCAGCCGAAGTTAAGTGGATGCAGATCTGTCTTTTCTTAAGGCAAGTCCACAGGGGAGGACTCTAGGTCCCGGTGTGCCGGAGCTGTGCGCCAGCTCTTAAGAGCTGATTGTTAAATCTCTTCCTCTCTGCATCCACACACTTCACATTGGTGGGCCTGAGATTTGTTCTGGAGGAAGAATTTACACCATGGAAATCAGTAAGCACTATATTGTTTCCTTTCTCCCTTCCCTCTCTCTCTCCCTCCCTCCCTCCCTCCTTCCTTCCTTCCTTCCCTCCTTCCCTCCTTCCTTCCTTCCTTCCTTCCTTCCTTTCCTCCTTCCTTCTTTCCTTCCTTCCCTTCTTCTCTCCTTCCTTCCTTCCTTCCTTCCTTCCTTCTTTCCTTCTCTCCTTTCTTCTTTCCCTCCTTCCCTCCTTCCTTCCTTCCTTCCTTCCTTCCTTCCTTCCTTTCTTCCTTCCTTCCTTCCTTCCTTCCTTCCTCTCGTCCTTCTTCCCTTCTTTCCCTTTCCTGTCTTTTCCCTTCCCTTCCTTCCTTTTTCCATTTTCCCCACTAAACAAGCTTCAGTGGTGGTTGTGACAATCTCCCCGACCTTCCTCCCACTCTTCTTCCTTGTATGTGACTTCCATCTTTCCAGCTGCCTCATGGTCTGCGGTGGCTGCTAGATCTCCAGCTCTCCCTTCTCACAAAACATGCTGCTTCCGTTTTCTGTTTTCACGGCTGGCTCTATCTAGTTCATCCTTCAGCTGCCATCTCCTATGTGAACTCCTCTGAAAAGACTTCCCTGACCACGGTATCCAATGTTGCTCTCACTGCCTCCATTATACACTGGTTTATCTTTTGCTAGTGCATGGAACAGACTGGTAATTATCCTGCTTTCTGGTTATTTTATCCACTTATTATCTATCTTTTTCACTAGACTGGAGAATCCCATGGACAGGGACTGATGTGTTTTATTCTCTGTTGTATCATCAGTGTCCTGACAATACCTACTAGACAGTAGTTGCTTAATAAATGCTTGTTGAATGAATAAGCAATGGGAAGCAAACATGATTTTGTTTTCACCATTCTTTTCTTCCGTGTCATCA
This sequence comes from Typhlomys cinereus, assembly GCA_023101885.1. Classification (NCBI taxonomy): domain Eukaryota; kingdom Metazoa; phylum Chordata; class Mammalia; order Rodentia; family Platacanthomyidae; genus Typhlomys; species Typhlomys cinereus. Next base: position 390,487 of record JALPQD010000449.1, on the reverse strand, counting down.
GCAACACTGGTTCATCAGCCTCCTAGTCTGTAAAATTAGTCCAGTTAGTTGTTTGCCAAGGATCCTCCCGGCTCTGACAAGATGAATCAGTGGGATGGAGGAAAAAACAGGAATCAATAAATCAGCCTGTCCAACACTACTCAGCTGTCACAGTTAGGTACAGGTGTCAACTTGATAGTTGAGGGTTTGCGCTCTGGGCACATTTGTAGAGAATTAGTAGTTGAGTTAAGCCCAGAGCAAACCTACAGGAGATTGTTTAGTGGATGGGGAAGGCCCAGCCCATGTTGGGTGGGCCTAGGCAGGTGAATAAAATGGAGGAAGCTGTTTGAGAAAGTAGGCATCCTTGTAATACTTTGCCAAACGTGCTGGCCTGGCAAGTAAGGATTGTCTCTCTCTCAGCTGTTATGTGGATATGGGATGGCCAGTTCCCTTGGCCCTTTGGTGATGGCGCTTGCTCTCCTGCCAAGTTGGGCTGAGAACAGTAACCAAACTGTCATAAGAGAATAAATCCCTTGTTCTCTTAAGCCATTTGATAATGATTTTATCAGCAACCATGCAGGCTAAGTGCTACAGCAATTGGTATGGAGTAGTGGGGTATTGCTGTGAGATTAAAAGCATCTGATATCACAAAGTGAAGTGTTTTGAAGTTGACAGAATTTGGTACCAGAGAAGTGGGGTGTTGCTGATAAATCTGGATATGTGGACTTTGTGGATTCCAAACAGTTTTGCTGGAGCTGCCTTGCAAGTTTGAAACTTTTGAGTCTGTGGATTACAAATACCATTCTGAGGAGTTTAATGTGCCACTTGGAGACTAGAGATGTTGAGAGAATTCTGGATTATTTGGGCCCAGTTTATGATGAAGGGAACAAGGACTTTGACAAAATTGAAATTAAAGACTGATGGACTGGTTTACTTGATAGAGGACTGTGCTGTCAGCCTTGAAGTGTTTGGATGTGGACAGGGCAGACAAAATAGCAGCTGCAGCCAAAGTAGTGAATGTCCTTGAAGGAAAACCTAATGCTCTGCAGAAGAAAGGAATGTCACTGTGCTGAGATTCTGCCCAGCATAGAGATTCTTCTGAGAGTCAACCCAGAGAAGCTGAATCAGCTGTGATTCTGGGGAGCCAATCTCCGCCTGGAGGTTATGTCATAACTTGGCAACATCGTCCATGTGGTATTGATTTTGGAGGAGGCATCAAAGATGTAAGAGGTCATGGATTCCTCCTCTAAGGTTTCAGAGAATGGCAGAAACCCAGAGCAGTGTGTAGCAGGAAGTCTGCAGAGAGGCCCAGGAGGGCATTTGGTGCCGTGGAGTTGAAGTCTGGTTTGCCATTGAGAAGTGAAGATGTTGGAGATTCCAGAGCAACTGTGGGACATCTGCCAAGAAAAGATGTATATGTGGGATGTGTGTAAGGATGGCTGTGAGTGGAAATTCAACCTGGTCCAGAGAAATGCTGTTTGAGCAACTTGGAGCTGTGAAGAGAGACTGAATTGCCCAGAATCTTTGAGCCACCTTGACTATGTGATGAGCAGCAGAAGAGAGAATTGAGCTACAGGATGCAGTATTTGCCTGGCTGAACTTCAGTCCTAACTTGATATTTCTTATTGTTTCATAATGCTTCCACATTAATGTTTTATTAATGTCGTGCTGAAGTATTTAAGTTGATATGACAGCATCTTATGAGTAGGCGATTTCAGACTTTTAGAGTTAAATGTATTTGTAAAGATAAATTTAACACCTTTGGGGACAAGATAAAGATTACAATTTAAAAGTGATATGTTCTTGTGTCAAGTTAACAAGGGGTGGAAGTTGTCAACTTAACAGTTTAGGGTTTGAGCTCTGGGCACATTTGTAGAGAATTAGTAATTGACTTAAGCCCAGAGTGAACCTGCAGGACATTGTTTAGTGGATGGAGAAGACCCAGCCTATGGTGCGTGGGACTAGTCCCTGGGCAGGTGAATAAAATGAAGGGAGCTGTTTGAGAAAGGAGGCCTCCTTCTGTATACTTGGCCAGACATGCTGGTCTGGCAAGTAAGGATTGTCTTCTCTCAGATGTTATGTGGATTTGGTGTGTCCAGTTTCCTTGGCCCTAGAGTTGGCCCTAGCTTATACTGCTGTTTTATACTAAAGCAGGGCAGGGGTGGAGCAAAGGCGGAACTGACTGTTGTCAGACAGAAGCTAAGGCCAGGGCCAAAGTAGCAGTGCTGTGCAGGTGCAGGCGCAGGCTGTGGGGACAGGCTAGTGTCCCTTAGATGTCCTTGCTTGACTGCTTTTAGGATTTCAGTAATTTTCCGTCTTAACTTACGTTTGCAGTAACCCAAGAGTTTACATTTTTCTATCTCAGACTCAGTAAGTGCAGACAGCTGCACTCTGTGTTGGAGACCATTCACCTCTCTGCCCCGTTCATCTGTTGGACAAATAATTATTCAGGTCTGCCACATGCTAGCGCTGTTCTGGGTACTGGGGAATCAGTAGGGAACAAGCCAGATGAGAATCCTGTCTGCATGAAACTCAGCTTCTAGAGGGGAAGACGAGCAACAGACAGGCAAGTCGTCCCTAAGGTGGGTCACGTCAGATGGGAGAAGATGCTGGAACCCTGTGTAATGGAGGCGTCCCTGTCCCTGGGGTGGTCAGACAAGACTCCAGTTGCCATGTTAGTGATGAGGGGTGGGAGTTTACTGGCATTGGCCTGAGGACACAACAAGCCCCAAAGTTGGAGGGCTGGGATCGTGCCTTAGAAGTGGAGCACTTGCCTAGTATGCAGGAGGCCTTGGCTTGCATCCCCAGAACCTGCCACCACCATCATCAAAATATCTCACTGTATTAGTCAGGGTTCTCTGAAGAAACAGAATCTATAGAATGCAATATATATAAACAGGTTTATTAAAATAACTCACAATAAAAATAGTGTCCTTCAAAGTAGCCATCTACAGCAGCCTCATTCTTGACTAGAATGTTCCACAAAGCCAAAAGATTCCGAGAAGGTCTCAAACCCTTACTTATCTGGAGGGTCGAAGACACTGGGCTCTGACGTCGGTGAAGAGCAGCTGGGCTCCGACGTCAGCGATGAACAGCGAACAGCAGCGAGGCCTAGAGACCAGGCTCCAAAGGCAGCGGGAACAGCGACAACGTGATGGAAAAGGTGAAGCTCCGAGTCAGCCAAGGATGGAGACAGCAGCAGCAACAAAGAAGGCCATGATGCTCTAAAAGTGAACGGCACCTGGGGCTGGAGAGGTGGCTCAGGGGTTAAGCCTCCGCCTTGCAGGCGGAAGGTCCTGAGTTCGGATCCCAGATCCCACGTATAGACGCCAGGTGGAAGCGGGGGCGACCTGCGCTTCTAGTCCTGGTAGGGCGGAGCCTGTGAATCCCGGGGCAGAAGGAGGTGGAGGCGTCCATGGTGGTTCGCGAATTCGTCTGTGGTTCTACACATACACAGACACACACACACACACAGACACATACGTGCACGCACATACACATGCATATGCACACAGTTGAATAAATAATTAAAAAAATTAAAAAAAAATTTTAAAGTGAACGGCACATGCAGAGTGGACTCTACAGCAAGTTGACACAAGATAAGGGAAGAGCAAGTCCCTCCTCCTTGCACCTCCTATTATCTGGTCCTCCACTGGGAAGTACCATCCACTATGGGCTGGGTTTTCCACAGCAATCAATTAAGTACCTGCAGACTTGTTCAGGGGCCATTCCCACCATTAACTGTCCACAGCTCTACCTCAAACAGTGTGTAACTGTCAGGTTGACACAAAAATTTGGAAAAGGCTCAAATGATGGAGGTGGGGAGGCAGGAGGAAGCTCATGTGGCTAAACATGAGTGAGTGGTGGTGGAGGTGGGATGAAGGGAGGGATTCCAGGATTGAAGTGGGTGCCAAAAAGTGTAATGAGCAGCATGGGCAGAATTTAAAGCCGTTTCCAGTTGAGCCCAACACCAAAAAAAAAAAAGCATCATGAATAAAATATTAACATGCTAAGCAAGGCCATCATCACTAGCCATCATCGTGGCCTGCTGAAGCAAGACAAAGAGAAAAATCACACTGCTGAGCCAGTTTTGAACCTTCGTGTGTGGGAAGGGTGCATGAACAGGTGCGCATGCGTGCACCTGTGTGTGGAGACCAGACAGGTCAACCTTGGGTGTTGTTTTCTAAGACAGAATCACTCACTGGGAGATTAGGCTAGGCTGGCTGGCTAGCAAACTGAGCCCTGTCCACATTCCCAGTGCTAGGATTGCAGACGCACGTCACCATACCCAGCTTTTTTTTACTGGGGATCGAACTTGGGTCTTCATGCTTGTGTGAGAAGCGCTTTACTAAGATTGAGCTGCCTCCCCAACCCCTGATCCTGTTTTTTTGTTTTGTTTTGTTTTGAATAATGATGTCTTGTCTGATGGATTTGTTGGTGTGGATCATTGTGGGTGTTGTCATTGTAGAAAATCATGTAAAAACCATGGGCTTCAGGACCAGATGCCCTGGCCTTCATTGTAACCTGTTGTCTTAATTACTTTTCTGTTACTGTGATAAGACACTCTGACAAAAGTGGCTTCGGAAAGGGAAACCTTCTTGGCTCACACTTAGGCGATACGGTCCATCATGGTAAGGAACAGAAGTTGGAAGGAGCTAGAAGCAAATGATCCTTTTTATTCAGTCCAGAGCCCAGGAATGGTGCAGCCCTTTTCCTCTATCTGAAAATAGGGTTACCAGTAGTGCCTACCTTAGGGTTACAGAAAAGCTCCAGTGAGTCGGTCCCAAGAGAGGGCTCAGCAGTGCCCAGTCAGGTGAGCAGAGAATGTATCTTGGGGTTCCCTCAGAGCGTGACACGGGATCCAACCAGTGGCTGTGGGCCAGGGCTGTGAGTGTGTGTGCAGAGTTTACTTGACATCAAGGGAACCAAAGAGCCGTCTGGTGGGTCATTCCTGGGGGACTGAGGCAGGATTACCTTGGGGCCAGTGGACAACAGGGTAAGGAAAACCCTGTCTGCAGGAGGTGTGGGTTCCTGGGTGGAGATGGATGGTCGAGCTATTTGGGAGGTGGACTAGATAGGATGTGATGGCTGAACTGTAACCAGAGGTGGGTGTTGAGGGTGGGGTGGAGGACAGGCTAGCCCCCAGGGACCCGCAGGGCTGGACTCTCTATCAGTTCACGCTGCCCTGAGCAGGCGTAGCCCCTGCCTGATGTTGGCCCCTGTATGTTTCAGAGGGAGCTGAAGGAGCAGCTTCAGGCCTTGCAGGACAGTGAGCGAGAACACACGGAGGCGCTGCAGCTGCTCAAGCGACAGCTGGCGGAGACCAAGGTGAGCTCCGCAGAGTGACGGATGGGGCGGGGCTTGGAAGAGCAGGGCCTTAGATCTGCTGGGGGGGGGGCGCTAGCTTCCAACCTGGCAGGACAGAGACAGGGTAGGCTGAGGGCATCGGACTTATGAGAAAGTCAAGGCACAGCTTTATTTGAACTGATGCCTCAGTGGGTCCATTTCTCCTGATTTGGTGGTCACTGGGGCGGAACCAGGGACCTTCTAGAAACTTCTGGTGACCTGAAGGGCGGAAAGAACATACCCAGCGTCTCTCTGTGCTTCCCTTATTAAGCCATTTCCAGAGGCACTGATCCTAGCCTGTTCCCTCCAAGCCTGGAGTCGGCGCCCCCTCTTGCACACAGGCAGTAGAGACCAGGACTCCAAGCCCAGGCGTGGCAGTACACACCTGTAATTCCCAGCTCTGGGAAGGCTGAAACAGGAGGATCTTGAGTTTCAAGCCAACCTAGGCTACGTGGCAAGACCGTGTCTCAGAAAACAAAAACAGAAGGGATTGGGGAGAGGAGGAGAGGGAGAAAGTGAAGGAGGAGTATTTAAGGTGGTAGACCAAAACCCTCCAATAACTGGAGAGGAGAGACGTGGGTTCTGATCCTGCCACAGACTGTGGCCTTAGGAAACCGCACAGTCAGTCTTCCCATCTGTACAGCAGGGACTGCGCCCTATTCAGCGCAGGACCTCAGAGCTGGAAGGAGCCTGGGAGAGCCCAGCGTACAGAGGGATTCTGGACAGTGATTTCAGGCGGCCCTCCACTAGAGGGGAAGCATGGTTTCTGAGGCAGAGGCTGGAGAAGCCACTGGCAGCCTGCCTCTGCCCCCCATGGGGACCACCAGCCCGCTGTGAGGTCTCTCAGAGGTCACGTCACATATTTCTTCAGAGGACATTCCAGAGGCTCCCTGGGTGGCACCTCCAGCGTGCAGCAGATGAGAAACAGTCCCCGGACTGCGGCCTCATTGCTTCTCACAGCCTCAGTTTACCCATGTGGCTGGCGCCCGGGTGCCTCTCCCGTGAGAAGCGACTGGAAGCCTTTTCTGGATGAGTGGGCATCCGAGGGTCTGCCTCCCCCCTCCCTCACCATCCTGTAGCGTTCCCTTCTCTTCTCCCCCACAGTCCTCCTCACTGACCTCCTGCCTGCCTTTCCTGTCTATCTGTGTGCCACTGGTGGGGTGAGGGGGCGCCCCACCACTTCCCAGCCCATTTCCTGTCTGGACAGGAGTATTTATACAAGAAATGCTGATGGAAGCTTCGAGGCCATATTTCACCTGGTGCCTGGCCAGCTCTCCCGTGGCGCCCGCCCTCCAGTGGCCCAGCCTGGGGGCTCTTCTGGTCTCTCTCCCGCCTCCGGCTCTCTGTTTTTCTTGGTAGACCCTGAGATAACATGTTCTTGGTGGTGGTGTGGAGGGGGTAGGCACGGCTGCCCTGGCCCGGCAGGGCAGGATCCGCAGGGAGCTGGCCTGGGTTTTCCCTCACCAGCAGGAGAGGCGGGGCGCAGTGGCTCATGAGGAGGTGCCCCCCCCCCCCAGCTTGAGCTCTGCCCTGTGGAGAGGAGCTGTTTCCTCCCGGTTGTCACACATATCTTCAGGGCACATCCCACAGCGCCCCTAGGCAGGACTGTCAGTGAGCTGGAGATGAGAGTCACAGGGCTGCGACCTCATGGCTTCTCACAGCCTCGCTTCCCCGTCTGCACCTCTCCTGGGAAGAGAAGCAAATTCGTCACAGAATGTCATCATTGCAACAGCGGAGGCTTCCCGGACACAACAGAGTGTCTGACTCAGAAGAAGCAGTTGTGAAACAAATGAGCAGCATGATAATAGTAACGCGCCTCCGGGAGGAGGAGCCGTTACCCCGATTCTGCCAGCGAGGCACAGACAGGCCCATGGACCAGGATGAGGCCCCACGGCTCGTTGGTGGCAAACTGGGAGTTTATTGTCTGGTTCTGTCAGAATCCGGTCTGTCCTCCAGCCTCACTCCAGAATGTCCCCTGGGGGTGTCCCCAGCAAGATGTACGGCTCTGCTCTCCCTGCCTCCACCCTTGTCCTGTGGGGGGGCGAAGACAACGACGCAACGACGCCCGCCCCCAAGCCTGGAAAGAAAATGGAGCCAGCTTTGTGATATCTTTTTAAATGTATGTGTATGGGCACACACATCCTCACACCTCACAGTGCCTATGTGGAAGTCAGAGAACAACTTGTAGCAGTCAGTTTTCCCCGTCCACTAGGTGGGTTCCGGGAATTGAACTCAGGTCGGGTTACCCACTGAGCCATTTCATCATTTCATCATGTAGCTTTGTGATACAGTCTTGAGCAAGATCCTCCCTTTCTCCCTCCCGGATCATCACCGAAGCAACTAACTCCTGCCTGCCAGTCCACAGCCCGCCCTGGGTTGGCTGATCCCTAAAACCTACCCAGGAAGGGCTCATATACTAGCTAGGGAGACATATTTCAGGGGGCAGTGGATTAAGAGTGCTTAAAAGACTCTCTGAGCAGGAGGTGGTATTCAGGAAAGTGATTCCCTCCTACACACACACATACACACGCACACACATGCATACACACACGTACACACACACACACACACACACACACAGGCACAGCTGGGCTTCAGGAGGTAAGATGTAGGATTCTTGTGTCAGCAGAAAGTGATAGGCAGACAAACACTTCTGCTGAGTGGTCCAGCAGGAGCCAGACAGGGTGGCCTTGGGACCTGGGGGCTCTTGGAAGAGAGTGCAGACACAGACCCCCAATGTCCCAGCAGAAGCAGTCACACTCTCCCTGAGCGAGGGGCTCCGGGAGGCAGCCGGAAATCAGGCCCTCCATCCACAGTCTCCCCCTCCACCCTCTTTGTCTGCCTAGCTTGTTGGGTGGGCATGCGCAGGGCGGCTGGCCTGCAGCCAGCGGTGCTTCCCCTCAGGCCAGCAGCCCCCACAGGAGAGAACAGGCCCTAATTGAGCCTTTGTGGAGCCTCCCACAGAGCCCCAGGCACTGAACACAGTGGGGTCTCTGACTCCACGAGCTGCCAGCCAGAGGCCAGCAAAGTGAAATTGCAGAGGTGGGCCCCACAGGCTGCCACATCCTGCATGTGCCCCAGGCCTCCCTGTCTGCCCATCCATCCCCTGCTTCTCACCAGAGCCGCTTAGTAGCCCCGTCTCCACAAGGTGTGGATGTGAGAAAGGATTCCTTCGCCATGCCCAGCTTCTTCCTCTGCACCTGAGACCATGATGCTCCTTTAGTGAAGATCACCACACTCTCCCGTGGCATTCTTGGGACCCTTGTCACAGATGGGGTGACTGAGGGTCATCAACCCTGGACCACTGAGGTCACCACAGCCAGAGACTCGGAGCTGGAATCCTTCCCCAGCTCTGTCTTTCACTCTTTCTTATCCTCCTGAGCCCTCCGGCAGAGAGACCCTCAAGGTTCACGGGAACCTTTCCTGACAACGGCCTTGTCCCTAGGCTATGTGTGCGTGGGACTCCGGGGCAGCAGGTCAGACAATTTGCCCAGCATCTCGCAGCTTATGAAGATCACTGACGTCCATGGTCCCCTTTGTCATGGTCCCTCGAGCCCTATAGATGAGTTATACAAAATAAAGACTTCATTCTATCCAGGACTGAGCGAAGCAGCCCCCACTCAGCTTTTCCCAGCCTTCCTCCCCTCATGCCAGGAATGTGGGCGGTGTCTTTTTACCCCTCTCCCTAGTTCTCTGGTCTAGACCTTTTTATTCGTTTCCCAATGGGCCCTATGGAACTGTGTGCTGTCCACACCATGCTGGCTTCCCCCACCATACACCTTCCTGAGCGCCACCCCCACCCCAAGCCCCCTTCTCTCGGTGCACCGAACGTAGTAAGATTCGCACTGAGCCACATCTGCACCTGCCACGACCTCTGGCTGTTGTTCCCCCCCTCCACCCCATCTAGTCTTCCACCAAGAGCCTGCGGACCACCATCGGTGAGGCCTTCGAGCGGCTACACCGGCTGCTGCGGGAGCGGCAGAAGGCCATGCTAGAGGAGCTGGAGGCAGACACAGCCCGCACGCTGACGGACATCGAGCAGAAGGTCCAGCGCTACAGCCAGCAGCTGCGGAAGGTGCAGGAGGGCGCGCAGATCTTGCAGGAGCGGCTGGCCGAGACCGACCGGCACACCTTCCTGGCCGGGGTGGCCTCCCTGTCTGAGAGGTGAGTGTCGCCTGCCTACAGCCACTTCCTGTCTTGAGCGGCCCCTCCCTACCTGTGATGTGGCGTGGTGTGTGATGGGGTCGTCGGCAGGGGATTCATCCAATCACATCTCCATCAGTCACTGGCACTTGCCATAAACGTGGCAGAGGCTGGGCCACATTGTGTATTTATATTATTTTATAGATGATGTATTCTGTCTGAGTCGGGCATGGTGGGTCGCGCCTGTAATTCTAGTACCCAGGCAGCTGAGACAGGAGGTTTATTGCACTTTTGAGGTCAGTCTGTCTACATAATGAGTTCCAGGCCAGCCTGGGCCAGTAGTGCGTGTGTGTTGCCCCCCTAGGCTTATGGCCACCTCATGATGCAAATCACACTCAATTCCCACAGACTCTATCAGCGGTCCCAGCACAATTCATAGATCAAAAGTCAGAAGCCTCCGTAAAATCAAAAGATGAGTCACATATTTCTAACGTGCAATGGCACAGAAAATAAACATTCCCATTCCAGCAGGGAGGAATGGGGACCTATCCAGGAAAATCAGCCCGTAACAAGAATGAAAACCAGCAAGGCAAAGTTTGTCAGCTGCGCAGGAGGTGGCCGCTGGGCCCCAGCCTGGGCACGGGAACCCATCGCCAATGCAGCCTTCTCTGCTACTGTTCTTCTAGGCTCAAAGGGAAAATCCACGAGACCAACCTGACGTACGAAGACTTCCCAACCTCCAAGTACACAGGTCCTCTGCAGTACACCATCTGGAAATCCCTATTTCAGGACATCCACCCAGGTGAGACTCCGCGTGTCCTTCCAGAACGGGCTGGCACAGGTGGGACGGGAGCCCTTACCCTCTGAGCACGCTGAAGGTGCTTGTCCCTGTCAACCCCATGTCACAGCCAGAATCTGAGGCTCAGAGGTAGAGCACTTGGATCAGTCACTATGCCTCAGGGTCTGTGCTAGACTCGGTGAATTCCTGTGTAACCCCGCAGGGCGGGTTCCTTGGCTATGCCTGTTCCCAGACAGAGAGACAGACCCTCGCCCTCTGACATCAGTGGGGAACAATGGATGGGCGCAGGCACCGAGAGCCTTTCTGACTTCCTCGGGTCACACAGGATCCTTGCTTGTCCGCCTGTCTGGATTCATTCTTTCGTTCCATACTGCAAGACTCTCTCAAGGTCATTTCAAAGATGGGCGAATGACCAGACCTTGACAGTCCACTGGGACAGAGGTTCTGGCAAGAGACTTGGCACATGCCGTGGAAGCCCTGAGAGGACCCTAGAGAGGGCACCAGATGGGATAGGGAGGGAACAGGGGATAGATAGCTTGGGTCAGAATCTGGGGTAAGTCACTCCAGGATGTCTGCAGTTGAGCCCCTGCAGGGACAGAGAAGGCCCAAGGGGTCTCATCTGATATGCCCTTCCTAATGCCGTGGAAACAGGAGACTCCCTCGTTCTCTCAAAGCTGGTCTGTGCCCCTCCTTGACAAAGGCAGTAACGGCTGGAGGAAGGGCCTAAGTTTTTATTCAACAGAATGGTCTCTGCTCCTGAGTGGGGGCACTGTGTGCTCTGAGCCCCCGAGGGACTTCCATACAGAGATCAAGACTCCCCCTTTTTCTTCTCCCAGGTTTGGGGGCACCTCGCGAACAGGTGGCCTGGAAGCTCTGCCTCAGCTGCCTCCTGTGCTCTGTCCCTGTCACAGCTCAAAGGGGGCACTCTGGACCACCCTCTCAGCCCACCCCCAGTATCTCACTCGGCTTCACTAAACACTTCAGGTCACCATCGAGCCACATTCTCCCTCCCCCACAGTGCTGTTCCCTTTGCCTGCAGCCTTCTGTGCCATCCATCTGTGATTGCCAAAGCCTAGTCTCCTTCGTATCTTGATTTCTAATCATTTGTTCTCTCGTGAGAGGGCGACACACACACGTGTGCAGCACAGCACACGGGAGGAGGCCAGAGGACAACTCTGGCTTTCCAGGGATCAGGTTTGTGAGCAGCGCCTGGCCGCTGAGCTATCTCAACACCCGTGTCTTGGTGCTCAGACACCTCGCTGTCTCCAGGAAGACATGGGCTTTTCTGGTGTCACTGTTAGATCACAGCCTCTCTCGCCATCTCTCTCTCGCGCTCGCTTGCTCGCTTTAAACCACCCAGGGATGAGTCTGATTCATCCCCAGCAGCCAGCAGTCAATGTTTGTCGAGGAATGAAGGAAAGAAAAGATGTAAATTCCAGCTCTACTTCCGGTCTAGCGACTAGCCCTGTCAGTGGTACTCAATAAATGTTGAATGAAGGGACTTGCTGCACGACCTCAGGCATGTTCCCTCCCCCTCTGAGCTCAGTTTCTGTCTCTGAATAATGGGTATAGCAGCATTCTTTTTTTTCCCCCTCTCTCATGGGTGAACGGACGATTGTCAGAACAGGGTTTCTTAGCCGAAGTACCACCGGCCCACAAGAACTTGCTGGGGATGCTGCCCTGGATGCTTAGGACCTAGCAGAATCTTCTGGATGCCAGTGCCCCCGCCCTTTGGTGATAGCAATCCAAAGCCTCTGGATATTGCCAGATGCATCTTGGGAAGCAACATTGCTCCACTTGAGAGAACGCTGCTTTTAAAAGGGCTGAGAGCAGGTGTAGGACCCGTACGTACCTCCTGTTCAGAGAGACAGCCCCTGGGACTTCAAACAACAGTGACCCGGTTGGCTGGGCCCATTCTTTGTCCGAGGGGCCTGTGAAGTCACTCCGGCTCCTCTGCCAGCATCAAAGCCCTTTCTGTCCAGATGGGAAGGCTGCCAGCCCCAGGGACCTAGCCGTGGTTTCTAGCAGCTTCCTGCCTGACCCTCCTCTGTAGCTTAAGCTTCCTATGGGGTCACTTGAGAACCCCATCAAGCACTGCTGCTCCCCTGCTCTGGAGGGTAGACTCTGTCACCCTCGCCCCCTGCCTGGCCTCCAGCCCTCCTCCAACCCCCATCCTTCTGGCGGCCCGGCCTAATCGCCTGGCTTGCCTGTGCAGCCCTCCCCAGGGGGCCGAGCAGTCCATTGTCCCAAAGACACCAGACACTGCTCCTGTGCCTCCTCCGCCTCCCCGGCCTGGCCCATCCCCACCCCGTGTTCATCTGGATCCAATCACTTAATATCCCAACATGTTCCCTGCTTAGCTGTGTGACCCAAGGCAAAGCCAGTCCCAGCTGTGGCTCATTTTCTTCCATACCTGGGGACAGTCACGTTTATTGCCAGAGGAAGGTATGAGAATGAACTGAGCTCTCGGTGACCGTGACCCTGCAACTCAGCGAGCACCTTATTATTTGTCATTATCACGAATCATCAGACGCCGCCTCCGTCTCCTTGGAGGCTTCTGGGGCCCCAGGAGAGAAGGAACACAATGTCAAAAGACATCTTACATTCCGACTCAGTTTTTTCCCCTTTTTTTTTTTTTTTTTTTTTTGCTGTGGGGGGGGGTTGTAGAACAGGGACAATGTGTGTGTCTATGGAGGCCCAAGGTGACTTCGAGAATCATCCTGAAATGCTCTACCTCCTTATTGCTTTGGTCTGAGGTTTCCCAGGTTCAGCCTTCCAGAGCCCAAAGTGTAGGCCACCTCCATTCCCACCAGGCATTTTTACATGGCATCTGGGATCCGAACTCAGGTCCTTCTGCTTGCCCGGCTTTAACCCCTGGATCATCTCTTCAGGCCCCTCCCCCTATTCAGTTTTCAACCCAAAAGGCCACAGCCTCAATTTCCTCTTCTGAAAAAATGTGGCTACCTTCACTTGTGACCCCAGAGCTGCCAGGGTGTTGCCTGGCTTCAAGCGCTGTAAAGGTGCCTGCTTTTGATGCCTGCTCCGTGGACGCTGCAGTGAGGGTCCGCCAAGGTGAGAAGCCTGAGGGACCAGATTTTCATAAAGGCCTGACCGTAAAGAACTGATGCATTTCCTCTTGCCAGGCTTCAACCTGCTGTCCCCGTCCTACCCCACCCTTCCAACACACACACACACACACACACACTCACACTCACACATGCACATCCCTCCTTCCCAGAGTCTTAAGAACAAAGAAACAGCCACTGGCTGCCAGGCCACAGCTAGGCGAGCCGAGCGTTTCCTTTGCTGCTTGCCTGATAGTTGGTGGAGAGGACAGGAAACGGGCTCTTCCTGAGTGCCTGTTAGAGAAGCTTCCAGAACACGCCTGGCGACCAAACGTTTCCTTATTCATCGAGTGCTTCAACTAGAGGCGAGCTCTGTCCTGTAGAGTGGTGAGCCCAGCGGACAGTCCGTCACTGTCCTGAGGGGGCAGAACTGACGTCTTAGGGGAGAAAGGGAGCCGCCGTGCCCCCTCCTGTCCCTCCAGGCTGAAGGTCACTCTTCCTGCCATCCTCCGGAGGGTTCCGGGAGGCCTGAAGGTAGGATCTCCCTTAAGAAGGATGAGGGAGGTCTTGTCCTAACCTCACCCCTCAGATTGCAAACGGCCTCTTGAGTCAGGCTGTACCCTTTGCCTAAAGAGAATGCCAGGCCTTGCCCTGGGGCTACCACTAGCAATGGGCTCTGTCCCCCGGGAGCCAGGCCTCCCTAGAGAGCAGATGGCCCAACCCTCCTCAACTTGAAGGACTGGGTGGGCTCAGGATTTCCTCTACCTGTGGATTGCTCTCCGACACCTGGTCTCTGAACTACCCAGAGCCCTCCCCACTCAGTCCATTTGGCCTTGCATAGGCTTAAGAGCGAGACTGAGGGTCTTCAGGTTGTTTACCACTTTCCAACCCACCCTGAGCCTCGGTGTCTGCCTGTCGCTGGTCTCTTCACACCATCCTGGGCACCTGTGTTATGCAGGTCTGGCACTCCCAACTCTACTGCTGTTCCTCTTGATGGGGTCTACGACTGTTTCTCCCTCTTTCACCCCTAGACACATCCAACTGTAGTAGCAGTGCCATCTGTATCTGACTATGGATACACACACACCACACACACCCACACACCACACATCACACACCACACACATCACACACCACACACACACACCACACACACACACACACACACACCACACACACACACATACACACACACACACACACCACACACCACACACACACCACATACACCACACACACCACACCCCACACACACCCCACACACACCACCACACACCACACACACCACACACACCACACACACCACACACACACACACACCACATACACCACACACACACACCACACGCACTACACACCACATACACACACCACACGTACACACACCACACACACCACACACACCACACACACACCACACACACACACCACACACACACCACACACACCACACACACACACCCCACACACACCACACACACACCACACACACCACACACCACACACACCACACACACCACACACACACACCACACACACACCACACACACTACACACCACATACACACACCACACATACACACACCACACACACACCACACACACCCACACACGCACACCTCTCACTGCCCTGGAAGGAAGCTTTTTGTTCTGACCAGCTATCCATTGACTGCCAAAAAACAGGCAAAGAACCACGCACAGTCCCACTGGCTCCCCTTTTATGTCCTTGGATATAGTGTCATAGAGGATCATTCCGTGGACACCGCCCCTTCTCGGGGCTCTGATTCCCATAGAAGTTTAAGTGCAGAAGAGACATGTGAGATGCAGAACTGAATTGCTCCTGACCAGCTCGTGGAATGAGGCCCGTGTGTGACAGTCACCCAGTCACCGTCAGAGCCACGTGCACAGCCCATAGAGACACTGAGTGGGGAGGACAAGGCTCCAGGGCAGAGTCACTGTGTCCCTGCTCCAGCTGATAAAGAAAAGCCAGAGAGCCAGGGGATGTCCTTCATCCTGAGGAACTGTAGCGCAGTCTTCTCTTCCTTTTATTCCTCCTCTTCTTCCATCTGTCTTGCCCTGGCCTAGACATGGCCATCCAGCTGAGGGGTTATAAGAATAAGGAGTAAACAGAGGTCTTGAGAAGAATCCACAAGGTTTTTAGATCAGACCTGTCGAGCCGGTACGGCCAGGTCAGAGGCAGGTGACCCAGCCTGTACCACCTGCCCAGGACACTCAGGGGCAAGTATGTGTCTCCCAAAGCCTGCCCAGACCCTGTGCTAAGTCGGGGACACTCTAGGGATGTGGCCCAAACTTTGGCTTCTGAGTCCAGAAGACTGTGCTTTGCACAGGAGAGGAGCACAGATGAGCTCAGGAGTTGCAAAGTCTGGAGGGAAGAACCCACTGTATCCCAGACAGGGTGTCAGAGGACGGACCCTTGAATGAGTTTCATGAGAGATCTTAGAAGCAGCGAGGACTTTAGAGTGCAGTATGAGCAAAGGGTTTGGGCCTGAATGGACGGTGGAGGGGAGGGAGGTGGGTTGGGTCAGATGGCAGGTAGCTTTGAATAGCTCCAGTCCTGCCAGTATCTGATGACCTGAGATTAGTCAGGGCCCCTTTCTGGGTCTCAACTTTCCTGTCTGTCAAATGAAAGAGCTAGCAGAAGATTAGAGATTATCAACCTTTTTAGACACAATATGCTTTTCTCCTTTATGAAATAATTTGTGAATTATTTTTTAATATATATAACCTTCCTAAATGTATATAACTATCTACATATATAGCAATGTCAAGTATCTATGTATGTACATACATATGTGTATGTGTATATATATATATATAATATATATATATATATATATATATATATATATATATATGTCCTGACCATAATATAAAGGGAAAATAGAAATCATTCTTAATTAAGCATGTTTTGAGGCAAGGTTTTATATAGACTAGGCTGGCATTGAGCTCACTATGTATAGTCCAAGATGACCTTAAATTTCTTATCCTACTACTTCCACCCCCTGAATGGTGGGATTATAGGTATGAGCTACTGTGTCTGGTTTTATACCATGCAGAGGATCAAACCCAAGACTCTGTCCACTGAAATGCATCCCTGGCACTTACATGAACATTTTTAACATCCATATATAGAGATTTGCTCCGAACTGGAAAAGGTACCAAGCCGCCATGTGCTCACATAGGAGGTGAAGTACCACTGGGATGAGTGTGTCAGTCAGTCCTATTCCCCTTAGAGATGCGTTCTCCAAAAATGCAAGGAATTCTTTCTGAAGTTTTAAACATCAGCAAAAAAGATCAGCCTTGAAATTGCTTCATGTAGATATTAAGAGTGAAAAAAAGTACCAGAACAGCCTACACAAGATTTTTTCATCCACACGAATCTGGTGGGACATTGGGGTTTGCCAGTGGACAATCCTTCACCAGGCAGTCCTGTCTTCCCAGTTTGTTCAAAAGCCCCAGATCCCACAGTCCATGAACAATCTTCACGAATTTCCAGATCACCCTCTAGGGGGCAGTAGCACCCGGCCAATCTTCGGGCTTCCTCTCCCTTGTGAATTTCTCATTCTTCTGAACCTCCTTCTGGTGACGTCTACAAACATCTATGGAGTGCCCGTTGTGTGCCTCACAGTGGGCATCCGTTAGTGACCACGCAGCTGGCAGCTGAGTGTAAAGCTGGGAGGTCTTTGGCAAACCTGGCTGTTTTACAGAGGAGAAAAAAACTGTTGGAGTAATTTATATTTAGGGTCACACAATGAGTCTCCTGGAGGCCTCAGCAAAGCACCGCATAGCGGGTCCACCGCTGATCTCTCCCTCCTCTTCCTCCTACAGTGCCAGCCGCCCTGACCCTGGACCCAGGCACTGCCCACCAGCGCCTGATCCTGTCAGACGACTGCACCATCGTGGCCTACGGGAACCTTCACCCACAGCCGCTGCAGGACTCGCCAAAGCGCTTTGACGTGGAGGTGTCGGTGCTGGGCTCCGAGGCCTTCAGCAGCGGCGTGCACTACTGGGAGGTGGTGGTGGCGGAGAAGACCCAGTGGGTGATCGGGCTGGCCCACGAGGCGGCCAGCCGCAAGGGCAGCATCCAGATCCAGCCCAGCCGAGGCTTCTACTGCATCGTCATGCACGATGGCAACCAGTACAGCGCGTGCACCGAGCCCTGGACGCGCCTCAATGTCCGAGACAAGCTCGACAAGGTGGGGGTCTTCCTGGACTACGACCAGGGCCTGCTCATCTTCTACAACGCCGACGACATGTCCTGGCTCTACACCTTCCGTGAGAAGTTCCCTGGCAAGCTCTGCTCCTACTTCAGTCCTGGCCAGAGCCACGCCAACGGCAAGAACGTCCAGCCTCTGAGGATCAACACTGTCCGCATCTAGTCTGGGACAAGGGAGATCGTAGCCTCCGAGGGCCGCTGCCACCAGCAGGAGCCCTGTCCAGCAGACGAGAAACCCAGACTCGGCCTATGGTGGCTACCCTGAGACCTCAGGCCAGTCGCTTACCCTCCAAGCCTCCCGTGTCCCATCTGCGACTTGGATGTTGTACTCCATGTTTTCCAAACTCTCGATGTCCTGGAGCTCTGACCTTCATGGGATTGACATGGCTTCCCCTCTATCCCTATCTTCTCAGGGGCAGAGGATTACCTCCCTCTGTCTCCCTTCTTCTGCCCAGCTACTCTGGCCTCATGGTGTATCAGACGTGGTCAGTAGCCAGCTGCCCAAAAGATATGCAGAATCCTGTTATGCTTATGGTCCAATGATGGGCCATTTTACCCATGACCCCATGCCACTGGGGACTCAAGCAAGAGCTGGTCCGAGGGTTGTCTGAGGACCTCTCCTGCCATCCCCGAACCGAGAGCTGTGGGTTCTCTCTTCTGTTATTCACATGTTATTAAGATGCTGAGTCCCGTGAAAGGTACCCAGGAAGTGAGCCCACTGCCAGTCACCATGCCACTACCTTCCTGGCTGCAACCTCAGGGTAGGATGAAGCCGGAGGCCCCCAGAGACTCATACAGAGCCCATTAGCAGGACAAGCCTCTCTGGATGATCACCGCCCCCAGCAGCTCTGGGGATAGCCAGCCCGGCCACCCAGGCCTCCATGACCTGCTGAGGAGCAGAGAAACGCTGGTAGCACTTGTTTTCATCTGGACCTGGGCCCTGGGAGGAGCTATTGCAGAGACAGCTTGCGGACCTGACATCTGGCTTCTGTGGGATCCAGCAATAAGATCCACTTCACCTGGCTTAATTAGACAAGGATTTCGGACCAGCTCCTGTGTGGCTTACAAGATCTCTGCTATGGCTGGAGGAAGAGAATCTTTGCTGAGTTTCTAGAATAAGTACTGGCAGCTTGCAATCAGGAAAGCAGCTTCCATCTGCAGGGAGCCACTACCCAGGAAGCTGCCGACTACAGGATTTGGTTTCCTGTGTGCAAACGATTATCCTGAGCCTGCCTCTCTCCCTCCTAACTTAGGTCCCAAATCCACATCTCTAAGAGGAATTTTGTTTTACGGAAACTTCAGCCAGATCCCAAATCTTGCAAAGGAGTCTGGGAAATGTAGTTTTCTCTTTCCAGCCTCAGCCATATAGAAGAAGGTCAACATGAAAGTTGGAGCAGCAAACCTACCTGCAATTTTTTTTTTTTTTTGCCACAGCATCCAACTGTGAAGAACTCAGGAGACAAATCCACCTCGAGGCCTTGACTGTGAAGCAGCACTAGAGGTGTCCTGCTCCATGGCTGTTGTCCCTGTTTGTCCCTGCCCAGAGGTGACAGCCCCAGGAATGGACCTGCATGACCGAGTCGAAATATCGCTTCAGTCTTGGCCTTTTTTTTTTAATCCTGAGGAATCAGCTCTGTACTTGGGGTTCTCTGAGCACACCCACCCCGAAGGAGCCAGTCTATTTGAACTTGAGAGGTTCCCATTCCCAACTGCCATGTACTGGGACCTCCCTTGAGCGAGAGAAGTCTCAGCCTACCGTTCCCTCGACTCCTATCATCTGGGTCGCCCCAATAGTATTTTTATTTAAAACATTGCCCATTTTGTGTATTACCATCACTTTGTATTAAATTAAGGTTACAGGAAGCTGATGTCAGGTCCATTCATTCCAGTGAACACAAAGGTTCCCCTGCTTCACCCTAGGAAGGATAGGTTCATTAGTGTGGCCAGTCCCCAAGGCTTCCCTGCTGGGTAAATCACATGCTGCTTGTTCTTAGAAGAGGACACGGTCCAGATGAAGATATGGCTGGCTACTGAGAGCCCATGACCTGTGATGGACAGTGAGACCTGAGTTCTAGACAAACTACTATACTATAGTCCTGCTAGAACAAGAACCACTCAGGAAAAACTATTTCTGCCTAGAGGAAAGTGGGGGATAGCCCTGGAGCAGGCCAGGGGAGCTTGCAAGATAGTGGCAAGAACCTAGACTCACTCTCTCTTTCCTCGTCTCTCTCTGCCTCTCCTGAGTGTGTGTGTGCATGTGCAGTGAGAGGCTAAGTTTGCGGAGCTGGTTCACTCTTTCCACCTCTACATAGGTTTTCGGGGATTGAACTCGGGTCATCAAATTTATGTGGCAAACACTCTTAGCCACTTACTGGCCCAAGACATAAACTATCCAAGCCTGGGCTCAATCCAGGCTCCACTGCTGTTGTCTTGAGAAAAATGACTTAATCTCCCAGATCCTCTATTGCTCCCATCAGAGAATGGGATAGAAGCATGAACGTCACATGATTTCTTCGTAAGCTGTAAAATGCAGTGTGCTTTGAGGGGCCTTGTCCCTCTCGTCCAGCTGCCTCTTAAGGTCATGCATAGAGCTTGGTGGGTTTTCTGAGCAACTGTGCACCCCTCTGGCCCTGAGGAATCCATGAGGGGTTGCGGAAGCAGAGAAGCAGGAAAGTTCCCACGTCTGTCCTGGAGGAGGGGACGGTCACACTATCTCCTCATAATGAGGAAGCAGGTCCAGCAGGGCCCTGCCCACGGACACACAAGCTGTGCACATGGCCGACAGCTGCTGGACCCTCCACAGCTAGTTGGCATAGCAGCAGGAAGCAATCTTGGCTTGTCGTGGACTCACCCCACCTTAAAGATCCATTTCTCTCTCTCCTCACCTGCAGGACAAGGAAAGTTAAACTGGGTGCTCCGAGGTACCAGATGGATCTTCACTCACAGCCTAAGGTAGGGAGAGAAGAGACGGACCCACCCCAGTTAGTGGCTTGAGTTTCTCGGGAGTAGCATGAACCATGGTGGAAGAGTGGAGGCAGGTGGATCTCCACCATTGGAGATCATAAAGAAAAGAAAGAAAAAAGAAGAGTGAATGAGAGAGAGAGATTGAGGTTTTTGAGCTGTTGCCAGGAACCCCCCATCTAATATAGTTGAGAGGAAGAGAAAGGCAATCTAACTTTAGCAAGTAAGAGGGACTAGCACAGATCTTACCCAGGGCAGGAAAGGGTTGATTGATTGACAGCAGCCTCACTCTAGTCAGCAAGCAGAGTGCAGGTACTTTCTATACTTTATCTAACCACGGAGAGGAGCCCAGGAGGACACATCACTATCTCATCGTTAAAGTCAGAAAGCACTTCTCAGGGCACCCACATCTATTCCTCAGTAGACCTGGGGATCCGACCAGATCCTTCCAAAGCTAAGGTCACACCCTCCACAGAACCTCTCTAGAGACGCTCCTCAACTCTGAGGATTGCTCCATGTCAGGCACAGCCCACCACAACTGGGATCCCCTGGGCTTCAGAGAAGGAGGTTAATCCAGCCACTGTGGATTTGTGCAGCTGTGAACCAGGTCTCAATCCTGAGCCAAACTTCACGGGTCTCTGTGGGTCAAAGATAGACTCATGAAGACCCTCGAGACCTTGGGTGAGTTTCTAACCCTTGTGGAGACGCGGTTTCCCCATGTCTGTTGAGGAGGGTTTAGGGAAGCTACATGATTACCAAGGTAAGTGGAATGTTGGGTTCCACAGCTGGGTCCACTCAGTCCCTAATAAAGCCGTTATCTCTGTATCTTTCTTTCTGGGCTGGTAGCAGAGACAGAAAACAACAGAGATAAATAAGGTCTCCTGGCAACACATAGAGCTCACCTCAGGGGCTCTGGAAACAGAACCTCTCTCCTGCGGGAGGCTGGCTGCTCACACCAGGACTGTACTCCCCATTTTCTCCCCTCTTCCCCAACCCGACTCCATTCACCACTCCCAAGTTCACCCACAACTCCAAGCTCAGGACCAGAACCACCCCACCCAGACACCAGTGGCAAATGCCCCAGTCACAGGCTGAAAAGCTGGGGACTGAGGGAGGGTGAAGGGGGTAAGGGAGGGTGCGCTGACCAAGGTGCTGAACCGCACCCTCACTGCACTGACCAAGGGCTCCCTCCACGCAGCTTGGAACACTGAAGCACGAACGGAAGAGGGGTGATGGGAAGCAGAATGGGATGGAGGGCTGCAAAAAATAGCAGCAGAGAGAAATGCTTTAATTTTGGAATGTGCTCATTGTCCTGTTTTCTGCTTTTGTGAAAATTGTTCCCCGCCCCAAATACAGAAGAGTCTTCAGTTTGCTTTCCATTTTTTGACAGTTCTATCATATTTCTGATTGTTACAAAGGCCTCCTCCCTCATACCAGGAATGGGGTGAGGTGAGGGGAAGGTTAATACTTAGGACCAGAGATCCAAGCTAATCCCTACCCTGCCGTCGCCCTGCCTGTCATGGAGACTGGAAATCAGAGGCACAAAACTCCAGGTCCTGGTGAGTTCCCCCAATCAGTGGAAACAGATGTTATCATATCTGGATCCTAGAGGAGTTTAGGTGATCTCTAGCCCAATCAAAAGCCCAGAGAGTTAATGTCTATCTAGCTCAGGATATGTAGCATGTGGCAAAACTAAGACCATAACCCCAGTGTTCTGATCCCTGGTCACACACAAAAAAAATGCAGGGGTAGATAAGCGCCTGTCAGTCAATGCCTGGGGCACCTCAGAGATGATGAGAGGACAGAGAGAGAATAAGGAATTGCTCTCTAGGCATGCCAGTCAGCACCACAGGCTCCCATGTGGCTGCTGAGAGACCCCATCATCTTACGAATTACCAAGACCCACATGGGAAGACTCCAGCCCAGGGGGCAAAGTCAGGCACAGCCCCAGGTCCCCTGACTCGCAGCTTTCCTGGGCTCTGCTCATGTAGCCTCCAACAACCTTGACCTTGGAGATTCTGGTCCCCCGGAAATTCCCCGAAGCAGGGCCCCAGAAAATGGATGCTGGCTGCCCCCTGGCAGTGCCAACACTGGAATCATGAAACCACCCAATCTCCAAGTTAGAACAATCTTAGGGACCAAAAATGTAGACCCTCCCTAGAGACAACTCAGATGGAAGCTGAGTGCCCAGGAGGAGCTTCGGTGGTCCCCCCCCCCCCAAGCTCAGGAAGACAGAGATAACAGAGACCAAGGAAATGGTGTGTCTGCTTTTGTGAAGAATTATGAAATAGTTTACTTTCATTGTTTGAAACAGCCAACAGAAGAGCAGGGCAGGAAGCGCCTTCATCCCACTCAGAAGCTGGCAGCTGCCAACACAGGGTGTGGGTCCTTCCAGGCATTTGTGCCTGTATGTAAACAAAAATGTCACTCTTCCTACAAAAACACCATCGTTCTTTACCTTCTCTTTTCTTGCTGTGCACTCTGCAGTAAATTTTTTGTAACAGCACTGTGAGTTAAAGGGTCTGCTCAAGTCTTTCCTAAGTGAATGGAGGTTTTTTCCTTATTACATAATCATAGAAAACTTGGAACAGAGTCAAGATGCCCAAGTGAAACACGCATCTGCCGCTGTTCAAAGGTGGCCACTACTAGCATTTGGTGATACGGTTTCATCTTTTTCTCAAGTGACTATGACAAAAAACAAAGCGCACTCAGCTTATTGTTTTGCAGACTGGGTTTTTCCCCAACTCAATAAAATGCTGTGAGCACTTGGCCGTGCGGTAAGGCGTCCCTCCGCAGCATCTGTGTAATGTGAGGCTTGACCTTGGGGGGTGCTTCACCCTTCCCTTCTGAGCAGGAGTGCGCTGTAGCAGGCAGCTTCGGGATAGGCTTCCTGCTCACTTCCTTTTAGAATGAAAAGCGCTGGAAAACCCTGGACAGCGGACACATCCAGACCTCCTGAGCAGGAGTGCCAACGCCCCTTCTGATGGACATACAGCCCCCCCCCTGCGACTTCTGCACTGCTGTTCACGCGTGCAGTAAGTAGATACCATCCCTTTACTCTCTGCCCCTTCACTGGACCCTGGGCTCCACCTTGCTGCCAACCAAGACCCAGCTGGGGACAGCGAGGCGGGGCTTCAGCGATCCTGACACTGGCCAGGGAGCAGGGACCCAGCTGGGGACATGCGAGGCGGGGCTTCAGCGATCCTGACACTGGCCAGGGAGCAGGGTCACATTGCCTTGTGCCTTGGTCACATTTCCCTCAGACTGATAGGGCAGACAAGGAGCAGAGAGAGCCGAGTATCAGGTGTGAGGCAGGGCAGGTGACAAGCTGAGGAAGTGTGACTTGGGGTGAGGACCTTCTTCCCTCTGGGAATCTCAGTCTCCCCACGGTTACATAATAGGAAATATGGGCCCAGAGCCCCTCCCGAGCCCTGGGATGCATTGCCCAATGGAAACCCAAGTTTTTGAACGTTCTATCTTTTCTCTAAGTCCTTGCCCACCTTATGATTTGCTGAACTCAGTCACCCACCAGGCCTTGTTTGAAACACTGTTAACATGGTAATTACTAGTTGTCATCCGCTTTCCACCCTCACAATAGCCTAAAAGAGGAAGTCCCATTTTTATCCTTCCTTTAGAGATGAAAGCGCAGAGTCCTGGCTTTTTGGTTCCGCGGGTTTGTACCTGAGGCCATGTGACTCCCAAATGCATGTCCCTTAGCAATCCTCTTACCCACTGTTCTCCTCTGTCACATACGCAGATGGTCTCCTCAAGGTCACACAGCAAGGCTATGGCAGAGCCAGGTGAATCTAGGCTTGTGTCCCCCACCCTTCCAGCCCACCTTCAACTCCCACCCAGGACTGGCTAGTTCTGGGATGGAAAGAGCTTGTGGGGAAGGGGTGGGTGATGGAGGTGGCAATTAGTTGGGGAAGACTGTTGGTTTGGCTCAGCCCGAGATCAGTCCAGAGAAGTGTTATATTTGTGGGCAAAGTCCCGAGGACTCTCTAGCACCCACTTAGCACTGCTGTGGGCAGTTGCAGATAAATCCTGGGCTCTGTCAAAGAGCAGACAGTGATCAGACTATCACAGCACGTATGCTGCGGGCTAAGAGAGAGAGGGGGCCTCTGGAAGTCAGAGAAGAGGTGCCCCCTGGACGCAGAGAGCCACAGGACGAGGGAGACAGCATGCCTTGGGGGCAGGAGGTGGGAAAGGCTATGCGCTCAGGGTGGAATGCGAGTTCAAGGACCAAGCAGCAGAAGAAGCTGGAAAGGAGAGCAGGGCTGGGCAGCTCCTGCCGTGAGCCATCCTCAGGGGAAATAGGGTTTTAACACGCAAAGGTGGGCCGTTGTGTGGGGTAGAGCAGAGGTGGAGACAGGCAGAGCAGAGAGAAGTCTGCCAGGCTGGTGCGGGGAAGCCGTGGGGTGCAGAGACAGATGGAATAAACAATAACCAGAGCTTTCTCCTTGGAGCACCAGGGGCTGCTGGAAAGCTGAATTCCTCATCCTGCACCCCTGTTTCATAGCCCTCCAGAGAGAACAGGCACAGCAGCCAGCTGACACCTACTGTGGGACAGAACCTCACATGTGTGCGAGGCCCCACAGAGCCTAGTGTTTGATTCTTGCAGTGTTGGTCTCCTGCGCCACAGTGTCCTGGTAAGCAGGTGTGATGGCAGGAGCTCACTACCTGGGGGGCAGCAGCCCACCCCCACCCCCTTGCTGTAATACATGCGCCCTCTGTGCCCCATTGGTTCTGCTTCTGTCCTCTGAATCCCAGATCTGCCTGCCCTCCTTTCCATAGGTGATGCTTTTCACGGTCCTCTGGCTGCTTCCTTCCCAAAGACTCCTCCTCACTGTTCAAATGGATAAACGGAGGCAACAGCACTGAATCCTCGGCTACCCGAGTACCTCCGCTGACACGGAGAAGTGGAATCAGCCAGCGTTTCAACCTGTGTCCTAATTAGATACAGGTGTCAACCTGATAGTTGAGGAGTCAAGTTCTGGGTATATTTGCAGAGAATTAGTTGAGCTAAGACTTCAGTGAGCCTGCAGGAGATTGTCTAGTTGATGGGGAAGGCTCAGCCATGGTTGGGGTAGCTAGTCCCTAGGCAGGTAAATAAGATGGCAGGTCAATAAGTTGGCATCCTTCTGTATACCTGACCAGACATGCTGGTGAGGATTGTCCCTCTCAGCAGTCCTGTGGATTTGGTGTGGCCAGTGCCCTCGGCCCTTGGCGCTGGTGTGAGCTCTCCAAGCTGGACAAGGAGCTTAAGACAGAATAAAGCTCCTTGTTCTGCAACATGCAGAGTAACTACAACAACCTGGCTTGGCCAAGCATTCCAGTTGGGTCACCTTAGTGAGACATTTCACCTCACCAGCCTCAGTTTCCCCACCTGGAAGCAAGAATAAAATTATCCACCTTTAGGCTTAAAACCTTTGCCTCACAAGTAAAAGGATGTGAGCTCTGATCCCCGATCCCAAGGAAAAATGCCTGCAGTTCTGGCCCTGGAAAGCAGAGCCTGGTAACCGCCAGAGCAAAGTAATAAGGTGGTAGAACGATCCAGGAGGATTCTTGATATCATTCTTGGGAACTCACACTCAAGTGGCTTCTGACACACAGACACACACACACACACACACACACACACACACACTCACTCTACCTTGCTGGGTTGCTGTGCAGACTAAGTGAACAAACTAGTAGCAGCTAGTTTGTCCAGGGGACTCACGAGAACCAGTGTGGTTTTAATGGGCTGGGCCACATGCCTGGCTCATGTTTAGCACATGCCAGTCGGGAGGCCCATGGACAATGCGAGGGCCTGGAAGCATTCACAGTTGCCTTCAAGTTCAGCTTACAGCTTCCCCAGCTGGGAAATGGTGCAGCAGAGGTAGCTGACCGGGTTGAAAAGCATAAGGCGCAGGCAGCACACGATCTTACTATCATGTCTTCCTATATCGATCCACAGACATGTGCCAAGCACTGCTAGGCGTCAAACATTCACCTACTCTGCCTCCAAGCCTTCTTTGCCCTGGGCTATGCCTAAATGTCACAGGAGCCCAGTATCATGTGGGCTGTGGCCACAGAGGGCCAGTGACACAGCCTGCCCTAGCAGAACAGCCCATCTGCTGACCCCATGCCTCTGACCAGCTGCCATTAGCTCATGGGCTACTGCTGATCTACAGTCTGTAGTGATCGTCCTCCCGACTCTGACCTCCTCCTCCATGCAGGCCCTGGAAAGCTACAGCAGTTCACCTGCATGATTGCTGATAAATGACCATCAAACAGCTTAAGGGAACAAAGGGTTTATTTCCTTACAACAGTCTGGTTACAGTTCTCAGTCCAGCTTGATAGGAGAGCACCCACCAACACTAGGGCCGAGGGAACTGGCCACACCATCATCATACAATGGCTGAGAGACGGACAATCCTTACTTCAGACCAGCGTGTCTGCCCAAGTGTACAGAAAGATGCTGACTCTCTCAACTAGCTCTCTGTGATTTATGCAGGGCCTAATCCCACCCACCGTGGGCTGAACCTTCCCCATCAACTAGACAACCTCCTGCAGGTTTGCTCTGGGCCCAGTTCAACCACTAATTCTCCACAAATGTGCCTAGAGCTCAAACCCTCAATCATCAAGTTGACACCTGTGCCCAACTATGACAAAAACCGCGCCAGGACTACGATGGAGCTGGGTGTTGTGGTACACACCTGCAACCCAGCACTTAGGAAGTTGAGGCAAGAAGGTGTTGAGTTTGAGATCAGTCTGGGCTACACAGCAAGAGTGTCTTGGAGGGAGGAACAAACAAAACAGGTCCACCATGACAGGGAGGACTCATTTGTCTTTTACTCCTCAGAAAAACGCTGTCAGGCTGAAAGGATGGCTCAGGGATTAAGACTCTGCCTCGAAAGCAGAAGGCCCTGAGTTCGGATCCCAGGTCCCATATGAAAATGCCAGATGGAAATAACAGCAGGCTGAACTTCCAGCCCTGATGGGCGGGACCTGGGAAATCCCAGAGTGAAGCAAGAAGGAGGTAGAAGCAATTCAGGATGATTCCTGAAGTCACCCTTGATCCTCCACAGGGACACACAGGAACCCACCTTCTCTCTCTCTCTCTCTCTCTCTCTCTCTCTCTCTCTCTCTCTCTCTCACACACACACACACACACACACACACACACACAAAATGAATGAATAAAGTTTAAAAAAGAAAAACCCTGTCATTTCCGCATACCTGTGAGAGTAGAAGAGGCAACCTCTCTCCCAGCAGCAAGTGATCATAAGTCCATTGCTGGAGCTCCACAGAGGCCCCCTTGAGCCTGTCAAGGTTCTGCTGGAAATTCCTTACCGGTCCTTCAGGTCAGTAGAAGTCCTTCCTGCTGTCCCTGTCACCACAACTCTGGCCACATGCTGCTTCCTGGGGCCTCCTTGAACCCAGCACCTTCCACAGGAAACCATCTTACCTGTGCTATCAGAAATTTTACAATTATATATGTATCTCATGTAATATATATGTTGGACCATGCTGACTAAAACCACATACCCACTAACTTCTCTCTCAGTATGTCGAGCCAAATATACCAAAGGAAGTCAATCTCCTTACTCAATTCCCTTCATCTTATCCACCTGCCCAGACACTAGCCACACCCATCACGGGCGGGGCCTCCCCATCAAGCAGACGTTCTCCTACAGGGTTGCTCAGGGCTTAATTCAACCATTTATTCTTTACAAATGTGCCCAGAACTTCGACCCTCAACCATCGAGCTGACATCTATATCTAAATCTGATAGGTGCAGGGGGCATCACGGCAGAAAGTTACATGATTAAAACTTGGCTTCTACTTAAAGACTGGGCTTGAGAGATGAGTTGGGGAGACAGGTGACAGGCAGCTGAAGGAATCCACGAGGAAGGTGATGTTGTCCAGGAGCTTGGCAGTGGCAGCAGAGAGGAGCAAGCGTTTGAATTCAAGAGGTGATTAGGAGGCCAAGGTGACTGATCACTGCCCCCGCAGGCTTAAAACTAGCCTCTTATATATCTTCCCTCAGCTCCATCTTGCTTCTCTTCTCTTTGGCAGCCACAAAGAACAATCCTTTCCCGATCTCCGAGGCATTCCTCTCAGCAGTTACAGCCACAGAGTGGTTCACAGTAGATTGATAAATGTTTCTTTCCTCCCTGCTAAGGTTGCATTTTGGTGTCAACTTGACAGTTGCAGATGGTTTGGGGCACAGTTGTGGAAGGTTAATGGTTGGAATGGCCCCTGAACAAGTCTGCAGGTACTTGACTGATTGTTGTGGTAAACCCAGCCCATAGTAGGTGATAATTTCCAGTGATGGACCAGATAATAGGAGGTGCAAGGAGGAGTTCTTGCTCTTCCCTTGTCTTGTGTCGACTTGCTGTGGAGCACAGGTTTGCTTTTAGAGCATCATGGCCTTCTTTGCTGCTGCTGCTGCTGCCGCCTCCGTCCTTGGCTGACTTGGAGCTTCACCTTTTCCACCATGTTGTTGCTGCTCCCTCTGCCTTTGGAGCCCAGCTGCTCTTCACCGATGTTGGAACCCAGCATCTTCAACCCTCCAGAAAAGCAAAGGCTTGAGACCTTCTCAGGATCTTTTGGCTTTGCGGAACATTCCAGTCAAGAATGAGGCTGCTGTGGGCAGCTACTTTAAAGGACACTACTTTTATTGTGAGTTACTTTAATAAGCTTATTTTTATATATTTCATTCTATAGATTCTGTTTCTTCAGAGAACCCGACTATACACTCCCTCACCGCATTTTCTGAATGCCCACATCCCACACTTAATCCTCAATCCAAACTATGAGAGTCAGAACAGTACTGCCCCCCTCCCCCAATCTTGGATGGGCTACAGGTCCTGTCCTGGGATGTTCTTGGCTGCTCTAGAAGGGGTAGTGCTTTTGAAAATGCATGCATGTGAGCAGAGATGTAGTTGACTAAGGTAAGATTTGGCTACGATTCAAATAGTGAAGGAGAGGTAAGAGGAAGAAAGTAATACGAAGAGTTAGCCTAGTATTTAAGCTGCTGTGAGAACCACTGCATGCTGCCCAAGATGATTCCAGTTTTCTTACCTCAACCTCTCACCCCACCTCTAGACACTGAGTAGAAAAAGCACTTGAGGTTAGGTAGGACCTTGTACCTAGTTCAGACAATCTGATGGCAGACCCTAGATGGAGCATTCTGTTGCCAGCAAGAGCCGCCAATGTTCTGTTTTCCTTCTGACATACTGACCAGCATTACTTGAGGTGCTTTTTATATCACTCTAGGTCTCCAATAGATGACAATAAGCAAAACCCTATAAAGATACACAAGCGTTAAGAAATAAACATTACTGTTACAATTTAAAATACATACACTGAGGTTATTCATTGCTGCAGCATCCCTACCCTGACTTACATAACTGGAAGGAAAGGCCTTAACATGAGGACAGTTAATGCAAAATATGGGATCCAAGATTATAGTTCCTGGTATTGACAGACTGATGGAACCAGATTACAAGAGAGAATGACTGGAAATACAGCCAGGTGCTATGTGGAGAATTAGACACTGGCAAGGTCTAGAACATAGCTATCATAGAGAATGGCAGAGGGGGGAAGAGGAAAACATTTTTGGAGGAGGTGAAGAAACCGAGGACAATGTTGGTTCATCACTGTGGAAAGTTTAAAACCACAAGACAACATTAGAACAGAATCCAGAAGCTATAATTCTTACTGTTTTTATTCCTGCAATCAAGTTATGAATGGCACGAGAGAGGGTCAGAAAGACAGAGACAGAGAGAGAGAGAGAGAGAGAGAGAGAAAGAGAGAGAAAGAGAAAGAGAGAGTCTCAAAGGATAGCTTTCTGTAGTCAGTTCTCATTCCATCTTTTCTTTCCTTCCATCTTTATGTAGGTTCCGGGAATAGAACTCAGGTCATCAGGCTTCTACGGCAAGCACCTTTACCAGATGAGCCATACTCACTACCCCTAAGGATTTTTGTTCACTTTTTTGCCTTTACCTGACACAGTACCCATCACAGGAAATACACTTGGCAAATACCTGCTGAATGAACAGCTGGGCGAAGGGAGAAGCTCTACCTTACACCTGGACAAGCAAATCTAACTCAGGGAAGAGTGTTCCCTCCAGTGCTTCCTCCTGCCATTCTATTTCTCCCAAATATTTCTTCCCCAGACTACTGGTTCCTCTCTGCCCACCCATGAGTCAGCTTTGTTGATTTATCCTCTCGTTGCCAGAAATCTCAAGGAGCGCTTTTTAAAGCTCATTGCTAATGACCAATCTCACCCCCCCACATTACCTGACAATGACGTCATTGTGTTCTCTGCTTTTCCTTCATTCTCATGTCCAATGCCAAATGTCTTTTGTTCTTCTTCCAGACGTACCTCAGTTTCCCATCCTGCCAGAGCCGCTGCCAGTCAAGGCTCTTACCATCTCTGCCCCAGCTTCTAGCAGTTTCTTCTTAACTTGCCTGCCTTCTAATTGCTCTGTAGAAATATCTATTGTGTTAAAAAAATTACCTTGAAACTGGGCAAAACTTGGGCTGGTGAGATAGTTCAGTGGGTAAAACACTTGCAGCCAAACTCAGTAATCTGCAGATGGTCCCCAGAGCTCAATGGTAATCAGAGAGGACCAACTCCTTCAAGTTATTTTCTTATACACACACACACACACACACACACACACACACACACACACACACGAGGTAAATATGAAAACATTTTAATGTAGATTTATCTTTTTAAAATAAGGCAAAACTTAAGACCCCAGTTTCTGTGTGTTAGGAGCCTTGCTATGACTTAGGGCTGTGGCTCAGGACCTCCCCCCAAGGGAAAAAGAACAAGAAAAGGCACCCAAGATGGAAACCAGTCTTTTTACAATCTAATCTCAGGAATGATGTCATCTCTTTTATTTATTCATTAAAATGGAACCAATATTCCCTGTTCACGCTCAGGGAGAGAGAAGCACGCTAGGATGTAGATACTGGGACGTAGGCTCATTAGGGATAATCTCGGAGATTGCCTGCCACGCCCTTCTCATTGCCTGCTAGTTCAACCATCTAAACATACAAACATCACATCTCTCCCTGCTCAGAAATTCTGGTGACTTACCTATACATCCAGAACACGATCCTTCATCGCATGCTCCCAATCTCCCATCCCTTCTGTTTTGTACCGGAATTCTCAAGAAAGGATCTGAATTATTAAACCACTATTCAATATATATATTCGATATATTCATATTGCACAAGCCACCTGAAATACTGCTCTCTAACTCTTCAGACTCACTGCTTCTTAGCAACCCGGCCCTAGGTCGAGCAGGCAGTTATGATTACCACTCATCAGTCCCTCCCAGCCACTGCTGGCAGTCTGGCACACAGCTCCAGGAGCTCTAACACAGCACTCACCACACCTAATCACAATCCTCTCCTTTTGGATCGCTTACAGGATTAAGTTCAGAAACTTATCTCTACTGATCCATGAGTGAGATCTAGCAGGAGCTGCATCTTAGGGCTATTGACCCACCCCTCCCACCCCCTGGAATCCTGAACCTTGGTCTGGGGAACCTAACAGATACCATTAGCATTATTAAATGCCCAGAGACCACCCATTTGGTGACAGGGTGCTACTAGTGCATATTATAGTATATGCTGCTCTAAAGGAAATTATGGGCATCACAAGCTTCCTCTAAGCACAGGAAGAAACTGGGCGAGCGCAGTGTGATCCAGGGCTCCTTTTCCAATTAAGCAAAGATGCTTCGGAACCTGCTCCCTCAGGAATTCTCTGCTCTTAGACTAGTTGCTTCACGTCTACGCCTGTTTCCAATTGATAAATGTAAGCCATTAAGGTAGTTACTGATGGCTAACATTTATTTGCTAAGTACTATCCTAGGTGTTTTAAATATGCTAGTTTCTAACATATTAGGTAGGTACTATTGTCTCTCCGTTACAGATGCAGAAACCATGGCAGAGAGTAACTTGAGCCGGAATACATCCCTAGTAACCGGCAAACCAGCAGACAGGCAGGGGCGGGAGTCCAAGTCACCAGATTCGCTCCAGCGATCGGCGAGGGCAGGGACAGAGCTGACTCTTATTTGACCAAGGTACACGTCTTAGCCTGCAAACACAGAATTCTTTCAAAGCATGGCAAGGGCAGGTATCTGCTCTGGCCTCTGAAGTGGATGGTTAAGGATGCCACCAGAGGCGGATCTCCTCGGTGTCTCCCTCTTAAGTGGAAGTGTGTGCAGCTGATCTGAAGGCCACGTCGGGTACCGTCCCCAGCTCTCTAACCAAAGGGGACCAAGGCAACCCCATTCCCATCGCTCTCGGTCTCGGTTTGACCTGCTTCCCAGCGGGAGCACCGCCCTCGCCCTCAGTGAAATAGCGCATTTCCATTGGAGGAAGTGGACAGGCGGAACATAGTTTTGGGGGGGTGTTTCTTTTTGTATGTGTCTGAAATCGACTCCTCCTCCAGGCCGGCAGAGGGCGCAAGAGCACAGGGCTCGAGACCAAGACGGTTCTTGCATGCGGAAGTGACGTCTGGAACACGAAAATTACCGGGACTCGAGCTCGGTGAAGGGAGATCCGGGCGACTGGAGACCTCGTGCTGATGGTTCCGCGAAGCAGTAGTTAAGAGCGTGGTTTCCACCCCAAGCAATCTTATTATATTCAAATAAAAAAACAAACAAACTGGGCATCCCAGAGTAAGGAACTTAACCCCCCCAGGCCAGCGCGCTTATCCCTTGAGGTTCCCCCAAGCAGAGGGGCGGTCTGGCCTTGGGTTGGTAAAAACCTCCATTCCACAGATGGTAGAAACAGACTAGAGAGAGACATCCATTGCCACTGTAGAATTGCCAGATTCTGCAAATAAAATGGAGAACACCTACCTAAAGGTGAATTTCAGAAGGGGTAATGTTTTGTCATAGAACATCCCAGATAATGATTGCATGGGACATACGTATACGAGAAATTTCAGACTGTCCTGTGTTTTACCTGACAGTCCTAGAGAGAGGCTTCATGATTATTAATGGCCTCTGCGTGACCTGCCACCCAATCCAAGGCCTGGTCCAAGGAGGGAGAAAGCTTATTCGATATACTTAAAGAGCAAAGAGATTGGGGAGAGGCGTCCAGGATGTTTGGGTTCTGTTTTGCAGGGCTTGGGTTTGCACATGTCAGGTGCGTGCTAATTTTGTCTGTTGCAACCTGTTCCCTGAGTTGTTTGGATCCTACATTCAAGCAAAAGGAATATGAAATATACCTGCGTTTGTAGTGTGGGACTGCGTGTAGTGTTTTTGGTCTTGATTGCCAGAGGCACCTGAGTCTTAACTATCCTGAACTTCCAGCCTATTAATTGACAAAGTACAAGAATGAGGTCCAGCCATCAAAAAGGAAGCTGCCCTCACTTTCCTCCAGCACACAGTTTCTCCTGGACACATGGCCCGCTGCCAGGTTAGGTGACCTTGAAGCCATGGGTGAATCCAGAACCAGCTGAGATCTCAAAGTCAATGGCTAGGTTTGTCCTGTGAAAAACTCCGGGAAGATGAACACTGTTATGCTGAAATGTCTGAATAGATCATAGCCGTGGAAAGACTAGTGTCACCAGACATAGGAGAGGGAAATATACAGTGACATATACAGTGGACATATTCTTTTCAGTATGATGAGTCTGAGTTGATAGTTGTGATAGGAGCACAATGCTGAGAATACCCCCAAAGATTCTTCACTTTTGATTTTTAAAGGGGTGAATTTTATAACATTTCATTTAAGGAATCTTTATAGAGTATCCTACTGAGACTGGGGATCTCTAGAATGTGAACTTATTTGCTCAGCATCTCACACACCCCAGGAACATAGCTTAAAACCCAGGAAACACAAAAGAGCCTTTACCTGGGCAATAACTGCCCACCTGAGGGAACTTTAGGACCCTTGGCACTGGACACAGCAGTGCTGGTGGCCAGCCTTGTTCTGCTGCCGGAGGTGTTTGCATTACTAATTACTTTGCTATCCCACAAGGAGAGTCAGGGTAAAGTCTACACAATCCTCCCAGTGGGGAGGAGTAAGCCTGGGATTGCAGCTCAGTGGTAGAGCACGCACCTGACATGTGCAAACCCAAGCCCTGCAAAACAGAACCCAAACATCCTGGACGCCTCTCCCCAATCTCTTTGCTCTTTAAGTATATCGAATAAGCTTTCTCCCTCCTTGGACCAGGCCTTGGATTGGGTGGCAGGTCACGCAGAGGCCATTAATAATCATGAAGCCATTAGAAGCAGCAGCTTTGATAGCCCTTCCCATCCCCCTGCCAGCCAACACCCTAACCTGACAGCTCACTCTATTTCATGATGCCAAGCATGGAGACCTGAGTGGCCAGGTGGTCAGAGGAGGTGGGGGTAGTGGTTGGTGCTGGGGGTCAAGAGCAGGATTAGGACTGGAGTAAAGAATGGGTTTCTCCATGTGTGGTGGGACAGCTCTCTCTCTCCTTCTCTCTCTCTCTCTCTGTCTCTCAACCTTGCCTAGGCTGCTTTGTAAATGAAACTGCCGATCCCACTGAAGTATTAAAAAAAACCTAAATATTTATTTACTTCATATTTACAAAGGTAAGAAAGAGACGGAGGGAGGCAAGAAGAACATCCCCACACCCAGCCAACCAGATCCCTTGCCCTTCAGAGGAGGCGGACACGGCTGGAAGGGACAGGATTTATGTTGCATACTTGAACTACAGCGAGTGTAAGACCAGTCCTATTTACAGGGCAGAAGTACTACAGGTGGAGCATGGGGTGGCAGAGCAAGCACCAGTATCCTGGCCAGAGGGTGCCAGCTTGCTGCCTTGCCCACCTCTCCCCAGGCATTTGCAAGGCCCCGCTGGGGTTCTCTGGGCGGGGGGTGGGGGTGACAGGCCGGCTCACATGATGCTTGCTGGGGTGAAGACAGGGCCCACACACAAGGTGTCTGTGATCTCCCAGCCGCAGGACAGAGGCTTACACATGCCCTCAGCATCCTGGTCGTCTTCTGCAGGCAGCAGCTGCCCTCGAAGCGCTTCCCTGAGGGCAAGACAGATAGGCTGAGGGGCCAAGGGCAGGGACAGGGATCCCACCACCGCTCTCCCATGGTCCCCATTACCCAATAAGGAAAAGACGTTCATTTATTGAGACATTATGCCAGGTACCCTCCGCATACCCCATTACCTAAATGCATTTTCCTGAGAGCCCTTTTTTTTGGGGGGGGGTGCCCATCCTTCTTTCACTGAAGGGGAAACAGACTCAGAAGGAGCAGTCTGCTGGAGACCCCGTCCCTGGCAGATGGGGAGATGGTCCTAGGATAACTCAGCTCCTGTACCCGCTCCTCCCAACAATCTCATGACCTGGCGGTCCTCCTCTATTCCTCTATCTTCTCGGATGAACAGCTCAGGCGTCTGATGAGCTGCTATGGCCACAGCCAGGAATCTCATCCTGAAGCCAGCCCAGCTTACCACCTTCTCTACCTCTCCTGAGATAGCTCCACACTCTCAGCATCCAGGCACTGACCCCCACAGAGACTTGTGCAGGGAAAGGAAATAACATAAGATGCCTGACACAAGATCTGACATCATAGCCCCATGGGCGTGACTAGCCCTGGATCTCATACACCTCCCACCTGATGGGAGACAGACAGGGCCAGTGTTAGGCCCCTCCCTTAGATAGGAAGTGTGAGGTCAATATCATCAACCTGGCCAGGATCTAGAATCACCTAGGAGACAAGTCTCTGGTTGTGTGTGTGTGTGTGTGAGAGAGAGAGAGAGACAGAGAGACAGAGAGACAGAGAGACAGAGACAGACAGAGAGAGACAGAGACAGAGAGAGAGAGAATTTTTGGATTGACTAATTAAAATGGGAGGATGTGGGGACACCATCCCCATGGGCTAGGTAGGATAAATGAATAAAAAAGAGAAGGTGGGCTGAGTGCCAGCAGTTGTCTCTCTGCTTCCTGACTGTAGATTGCATGAGACCAGGTGCCTCACATTCCTGCTGTTGTGACTCACCACCATGATGGCCTGTGACTCAAACCACGAGCCAAAAAAAAAAATCCTTCCTCCCTTGAGTCGCTTCTTACCAGCTATTTTGTCACAGCAACGAGGAAGGTAATTAATACAAGACTAAGGCTGGGCAAGCAGGCAGATCTTTCTTAGGTCACAGAGCTGCAACCAAGCCAGTGACCTCTGCTGGCATCCATCCACATGGTGTTTCCAAAATGCTAACCAGACCATGCCATATGCCCCGGCTTCAGACCCATCCTTGCTTCCCACCTTTTATGTCCTTCACTCAGCCTCCATGCCTTCCCAGGTCTGCCCTGCCTCCCATGTAGTCACGACCAACCTTCATTGGCATCTGGGCACAGCACACATGTTCCTTCTACCCCTTGCCGCTACCTCCCACCTCCTCAGGAGGCAGGCTTGGGTCTTAGGTACAGCTGGAGCCACTACCCAACACAGTGTCATCCCCGGGCCTGGAGCTCAGGGGAAGCTGACCCTCACCCAGGGTCATAGTTGGGCACTCAGCAAGGCCTCACCTGACAGCCAGGAGCTCCTCATCAGATTGGATTATACAGACACCACTTTTCAGATTGGATTTTCAGATTGGTTTCCCCATGACTTCTACCCAGCTGGCCTTCCCTTTCCCCATTTCACAGCTACCAGGCTACCCCTTACCAGGCTACCCGGGACATGGCGTAAGTGATGCGGCAGGCCTGGGTCTTCCCGAGAAGGGACCCTGTGCCCAGGGTGTAGGCGCCCATGTTGTCAAAGACCAGCCAGTCCCCTACGTGTAGTTGCGGCAGCCACAGACCCTCAGCCACACAGTCACAGCCGTCAGCTGCTGGGCCCCACAAGCTGCTGCTGTACAGGGGCTGCTCCGCGGATGGTTTCTGTAGAAGAGAGGGATACCACTTCAGCCCCCCTGGGCACGCCACACCTGAGCATTTCCCCCCTCAGGCACCTTCCATGGCTCCCACAGTCAAAGTAGCATGGATGGCATTTAAAGACCTCCCTACTTCTCTGTACTTGTTGCCTCTCGTACTCAGATCCCAAATCCAACACCTGCTGGGTGTGCGATACTGGACAAGAGCTTAAAATTCTCTGTGCCTCCATTTGCTTATTTGCAAAACAGTCGTACTTCATATGGCTACTGAAAGGATAAGCGAGTAAATGCAGCATTTTCAAAATGTAGAGCCAAATCTGATTCAGAAGTTTGAGAAATTAGCACTAGGGCCAGGAGCAAGCTCAGCCATTAAAGCACTTGATGCACAAGCAAAGGGCCAGAGTCCAGATGCCCAGATTCCACATAAAATGTCAGCTGGGCAGAGTGGTCCACCTGTAATTCCAGTCCAGAAGGCAAAGTCTGAGAATTCTAAGAGCAAACTGGACAGTCAGATTAGTCCTATGGGTGAGCTCTGGTTTAGAGACCCAGAGACTCAGCCTCCAAAGAGTAAGGTGGAAGTGTGATCAAGGATGATTCTTCATAGCAATCTTGTGCCTACAAAACACACGCACACACACACACACACACACACACACACACACACACACGCACGCATATACACAAAAAAGGAGGTAGAGCAATCCAGGATGATGAGTTTGAACTCTCCCTTGGGCCTCCACAGACACACAAAATGCCTTCTACACACACATGCAAATAAATTAATAGTTGATTAGTCTTATACATATATCATAGAATTGAAAGATGAAATCTGTCCTCCTGTTCATTAGGTCATACACTTACTGAGTACTTGTTCATATGGCACACATATGAATAATTAGTTAAAGTGAGATCCAAGCAGACCTGTAGGAGATTATCTAATTGATATGAAAAGACTGGAAAGGACTGGAGAGATGGTTCAGGGGTTAAGACTCTGCCTTGGAAGCAAAAGGACCTGAGATCAGATCCCAGATCCTATGTAAAAATGCCAGGAGGAATTGGAAGCAGCCTGAGAGTCTGGTCTGGAGAGTTGAGCCTAGGAAAGCCCAGAGCAAAGCAATAAGGACATGGAAGCAATCCAGGATGATTCCCAAAGTCACTCTTGGGCCTCCACAGGTACACACTGTAGACACACACACACACACACACACACACACACACACACACACACACACACGTTTGGGAATTCGGCAGCCTCGCAAGCTTGAAAGTACACTTTGGTCTTCACCCTCTCTCAATTCCTCTGGTGGATATGTTGCAGCCAGTTCCTCCAGCCCTGCTGGTGACCCATAACAGACCTGAAACTGTAATCATGAATAAAACTCCCTTTGTTCCCCCCTAAACTGTTTGGGTCATGAGTTTATTACAGAAACAGGAATATAAGAGTAAGACAGTGTTGGTACCAGGACAGTACCACGTGATCCCATGCTCCTGTGAAGTTAAGGCTGTGGTCTACCCCAACACCATCCCCACGACAGAGGTGACTGCCATCCTCCACTGTGTGCATCATTCTCTGGTCCATTTCTCCTATCTCCGTAAGTACACCTAAGTCTATAGATTTAGCCTTTACATTTAGAGAAATAAAACCACAGAGCATGCCAGTCTTCACTTGTGTTTTGTTGTTGAAATTTCCAGTTGCTAAGATACATGTAGCCATAGTACACACGCGGGACACAGAGTTTGCTCTATGACAAACACTGTGTGAGAGAGCTCAGTGAATAAGGCACTGGAGACCTGAGTTCGATTCCTGGAAGCCCACATGGTAGAAGAGATGATTTCTGAAGGTTGTCCTCTGACCTCTCTACCTGTGCACCTATGGCATATATGCGCTCTCTCGCACTCACTCACTCTCTCTCTCTCTCTTTGTTAAATAATATAAAAAAGAAACACTATGATTTATCCATCCATTATTCTGCCAATAAGCATCAAGTTTGCTTCAGTCCCAGTGGTAATACACAATGGCCCAGCCATTTGGAAAACAGTTTGGAATTTTCTTATGAGATGAAATGTTATCCTATTTCAAGATTCTAATAAAATTCCCATGTGCTTGGGTCCCTCTTCCTGCCCAACTGTGCTTTTTATTTATTAAGTGTGAATAACCCATTTGTTGAAGTGCAGATTTTCACGCTAAATACTCAATGAGCTTTTATTTACATACAACAAAAGTACAGCTGGGTGCTGAGGACCAATAGTCAGTTGGTAGCCCTCACCTAGCATGCACAAAGTCCTGAGTTCAATCCCTAGCACCGCATAAAACAGGCATTCTGGTACATGCCTTTTATCTTAGCACTTGGGAATCGGAGGTGAGAAGATCAGAAGTCAAGGTCATCTTCAACTACATAGAAAATTCAAGGAAAGACTGCAACATATGAAAAGATACCACTTTAAAAAAAATGTGGGCTGGGGGAGATGACTCAGTTCATAATGTGCTTATCATGCAAGTATGAGAACTGGAGTTTGACAGCCAGAACCCACGTAAAAAAAAGTGAGGCGTTGTAACAGGTGAATTTGTAATTCCAGCTCTTCAGGGGAGAAAGAGACAAGCAGATACCTGGACAGTTAGTCTGGCTATTTGGGCCAGCTATAGGCCAATGAGAAACCTATCTCAAAAAACAAGATAGACAGTGTCTCCTAAGATATCTTTTGAGACACACACACACACACACACACATTTCTAAGGTGGGCATGACAGTACACACCTATAATCCTACCACCCAGAGTTGATAAGAAAGGATGATCATGAGTTCAAAGCCAGTTTGATCTATGACCCCATTTCAAAAAAACAATTCTACCTAACACACTGGCATTTAAGTGGAACTATAAACAAAGCATTATGAGTTTGGCGTAGCAGGTGGTTTATCCCTGTCATTCGATAGGAGGATCACATGTCTTCCAGACCACCTGGACTCCATGGTTACACAGCAAGTTCCAGGGCAAACAGGGCTATAGAGTGAGAACCTGTCTCGAATATAACAATATAGATCAAGATGCCCTTCCAAAAGGAATTAAAACAAAATTTAATACTCTGAGTAGTAGGATTAATGTATATTTTATTCACTGTTGTGTACATTTTCTCCAATAAACAAATTTCCTTACTATTGATTAGAGCACACTTACTTAGTTAAGCTATGTGATAATATGATAAAGCCTTTTCTTTTTAAATTTAATTTTATTTATTATATTAGGGAAAGAGATAGAGGGGAAGGAAAGGAGAGAAAGAGAAGGGAGAGAGAGAGAAAGAGAGAGAGAGAGAAAGAGAGAGAGAGAGAACACAAATACACAGGTAGAAGCCAAAGGACAACTTTGGGAAATCGGTCCTCTCCTTTCACCATGTGGGCTTCCAGAGATCAAACTCAGGTCGCCAGGTTTGTGAGCAGATGTCTTACCTGCTCAGCTATCTTTCCAGCCCTTAGTGAAACCTTTCAAATCAATAGGTTGAAAAGAATAGATGAGGGACCATCAAGATGGCTCAGCAGGTAAAGGCGCCGGCACGTAAACCTGGCAACCTGAGTTTGGTCTCTGGAGCCCACAAAGTGGGAGGAGAGACTCAAATTCCGAAAGTTGTCCTCGGAGGCTGGTGAGATGGCTCAGTGGGTAAGGCACCTGTTTGCAAACCTGGCAACCTGAGTTCAATCCCTCGAAACCCATATGGTGGAAGGCGAGAACTTACTTTCAAAAAGTTGCTCTCTGTGTCCTCTGCCCGTGTACCATGGGTGTGTGTGTGCATGATGCATTCTCATTTTCTCTCTCTAATAAATAAAATACCTTTAAAAAGTTGTTCTATTGAGCTGGCGAGATAGTTTAGGGATTAAGATTCTGCCTCGATCCACCTATATACTTCCGGCTCTGGCCCGTCCTCCTTCTTTCTCCGCTGCCAGCAAACATGGTGAACATTCCTAAAACTCACCGGACTTTCTGTAAGAAATGTAGCAAGCACCAACCCCACAAAGTGACACAGTACAAGAAGGGCAAGGACTCTCTGTGCCCAAGGAAAGCGGCGTTAGGACAGAAAGCAGAGTGGCTATGGTGGGCAGACCAAGCCTATATTTCGGAAAAAGGCTAAAACGACAAAGAAGATCGTGCTGAGGCTGGAGTGTATTGAGCCAAACTGCAGATCTAAGCGAACGCTGGCTATTAAGAGATGCGAGCATTTTGAACTGGGAGGCGACAAGAAGAGGAAGGGCCAAGTGATCCAGTGCTAAGCAGATGTTGTTATGAAGGCAATAAAATAATGAACTGATTAAAAAAAAAGATTCTGCGTCGAAAGCAGAAGATCCTCAGTTCAGATCTCAGATCCCATGGAAAAATACTATTCAGAAACGGTGACGGACTGAACTTCTGGTCCTGGTGGGTGGAGCCTGGGAAATCCCAGAACAAAGAAAAAAGAAGGTAGAAGCAAACCAGGATGATCCCCCAAGTCACCCTTGGTCCTCTACAGGGACACACAGTGCCCTCTGATACACACACACACACACAATAAAATTTAACATTTTTTATAAAAAAGTTGTTCAGACACACACACATACACACATAATAAAATTTAACATTTTTTATAAAAAAGTTGTTCACCACACACACACATACCTGTGTGCTCTCTCTCAAATATTAAAAAAGGAAAAAAAAGTAGATAAAATATACATCAAGCACATATGTATATGCGAACTCCCTGTATTTATAAGTAGAAACTTTGAGACCTCCCAAATTAGATGAACAGGGGATATTTTTAAAAGTACTATAATCCAAGGAAACAAAACAATGAAAACAAGATACTTTGTCATTATCAAAGACTTAGAAATGCAAGCAAGGCCGATGAATGCTGCTTCTGATGAATCGGCCCACACAAAAAGGGGGTGACCTGTAGCACCCAAACTTGCTGTGCATAGGGTTCAAAGGGTGGCAGGAGGGAACAGAATACGGAAGTGGGTGCTGAGGCTCCTAT
Source organism: Typhlomys cinereus (assembly GCA_023101885.1). Lineage (NCBI taxonomy): Eukaryota > Metazoa > Chordata > Mammalia > Rodentia > Platacanthomyidae > Typhlomys > Typhlomys cinereus. The sequence continues at coordinate 348,082 of JALPQD010000449.1, read as the reverse complement.
AAGTGCTCATATCTTTTTACTTAGTACTAGTGCAGTGATTCCGCTAAGAAAATCATTTCCAAAAGTGCCTCTATCTCAATGATGTAAAATGAGTCGGCCATCAGAGAGATGAGCAAATTGCACTCTATGCAGAGGGGCCATTTAAGCATGAATAGTTCAGTCATGCTTAAATAACCCATGATATGGACATTTGACCAGAAAGTAGCAGTTTCATAGGCACCAGACAGATGAGTAAGACACGAAGCGGCTCACAGGCCTTTGAGTAAAACACAGCACATTCCAAGCTGTTTGCTCATTGTAAAACGGGATTGATAATACCAACCTTAAAGGAATATTACAAAAATTAAGAGCACAGTGGCTGGGGAGATGGCCTAGGAGTTAAAGCCTTTGCTTTGCAAGCAAAAAGACCTGACTTTGGATCCACAGATACCACATAAAAAGTAGTGGTGACATGCAATTCTGACTCTGGAAAGCGGAACCTGGGAAACCCCATAGCAAAGCAATTAAGGAGATGGATCAACCCAGGATAATTCCCAAAGTCATCCTCCGGCTTCCACATGTACACACACACACGCACACACGCACACACGCACGCATGCATGCATGCACGCACACAAGAGAGAGAAATGCCATGTAAACTGCTCAGTGCAGTACCCATGACATAAACGCATGATTCTAATTGTCAATGGTACATGCATGACACTGGCAACCATAAAGCACTGTATGCATGTGGTAAAAATGTTACATGATAAACAATGGACAGTGTTTCCATTAGGGTGGAGGGTCTTTTTAAAAAGTTCTTCTTGATTTTAAGGTGGCTATATAAGTTTTTTAAAAAATCTGTTTTGGATTTTTAATCATCTAGCAAGATGATTCAGTATATAAAAGCACTCACTATGCAAATCCACAACCTGAGTTTGATCTCCAAAATCTGTATAAAGGTGGAATGAGAGAACCATCTCTCCTCTGGTCTCCATACAAACACCACCATAGTTCATGCCCTCCCAGACACACACGCACGCACACATATGCCCGCATACACATACCAATAATAAATAAAACAAAATTTTTAAATTTTAACTCTGTTCAATTCCAGCAACATATGCCTCTAATAGTCCCAGCCATTCAGGAGGCTAAAGCAGGACGTGGGACACTCACTTGAGCCCAGGGGTTCAAAGCAAGCCTGGGCAACACAGCAAGACTCCATATTAAAAAGGAAGGGAGAGAGGGGAGAAGGAAGAGGGGGAGGCGCTTAGGAGGCAGAAGGAGGAGCATTAGTGTGAATGCCCAGGCAAGAGAGATCAGTGACAACCTCAGGTGTTGTGTGTGTGTGTGTGTGTGTGTGTGTGTGTGTGTGTGTGTGTGTGTGTCATTCTCAGGAGCCATTCACTTTTATATGCTCATGTGTGTATGTGTGTGTACAAGAGGGCACTATATGTGCCTGTGGAGACCCAAGGGGAGGCCTTCAGGAATCACCCTGGATTGTTCTACCTCCTTACTGTTTTGTTCTGGGGTTTTCCCAGGCTCAGCCTTCCAGGGCCACAAGAGCAGGCCGGCCACTGTGGTTTCCGTCTGGTGTTTTCACGTGGGATCTGGGATAAGGAATCTGGGATCCAACCTAATGCTCCAGAGGCAAAGACTTTAACCCCTGAGCCCCTCTCCAGCCCCCATTCGCCTTGTTATTTAAGACAGGATCTCTCCCTGACGTGGAACTCACCAGTAGGACAGACAGGCGGACAGACCAGCGAGCTCCCGGGACCTACCTTGTTTCTGCCCCCTCTGTGCCAGGATGACAAGCACATGCTTCATAGCCAGGGTTGGTTTTTTCCTTCCCCATGTGTTCTGGGGATCAAACTCAGATCCTCATGCTTACACAGCAAGCACTTTAACCACTTTACTGAGATATCTTTCCAACCCCTCTTCTTTATCTTTTTTTGGTTTGGGTGCTGGAAATTGAACTCAGAATCGTGTTGCAACATACCAGGCTAGTGTTCTATCACTGGACTACATCCCCAGAACCATGTTTCACTTTGTAAAACATCAAATAAGGGTCCAGCAAGATAACTCTGCAGTTAAGGCACCTGCTCACAAACATAAGCACCTGAGTTTCTAGTCCAGAGGCCCACACAGTGGAAGGAGAGAACCGATTTCCAAAAGTTGTTCTCTGACATCTAACCATGAGCAACATCATGCATGTAGTACTCCCCCCTCTCTTTTTTAAAAAATTTTTTTCTTATTTATTCAACTGTGCATGTGTGTGCGTGTGTGTTATGTGTGTGTGTGTGTGTAGAACCACGGATGAATTCGGGAACCACCATGGACCGCCTCCACCTCCTCCTTGTTTACTCTGCCCCCAGATTCACAGGCTCCGCCCTACCAGGACCAGAAACACAGGCCGCCCCTGCTTCCGCCCGGCGTCTATACGTGGGGTCTAGGATCCGAACTCAGGACCTTCTGCCTGCAAGGCGGAGGCTTAACCCCTGAGCCACCTCTCCAGCCCCATTCCTCCCCTTCTCTTTCTGTGTGTGTCTCTTTCTGTTTTTCTCTCTCAAATAAATAATGTTTAAAAATAAAAGAAACGGAAAAGAAATCTGGGCTGTAGCTCAATGTACAGTGATTGCCTAGCATGCCCAACGCTTTAGGTTTGATCCCCTGCATCACAAAAATAACTAAACGACAATTGGATCAAACATAGCAGGTATCTTGAAACACATCCATACAATTCAAACAGACTCGCATAGGGCCAGCTCACCTTCTGCAGGGTGGGAGTGGGGCAGGTGTTGTCAAACAAGACTGAGTTGAAGATCCCATACACGCCCTCATTCAGCTGGTACACGATGGTCTTGGGGGCGGAACTGGTTTCCTCTGTGGGGGAGGGAGGGATCAGGAGCAAAGGCGGAACATGAGGAGACTACGAGGGTGATGAAGCTGTATGGGGTAATCATGGGAAGGGTCCTGCAGTAGAAACCACTGACCGCCATCCTCTGGATGGCATGGGTGGCTTATTTTTTGTGTGTATGGGGATGCGCATGTACTAAATGGGCGTTTTGCATGTGGTAAGTGTACACGAGTGCCCCTGAGCCTGTGTGTGCCTGTGGAGCCCCAGGGGTGATATCAGTGACCACCCTTGATTGCTTTTCCACCTTACTGTTGTGAGCCAGCGTCTCTAATTAAACCCAGAGCATATTATTAGCGCTAGTCTGGGAAGCTGGCTTGCTCTGGAGATTTCCGGGCTCCACCCCCCAGAGCTAGCATTACAGGCAGGTTGTCACACCTTGTATTCTTTATGGGATCTGGGGATCCAAACTCAGGTTCCTTTGCTTGTGAGGCAAAGACTTTAAGCCACTGAGTCATCGCCTCAGTCTCGCCATGGTTGACTTCTGTTGCCCCTGAACTGCCCCACCAGGACACACTCCCCTGCCTGCATCTGCACTGCTAGAGGCCCCAGCAAAAGTAGGGCAGCCCACTCAAACTCAGGTCTTCAGGAGGCGGACCCCCTTGCTCAAAGGCACTCAAGGCCGTGGAGACGCTGGGGTGTGCAACTAGGAGCCGGCACTTCTGAGAGGAGATGGGTGTGGGTTGAAATGCATCTTCTCCCACTCACTAATAAACAGCTCATTTTTATCTTCTTGACTCTCATCTGTAAAATGGGGCCCAAGGTTGCTCTGTTCTCAGCCTACATAAAATAGGAACACGCCCAGGGGTAAGTGTTTGGGTGAGGGCAACGGGAGCGAGGACCATTCTCTGGAATGCCCGCCCCTCCCGGCAGCCACTGTCTGTGTCCAGCTTCAGGGAGGACAGGGCCGTGCTGACCACCTGGCACCTTACCCTCCCTGCTAGGCTGGTCCAGAAGAACCTCCTTCTTGGCGATGATCCTGACTGCCACAGTGAAGGCAGAGGTCACATAGTAGCGTCCCAGCTCAGCAAGGATGTCCACACCACAGCCCTCAGGGAAGTACAGGTCCAAGGCCGAGTTGATCACAGAAGCAATCTGTAGAAAAGGGTGGGGGACAGTGTGTACCTGAAACGTGGGCTTTATGATGAAGACTCACCACAACTCCAAGTCTGTTTCCAAAGCTGCTTTCATATCAGGAAGAACTTGACAGCTGCTGAGGCCCCAAGGGGAGACAGTTACCAGGAAGGGGGGGGGCTGGGTTGAGGTTCTCAAGATCGTATGAATCACCCTTAGTTTCCTTCAGAGAAGGGTGTTCTTCCTATAATGCTTGGTGTTCAGATGCTAGGTGCCCTGACGTGGATCTTCCAGCTTATTAAACAATCTTTACATTAAAATACAGAAAATACGAAACACAGAGAAGGAAAAAAGATAAAGGTCACCCTAAAGCTGTCATGCAAGTGAACCTAGTCATCATAGACTTTTAAGAATAGCTCCTTTAGGGCTGGAGAGATGGCTCAGGGGTTAAGACTCTGCCTTGCAAACAGAAGGTCCCGAGTTCAGATCCTAGGTCCCACATAAAAACACCAGGTAGAAATAGCAGTGGCCTGCACTTCTGGTCATGGTGGGTGGAGAATGGGGAATCAGAGTGCAGCAAAAATGAGGTAGAAGTAATCCAAGATGATTCCCCAAATCACCCTTGGTCCTCCATAGGGACACACACACACACACACACACACACACACACACACACACACGAATGAATAAATAAAAATCTTTTTAAAAAAGAATAGCTCCTTTAATTCTTTTTTATGCAAACATTTTTTTGCAAACACTGCTTTATCAATTATACACGTGATGTATGTTCTTTTGACTGGGACAGGGATGGGGGGGTGTCTTAAGACAGGGTCTTATGTACCTCAGGCTGGCCTCCAACTCTCGATGTAGCCAAGGTTGATCCTCCTGCCTCCACCTCCCAAGTTCTGGTATTACAGGTCTATACCATTTCCCCCAGCATGTGGGAATGTTCTCACAACTTGTTTACTCAATGGACTCTGAATCTGACCCATCTAATCAGAGATGCAGAGAGTCCACTGTACAAAACTACAATGTTCATATTTAAGGCAAATTCTTTGGATCCTTCCAAAGGGTCACTTCCTACATACCCAGCTAAGTGCTTTATTACTAAGGAAACGTGTCCTCTAGAAGCGGTAGTGAAGTTTGCTGTGGCATTTTTTTTCTTGCCCTCCTAATAGAGGTGGGAGGGAGACTGACCCACTGGGAAAAACTTTCGGTCTTCCCACTGGATTTCTTACCAGCCCACTGGAGGGTGGAGAAGATTCACTCCGACCCTCAGTTACGTTTTGGCTGGGCCTCAGAAAGTCTAGCTAAGTGAGCGGACTAGAGTCAGATGGAGCCGGCCGAGTGCTCAGGAGGTGATGTGAGCTCTGTGACCACCAGCCCACCTCTGGCGCAGGGTTCCCGAGCTCTAGCGCAGGGTTCGCAGGTAGTGAGATAACCCAGGAAAGCACCAAGCCCGGTGTGTGACCCCCGGGACCTGTACTCAGAGAACCCTCTAATCCCCCACCCACCCATCCGCCCACCCGCAGAGCCCAGCAAGCCCCTCCCGGCCACAGACCTACCTCTTCAAATCTCACTTTGGCTCCCTCTAAGCCAGGAAAGCCACCACCAAGGTTGAGAATGTTCATCGTGTGGCCCAGCTCGGCACCCATTTGAAACACAAGCCGGGCATCGGCGATGGACTGAGCGTAGGCCTGAGGATCAGGACAGCCACTGCTAATGTGAAAACTGGAAAGGGAGAAAGAGCCTGGGTTTACGTGCAGTGCCAGGGCGTCCCCAACACAGCCCCAGCCAGGACTGGAGGGGGGGCGTGTTACAGATTCAGTGGCTGAGGTGTGAGGCATTAAACGGGCTGCCAAGGACCATGGGACCAAGTGAGAAGTAGACAGGGGGTCCTAGGGACTTCTCCTATCCCTCCACCTTGACATGGAAAAGAGAGAACCGTCTGGGATGAGAGTTGGGTGCCCACATAACAGGTGCTGTATAGGCTGCCAGTCAGCATGCAAGGGGGGAGGAGGTGCTCTGCTTGCCTCCTTAGTTCAGCCTAACCATCTGCAGGGTGGGGGAGAAGAGATGCTGGGTGATGTGCTGGGCACAAGCCTGAAGCACAGAATAGGTGGGGCTGCAGGATCGGCCATTATCACTCTATCCTTGCCAGAAAAAAGAGGGATCTCCAGGCGGCATCTCCAGGCGTGGCTGTACCGACTCTGGTTCACGGGCTGGTAGAACTCCCTCAGAGCCAGGTCCCAGAGAAGAACCTCAAGGGGTATGCGGCTAGGTAAAGAGTCGCTGTTGACACTTCCTTCCAAAGAGAAGGAAGGCTCAGTGGCCTGCCTGGGGTGCCTCATGAGAATGGTCCATTCTGGCCTGACCTGACGGGGGCAGGGAAAGAGGCTCCACACACCTCACACCCACCACCTCCACATGGCTCTTCTTGGCGTGCTCAAGCAGATGTCTGCAGGATTTCAGGGATGCTCCAAACCTCAGACTCAGGTGGTTCAGGGAGTGAGAGTCTTGAGTGGCGATGCTCAGAACCATCCTGAGGAGACACTCGGCTGAGCCCCGCAGCTCCGCCCCACGGCTCCTCTTCCTCAAGGGCTGGGAGCTGCATGACTCAGAGGCCACCAAGTCTGAGGGCTTCCTGCCCCTTCCTCTCCCCACACTACCAAATGCGCCTCTGAGTCCCATTTGTAAATGTCCCAGGATCATCCTGCAGACCTGCCAGGCCCTGATCTCATCAGCCCTCCACAGGAAGCGCTTCTCAGTCAGCTCCACTGCAGACAGTTTTCAGGGTAAGCTTTCAGACTTACCACGTAACAGGGGAACCACTTTAAAAAAGAAAGGAAGGGAGGGAAGGAAGGAGGGAAGGAAGGATGGATGGAGGGAAGGGAAGGAAGGAGGGATGGAGGGAGAGAAGGGAGGGAAGGATGGAGGGAGGGAAAGGGAGAAGAGGGAGGAGAGGAAAGGAGGGAGGGAAGAAGGGAGGGAGGAAGGAAGGGAAAGGACCCTAAAGAGAATTTCAAAGCATGAGAGGTATTTCTTTGGGTGAACCTGTCTAGCCTGCTGTTTCTCGGGCTCATCCCTGGTTCCCCAGGGCGTGGGATTACATTTCTGCTTATCCCCCAAATGCCCCATCATCTTCCTGACACACATATTTGCTTATACCATTTATTGTTGTTGTATTTATTCCCCAAGCCTGCTTCAAATGTCACCTCCCTAAAACTGTGGCCTCCATAATATCTTTTGAACCTTCTATGCCTGGGGCTGTAACTGCTCTCCTCTGATCTTGTCAGGCCCTAAGATCTGGGTCCAATTCAGGAGTACCACCCCAATTTCTGGAGTATATGGATATGGGGGGGGGGCTCCAGGGTATGAGCCTAAAATGGACATGATATTGGTAAATTGTCACGGGCTGTCTGCGTTCGCTGAGAACTGACTCTGAGGACCTCAGACTCAGGCATGTTTATCTCAAATGTCCTTCTGGACCCTTTCCTGGGGCCAGCCTGCCCCCAGGAAGAAGAGCACAACAGTTGGAGAGTGAAAACAGTGCTGAGCCCTTGAGAGGCCAACCATTTCCAGGAGAGGCTACCACTGTTTATCCCACGATACAAGGATGCCCGCAGCGGGAACACAAGGCGGGAACACCATCCACGGAGGGCAGGCTGCTTCCGATTTGACGTGACCGTCGGCTCTCCCCGAAGCCACTCTGGTGTCTCTACTGATGCATCACTGCCCACGGGATAACTTGTGTTGTCCATCTGCTGCTTCCAACTATTTGCCACGTGCAATTTGATCTTTTACTTCGCTTGCTACATGCTTCATAAACGTGCTTATTCAAAATCGAAAGCCCCACTAATTCGACCACTACCCAGCTCCCCACCTCCTACGCCCTCCTCCACGCTCTCTCTCCCTGCCCTGCCCCCCCTGAGTGGATCTCAGCTTACTTGGCCCTGGGGTGGCTCTTGACAGCCTTTGCCAGCTCCGCGTCACTGTCAAAGCTCAGCAGCCGCACTCCATGCTTAGCGGCGTACTTGATCTCAGCGATCTGCTTGCACGGGTTGGTGCAGATGATCCTACTGGCAGGGACACCGATGTGTTGGACCAACTCCAGCTCTGCCTGTAGAGGGTTGAAGGGGCAGTGAGGAGGGCCCAGGGCCTGCCGGCCTGCAGAGTCCATGGAAGCACAGATGAAAGGCAAAGCCATAGCTATAAATGTGGGCGCTGAAATAACAGGCGCCTTAAGACAGCTGAGCATCAAGCTCGTTTACTGCTGTCTGATGGCAAGGCTGTTCCCTACCGTCATGTGCACTGCACAATCCTGGGAGGAAGGGGTCCCAATCCCGCACAGACAACCTAGATGTGCACATTTATGCCAATTTCCTGGCAGAAAAGCATCTCATTCCAACATCATTGATATATTTACTCTAATATAATTAAGTGTCTTTAGAAAGCAGTTTTCTTCTGTATAATTTCTATTCTTTTCATGTATGTGTGTACATGTGCATGTCTGCATGTGTGTGGGCACATGTGAGGGATGCGCGTGCATATAGAGGCATAAGATTGATACCAGGAATCATAAGAGTGATTCAATCATTCTTCCATTTTATTCTTTTAGGTCTGGGTCTCTAGCTAGCTTGCTCTGGGGGTTCCCAAGCGCTGCCTGTTGGGGCTGCCACACTTGCCTGACATTCTTACGAGAGATCTGGGGATTCAAACTCCATTCTTTTTGCTTGTGTGGCAAATGCTTTCCTCACTGAGTCATCTCCCCAGCTTCGGAAAGAGGTGGTTTTCTAACGCGCGCGAAGTCTCAGCAACAGGCTTCTGACACAGTCTCCCAGCAGACTTAAATGTCTGAGGAATACTACTTGGAAAACAACGAAGAGGCTCCTCAAAAACTTTAAAATGCACAGCAACTGTGATCACACACACAAGATCTGCATGAGATTGGGCCTGTCAATCTCTTGCATGGAGGAACAGGCGCTCACAAGGATTGATAGGCAGTTAATGGTTGATGCGGAAGGGAGAGACGATTTATTCAGTGGTGTGGCCACTGGTAAGGTGCTCGTGCTCCTGAAGCAACCCTAATAAACGTCGCTGGGTCATCAAAGTAAAAACAAAAAGACATGAAAGCAGAAAGGGGGAGCAAGTTGGGAAGAGGAATGAAACCAGAGAGAGAAAGAGGGATGAAAGAGTAATAGACATGGATCTAAAATACATTACATATGCGTGAAAGTGTCATAATGAAACATATAATGTGTAGTGAATATCTATTCATAAAAATAGGAGAGAAAAAATAAAATACTGTAGATCTAGAAATCCCACACAAAAAAATACAAAATCATGAAAGAGACATCCATTCCCCCTGTTCACTGCAGCATTTTCACAGTATCTGTGGTATGAAACCAACTTTAAACATGTGTTGATGGATAAATGGATAAATAAAATGTGGTAGACATATACAGTGGCATATAATTCAACTGAAAAGAAGAACATCCCATCACTGAACAATAGAAACGAATACAATGGGTATTGTGTTGAGTGAAATAAACCAGCAATAGAAAGTAAATCACACCACATAAGCTCCTTTCTTGTTTTGTGTGTAGAGCCAGAAGTCAACATCCAATGTCTTCCCCTATCATGTCCTAACTTACTGGGGTTTTTTTTTCCAACTTATTGTTTAAGACAGGGTCTCACTGGGAACTGGTTGCTTTGGCTGGATTGGACGGAAAGCTCCAGGGATCTTCTTGTCTCTCTCCCCAGAGCTGGGATTACAGGTGCAGGCCACAGTGCCTGGTCTTTTATGTTGGGTGCTAAGGATTGAACTCAGGTCCTCACGGTCACACACCAAGCACTTCACTAACTGAGCCATCTCCCTAGGATGCTACATGGACTCACTGCTATATGGAATCATTGAATGCCAAACCCAGAGCTGCAAAACTTAGCAACATGTTGTTAGGGCCCGGGAGAGACATATTGGTCAAATGATGCTGTTTCACTGAGGAGTAAATTCAAGAGATACACTGGGAATCAGCCTATCAGTAATGAATACCAATGTATTCTATACTTGAATCTTATTAACAGAGAAGATTGTAGGTGTTCTCTTCACACACACACATACATGTGTACACATACACAAGCTAATGCAGTGCACACATACACAAGCTAATGCATATGTTCATTTGATTTAGCCATTCCACAATGCAAATGTATTTCAAAACATTATGTTTTGAATGTTATACACCATGAATCTATATTATTAGGCAAACAAGAAAAGTTCACAAGACCAAGAATCTTTCTGGCACAGATCACCTAGCCTGAAAGTCCATGCTGTACTGGGTTGAGTCCACTGACTTCTCTCCCCAGGGCTTCCTCTTCCTCACCTTTCTATTATTGCTTTGGTTTCTTGCATTCCTAGGGATGGAACCCAGGCCTTTGCATTTCAGCCAAGGGTTCCACCTCTGAGCCACAAACTCAGCTCTTTCTCACTTTAACTGAGCATCACTCACGCATTAATTAAATGGACAATAATAATGATGATGGTGATGACGATGGTGATGATAATGGTGGCAGAGAGCAAGCATGTTCACTGAGCACCTGCCTCAAGAAGGGCCTAAATGAGATGGTCTCCATCAAGTGCTTGAGAATATTTTATATTAAGGGAGCAACAGACCTTTCGTAAGCTTTATGAGTCATTCAGACAGACGCTGTGGCGACTACCCGGCTGCCACTGTGGCATCAAGGCAGCCACGGATGATGCGTCAATGAGTGGGCATGACCGTGATCTAATAAAGCCTTAAGAAATCAGGGCCCGGACTGGATTTGGCCCACCACGCATAGCTTGCTGACCCTGCCTTGGATTCGGGCTCTTCAGTCCTTACAGTAGCCCAATCAGATGAGCATCAGCTCTGCTCTACAAGAAGAAAACCGATACTTGGAAAAGCTGCACAGTAGGAACAAAGCCAACTTACAGCCTCAAGTCTGACTCTTCCCGAATATGGGAAGAGAAGACATCAGGAGACAACCTATCTGAAGCATGGGAGGCGCGTGGGAACTGTTTTGTAGCCATTCTGAGTTTCATTCGACTCAGCACAAGGTGTTTATATGTGCTATTTCATTCAGGGCCCATAACCATCCTATAAGTTGTTCCACAGTTTAGAGGGGTCCTCCTGCCTCCGGTGGTGGTCAGTGAGCAGCACAGTGGACACAAAGGCCCAGCTCCAGCTCAGGCCATTACAACAGTTTCCCCTCCCTGAGTCAGAGTGGATGTGACGAGTGTGGCTTTTCTCCGTCCCTCACCACATGACAGGCAGCAATGCTGTCACTGTGTAAGGGAGAGACCTGTGACTTAGCTCTGGTATAAATATTTAAATAATAAGCATTATCCTTCCGGGAAGGCGTATGCTGTTGGTCATTGCATTAGTTTTACATGCACTCTCATTGACTCTTCCAAATTATCTTACAGGGTAGGAACAGTGTCAGAACTCAACCGCACTGACAGGCATCTATTGAGTTGCCAGGCTCCGTGACAGGTGCTGATGGAAACAAGTTTGAATAAAACAGGCAGGGCTGCAGACCCTGTGGAACTGTCAGGCTTCTGGGAAAAATGGATTTAAGGAGCAGTGACAAATGGATGCTAAACAATGGTGGAACTGCCAGTAATATAAAGAAATAACACAGGGGGTAGGAGGAGGGAGGGAGGGAACTGGTGTACCTAATAAGTTTGTATGAGCTGAAATAATAATAAAAAATGTATTAAAAAATAAAAAAAAGAAATAACACAAAAGCTCGGGACCAGCAAGATGGCTTAGTGGGCAAAAGCCACTTGTGTGCAAGGTTGATCACTTAAGTTCAATTCCCGGACCACACAAAGTGGCAGGAAAACGGTGTCCTGTGATCTCTGCATGTGCATGGAATTATGCACACCCATATACACATGCATCTGCACATGTGAAAACACAGAACAGCTTGTTTTTAAAGTACAGTGTGCTGGATAACGAGGAGTAGGAGACTCCAGGTTCAGGGCACAAAGGACACAGGACGCCTCTCTCGGGGTCAAAACCAGGAACTTTCTGACCAGAAACATGAGCTTTCTGACAGCAAGCCAAGAGAGAAGATATTTTCCAGCAGAAGGAGCAGCTTGAACTGAGGTTTTGAGGCCAGAAGGTGCTTGGCCAAAGAAAGGGCAGGAAATGCTGGAGCAGCCTGGACAGAGTAAGTGCGGTGGGGCAGATGGGGACAGAGGAAGCTGGGCAGAGTTGATGAGGAACCAAAAAGCTGCGTGTGGATTTATGAGTTACCCTGCACGTAAGGGAGAGACAAGTGCAAGGGTTTCAAGAGGAGAAATGACCGCCGGGTGTGAGCAAGAGCCTGTAATCCCAGCACTGCACAATGGAGGTGGGACTGAAGTTCAAGGCTAGTCTGGCTATCACAGACCCTGCTGAAGGAAAAGAGGAGGGGAGAATAAAAAGGAGAGGAGAGGAAAAAAGAGAAAAGAAGTGAGAAGAAGGAAAGAGGAAGGGAATGAGAAGGGAAGAAAAAGGAAAAGAAGAAAACACAAGGAAAAGGGGAAAGAAAAAGAAAAAGGAAGGGAAGTCAGGTTTGCATTTTAGGTACAAGGCTTAAATGCTTCTTCAGACCATCTGAAGAAGGGCCTGAGGGGATTCTGGAGAGACCCAGCCTAAAGAGGTGACAGCCCCTCTGGAAAGGTGAGATGTGCTCTAGGGCATACTGGGAAGTAGGGATGAGGGAAGAGGTACTGGGCAGGCAGGACTGGAGGGATCATTTACATACAGGAGGAAGTGGAAAAGGGATGGTGTTTAAAGCAATGGGGAGAAAGGAAATTCCAGAGAGGAGGGAGCCCTGAGGATGAATTCACAGGTCAGCTTCCACTCTCAGCCATAGAGATGCAAGGAGCAGGCTCTCACCACCTGACCAGAGGCAAGAAAGGAGAAAAACTCAGTCTGGCTCTCTCGGTGATGACGCCCTTCAAAATTATCGGAAGTGCCTAGTGAGAGTGGGGGCAGATCCAAAGGGACATTCATTTCCATCTCTTGTGCTTCTAAGGTCTTTAATGTAATTTATTGTTAAGTAATTTTTTAAAAGACTACTTGCTGGGGTCAATTACTGTTGAGAAATAATAAGAGGACCAAAGACTGTCCAAATTCACTAACACAAGAATCTCTCCAAACCCTGATGTGCTAAAAGCTACCGTGGAACATTCGATTCTGCATGAGTACCTTTTATGTTTGTTTTGTTCTGACATCACACCATACTTCATATGCTTTCTGTAGACTACTTAAGTATTTTTAAATGCTATGCACCCAAGTGGTGAGATGGCTCAGAAAAGTAAAGGTGCTTACTACCAAGCGATAACCTGAGTTTGATCCCCAGAACCCACATGGTGGAAGGAGACAACTGACTCCTGCATAATGCCTTCTTACCTGTGTACAATTAAATGCACAATTTAAAAAAAAGAAATGCTGTATATTCACCAAACCTATGATGAGCATTAGCAATGGAGACATAAAGCAAACATCCTTTCTCTTTACATGTATAAAAGAATGTGCTATTTGAATGTTCACAATAACTGAGTTTGAGGATTTTGTTGTTGTTTTGTATTTATTTTTGTTTCTCGCTATGTTGTCCGGGCTGACCTCAAACTCACAACAATTTTCCTCCCTTGCCTGTGGAGTGTTATGATTATGAGCATGTGCCATCGTGCTTAATTTTCACAACTACTATTTTAAATAAAGTGCTCAGTGGATGCTGGGAATGGTAGCTCTTGCCAGTAATCACAGAACCTGCGAGGCTGAGGCTGGAGGATTGCTATGAGTTTTAGGCCAGGTTGGACTACATAGTGAGACCCTATCTCAATTAATCAATAAAAGAAAAAAAAAAGCTGAGCATAATAGCACAAACTCATAATCCCAGAATTTAAGGGGTGGAGGTGAGGAGACAGTCCAGAATTAAAAGCTGGACTCAGCTACATAAGACTGTTTCTCAAAATAAATAGATGATGACAGATGGTAGGTAGATAGATAGATAGATAGATAGATAGATAGAATCCTGGAGATGTTGGTATCTTAGTAAAAGGACATCCTTTGGGTAGCCAAATGGAGATTGGGAAGCAGTTGTTGAGTGAAGACAGGCAAATGCATATTGCTCTGCTGAGTTCAGCCACAGGGAAGGAGCAAGGGGTGGGCTGGAGAAGGATGTGAACCAGAAGGCTTTTCCAGAAGAGCAGAGGCCAAAGGGGACAGGCACCAAAGGGCAAAGGATAAAGGTGGAAGAGATGGCGTGACTAACAGGAAGGGGGCTGGAGTGATCACTTTGTGAATGTGGTCTATGCCCCGGTCTGAAGCCTAGTCTCAACCACCATCATTAAGCCTGGCCACCTACTGTGACTGACCAGAAGAGGGCAGCCTTGGCTCTTTAAAAAAAAAAAAAAAAAAACACCAAAAACCACAAAACCTGTAAGTATAAAGGAACTGGGATCTAATTGGGTAGTAACGCGTTTGTTTTGTCTAGCATATAGAAGCTGGGTTGCAAGTCCCAGGAGTGCTTCTTTCTAAATTCACCAGAGTCTGCATGACCCCGCTGCAGGGAGAGGACATTCCCTCGCACTGGTCATGTGGCTGCTCAGCTAACTCTCCTCCAAGAACCTTGGAAAGGAAAATGGCAACAGAGGCTGAGACCACATTGCTAGACTCAAGCTGCCACCAACCAGTACCCGGCCCGGGACAAGTTGCTCAGCCTCTGTGACTCATCTCTTTATGGTACTGAATGTGTCTTCCTAAGGACTGTTACCAGAATCCCGGTAAAAGAACGACCTTACAGGGCTGTGGGGGAATAAAATGAGATCATGTGCAGAAACTGCCTGGCAAAGCGCCTGGCCAAGCAGACACACTCAGCAAACAGTAGAAGCTTCTAGCATCCCCCTTGTTTTCAAGGTCTTTCTCTGCCTCTGCACCCCCACAGCTCTGTCCTTTGGAGATCACCCTGTACAGTGCATGGACCAAGCACCACACTCCTGGGTTTCCAGAAGCAAAAGACTGTGTTCCCTAGTTAGTGGGTTTAGGCCCCGTCCTTCACATCTAGCCCAAGGAGAAACCAAGGGATCCTGTCCCTTTCTCTTCCCAAACAAGGAAGTCTACCATGTTATGGGAGGTAATGAGAAAGTCAGAGCGTTGGTGTTACTAAGGTCTTCCTGGTGTGCCGCACAGGGCTTCCTGTCAGGCATGCACAAGAAAAGTGTAAGAAACAAGAGCAAGACAAAGGAACTTATGGACCACGACAGCGGCAATGTTCAATTCCTAGAAAAGGCCAGCCTGCTCCTTCTGATGCTTCTCCTGGAATCTCTCCAGCCCCGTGATGCCGCACAGCCCAGCTCTCCCTTTCTCCTGCAGGAATCCTTTCTCAAGTTCTCCTCCTGACATCCAGCCATGCTGCCGACGAGGACTGAAAACAGCCACCGCTAATCATAGGACGGCAGCGATGCCACAAGCGGCATCTTGCTGGCACCCCAGGACTTTGCACTGGTCCTTCCCTGGGATACCGTCCCTTCATTCTCCACTCACTCAATCCCTTGCCTTGGTATCAAGTGTGAATTCAAACCAGAGCCGCTTTCTCTGGCCACTGTGTAAAAATGCAATTCACTGGGCGTGGGAGCACGTGCCTAGAGTCACAGCAATGCGACAGGAAGATCGAGCATTCAGACAGTGACAGCGTGGGCTGGACAGTGAGTTCCTGGCCAGCCCAGGAGAGACAGGAAGATATGATCTCAAAACAAACAGCGAATGTGCAGTTCTCTCACCTAGTGATTTCCCACTTCCCATCTACAACATCACATATTTTCACAGTTCAATTTTATTCTTTTTTTTTTTTTTTTTTACAAAATGAGCTCCATAAAGGAAAGGTTTTGGTCATATTTCTCCTTTGCTTGATTCTCACCTGCAATAGTATTTAGTCCCAGAATAAAGTGTTGAATAAGCAAATGACTTATGCTCAAGAGAAAAGGTTTTTTTTTAATCTAGTAAAAACAAACTGAAGACAGAGGAGTTGCACATCAATGACAACGATCTGTCTTGCTGGGTGTGGGGGTCACTGCCACAAGAGAGTTCCTGACAGTCTGTACATGAAGCTGACCGAAAGACAGCAAGAGAGAATTAAAACAACAGAATCAAATTAGAAGGAATGGACAGCAACTTCAGCAAAACTGAAAGAGGATTAATTTAGAACAATGCAATCAAAGACAGATTACAAAGGAAAAAAAATAAAAGCTGACCATATGGGAGTGTCTTGTTTTGTTTTAATTGGGATACCATATATAGCTCTGAAGCAAGACATTTTAATACTCTATTAAAAAGTTGTTGAAAATTGGGTGCCTACCCCTCATGGCCCTCCACATGTGGAGTCCGAGTTCATTTCTAGCTCCTTGCCCCTCATGGATTCCATGCCTGGAGTCCATGAGTTCTCCGAGGCACCCTAGCCCCTCATGGCACTCCACATCTGGAGTCCATGAGTTCCATTCTTTCTCTCCTCAAATAAACTCTATCTTAATTCTCAAAAAAAAAGTTGAAAATTTTCTAAATAAAAAGAAATTTTTATCTTAAAGAAGAAAAATAGCCAGGTATAGTGGCAAACTGCACCTATAATGACAACCCTTGAAAGGAGGGGAGGGATCAGGAGTTCAAGGCCAGACACAGTTACAGCTACCTGTAGCTACAGAGTGAGCTACAAGAGACCACCTCTCACAAGATAATGAATAAATATGAAAAATAAAATTAAAAAACCCACTGGAAAGGTGATTTGGGCTGGAGAGGATAGCTCAAGGTTTAAGTCTTTGCTTCACAAGCAAAAGGATCTGATTTTGGATCCCAGATCCCATGTAAAAAAATGATGGGTGGAAAATTGGAGGTACCTGCACTTCCGGCCCCGGGAAAGCAGAGCCTGGGAAATTCCAGAGCAAAGCAAAAAGGAGGTGGAGCAATCTAGGACGAGTCCTGAAGTCACCCTTGGACTTTCACAGGCACACTACAGTGCCTTCTTCTACATACACACACATCCCACACACACGTTCACACTGGCACCTACACAATGCAAAAAAAATTAAAATAAATAAAAAGGCGATTCATCTGCCAAGAAACATACTAGGTTCCAATTTGGAACTTCAGGCTAACAAGTTCCATGTTCATTCGTCCTCCTTCCTCTTGGGAACCTGCTTCTGAGCATGTGACCAGGCACAGGTCAAGCCTGTTCCCCAAGGTCCAATAACACCAGCAGGGCCCTATTTAGTGGGCATCAGTGTTAAGCACACGGTGGTGCGGAGGGGCTCACCTTGTTGGCACAGCTGAAGCCCAGCCCCAGCTCAGCCAGGACCTTCAGCACGCCCAGGCTGCTGTTGCACTTGACAGCGTAAAAGGGCCGGACTCGAGGCAGGTACTTCAGAAAGCAGAAGTGCTTCCTCACTACAGCACCCAGGTCAGCCACGAAGAAGGCAGCGACCTCACCCTGCACAGCAAGAGGCGGAGGGATGTGAGACCCCGCCCTCCACACGACTCCCTCAAATGCTGCTGGACCTACCCCAGCTCAACTCTGGCCACCCGACTACCCTGCTGTAGCTTGAGGAGGTTCCTCTAGAACGGAAGGCAAACTCCTCTGGCCTGGTATTCACAGCTGCGTGACAGCCATAGACCTCATAGGGCTGCTAAAGCCTACCGTGTTCTGACTCGTTTTCCCACCTCTGCATTCCCACCATGCCCTCAGCTAGATTGGGCAAAATCCCAGTGTCTCCTCTGTCCCGAGTAAATGCCACATTCCCCAAATCCAACATGAGCCTTTATAATGGATAAAGTGGAATGTTCCCGCTGCATTTTGTGTTCCAAGGCAGCAGAACTGTACATGCGTCTGTCTACTCTGGGAAAGACTCGGTCCTCAGAAGACAGTAGTTGTGACCTTTCATGTATGTGCTCGTCCCAATGCCACTGCAAGCCACACCTGCAGACAACCAGTCATCACAGACAGACTGCGTACGGGCTCTACCTCCTCCCTATGCACCATTTCTTTACTAGTGCCCACTTGGTGCCAGATACCATTATTAAGGGACAAAGAACCAGGCAGGGCACTAGTCCTCAAACGGGGGTTTGGATCTGAAAGAGAAAGAACCTTAAACAATTATAAAGTCCCTTCAATAAGCACTAGATGGGAGAAAAGAAAACACTAAACTCTGCCTGGGGCAATCCGGGAAAGGTAATGTGAAAATAAGGAATACTAGACACCTGTGAAAGGAAGAAAGTCTGGGAGCAGAATGGCCCAGATAGAGGGCACAACTGGACAAAGGCATGGTAAGACAGCCCTTTGTATTGCTGGGAAGTATGAATACAGAAGCAACTCAGAGGGAGCGAAGTATATATAGACCATAGGCTGCAAAGCTGGCAATGGAGCTGTGGAGGGTACTTGATCCAGTGGCTGGGGAGCTGCTGTGGAATCTGCCTCTGAGGAGGGCCACTAAGCAGTCTCAAGTGTGGAGGGTGAAATAAGAGGGAGGAGGTCACGGGGACTTGAGGGAAGTGAGGTTCCCCGTGGCTCTCAGGAGGTTAAGGCAGGCTTCACAAAGCTGGGGCAGGGATGCCTGGATGTGGGAGGGGAGGAGGAGGAGGGAACTCTCCTCGGATTTCCACTTGGAGTGCTAGGGAAAACATGCAGGTGTTGTGTTATGTGTGCTTAAGGCAGGGAACACAGAAGGGAACAAAATGAGTCAGTCTGTCACAAATAGCCAAGTAAGTGAGCCGAGGAGATTCCCCTTTCAGAGGAAGGCACCCACCCGCCCCATTCCCGGGCCCCTCACCGTGGTGGCCTGTGAGGCCCCCAGAGTGAGCTCGTCCAGCAGGTCTCGGGTGCTGAAGCCCTCCTCCACCATCACAAAGTCCGATTCACTCAGGTAGCCAGCCATGCTGAGCAGGAGGAGCCCACCGGCTGGATGGAGCCGCTGCCTTGGAGCTACTGGCCGCCTGGGCCACCGCCTTAGAAAGTATGCAACACACTGGGGGTGGGGAGGAGAGAAGGGAACGCTGGGGCGGGCTCGGCAGCACCTTCACCTCCAGAGGCTGGGGGTGGGGAGAGGGGTGGGTTCCCTGTCCTAGGTGTCCTACTACCAGCACGGGCTTCGGGGAGTTTAGGGGTTCACTGGGATGGGAAAGGTGCCCGCCAGATCCCCAGTTGCCCCCATCTGCAAAGCAGAGGGACTTGGAGCTCTTTTCCACTTCTAAAATGTGGGACTGGATGGGAAAAAACGGGCTCTGGAGCCCGTGGCCTGAGAAATTTGAGGCGCTAAGTCTCCTTGACGCCCCGCCCACAGTCCTGACCACGCCCACCTAAAGAGCGCGGATAGCGAAGTCAAATATTTTCAGCCAAAATACAGGAGGCTTAGATTCGAGGGTGCTCACTACTACGTGACCCTGGAAACTCTTCGATGCCTCCCAGAGCCTCAGTTTCCCCGTATGTAAATGGTAGGTTCTGACATGCTAGAATGCTAAGCGTGCAAGGTGGGTGGAGTCCGCGGGCTCCCGGGCGAAAACCCGACGCCGAGGTCCCGCATCCCCCACCCAGATCCCCTTACCAAGCCCCGTCCTCCTTCGCGGGGGCCAGAGCCAGGCGCGCTGCTAGGGGGGGTCGCCGGTGACCTCGAAACTTGTGCAACACCCCGAGGAGGAGTGGCAGTTGCGGAGCCGAGGCCCCTGCTGAGAGGAGGCAAGAGGGGCCGGGGAGCAGGTCAGCGCCCAAGCCGAGGGCGCCCACTCCGCGAGGCTCCCCCAAGCCATCACCTGCACTCGCCTTAAAACGCATTTACACGGCTTCGGCCCATAGGTCTCCCCAGCGAGTGAATCGGATCCTCGGCGCCTCCGTTCGCTCGCTCCCCCCGGCTCCGGCCCCGCGGCCTGCGCCCCGCGCGCCCAGCAGCCACCGACCCCACGCCCCGCCTTCCGCCCACCGCTCGCTTATATAAGCCCCGCCCGGGCCCCGCCCCCGCCGCCCGGGCCCCGCCTCTCGCCGCTCCGTCACCCTGGCAACCGGGTGCCGCCAGCTCATTGGTCGATTCGGACATAAAGCCTTTAACTCTGCGGGTCGGCACCGCAAACCCGAGCGGCGGTCCTGGGGGTGAAGGGGTTTCCGTGGCGGCCCACGCAGGGAAATTGGAACTGCAGGGGTGCCGCCTCCGAGTCCAGAGCCCGGTGAAGTACTCGCTCCTCTCTTGAAGCCCCCCTGTTTTCTTTTGTAATAAGAACCTGATTCCTTTTTCAGGTATCTTCCCTGACTCTTCCAATTCAAACCCCAGCTCAAAGGTATTTCAGAGAGACTTTTCAGGCTCAGGGCGATGTCCCTTCCTCCTTCATCCTTGATATTCTACAGATCCTAAACCTCGTGAGAAGTGTCTTCTCGAAGAAGCTTTCTCTCTTCCTCGGTTCAAAGCATTTCTGTTCTGGGGGGGGGGACCTCCAGCGCTTCCATCAAAGTCCAGTGTGATGTCTCCTCTTCTGTTGAGGGGTTCACTCCTTTCCCAGCCCAAAGGGACGATGGAACGCTCAGGGCTTAGGATCATCGGAACAAGTTTCACTGCTGTTACGAGTTGCTGAGATTCCTGTTATTACTTTCAACTTGTCTGGTGAAACGTGTCAACTTCTGAGTCTCAAGGACAGGAGCTGAGAGCTGGGCTCTTCATAGTGCTTAGTCCCTGGACTTAAGATCAAGCTACTATTTGTGTTACTCAGAGCTAATTCAAAAATCTCATCTGGAGTGGGACATGTGGCTCGGTAGTAGAGTCCTTAGCTAGCATGCAGGTATTACTGAGTTCCACCATCCCAGACAGACATAAAACGTGGGTAGTGGCACACACCTACAATTCCAGCATTGGGGAGGTAGAGGCAAGAGGGTCAGAAGTTTAGGGTCATCCCTGACCATATGGAGAGTTTAAAGACAGTCTGTTACAAAGAGAAAAAAAAAAAGTTCATTTGAAACAGTTGCTCAAAACAGTCATGTGCTTAGTGAATGCACATTCTCATCACACACACAAAAAGACTCTTCCAGATAAAATATATCTGAAGCTGCAGCCTAAAATGACATGTTGCTAGAGACAGAAGAGACAGTAGTAGAACAGTCTAACTATCTAATACAGATGGAAGAACTTGCTATATATAATGAAGGCAACATTAAGGATTAGTGAGGCTCAACAGAGAACATTGCTGTTTTCTGGGATTTTGTTTTTTACTTATTTTTTTTAATGGAGCGTGCTGGATGTCTCTATAATTTTGTTCAGATGACTGCAGAACCTGGAAAAGCTGTTGCTGCTATTGATGCATAACATACTGCTACTATTGGTCTTTTTATATAAATATATATACATATATATAATTTGAATTTTTGGAAACTTTAGCTGTGCTGTCAACTTTGAAAAAAAAAGTATCCCAGTTTACTGTGTTGAGTTGGCATTGTACAGAGATTAACAGCCATATTGGTCTAGAAACATTAAACTTGGGCTGGAGAGGTGGCTCAGGTGTTAAGCCTCTGCCTTGCAGGCGGAAAGTCCTGAGTTCGGATCCCAGATCCCATGTATAGACGCCAGGTGGAAGCAGGGGCAGCCTGCGCTTCTGGTCCTGGTAGGGCGGAGCCTGTGAATCCTGGGGCAGAGTAAACAAGAAGGAGATGGAGGCAGTCCATGGTGGTTCCCGAATTCGTCCCTGGTTCTACACACACACAGAGACACACACACACATGCACGCACATACATACGCACACACGCACAATTGAATAAATAATAAAAAAATGAAAAAAATGAAAACGTAATTACATTTAAAAAAAAGAAACATTAAACTTAAATTTTTTTCCATTTGTACAGGGGTAAGGCACTGTATTAAATATGTAAGGTCTTATCTACATGGGTTTGATTACAGAAACTAATAAAGTATTCTCTAAATAATGAAAAAAAAAAGAATTAGTGAGGCTAAGCGCTTAAGCCATGGGAGTTCATGCACCTGCCAGGATAAGGTTTTTTTGAAAGTCAGAGTCATTTCCTGTCCTGCCTCAGTATCTGCCCAGGATACACTCAGTACACAAGTGAAGCAAGGCTAACATGGAGGTGCTGTTAAGAAGAGTCATTTTTCTACTCCTCACCCACCCAAGTCACACATCCACACATAAAAGTCGTTCTGCCTGTACCTAAGTCACTTCTGCCTGGCCTTATGGTGCCCTGTGAACCAAGGGGTTCAGAATGAATTCTTGAGGCCCTTCTACTGGAAGCTTTGTGCTTTCTGAGCACAGGAATCACCCTTTGGGAGACTTGAGTGCAGGATGCTGCTTTGAGAGACAATCACTTGCACCATGGTATAAAAAGAAGTCCTCTTGTCCTCTTTCATGAATAAGGTTCTCCTGAGAGCAAGCATCGGGAGGGATAGACCAGGAAACCTGTGGCAGAATCCCCAAGAGGAGGGTAAGCATGCCCAGATCACTTTGACTCTGTCTTTAATCATTCTCTCAGCTGGCTGCATTTGTCTGCTATGGTCTGGCTTGGCCACAACAGCTTTCTCATGGCCCGGTATGTACTGGACATACAGTGGTATATCTAGCATCTTAAGAAGTAGACAAACCAAAATCCAGTTCATTTGCAATCTGTCAAGGGTATGTGATCAGAACAGAAAAATCTTCATCCTAGACTAAGTACAAATAGGTTGTGGCTTACCTTTTTTCTCCCCTACTTGGTATCTGTTATATTGTTGAATCACCATGACAGTCATGTATCCTGGGAGCTAAAGTTGTTCCCATTTTATAGATGAGGAATCTGAAGCTCAGAGAAGTTCAGTAACTTTCCCAGGATGACACAGGAAGTATATAGGTAGAACTCAGATTTAAAATCAGTCAGTTGGGGGTATGTATGGCTCAGTGGTACAGTGCTATCTTAGCATGGGCAAGACCCTAGGTTAAATTGTCAGCACCACAACTACCACCACCACTGAAAAAAATAAGTGTCCTGACCTTAGACCTTCAGCCAATAACTGGGAATTCTGACCCCCTCTCAGCAAAAGCTATTCCACCCTCCCGTTGGCAGCTAAAAGCCCCTCCCCTGCTGGTCTCTCCTGCCAGGATCATCCCTGGTTGTTGTGCAGAGCCCTGGAGTTCTGGAGAGTTGGCAAGATATTTATTTATTTAAGCTTCCCACGATTCTGCCTGCATTAATTTCCTGGGGCTGTCAGAACAAAGCAGCAGCAGCTGGTGGCGTCAAACAACAGACATGTGTCGTCTCCCAGTTCTGAGGGATGAGAGTCTGCACTGAGGTGTTGGCGGGGCTCGACTCTCTCCGGCGGCTCTCATGGAGCATGCCCCCCTGCTTCTTCAGCTTCTGGCATTTCTCAACCATTCTCCATGTTCCTTGGCACCATTGGCCCAGTGGATTCATCACTCCAGTCATGTAGCTTATCTTCTCCAAGTACGTCCCCCCATGAGTCTTCACATCACCCTCCTTCTGGACATGTCTGTTCTTGGTCCCAGTTTCCCCCTTCCAATAAGAAGACTTGGTTGTATTGGGTTGGGCCCACCTTGAGTCAACCCATCCCAGCGCTTGAATACTTCGTTCCAAGAAACAGATTAATGGTGAGCTCTAACTGCAAGGGAGGCAGAAAATATGTCATTGGGTACATTATTACTGTTCCAACCCCCCCCCAGAAAAAAGTTCAAAATACTAAGGGAGATCGTTTAGATCTTGGTGACTGGCAATCTCTGCCTCAGGTAAAGCAAATTATTTTCCCCCGTTTAAAGTGAGCTCAGAATAATTCATTCCTAAAGGAGAAGTAGACAGAGGCACACGAACAGTTATCGAGCATCAGTAGGAATGCTTGTGGACCCATGAATGAGTTTCATCTTAGGACAACCCTGCGAGAAAGGCATTTTCAAATATTTATTTGTTTAAGAGAGAGGGAGAGAAGAGGAGGAGGAAAGAACAAAAGAGAGAACACGCTTAGGCGAGTAAGCCATGGTACACTGGTAGTAGAAATCAGAAGACAGTTTTTGGCAATTGATTCTCTCCTCCCAGTGATCACACTCAGTCACCAGGTTTACAAGTAGGCACCTTACCCACTGAGCTATTCTTGCTGGCCAGAAGGGCATATTACAAAGTCCCATTGACAGATGAGAAAAAACAATCTTTTGTCTAAGGTTTCCCAGTTAGTAACTGGAGGAGGAACTTAACTCTGGGACCGTATGACGTAATGCCAGTGAGATGTCCCTGGAAAGGGGGAGTATATTACTTACTTTTCTCATCATTGTGGCTAAATACATAGGGGAGAGAGGAGTCATTTTGGTTCAGTGTTTGAGAAGACAGAGTCCATCACGGCAGGGAAGGTATGATGGAGTTCACAACAGAGGAAGCACATGTTGGGGGAACTCCTTACATCTGTGCAACCAAGGAAGTGGGAGGTTAGAAATCTGGCAGTCACCTGACTTTCTTCTTTTTCTTTTTTTATTCAGTTCAGGACTCCAGGCACCGCCCACATTCAGGATGGTTCTTCTCAGTTAAAACTCTCTGGAAATGCATATTCCAAGGCAGGCCCAGGGGTGAATCGCGTAGGTTATTCCAAATCCAACCAAACCGATAAAGACGATTAACCACCGCAGTGTGTGTGTAAACACAGAGCAGAGACTACTGAGACCAGGCCAAAATCATACCACAGGAGACCTGAACCGTGACGGCAACTCAAGGTTTCAGGTACCAGATGGACTGGTGGAAAACACACAAACCCAAAATCAGCACTGCGGATGGTTGGAGGGCATTGGCGAGATGGAGGTTCAGAAATCACTGGAAGCCAGAATTAAAAAAAGCACCCCGTTTTAGCTATTTTTTCTATTGCTGTGAAAATATCCTCACAAAAGCATTTGAGAGAGAAAGGATTCATTTTAGTTCACAGTTCAAGACACAGCCCATCATAGCAGGGAAGTCAAGGAAGTAGGAGCCTTGAAGCCCCTGGTTACATGGCATCGACAGTCAGAAAGCTGACAGAGATGAGTTCTCACGCATGGCTAGCTTCCTTCTTTTTATGGAGTCCAGAATCCATCCCAGGTAACTAAACCACAGGCACTGGGTGGCTTCTGCCCCACTATTGAAGAAAATCTCCCACAGGCTTGCTGAGAGCCCCACCTCTCAGGTGCATCAAGTTGACAATTGAGATGAACTTTCACACAGTTTTAGGACTTTTGAAGTCAGAGTTGTCTACAAGTCAAGGTTGAAAAATAATAGTATCAATAGCCACTAGCTATGTGCTTAATAATAACTGACATCCCTAAAGTACTTACTATTGCACAGAAATAGATTTATATGTAAATGTAAAATTAGACGTAGATGCCTCTTAAAATAGATTCTTTAATCCTGTTGCAACCTTAAGAGGTCTATGCAATATGGATTGGGAAGATTGCTCATTTAGTGAAGTGAGTTTGATCCTCAGAAGCCATACAAATGGCCAGGTGTTTATTTGTGAGGTGTCTGTCTCCTGATGCATAGGTGAGCAGGCAGAAGGTCTGTCTGTGCCAGCCAGTAATACCAGAATAGGGAGGTAGAGACAGTTTGGCCCCTGGGAGTTGCTGGTCAGACAACCTAGCCTAAGCAAACCCCAGGTCTCAATGAGCGTCCATGTCAATAAAACAAGGTGGGCAGCTCTTGAGAAAATAATACCTCAGGTTGAACTCTGGCCTCTATATGCACATCACGTACCTGTATACCTGCCTATATACGCCCTCCCCACACACACACAGGAAGAGAGAGAAGTTTATTAATTCAAGGCCATGCTGCTAGTAAGTAGTCCCACTTAGACTACATACATTCTCTGTTCTTTATAAGTCTGCAATATGGGAATTACAACCCTCACTCCACAGTGGAAGATTCTCAAACTCAGAGAAGCCAGTGTTTTGTCCAAGATCTCATAGCAGGTAAGTGCAAAGATCTGGGACCCAAATCAGAGCTGTGGACTGATTTAAACAAAACTTCAAATAATTGGGGCTGGAGAGGTGGCTCAGGGGTTAAGCCTCTGCCTTGCAGGCAGAAGGTCCTGAGTTCGGATCCCAGATCCCACATATAGACGCCAGGCGGAAGCGGGGGCAGCCTGTGCTTCTGGTCCTGGTAGGGCGGAGCCTGTGAATCCCGGGGCAGAGTAAACAAGAAGGAGATGGAGGCGGTCCATGGTGGTTCCCGAATTCGTCCCTGGTTCTACACACACATAGACACACGCGCGCGCACATACATACACACACATGCACAATTGAATAAATAAAAATAATAATAAAAATTTTTAAAAATCTTCAAATAATTGTATTGGAATAGAACTGAGACCCAAGCCCTGAGAAGCACAAATTCCAGTTATTTGTGAGGTGTCTGTGTCTCCCGATGTAGGCAGGTAGAGGGTCTGTCTGTGCCAGCATCAAGAAAGCTAAGTCCTGGAATGTGAACTGAACAGGGAATTATATTCACAATGGTCCCTAGACAAACATGTTCTGGTGCCAAAATCCATGGCTTGGATTTCTTTGTTTATAGTCATTCTCTTTCAAGCTGCACACAAATGTGAAAACAAATAATGACATATGACAATTAAGGAATTCACACACTTTCCCTCGATGCAGATCTTCTAACAAACATGTGATGAGAAAATAGCTATCGCTCCACACAAAACATATCCCTCCATGCACAAAACAAATGCAACCTTTCTGCAGCTGCTCTTCAAAGCCAGCTGGGAGAGGAAAAGAAAAGGCAGCCGGCTGCAGCTCCACTTGCCTGGCCTGCAGGGTCCGGCGATTCTCGGTCTTGGGCAGGCATGGAAACTATCTAGCGGTCCCAAGCGTGGGCTCTTCACCAGCTGCGCTGGCTCATTGCAAAGAAGAGTGGGCCCAGGCAACCAGGCCGGTACCTTAAGGTTCTCTGCTTTCCTCCCCTGGGGCTGATTGGCCCACAGGTGACCCCTCATCCATGGACCTCAAAAGTGGTAGTCAGGTAAGAGACTCAGGGCTGGGTTATGGCATCTACTCCAGAGAGAGCTTCTGTCTCGGGCTTTCAGCCACACCTATAACTAACTACCTCTCCCTGCCCCACCTCAATCCTATACAGCATACCTAGTCGGTCTCCCCTTTAAGGACAGTTTGGGTAAGAAAACAAATATGACAGCAAATACTTCCTTTAAATTATAAACTTATTACAGAAAAAGTAGCTTCTGAGCCCCCAAAGCACATAGGCACCCAGTGCCAAGACACTAGGTAGCCCCTGCATCTAATGCCCACATCTGATTCTCTTCAGATGTCAAATGTACTGACTTTGCTATAATCTGACTTGTTATGAATTCTTTTTTTGTGATGGATGTCAGACCAGCTGCATCAGACAGATGCCCTTGGGGCTCTTGGGGCAGAGTGTTCAGGCTGCAAAGCCTGCAAGGTCAATAGACTTCCAAGCTTTTTCCTATTAAATGGGAATGAACCAGTATTGGTATCTGTCAAATGGTAAACTAGGTTTCCTTCTCTCTTCTCCCCCCTCCCCTCCCTCTCCCTTCTCCCTTCCCCTCCCCTCCTCCTCCTCTCTCCTCCCTCCTCCCCTTTTCCTTCCCCCCTCTCTCTTCCCTTCCCCCCTCTCCCTTCCCTTCCCCCCTCCATCCCCTCCCCCTCCCCTTTCCCCTTCTCCCCTTTCCCCTTCTCCCGTTTCCCCTTCTCCCCTTTCCCCTTCTCCCCTTCTCCCCTTCTCCCCTTCTCCCCTTCTCCCCCCCTCCCTCCCTCCCTCCCTTCCTTCCTTCCTTCCTTCCTTCCTTCCTTCCTTCCTTCCCTCCCTCTCCATCTCTCATTCATTCTTGCTTTCTTTCCTTTTTTGAATCCGGGTCTCATAACCTGGCCTTTAACCCTCTATGCAGCTGAGATCAAGATCATATTCAATTGCTCTTCCATTTTACTGTTTTGAGGCTGGGCTCTAAACCCAGAGCTCACTTTTCTCCCAAGTCTGGCTAGTTAGTTTGCTTTGAGGATTCCCAGGCTCAGCCTTCCAGGGCTGTAATTACGGGTTGCTATGTTCCAGCCGCAGCCTGGATCCAAGAACCTGATAAGTTGACAAGAAGTCCGCGGAGGTGGAGAACAGCAGACACACAGCTCAGGGCTGAGTGAATCTGAACTGTTTATTGAAGCTTACAGCAGTGATTATGTTAGAAAATCTTGGGTAGGGCACAAAGAATGTGTTGCTAAATTCATAAGCAAAGGAAAACAAAGAGACATATACCCTATTTTTTCTACGTGCTCAGCAGGAACTATTTTTCTAATACACTATTAAAACAATTTTTAAGAATTTGACCTTTTGTTTGAGGGTAAAAGTACAAACAGAACTTGTTCTGATCCATTATACATTAACAGGCTCTGTTCTATTCCCCTAGTATCTTTAAATCTATCCACTTTATAAGGTTTTTACCAATTAGCTTCAGAATTTTGGACAACACTGTTGCCATTGTTTTAATAAAGACTGCTTTTGTGATTTAGTTAAAATATAACAAGGAGGTTGAGCTCTTTTTAACCTGTCCATAGAATTTAGATTTCAATAAGGAACATGTTTTCCATTATAATTAACTATATGTGTGCCATATCTATCATATACTCCTATAAATGGTAAAGGTGAATCTGTTGGAGGGGGTGCATGTCATACACTAAATTTTTCCTTTCGGAGGGTGCCAAATTCTAGCTGATATCATCTAAGCTGGTCCATATTTGGTCATAATGGTAGGAACTATATTAGGATTCATTTTCTTTCTACTTTCTAATAGCTGATGTACTTTAGGAGAAATAGTTGTGTTGGGAAATAGTTGAAATGTGAAAGAGAATTAACAAATAAGAATTTTCTGTCATTTTTATACCTATGTGTGTTTGTGTTGCCTTGTGTGTGCATAATCTCATATTCACTGAATTTCTGAATTAGTTCAGGAAGAGTCATATTTGAGGGAATTTTATTCACATATGTTTTTGGACTCTTGAAATTACTCTCCAATCTCTTCAGAATCAGTGTATTTACTTATTAAGTTATTTTTCTGCTCTTCATTTTTACTAATAGCAATAAGAACTCCTAAAACACATGCAAGACCCAAAATTCCCAACCTCCCCATATTTATTCCAGACATGCCACGTCCTTATCTGGAAAACGCCTTCCTTGAAGCAGTCGTCCCCATGCTGCGACCTTGTCAGCCAACATGGTTGGCTGAGGACCTGGCAATAGGTGGGCTGCCACACCCACCGGTACTTGAAGTGAGACTTCAATTTTCTCCTCTGTTAAATAGGTTTCCTCAAGTCTTCTTTAAAGGGATGTTGAGAAGAATATTTCAGAATAATAATTCCTAGCCTGTGAAGACCAGATCCAAGATGCTGTGAGACTAAAAAGAGACAGACAGACCAAGGGACTGTAGAGCACAATTTAGTGGGGGAATTACAAAAGCATGGTCCTGGGAGTGACAAGGCCCGTTGGATCTCCACAAGTTGACTCAGAAAGAAGTGACCTTATCCCAACTGGAATATACTAGGTTTGTATCATGAGCAAACACTGGAGAGTAAGCTACATCCAGAGCTAGGGTCGGGTTAAAAAGCTTCTTGTACCACTTGAATGGTTTTGGCCACTTGCAGTTTGTGGGAAACTATGCCGGTAGAAATAGCTAAGGTTGATCAGCAAAAGTCATGGCAGCTATGTCAAGTCAAGCTGAATCCACATAGAGAATTTTTAAAAATGTATGCAGGCTGGAAAGATGGCTCAGTGGTTAAGCCTCTGCCTCACAAGCAGAAGGACCCACATAAAAATACCAGGTAAAAATAACCTACTCTTCCAGCCTTGGAAGGTGGAACCTAGGAAACCACAAAGCAAAGCAAAAAGGAGAGCAATCCAGGATGATTCCTGAAGTCATCCTTTGGTCTTCACAGGTACACACAGTGCTTCTGATACAGACATAAATTCACATGCATATAAAATAATACATACATATATATTTTTAAAATGAATGCAAAGTACTTTTTCTGCTATACAGCAGGTTTCAAGCACAGCAGGTGTTATAATAATACTAACTTCTGAACCCTGGATAGATTTGCCACTGCAGCTGAGGAGCTTGTGGGCAGGACTTGGGTGCCTTTCTGGATTCCTCTCTGCCTAGCAGGTGTTCTTCTAGGGCTTCTGTGCAACTATTGTGCAGCATGATCTATAGATTTTTTTCGGAGACACCAGTTCCTGATGTCTAGACAGAGCTCCCAGCCCCCTGTCTTCCCATCTCAGAGGCCAAGTTCAGAAGTCTAGGACACAGAAAGCCCTCGAAAGTCCCGGAGGAAAACCATCTGGGCCAGGAGCACTTCAAATATATGTTTGATCTATTGTCATTTATCACACTAGTAGGCTTGGCCTGGGATTAAGGATCTACTTTCAGGTTGGCTCGTCACATGAACTTTCCATGTGTGTTTCATGCAAATGAGGATGCAGGGCATCATCTGTACATATGTGGAAGCTAAAGAAGGGTGTTCGGGTGTCTTCCTTTTTTCGCTTTCTGCCCTCTTGCCTTGGGCACGGTTTCTCGCTGAACCAGCAGCTCACCATTTTGGCTGATCTGTCTGGCCAGTGAGCTCTCAGGATTCCGTCTCCACCTTGACCCCCAATGCTGAGGCACATACAATCACGCCTGGCTTTTTATACAGGTACTAGGGATTTGAACTCTCGCCATCCATCTCTCAGCCGTTATGTGATGATGGTGTGGCCAGTTCCCTTGGCCCTGGTGTTGTTGCGTGCTCTCCTGTCAAGCTGGACTATAGACTGTAACCAGACTTTCAGTAAGAAAATAAGCCCCTTGTTCCCTCAAGCCATTTGATGGTGATTTTATCAGCAACCATGCAGGCTAACTGCAACAGCAATGGAACATTCTGACGTGGGACGGATTATTTACCTCACATTGGGCAGCTTTCCCCTTCCCCCCAATTTGTTCTCTTGTGAGGGCCTCATGGCCAAAATGACCACAAGGACAGGGAGCGCTTGAGAAGAGTTCACAGGACAAGACAGGAAGTCAAAGGCCAGGTTTGTTCTCTTATTAATTCCTTCTGGGACGAACTAACCCATCCAAAAGACCAGCATGAATCCCTTCTGAGGGCAATGCCCCATGACCTAAGTACCTTCTGCTAGACCCCACCTCTTAAAGTTTCCATTAGATCAATACTATCACACTGGGGACCGAGTTTCCCATGAACCTGTAGGGGACACACCTAAACCACATCCCTGTTCTGTTGATCACACAGGCCAATACAATGCAGAATGGGACACTAGGGAAAAGCTGCCAGGAGGCAGGAGTCATTGGGAACTACCCTGGAGCCTCCGACATTCCCCCTGGGCTTTCCTGTGTCAAGTCCATCTATCTGCATGATGGTGTCAGAGGACCAGGCTTGAAGCCTCTGTTGCAAGGCTGTAGGTAACAGGAATAAAGCCAACTGAATTAGCTATCTGGTTTGAAATGCCACCAGAGGACATCTGACTTCTCACTTCTTAATGACTGATGAGTGAATATGCTTGCAATTCCCCGTAGTGCAGCTGGAATAGGAGAAAGGTATTGGAGAGGGAAAGTCAGGGATGTGACCAGATGGCAAGTGGGCAAAGAGATGGGTTTTTCCCCTGTGCCCAGGCCTCCAAGTTGGGGTCCACTAGGAGTCAGTGAGCTACAAATGGGTTTGAGGAGGGACCAGAGAGGCCACCAGCAAAGGAAAACTGTTTGACAACCAGTCCTTTATCAGCTTGGCCTGTAGGGGCTATCCCACCCCCCCCTTTCTACCATGTATATGCATTGTGTCTACAGGCAATGCATTGAGCAGTTGGCATGAGTAAGAGGACCGCAGTGGAGAGGCGAGCTGTGAAGGGGTAACGTTGAACTAGGGGCGTTCTGTGAAACAAGTCCTTTTCTTTCTCCTGGTTCCCGCCACCAGAGGGCAGCTTCGAGAGTGTACACTGAGCACCTACCTCACTCCTCTTCTGCCTCCTGGGCTTTAGATCCAAGAGAAGACTTTGAAAATGGAAAGACCAAGTCAATACCTGAAACAAGACACTACATTGGAAACTAGAAGTCACTGATAAGTTTCAGAACCATCTGGCGATGTCGTCAGAGGACCAAATGCTCACCTGGAAAAGAGAGATGACAGATGACAGAATTGGTAGGAATTATTTTAAAAAATAGAAGGTCGAGGAGATGGCTTAGTTCACAAAGTAATTGCCATGCAAGCAAGGAACCATGTGCTTTCAGGAACCAGGCAAGGAAGCATGTGCCTTCAATCCCAGCACTGAGAAGACAGAGCTGGAAGGGTCTTTGGAGCTTTCTGGGAAGCCAGACCTGATTGGTGTGTTCCCGGTTCAGTGAGAGAACTTGTCACAAGAAATAAGGTAGGAAATAATTTACTCTTGCCTGATACGTGTGCATGCATAACTGCACATACACATATGCATATGCACACATTATATGTATATGTACATATATACCAAGAAAGAAAGGAAAGAAGGAAAAACAAAAGAAAAAAGAAAGGAGGAAGAGAAAGAGAGAAGGAAAAGAGGAAAGGAAAGAAGGAAGGAAAAAGAGAAGGAATAGCTATTTGAGCTGTACGTGATGGTGCATTCCCTTAATTTCAGTACGACTCAGAAGCCTAAAAGAATGAAGCACAAGTTCAAGGCCAGTTAGTATGATGATGTCATGTCGAAAGAAAAATAAACTGGACATGGTGGCACATGTCTATAATCCAGGCACTTAGGAGGCAGAGGCAGGAGGATCAGAAGTTCAAGGCCAGCCTTGGTTACATAGCAAGCTTGAGGTTAGCCTGGGCTACATGAGACCACTTTTGATGAAAAAAAAAAAAGGAAATAAAAGAGGGAGGAAGGAAGGAAGGAAGGAAGGAAGGAAGGAAGGAAGGAAGGAAGGAAGGAAGGAAGGAAGGAAGGAGGGAAGAAGGGAGGAAGGGAGGAAGGGAGGGAGGAAGGGAGGAAGGGAGGGAGAGAAGAAAGGGAAGGACAGAGGGAGGGAAAGAGAAAGAGAAAGAGAAGAAGGAAGGAAGGAAGGAAGGAAGGAAGGAAGGAAGGAAGGAAGGAAGGAAGGAAGGAAGGAAGGAAGGAAAGAGAGAGAGAAAGAAAGACAGGGAGAGAAGAACCTTGTAATGTTTAAAATGTTAACATTCAGGCTGGTGAGATGGCTTATTGGACAAAGACACCTGTGTGCAAACCTGGTGATTTAAATTTAATCTCAGAATCCACCTGCAGAAGAAGAGAATCAACTCAGACAAAGTGGCCCTCTGACCTCTACTCACATACCATTGCACACAATTTCTCTCACCTCCCCCTGCCATCAAATAAAAAAAGAAAAAAAGAGATGTTAATGTACCTCAACAAATCGATTCCAAGAGCTGATGATATTATTGTCCTTGGCTCCTTCTCGTCCATCTCCCATTCAATCATTCACTCACTCACATTTATTCTATTCCAGGTATTGTGCTAGGCACTGCCCTCAGGATTCTGTAATGAGCAAAACATACTCAGTCCTTGTCTATTGTAAATATAGTTACTAGATGTACAGATGGTCACAACAACCTGTCTGTTCAGCTTCCCGAGTCCCCTAAGCCTTCGGTCACTGTTCTCCATCCCAGACACCTCAGCCTTTGTTCCAGCCTTCATGTCCCTCGTTTGGGTTGCTTCCTTAGTTCTGATTTCGTACCATCCAGCCCGTTCTCTACACTTCCCCTAGAGAGACCATTCCACAAAGCAAAAGCATCGTTGCTCCCTGCTGCAGACAGATGTCTGTCTCCTAGCAGCAGCCATTCTTCCAGTGGGAATGGAAACTTTTTTTCCTAGTACTGGGATGGAACCCAGGGTCTGGCATGTGCTGGGAAAGCACTCTGCCCCTGTGCTTTATCCTGAGCACCAAAGGCCCTTTGCCTCGCACTGTTGCCGTTCTAGTTTCTCACCTTCTCTCACGCCTCTATCTCACCCATGCTCTAGTCACACCACAAAACTTGTACTACGCCTACTTCTCTCATGTCTATTAGACTACAGGCTTTAAGAGAAGAGGGTGTTCTCTGTCTCCTTTACATTAACCATTCAGTCACAACACAGCAGGAGGACTCAATCAATAAGCATCGAATGAGCCAGACCTGGTACTGCAGGCTTGTAATACCAGCACTTGGAAGGCCAAGGCAGGAGTATTTACAAGTTTGGAGTCAATATGGACTACATGTGAGACTGGGGGGGTCGACAAGGCCTAAAACCTTGTCCATTCCCTTTCAGCAACTAAGTGTCATGCTGCTTTTAACTCTACCTGGAGACATCATGTCTGGTCCTACCCAGCAAGTAGATGTCACTCCTGCCTTTTCCTTATTAGCCAGAATGTATACATTTAACATAATCCTGTAAAGATTTTGGCCCTGTTCTTCTTTGATTTTTTTTTCCTATAAATACTCATGCATTCTACAATAAAATTGGCTTAGATGATGGAAGATATCATCTAAGGCTCCCTCTGACCCAATGCCTGATCAATTCCTACCGCTCCCACTTCTGTTTCCTGCATGTAAGTCTGGGTTTATGCTGGTTTGTAGGCCTGGACAGGAGACCATTGTCTCAAAAATAAAAATGAAAATAAAATTACCAGATGAATGAGTGGATGACCAAAGTAACTAATGGCCTCATCAATTACATGATCTTAGCTCCTCCCACTCACTTGCTTGCCTTCCCCTTGGGCCAAACTCCCTGACTCAGGAACCGCAGCGTTCAGACCTCCCAGCATAGTTGTTCTGGAAGCTCTTTGCATCCACTGCCCTCTGCTCTACATTGTCATTTTCCAGTAGAATTTCTGGTGCATTCCACAAGGGTTTCCTCACAGGTTGTGAGTCTCATGTTTAGCATTTCCCCTACCAAGCGTAAAACAGGAATCTTTGCTCAGTTAAACCATCACCAGGCTGCTGAGTCTTCCACTAAACTCCTCTGTGTGCTTCCTCGGAAAATCCAGCTTAGCACAGCACTCCACTAAGTCATCTGAGCAGGAACTTGCCCCAGCTTTGACAGCCAATCAATCACTTCTTCAGCCTCCACTACCTCAGGGGAGGGCGGATCCTCTTGCTGGTCTTCGGAAGGAATCCTGCTGGGTCAGTTTCTCTGGATTCTCCCTCACCTGAGATTTCCTTTCAGTAACTTTCCACACATTGGTTCCATCCTGCTCCTGGGTAATAAATTCTCACTCCCCTTTGCCTTGTTTGGAATTGAGCCCAATCTCTTTTCCTTATTGCAACACTGCTCTGGTCGCTATAGTAACAACAATGATCCTAAACAAAGTTGGCATAACCCAATGTCACTAGATAATTTTTTCCTTAACAGTTGCTGCTAATACCATAAGGCTTTCGTGTGTGTGTGTGTGTGTGTGTGTGTGTACTTATGTGTGTGGTATGTGTATGTGGTGTGTGTGTATATATGTGTGTAGTATGTATGTGTATTTGTGTGTGGTATGTGGGGTGTGTATGTGTGTAGTGTGTATGTATGTATATGTGTATTGATGTGTGTGGTATGTGTTTATATATGGTGTGTATGTAGTGTGTATGTGTGTGTGTGTATGTGTGGTATGTGTATGTGTGGGGGGATGTATGTGTATTTGTGTGGTATGTATTTGTATGTGGTGTGGGGGGTGTGTGTGTCAACTTTTGTGGAACTTAGAGTGACCTCAGAACAGTAGTGAATGGCTTTGCTTGTTTAGGTGGCCTGAGCTTAATCAGTTCTTAAGAAAACCACATCTCACCGCTGTGGTTTGAGTGACAAAGAAACAGGAAGTAGATTACATGACTGGAAAGGCCTGAAAGTCCGGTAGCCACAGAAGGACCCAGGTGAGACCGAGTTGATCTGTAGTGGCAAAACTCAAAATCCTCAAAGCCCTTGTAACAAATTCTATAGCCCTGGTGACAAAGCAAGTAAATCTTAGGCCAACCGACAAGAACATCCAATCAGTCTCTTTGTCCTGACCCCAGTCAGGGAGAGGTCAGCTGGGATGGACTAAGTGCTGCTGCAGTAACAAACTGGAGCCAGGGATGTTGGAACACAACTATGATCCCCAAACTTGGGAAGTAGATACAGAAAAATCAGGAGTTGAAGGGCATCCTCAGTCCCAAAGTGAGTTCAGTCTGGACTACATAAGACCTTGATCCCTGGCAACAAGTGGAAACATCTAGAAAAATCTTAGGAGTCTAAAACAATGAAGCAAAATCCTCACTTGTGTTACATGTACATTTGCAGTGACAAGGAGACGCTGCTTACCATGGTTCTTAGAAATGTAGGATTTTCCAAGACTGTGAGGAAGGGAAAGAGAACCCAGAAATCCTGTTCAGGCTCTTGAAAGCTTCTGTCCTGAATACTCCTGCTTATGTCCTGATGGCCAAAGTAAGTCAGATTTTTTAAAAATATTTTTTATTATTTATTCAATTGTGCGCATGTATGTGTGTGTGTGCATGTATGCGTGTATGTGTGTGTAGAACCACGGACAAATTCAGGAACCACCATGGACTGCCTCCTCCTTATTTACTCTGCCCCAGGATTCACGGGCTCCGCCCTACCAGGACCAGAAATGCAGGCCGCTCCCGCTTCCGCCTGGTGTCTATACGTGGGGTCTAGGATCCGAACTCAAGACCTTCTGCCTGCAAGGCAGAGGCTTAACCCTTCAGCCACCTCTCCAGCCCCGTAAGTCAGATATTTGTATACATGCTGAGTCTCATTTTCTCCATGCACAGAAGAGTGATCATTAACTGACACAGCAAGAGCATTGCGTTGACTCGGTGAGTTGATATATAATGGGCTGAGCACTTGATACAAATACTTGCTTAGTTACAAGCAACTTGTAAAATTAAATTTTGGAGATTTTTGACTTTCAAGAACCAAAAGGGATGTGGACACCCTTGGTCACTTCCTAAACTAACTTTGCTCCACTGTCAAAGGTCATGTGATTTCATTCTAAGGGGCTCACCATGGCCTCTCACTGCCATATGAAACTGTTCCTGAGTATTCATTGCTTCTCCTAGGGAGTCCCTGTCAATGAGAGAGATATAACCCTGGTCCACTGTCCGGGGCCCACGAACCAGTGTAAACCCAGACTTACGTGCAGGAAACAGAGTGGGAGCAGTAGGAATTGATCAGCCATCGGGTCAGAAGGAGCCTAGGATGTCCATCATCCAAGCCAACTTTATTCTAGCATACATGAGTATTTATAGGAAAACAAGGAGCAGGGCCAAATTTAGGAAAACATCAAAGAAGAGCAGGACCAAATTTTTACAGGATTATGTGAAATGTATACATTCCAGTTAACAAAGAAAAGGCAGGAGTGACATCTACTTGCTTTGTGATCAGACATGATGTTGCCAGGTAGAGTAAACAGGCATGTCACCTTGTTGCTAGAAGGGAACAGACAATGTATGCCTCAAAACAGAGTTACCTGGTCCGTGCAATAACATATCTCAGATAAGCAGGAAAGAACTGTTGGGAGAGGAACAGCTCAGCCAGGTTCTAAGGGAAACAAAAGTGATCCACTGTCCCCTGATAGCAATTGGTCTGTGAGACTTGCTTTGACAAATCAGACGTGACAGCAGGTGGTCTGTGGTATCTCCATGACCCGTGCTACTCCTGGCACTAACCTATAATCTCATTATTGTCCTTTCTCTGTATTATGTCAACATACACATTGAACAGCCAGCTCTTCACTGGGTCAAGTATTTGCCAATTTTCGTAGTATAAATAACTCTCATCATGGCTGATTTTTAAGCAGCCACTGTGACATCACTAAGCATGTTGTTGAAAAGAGATGTGCACCATGAACTCTTGCTGACGGAAGCCAGCCAGAACACCATGGGCCTTTCTTCTCATACTCCTTCAGCTTGCATCTTGACATACCGTAGGACTACCAACGGACCTGTAGCTGAGCCCTGAGTTTTATTTGTCATTGGAGCTTAACTCAGTTGAAGCTGACTCCTGGACTCTTAGAAGCACTGCTTTTGCCGTTTCTTCTTTGGGCTTTGGTAACACTCTCTATCATTTCATCAATCCACAGACATTTGTTACCGCTCCATAAGAAAGCAACATAACAGAGTGTATGTAGTACATGCTAGACGGACAAACTAAGTTTGTAGCCAAGCTGCCACTTACTAGTTACTTACTAGTTCCTTAATGTCTCTGTTATTGTACTTCATCTGTTTTAGCATCTGCCTCACTCCATTGCCATGAGGAGTATGTGCTTTGCATCTGCTTAAAGCCTGACAAATGGTCTCCACTATTCCTCCTAGCTACCAGGTGCCAAATTAGGGGCAGCAGAACTCTTAACATAGCGGCCTTGCTTCAGGAGATCATTCATGCTTTGAAGCAACAGATGTGTAGGAGCAGAAAGGCACAATAAACCATGATAAGTGAAAAGTGAAAAAGAAAAGTGAACTTTGGGAACTAAAGTGTCTGGAAAGCTAACTTGGAACATCAGGTTGTGGGTCAAGTTCACAGATGTTGCACAGTGGGAAACATTGAAATCAGACTTTAAAACTAGGCATGGTGTCTCAGCCTTCCAAACCATGCTCTTTTCAGTTCTGCAGGGGGAAGTGTGGGTGTTTGCTACCAAATTCCTCGCTATAGAGGAATTCCACAATGCAGGGAAGAGTTGCTCCACCGATTGCCACACTTACTCATAACTTCCTACTTTCTTTCTTGTCTTTAGACCTCTGAACACTCTGTTCCCTTTGAAATCAACTTCTTTCTCTCTAGGTGAATCTTCCCCATTCTTAAAACTCTGTTACACTTACAGGAAATTTCTCCTCACATTTGAGTTAGCTCCTTTGCCACACTCTGCTACACTCTGTTTTAATTCACTATATAGCTGAAGATGACCTTGAGCTGCCCCTCCTGCATCTACCTCCCAAGTGCCAAGTTTACAGGCATATACCATCATCACACCTGGATTTTGTTGTTGTGTTGCTTTATTTTGGTAACAAGCGTTTTTAAATTTTTTAGTCATCAATATAAAATTTATTGTTTAAAAGCCAAACTGTACACCATGGCAACAGGTGACCACCAGTGTAATAGTGGCATGAGTATCAAGGAGACAACCAACAGCTTTCTGATTGGACTTAAGACCTGCTTGTCAGCATGGAACACATTCCTGTTACTATTAAATAGAACAAGAAGCTACAAAAGGGAAAGAAATATATCACTAGGGAAGAACAGCCAATGAACCTACATATAGAACGACAGTATACCAAACTGCTCTATAAATACCTGTTGTTATATCCATAGATTGGAACAGCACTCAGCACTCAGCCTAAAAGTTTTCTTCTACAACACAGGTAGAGAATCTCAATACTCTAATAGGCTGCACCCTAGGGCAGTGGAAAAGCAGTTGAAGTGAACAAACAACAGCCAGCCAGAACTCAGAGTACCAGCGTCGTAAGAGCCTAAAGATGGGGAGGTCCACCACTGGACAAGACATTCTGCATAAGGCAGGGCTGCTGCATCCAGGAGCTCACTGCAACAAGACTCGTCCTTACCAGACCTACATAATGACTGACATACAACATGACCCCATAAACCAGCGAGGATCTCAGGAGAGATAATTACATGCAACGGAAACCTTGGAGGCTAGGGTTGGAAGAGTGAAGGGGATTGCCCCTATCAGTGGGGTGAGCCAAGGAGGCGCCACTTGGTATGCCACAGAAGCTTGAATCCCCACAAGAGTAGACAATCCAGAGGGACCCCTGGAGCCCATAGAAGCCAACAGGCAGGAGGGTGGAAGAGAGTGGGATGGAGTGATGAGGGGAGAGAGAAAGGGGAGGGGGTGAAGTAAGGAGAGGAGAAGGAAGGAGGCAGGGATAAGTACTCAATATGCTTGTAAAACTAGGGAAAAATTAAAATTATTAATAAAAAACAAAACTGTAAATGTTTCAGTATGTTTACTTGTACTTACATAATTCTGAAACTGATTGCCAATGTTGGCTTTTTTGAGAGTTTTGGTTGTTGCTGTTACCTTAACAAACCATTACAGTATGCTGTTAAAACAAATGTTAAGAAACACCAAAGCAGGGCTGGGGTGTGTGGCTTGGTTGGTAGGATATTTGTTTACCATTCAAGAAACCCTGGGTTCAATCCCCAGCAGTGCATAAAGTAGATTGTGGTATAATGGCATATTGACCATATATTGGTTTCTATGAGGATAGTCTTAAACTTCTCATCCTTCTGTTTCTATTTCCTCAGTGTTGGAATCATTGGCATGAACCAACATACCGAGTTTATGTGGCTCTGGGAATCGAACCCAGGGCCTGTATATCTAGGCAATCACTCCACCATTAAATGTATTTCAAATGGATGAATTAATGAAGGAGGGATATGATTTTCTTTTTCCATACTAGAGGCGGAGCCCAGGATCTCACACATGTTAT
Organism: Typhlomys cinereus; assembly: GCA_023101885.1. Classification (NCBI taxonomy): domain Eukaryota; kingdom Metazoa; phylum Chordata; class Mammalia; order Rodentia; family Platacanthomyidae; genus Typhlomys; species Typhlomys cinereus. Next base: position 307,641 of record JALPQD010000449.1, on the reverse strand, counting down.
ACAAGTGTCCTACCTCTGAGCCGTATCTCTGTCAAGGACATTTGCTGAGGACATCTATCCAAAAGTTCTTTCCTCTTATTTTGGGAACTACAACTGTGTACCTTTGGGGAACTACTATTCCTGTTCCTTACAGTCTCCAGGGAACTGTCAATCAATGTCTTTTCTGTTTTCCAGCAAGAGATAAAAATGAGATCCAGGCCAGAAATTTGAATCTCAAGTGCAATGGCAGAAAATGTGGAATGAGTCATAAGAAATTGTTTGTTGAGTTTTGGGGTGACTTTACCCAAGTTTATGAGCAAAGGAGGGGAATAGCCACAGAAGTAAGATAAAAGGAGATCAGAATATGATTTTTACACCTGAAAGTGTTGTTCTAAATGTATCTTTACAGACAGACAAATGAAATTATGAACACGGCTTGCACCCAGGTAATGCTAGGAAATTAAAGTCCTGGGCCACCCAGATGTTGAGACAGGAGGATCATTTGAGCTCAGAAGTTCAAGACTAGCCTAGGAAACAGGAAGAGACTTCATCTTTTACAAAGAAAAAGATTGAGGCTGGCGAGGTAGCTCAACAGGTAAGATGTGTCTGCTCACAAACCTGGAGACCTGAGCTCAAGCCCCTGAAGCTCACATGGTAGAAGGAGAGAACTGAAGTCTGTAAGTTGTCCTTTGACCTCCACCTGTGCATCATGGGATGCATGTTCTCTCTCTCTCTCTCTCAAATAAATGAATGAATAAAATATTAAAGCAAAACCAAAAAACATTCACAAATGGCAGGAGAATTTAGAAAAAAGAAAGAGATGTAGGGCATTGTGTTCCACATCTGTTATCCCAGAATTTAAGAGGAAGAAACAGGAGGTTCAGAAGTGTAAGGCTCCCTTGAATATGCTAGTTTATGGTGAGGTAGTTCAGCCAGAAAAGGCCTCAGTTAAACCTGGCAACCTGATTCCACATGGTGGAAGGAGAAAACCGAATCTTCTTTTTTTTTTTACTTCATTAACATGTACAATTTTTTTCTACTTTTACAAGCATATTGAGTACTTATCCCTGCTTCCCTCTATCACCTCTCCCTTCCATCCCTCCATCAATCCCGCCCTCCTGCCTGTCTGCTTCTATGGATCCCAGGGCTGCTTCTGGCCTGTTTACTCTTGTGGCGGCGGGGGGGGGGGGGTTCAGGCCTCAATGGCTTGTCAAGTTGCCTCTCTTCAGGCCACCCCACTAATAGGGGCATTTCCCTTTATTCATCCAGCTTTAGTCCCCAAGGTTTCCACTGTTTATTCTTTTTTTTTTTTTTAGAGGATTAAGGTAGAGTTTATTAGAGAAAAGAAAGTTGGAACTCATGGACTCCAGACGTGGAGCCTTCATGAGAAGCAGAAATAAAACAGAGCTCATGGCACTAGAGTGCCATGAGGGGCTAGGGAGCCCATGAGAACTCATGGTGCCTAGGCATGGAATTCATGAGGAGCAAGGAACAAGAAACAGACTCATGGCACTAGAGGGCCATGAGGGGCTAGATCGCCTCCACTGTTTATTCTTATCTCTCTTAAGTTCCTCGATATTCTATGGGGGCATGTTGGTATATTAGTCCTTATGCAGGTCTGGTAAAGACAAGTTTCACTGTAGTGAGTTCCTGGATGCAGCAGTCTTGCCTTGAATGGGATGTCTTGTCCAAAGGTGAACCTTATTATCTTTAAGTTCTTACATTCTCACTGACCCCTCTTCTATGAGGTTCCCAAAGCCTTAGGATGGGGAGATTGGGTTGTTCTGATTCTGGGTGAGGCCTACTGAATCATCGATACTCTGTATTACATCCGGCCATTGCTGTCCACTTCACTGCTCTTCTACTGCCCTAAATGGCATCCTGCCAGGGTGTTGAGATTCTCTACCTCTCTTGTAGGAGAAGGTTTCTAGACTGAGTGCTAAGTGCTCTTCAAATCTATGAGTATAATAGTAGCTATTTACCGAGAAATTTGGTGTACTGTCTTCGTACCTATAGAGATCTGACTTCTGAAAGTTATCTTCTGACATCCACACATGTTCATCTCTCCCTCTCTCAAATAAATAAATAAATAAATAAATAAATGAAATATTAGGGCTGGAGAGATGACTCAAGGTTAAGATTCTGTCTCAAAAGCAGAAAGTCCTGGGTTTGGATCCTGAGTTCCACATAAAAAAATGCCAGGTGCGAACAGTGGCAGCCTGAACTTTCTTGGTGGGTGGAGCCTGGGAAATGCCAAAAGTGAAGCAAAAAAGCATGCAGAAGCATCCAGGATACTTCCCGGGTCACTCTTTGTTGCAGTCAGCCTGCATGGTTGCTGATAAATGACCACCGCACAGCTTAAGGGAACAAGGAGTTTGCTTTCTTACGACAGTCTGGTTACAGTCTATAATCCAGCTTGACAGGAGAACATGCACCAACACTAGGGCCAAAGGAACTGGCCACCATCACCACATAAAGGCTGAGAGATGGACAATCCTTACTTGCCAGACCAGCATGTCTGGCCAAGTATACAGAAGGATGCCAACTCTCTCAACCAGCTTTCTGTGATTTATCCAGGACCTAATCCCACCCACCATGGGCTTCATCTTCCCCATCACCTGGACAATCTCCTTCAGGTTTGCTCTGGGCTTAACTCAACCATCAACTCTCTACAACTGTGCCCAGAACTCAAACTCTCAACAGTCAAGTTGACACCTGTGCCTAACTATAACACTCTTGGTCCTCCATAGGAACACACGGTGGTGCCCTCTCATACATACTTTATCTTTCTCTCTCTCTCTTAATCAACCAATCAATAAAGTTAAATTTTAAAAATACTCCTTTGTAAGCTCTAAGAGGGATCTCCTTCCTTCTCCAACCTCAGAGACCTTCATCATCTCTTGACAGGCACACTCCACAGCAGCAATCACAGGACTCTGACCTCTGCTACCTCATCACACCTTGGCCTCCTGCTTTCTTAACAAGACCTTCATGATTATGCCCCACCCATTGAACCCAAAATAATCACTCCATCTCAAAAACCATAACCTAATCACATCTGCAACACCCTTTCTGCTTTCTAAAGTGACAGGCCATAGGTCCCAGGATATGGACGTTAATAGAAATACTTTTGGATTGATCTTGCTTCCACCTCCTTCTCTCTTCTCCAGTTTCTCCTGTCGGTGATCTTTAATGTGAATCTGAGCATTAGTACTGTGAGAAACTTCTCAATTCCCCCCAGAGCCCACTGGAAAAACTCCCAACACTACTGGTTTCTCCCGTTCTAAGTTTTTCTCGGCCTGAGAGGTCTTCTGTCCCAAAGCCATCTCCCTTTCATCCTTCGAGGTCCTTCCCCTTCAAACAGGTCTCCATTATCACCCTCGATGGGCTCAGCCGGACTGTGAGTTCCACGTCTGTTACTTGGCAGTGCTGGCTGCCAGCCAGTCAGACCTGAGCTCAACTCTTTGCAGAGCTACAGATATCACATGATCTTGGGCAAAGTACAGTACCTAACCTCTGTGTGCTTTAGTTTGCTTCATTTTTAAAATGCTGATAACTGAGTAATGACTCCCCCATGTACAGGTGGCTGTGAGAACTTCATGAAATGATACATGTAAATTGCATACCTACTGCTTGACCCATGGTTCCCAGTATCAGATGGGTAGCAACAGTGTTTATTAAAAATCAAGAACTGGGGGCTGGAGAGGTGGCTCAGGGGTTAAGCTTCTGCCTTGCAGGCGGAAGGTCTTGAGTTCGGATCCTAGACCCCACGTATAGATGCCGGGCAAAAGAGGGGGTGGCCTGCGTTTCTGGTCCTGGTAGAGCAGAGCCTGTGAATCTCAGGGCAGAGTAAACAAGAGGAGGTGGAGGTGGTCCATAGTGGTTCCCGAATTCGCCCGTGGTTCTACACACACACACACACACACACACACACACACACACACATACACACATGCACACACAATTGAATAAATAATAAAAAATTTTTTAAAAATCAAGAACTGGGTAATAACAAGTGAGTAAGAGACTGCCTTCTCCTGGGATGTCAATATTCTTATATTGCTTTAATCTGCCTCTAAACCTAGAACATTTTGTAATTGAATAAATAGGGCTGGGATGTAGTTTAATTGGTAGAGTATTTGCCTAGAACGCATGAAAGTGTGGGTTGGATTCCCAACACTCCATAAAAACACACATGGTGGCACTCACAGAATCCCAGTACTCAGGCTATAAAGTTAGTTTGAGACTAGCTGGGACTACATGAAACTCTGTCTCAAAAATAAATGAATCTCACATTTTGTGTTATTGTTATAGTCTTAGTTACCTTCTCCACCTTGAGTGTCAGTGACTGCTCAGAATCCTTACAGGGATAAAGGTACCTTAATAAACTTGTCTTCCATGATTGAAGTGAATTCTGGTTATACACAAGCGGCTACCAGAGAAAATGTGCTTGTTCCCATAATCCTCATAGTTTCTGAGGCAACAATTGATCCTTGGGGTTTTGTTTGTTTGTTTTGTTTGAGACAGACTTTCTTGTAGTCCAGGGCAGCCTTGAACTTGTTATGAAGCAAAGGATGTCCTTGAATTTCTGATCCTCCTGCCTCCACCTTCCATGTACTAGAGTTATAGGCCTGGGCCACTACACCTGGCTCCCAGTCTGTGTGTGTGTGTGTGTGTGTGTGTGTGTGTGTGTGTGTGTGTACTGCATTCTGTGTTCTTGTGGTACCTGCAGCATGAGTGTATGTGTCTGTAGAGGCCACAGGTTGAGGTTGCTGTCTTCTATCGAGCCCCACCTTATTTTTTGAGATAGGGTCTTTTACTGAAGCTGGAGATCACTGATTAAGCTAAACTGACTGGCCAGTGAGCCCCATGAATCCTCTTATCTCCTACACCACAGCAGGCATTCACAAACACACCGGGTTTTTTACATGGGGACTGAGATCTAAACTCAGGTCCTTCTACCAGCACAGCTAATACTTCATCAACCAAGCTATCTACTCAGTCCCTAGTTCCGTCTTTGCTGTAACTCAGCTATCATGCAACTCTGAACTGATCACTTGGTATATCTAGACTTCTGTTTCCTTTATGGGGGGAAAAATGGGTACAGTAATCTCTATTCCTTCTACCTCCCCAGGAAACACAACCAGATCAAGTTGACAAATCTTAAAAGTCCAGAATGAAGATGAGACATGAACGTTAACTTCTTCCATGAGGTAGATTACCTGCAATAACAGCAAATCATTAATAGGATGTAGAAAACATTCGTTGGTATGAGCCTGTGGGGAAATGGTTTCCTAACACCACTCTCACTAAAGGTTGAGAAAGGCTCTTTGGGACTGGATGAAACTTTCACATGTGGAAAATAATTTCCCTATCTAAGACAGGATCACTGTTTTCTGTATACTTGGCTGGTTTGCTTTTTGTTTTGTTTTTGATTGAAGTCAGTGCCTTGTGCATGCTAGGAAAGCATTCTGTCACTGTTTAGTATTCCCAGCCTCTTCTTACTTTTAAATTTTTGGGTCAGAGTTTCACTGAATTGTCCAGGCTGGCCTTGAAGTCACTCTGTAGCTCCAGACAACTTTGAACTTATGGTCCTCCTGTCTCTGCCTCCCAAACAGCTGACATGTCAATTCTACACCATCTGACCTAAGTTATTTATTGTAGAGTTCAAACTTTTTAGGAATATAAACATGCAGAAAGAAGAGATGTTCCTTTCATCACACTGCAGAAGTCTCCACTTACAACTGTCCAACAAATTCAGGATTTTTGTTGTAACTGCAATTTTGTATCTTAGTGTGAACATTTCCCCTGTGAGTAAAGTGTTACACAATGCGGGAAGGGGAGCACAGAATACAAATTTGTTACAACTTTTTAAACTAATCTCTTATTGTTGGACAGCATATTTTTTTTCGGTATTGGGCTTAGGGGTTGTATTAAGTACAAGAATTAACATCTTCGTTACAAAAACTCCACAAATCTTTATGTCCTTTGAATTCTTGGAATTGCTGACCCAAAGGTTACGCGACACATTATTGCTGATTTGTTTTTAAGGGCCATTTTACCCACGTACATTTCCACCGGGGGGGCGGGGGGCTTAAATGGGGCTGCTGGAGTCACTAACTGTCAAACGGTGACCTAGAACTCTCCACCGGGCTCTGGGACGTCCTCTGGTTTCCCGCCCACTCTACACACTTCGGAAAGGAGCTGCTCGAGCCTGGCGCCCGACTTGGTCCATGTTAGCCCGCCTCTTCCTCACCCTCTCATCTATTCTGTCCAATAAGAAGCAGCATCCTACAATGTCGCCTCGTGATTGGCTATGGCAAGTGTCCATCTACACTCGGAGGCGGGCGTAGAGGATTGACGGACGCAGCGGGCTACCAGTGCGAGCTGGGGGCGTGGCGTGCGTGGCGTGCGTGGCGCTCTGGTCTGCTGGCGCTGGAGCTGTGCGGTGTGCGGGCGGGCGGCCGGGAGAGGCTCTGGCGGATATGGCTCCCAACGTGCTGGCGGACGAACCCGGGCCTCCCAGAGGCATCCGGGCGGTGTTGCTGGGCCCACCCGGGGCTGGCAAGGGTACCCAGGTGAGCGTCCAGCCCGGGCTCGCTGGCGGAGCCCGCGGAGCTCCAAGGTCAGGGGCGGCCAGAGATCCGGGAGCCCCTTTCCTTCCCGGGACCAGGCGGAGGGCCCAGGCCAGAGGAGACCCCCGCCAGGGTCTCGGACCGGTGAGGTGTTCGGGGAAGGGTCCCAAGTGGAGATCGGGGGAGTTTGGTTTGGGATCGGAGTGCTTGAGCGACCCAGGCTCAAGCAGGGGGTCACGGGAGAACCTGGGGACCGGTTGATGTCTTCTGAGGGGTCCAGAGTATGAAAGGTTCGAAGGGTCAAACGAGTCTGAGGCCGAGGCTCTGAAGGGAGGCAGGGGTCTTCCCGGTCCACATGCCCAGCCGTTGACTGAGTGGATTTCCCCGAATAAGGGCTACTTTCCAGGTACAAGAAGCGGGGGGTGTTTCCTACCCCCCCCCCCATATTGACTAATGCCTGGGGCCAACACATGGGGCGGAGTGAGCGCTGGATATGCTGATCCAAAAGTACTATCAAAAGAGGAGTGTGGCATACCGGGGGGAACTGCTCGAGTTAGAACCGGGTTGGTGTGCAGATGTAGTTTATACACGTGCCAGGAGCGGGGGTGGGGGAGGTGGGGGGTCCTCCTGAGTGGAAACGTAGAGCAGCACCTGAAATGACTTTAGATGACAGCGATCTTGAAAACCTAACTTGCTGGACCAACAGGTAAGAACACAGGTCCAGAGCTGTTATGTGGCTTTCTAAGTTCGTGAAATTGGTTTCTTGGAGCCTGGAAGCTCTGGCCTTCAAACAGTTGGACTCTGAAGTTGCCTTCTGCCCTACTGCAGGACCTTACTTGGCATCTGGGCTCTCTCCAGATATGAGACAGTCGCAGGCCTATAGATCAGGGTTGGAATTTATGATCTCACTTAGGATTAGGAAGACCATAGGTTGGGTAATTGGTGTTCCTGTCCTGATTAGCTGTGCTGAGGATTGAACCTGCAAAGCAAGCAAAGCAAGTGCTGTATCACTGAACTACATTCCCAGCACTCATGTTCAGGGGTTCCCTCCCTCCCTCCCTCCCTCCCTCCCTCCCTCCCTCTCCCTCTCTGATCTTGCTGATCATTAACCTTGGGATGTGCTCACTCTTCTTAGCACTATTGTTGTTGTTTTTTTTTTAATTTTTAAAAATTTATTTAATTGTGCTTGTGTGTGTGCGTGCATGCGTGCATGTGTGTGTGTGTATGTAGAACCACGGGCGAATTCAGGAACCACCATGGACCTCCTCCACCTCCTCCTTGTTTACTCTGCCCCGGGATTCACAGGCTCCGCCCTACCAGGACCAGAAACGCAGGCTGCCCCCTCTTCTGCCCGGCTTCGATAGTGGGATCTAGGATCTGAACTCAAGACCTTCCGCCTGCAAGGCAGAAGCTTAACCCCTGAGCCACTTCTTCAGCCCCCAACACTACTGTTTTTTAAAAGTCTTGGCAAAAAGACCATCTTACTACTCCTTGGGACCCCTGGGGTACCCAGCACAAAACATCATTTTTCAGGGTTACTGGAAGTAGATGCATGGCACAGATTAATGGGGGTAATGAGGAGAAAAAGAGGTCTGGAAGGCTGAGTTTATTTCCTTCGACTCTGCCTGTCTCTGGGCTCTAGGTCAGGACCACTTCACCCTCATAGATTATTCACTAATACCTAATCCCCTTGTTCCCAGTGATGTTTACAGATCTTCTGACCTGTTGTTGTCACTCTCTGTCATTAGGCAAACTGCAGGCTAAGGATGTTTAATCCCAGACCTTGTGAACTTCTGTTGTGAGAGTATAAAAAGGATTGTTCATATGTGATTCCCCTCCCTTAGTCTAAAGTTGTTAATTTCAGTTCTTGTGAAATGGACAACCTATTCCAGTGGTAAGTCAGGAACTTTATAGCCTAGGGAGCTATGTAACTTCTGATTCCCAGTGTTCTCACATGAAAAGTTAAAACTTCACAAGTTTATATTCTACACCCATATCAGGAGCCCATACATACCTAAATGATGGCCTGGCACATAGCTGTTACTCATAAAAAAGGATAAAATATACACAAAGACACTTAACCCCTGCACACCTTCCCATTCATAGTGGGAGTAATAAGAATAGCAGTTGTTATAGTTTTATGGATCTGAGAAAAAGTTCATTCAGAAGTTGCAGAGTGGCAGCCTATAGCAGCATTCAATCTGCAGCCACACCCCTCTCACCCAATTTTTTTTCTCATCACAAGTTTTGAATACACAAAAGCAGGCACAATGATGCCTGACCTTTTGTCACAGGCCTATAATACTAGGAAAGCTGAGACAGGAGAGTCATGAGTTCAAGTGCTGACTGGACTAAGTGAAATCTGCCTGAGCAATTTAGCAAGACCCAGCCTCATGCAGGACAAAGATACATTCAGCAGTAGAGCACTTACCATGCTTGTGAGAAGTCCTAGGTTCAATCCTAGTGCACAAAAAAAAAAAAAAAAGAAGCCCCAATAATTGTCGGTGGTAGTCATTGCTTCACTACCCCTCAAGCAGCTCCAAGTATTATAAGATTTTTTAAGTGTTTTGATATCTCTGGAAATATTTTTAAGTACAATATCTCTTCAAATTTTAATTTTTAAAAAATTATATTTATTTACTCTGTGTGTTAGAGGGCACTATGTGTCCCTGTGGAGAACCAAGGGTGACTTGGGGAATCATCTTGGTTTGCTTCTACCTCCTTGCTTGGCACTGAGATTTCCCAGGCTCCACCCACCAAAGCCAGAAGTACAGGCTGCTGCCTTTTTAGCCGTTTCTTTTTTTTTTTTTTTTAATGTTTTTTTTAAAAAAAATTTATTATTTATTACTTATTCAATTGTGTGTGCGCATGTGTGTGCGCATGTGTGTGTGTGCACATGTAGTGTGTGTGTGTGTAGAACCACGGGCAAATTCGGGAAACACCATGGACCTCCTCTGCCTCCTCCTTTACTCTGCCCTGGGATTCACAGGCTCCGCCCTACCAGGACCAGAAACGCACCCGCTTCTGCCCATCTATACGTGCGGTCTAGGATCCGAACTCAGGACCTTCCGCCTGCAAGGCAGAGGCTTAACCCCTGAGCCACCTCTCCAGCCCCTAGCCTTTTCTTATTGTTTTACTGAGTTTATTCAAACTCAGGACCTTCTGCTTGTGAGGCAGGGTCTTAACCCTCTGAACCATCTCTTCAGCCCCAAAATTTTAATTTTTATTGGATTTAGGATTCAAATTTCTATTAGTGTCAAAAATATGATAGTTTTAAAAGTCTTTTTTTTGGTCATTTTTCCTCCTTTTTTACACCACAAATTTGCAGAAGAAAGTAGTTTATTCAGGAAATATTAGCCCTATTTCTGGGAATTTTCAGTTTTATTTCTTTCATGTATTTACTGCCCTCATCTGTCCTTGATTTGCTTATACTTAATTTGCTCTCTCCAAGTAATCAAATGCAAATTTAGTTTTTCAGCTCAGGCATCAATAGGTGCTGCTCCACAGTCCCTTAGAAGACACCTGGTGGTGCCTGTTTCTGAGGTGCTTGTGGCTAGTGATGCATAGTGGTCACCACGTGTAGTCATTCTAATTATGTTGTTCCTTTTTTATTCCTTAGCTGAGATCTCTTCTTCCTTTCTCTTTTTTTCCCCCCTAATAAAAAGGAGGCCTTAGCATCTTGGGTGATGGGGTTACAGGTGTGCACCACTGCACCTGGTGCTTAGCTTGTATTTCTTTTTCTTTCTTTCTTTTTTTTAAATTTTAATTTATTATTTATTCAATTGTGTGTGTGTGTGTGTGTGTGTGTGTGTGTGTAGAACCACAGACGAATTGGGAACCACCACGGACACCTCCACCTCTTCCTTGTTTATCGTGCCCCAGGATTCACAGGCTCCGCCCTATCAGGACTAGAAACGCAGGCTGCCCCGCTTCCGCCCGGCATCTACACGTGGGGTCTAGGATCTGAACTCAGGACCTTCTGCCTGCAAGGCAGAGGCTTAACCCTGAGCCACCTCTCCAGCCCCTTAGCTTGTATTTCTGTAAAGAGAAACTTTTCTATATTTGCTTATCCAGTGATATGGTTCCCGTGGAGTGTTTTCGGGTGGCAAGTTAACCCAGAAGAGCTCCAGTTTCTCTTGAGAAATCATAAGATCTGGCAGCAGTGGCCCTCTGTTCCAATATGGGAGGAATCTCTTGCAGCTGCTGCTTTGAATGATTGATCGGTGGACTGTCCTGCCCCTGTGCAGTCCTCCTCACTGTGTGATATTTGCATTAGATTCATTTCATTCATTTGCATCATCTGCTTGGCCCCCATTGGCAGATGTTTGCAGTCTTTGACATGTCAATACCTAAGGTCTTCTCAATGATGTTTGTTTTTTTTTTTCTTCTCACTCCTTCCTGTTGTACATGTATAACTAGGTATTTTAGATTGGCAGGACTAAAATCATGTTTCCTTTAAAATTTTTTAATTGTAAAAAAGAATTAAACTATATGAAAGCTATCTGCTTTTGTGTCAGTATCATGTTTCAAAACATCTAGAAATGGGCTATAGAGATAGTTCAGGGGTTAAGACTGCTTTGCAAAAGAAAGTCCTGAGTTCAAATCCCAGGTCCCACACAAAAAGTCCTGCACTTCTGGCCCTGGTGGGCAGAACCTGAGAAATCCCAGAGTGAAGCAAAAAGGAGGTAGAAGCAATCCAGAATGATTCCAAAGTCATCCTTAGTACTCCACAGGGATATATAGTGCCCTTTGATGCACACACACACACACACACACACACACACACACTAAAGTTTAAAACATCTAGAATTACTGAATTATTCAATTTAAATAAAAGTATTTTGTAGCCAGAACCAAAGGAGTGTTTCTGAGATGTGGCACATCCTAGCACTTCTGAAGCTGGAGCAGGAGAATCATGAGCTCAAAGCAGCCCGGGCTATATATAGTAACTTTAAATTCTATCTTTGGGAACTGATTATTTCCCCCAGTTGCCTACTGGGAGCTGCTGTTCCTGCCTTTGCTCCTCATCACAAAAGAGTATCATTGTATTACATCTCACCAACCTGGAAAAGATTAAAATTAGTTTCTATTCGATATGGTCCTCTGTAAAGCCATTGTGAAGTAGAAAAATTGGAATTTGTACACTGAAGTTTGAGAACCACTAAGTCCCCTCCTCATGCCGCGTCAGTAGTCTTAGTTGTACCCACTCTCCATAACTGTCCTGCAACTTCCACACACACAACTCCCTGTAGAAGTGCTGAGCTTACTCCTTGGACTCATCACCACTATATGGCCAGCAACTGAATGTGATTGTGTGAACTCAAGATCTTCAGAGCGTGCACAGGGCCAGCCACTGCTTAGGCCTGAAGCCTGGCTTTAAATGTAGCATATGTTACTCAGTGGTAGAGCCGTTGCCTACCATAAGCAAAAATTAAGCACATATAGGTCCCCACCCCAGGATTTGGGGAATCCATATGTTAACAGTACTTCCTAAGTGATTTAAACTGACTCTAGAGCTTACACTTGATAGGACTACAATAAAGATATTTCATTAGGCTTCTGCACTCTGCAAAGAGCAATGCAAGCAAAAATCATGGAAGAAGGTCTTGGTGACTGCTTGCTGTGCATGTGATGGTTTGGTTCTTTACTTCATTATCTTCTTAAAAAACCTGTGAAGTAACCCAGTTACTGATGAGGACACAGACTTTCTCCTCTAGTGTGTTCAGGTGCGTGGGTATGTGTGGAGGCCAGAAGATAACCTTGGGCGTCATTCCTCAAGCATCGTCCCCCTCTTCTTTGAGATGGGTCTCTCACTATCCTGGCATTCACAAAGTTCAGCAGACTAGTCAGCCAGTGAGCAGGTATTTGCTTATCTGTGCCTCCCAAGCACTAGGATTGTCATATCCAACCTTTTTTTTTTTTTACATTTGTTCTAGGAATTACACTCAGATTGTCCTTGGAAGGCAAGCACTTTACTAACTGAGCCATTGCTCCAGCCCAGGAACTGATTCTTGATAATGTGTGTAATTAGCTCCATATCACATGACTGTTGAGTACCTACTTCATGGCCTTTGCCACGTGGACCACCAGCAAGGATAGCCTTGCACCATGTAGGAGTCAATCACTTAGGTGGTGGGTCATTTGGGAGTGGTATGGAGCAGTTAGCTCTGTTAGCATAGCTCTTGGTGGCATTTTGATCACTTTTCCTCATGAGCAATCCTGACCTCTACATTGTACACCCAACATAATTTTAACAAACCAAGGAGCAGGTGGCACAAAACACTCTGTGTGTGTGATCACAGTTCCCGCTGGTTTTCCATTGTCAGCAGTTCTGACCTTCATTTTTCCAAAGTACAGAGTCTCCATTGCTTTCCCATTGGGGATTCTTTTCACTGTGGAACAATTTCTTCACCAGTGTAATCAGTTCATGAGTCAAACAATTTCCTGCATTGAACTGTTGCCCTGTGTTATGTGCACCTAAGAAATGCCCACTGATTTTGTTGAAACAGGGATCCTTTGTTACTTATTTTCTTTATTCCTTTTTTTTCTGTGTGTGTGTGTGTTTAGAAGAGAGCACTTTTATGTGTGTGAGCCTGTGGAGGCTTAAGGAATGATATTAGGAATCATCTTGAATTGCTTTCCCTCCTTATTGCTTTGCTTTGAGGTTTCTCAGGCTCCACTTTCTAAGGCCATAAGTGCAGGGCTCTACCATTTCCACAAAGTATTTTTATGTGGGATCTGGGATCCGAACTCAGGTCCTTTTGCTTGTAGGCAAAGGCTTTAACCCCTGAGCCATCTCTCCAGCACTCAATTAATTATTTTCTAAGACAATAGAACAGAATGCTAAGCACTGTGCTCCTTAAACTGATTCAGTTCCCTGTGATATCTGGATTTTACCACTACAGAACCTATATTGAACTATCCAAGAATTTTCCCCTTCTAATTCTCCACACACACACACACCCCAAAAACAATGAACTCATTCTTATTGGGTATGTGTCTGTGCATATTGAACTTAGGGCCTACATAGACCCTACCAGTGAGCTATATGCCCCAGCACAACCTATGAACTTTGAAGCAGGAACACTTGCCTCCAGGATTCTCAGAAGAGGCACGGGTGGAACAGCTAATGCTTACTACATGCTGTGCCTTGTCTGTGTCTGTTCTATAGAATCTCATTGATTTGGTGATTATAAGCATGATTATTGTCTCCCTTTTGCTTAGAGATGAAAACCTAGAAAGCTGAAGTAACTCCTCATTTTGGTAGTTATTGGTGGGTCTGAAGTCTGAAAGCCAAGCATAATCTTAACCAAAAGACTTTATTGAGTCAGGTGTGTCAGACAGCTGTAATCTCTGTCATTCAGGAGGCTGAGGAATCATCAAATTGAGACCAGTTTGAGCTGCATCGTAAGGCACTAACTGAAGACATGAAAGTGGGAGGCAGATTGGTTAGAAAAGTTTTCAATGAGAGAAGGAGTTGGGATGGAATCTGGTTATTTAAGATAAAAATGACTTAAATCCATTGACTTCATGTATGGAATCTGGTAATATGAGATAAAAATGAGTTAAATCCATTGAGTTCTATCAAAGAATTATAGATGTAGTTTTTTTAATTACTGAAGGATGTGTGCATTCATTATGATTTTATATATTATGTATATATTTTATATATTTTTTATATATTTATATTTTATACATATATATGAATGCATGCACCCTAGAGGAATTAAATGCTATGCCACCTTTAAAAACTGCTCTGCCTATGAGCAGCACAACCACTTTCTGCTGTCATGTTATGGTAATCAGGAAAGAAACCTGAGTCCTAAGACTGTGAGAAGTTAAATGGTTTGGCTGAGATAACACAGTAGTCTGTTCAGTGAAGGGTATGGAGCCCAGTTCTGCCTGAAGCAGACCTATGCTTCTCACCTGCCCCCACTGCCAGGCTCAGCAGCTGCAGTATCTAACAGTAGCACATTTGTTCCTTTGGTAGATATTCTGTATGTCATATGCCAGACCTTGTGCCATATGCTTCATAGAAGTTACATAAAGTAAAGTGATTCTGCTTTTTTTTGTTCTGAAGATACTATTATTTTTTGTTTGTTTTTCCCATTTAAAATTTTTTTAATGTTGCATACATGGATATAGAGAATTTGTAGTATTTTCAATTTTTACCTTTTAATTCCAAGTCCCATATACCCCTCCTTTTCCCCTTATTTCCCTTTATCTCTTTTGCCAGAGTCCTTCCTATTTGCAAACATTTTCACTTGTGTGGCTTCTGTGTTTCATCTGTTTGTCTTTGGTGAGAGAGAGAGAGAGAGAGAGAGAGAAGATACAGATATATGCCTAGTATATTTCATGTTCCAGCAAGTTACCATAGATTGCTGGGCATACCACTGAGGAAAGCATCCTCCTTTTCATCCACATCGTTAGTCCTCATGAGTCTCTGAGAAAGGTGTAGATCTTCTTGAGATCTTTCTACTTTCATGATGAGATATTGAGAAAGATCCCATGCAGTTCTTATGTAAGTATATATATCTGTCATGAAATCTTGTATATCATAACTATGTTATGTCCAGGAGATCATGTCTGGCCCACCACTGTCTCACTTCAGTCTCTTACAATCTTACTGCTCCCCTCTTCCATGTTGAAGGTATTTTTTTTTTTGCTTTTTTATTTTTTAATGTTGTATACATGAATATAATGACTTTATAATATTTTCAACATTTAGTCCCAAATCCCATTCCCTCCCCTTTTCCCTTTCTAAGCATTCATCTCTCTTGCCAGACTCTCTCCTATTTTCATATCTTTTTGCTTGTGCGGCCCACTGTGTTTCATCTAGTCTGTGATGACTTATGCCTGACCCGATTCTTGCTCCAGTAAGCATCCTAGATCAGTGGATATATCATTAAGGAAAACATCCTCCTTTATTCCCCATCAGCATTAGTCCTCATCAGTCTCTCAGAGAGATGTGGAGGGCCAAGGGTGACTTCGGGAATCATCCTGAATTGCTTCTACCTCCTTTTTGCTTCATTCTGGGATTTTCCAGGCTCTGTCCACCCAGGCCAAAAGAGCAGGCCACTGCCCTTTCCGCCTGGCGTTTTTCTGTGGGACCTGGGATCTGAACTCAGGACTTTTTGCTTTTGAGACAGAGTCTTAACCCCTGAGCCATCTCTCGAGCCCAGTGTGGAGCTTCTTGAGATCTTTCTGATGTTACGGTGAGATGTTGATAAGATAGTTCCTGCAATTATTGCGGGAGTATGCATTTCTGCCATAAAATCTTGTATATCACGACTGTGTCATGTCCAGGAGATAATGCCTACCACCTTCCCGCTTCAAGCCTTTACAATCTTGCCACCCCCTCTTTCACAGTGTTCCCTGAACTTTGGGATAGGGGTGTGTGAGGCTTATGTGTTTAGGAACAAGCAGTCAGCAGATACTTTTTACATTTTGGCAATCCTGTTTTTCAGTAATGAACACCCTCTGTTGTATATGAAGGCTTCTAGATTGAGTACGGAGTCTTCTTCCAATCTGTGGTTATAACAACAGGTATTTACAAAGCAGTTTGGTGTACTGGCTTCCTAACTAAGCATTCATCATCTGTACTTCCCTTGTGACCTATTTCCTTCTCTTTCAGAGGTTCTTACTGTAGTTTAGAGTAACAGGAATGTGCTCCATTCCAACCAGTTGGCCTGAAATCTGATCAGAAAGCTGTTGGTTGTCTCCTTGATGCTCATGCCACTATTGCACTGATGGTCACCTGTTGCCATGGTGATTTTTATTATAGCCCATAGATCTCACAGGTTGATGAGACCTTTAGTTGTTTTTCTCCCCTAGTAGCTTCTACAGTATTCTCTGGTGCACTATGTAGGTTATTCAGCAAGGCGGAAGCTCCCAAACTAGTTCCGGTGGGTGTTTTTTGTCCATGTCCTGTAATCCATATGTGCTGCATCTTCAGTAATAGAGTCTTACTATCACTTTTTCTAGGGCAATCAAAAGCAATGGCAAAAGCCTAAACCGTTTGTTGGGTCTTTGAGATATCGCTGACCAACGACTTATCAGGAAGTGTCACATTCCTGACACTGCTAGTATAGTTTTAATTGTCACTGGGTTCTAAGTGGAGTAACCCAGATACAGCTATTTTTATTCTCATTTATAATCAGGAAACTGAGCTTATGGGTCATGAAGTAGCTGGTGGAAGTAGTGGTAATAGATAGTATTCTAATGTCTTCCTCTATGCTTGATATATTATTCGAAGCATCTTACATATATTATCTCATGTAATTCTTCCCAGTAGCCCTATAATGGCTTTACATTATAGTATAAAGTATAGTATAGAGCTTGGTGCTTTTATCCCTGTTAGACACAAAAAAGTAGACATTTGTCTCAGTTCACACAGCTGGTAAGTAACAGAATTTGGTTTATACCAACATTAACTCTAATAAACTCTGGTTTTTGTCTTTGCTGAACAGGCACCCAAATTGGCTAACAACTTCTGTGTTTGCCATTTGGCCACTGGGGACATGCTGAGGGCCATGGTAGCTTCTGGCTCAGAGTTGGGGAAAAAGCTGAAGGCAACTATGGATGCTGGGAAACTGGTAGGTTTGGTCATGCCTGTGAGTGTTGCTGATCTGTGCAATCTGGTTTGGTGTCATCAGCCACTCATGACTATTCAATTTTAACTTCATTTAAAATTCAGTTTCTTATCTGTAGTAGCTGCATTTCAAGTCTCCACCAGCCAGTGCAGATACAGAACATTGCCATCATCACAGTCTTTCATGGGGTAACTGTATGGTAGAGGGAGATTCTAACAAACTGGCAAGAAGCATGAACTAGAGTCACACACTATTTTATTTATTCTGAATTTGTAAGAGTTTGTTCCCAATATTCTGTGGGATAATTTGTGCTACTGACTTTTGTAATTCACCCAAATTGAATATGAGAAGGAAAAAAAAAAAAACTGCCATCTTTAAGCCGAAACTCAGGATACGTTCAAGTGAAGCTTTAGGAGATCACAGAAATATTTTTTAACCATGTTTGTGGCTCACTGTTCTAGGTTAGAGAGTTAGTTGACAATTATGAAAAGATAATCCTCTTATTTGAAGAGTATAATAAATGGGCCACTTGGTCTGATGGGGACGAATACAGTATATTTGATGGGGCCAGAGCTTAATCCTAACAGTTTTTTTGGAACCCGCCCTCTGGGAATTACTCTTAGGAGTTATTTAGAAGTCATTTTGTGCGTAGTCCTGTGCTTTTTTTTTTCTCTCTCTCTCTTGCTAGAGATTGAACCCAGGACACAGTAGGCAAGTGCTATGTCACTGAGCTACACCCCAGGTTTTCTGGTTATTTTGTTTCTTAGTGGTTTTTGTTTTGCTGTGTGTTTGTGCACATTGTGTGAGTGCACTCATATGCATGTATGTGAAGACCAGAGGTTGGCAACAGTTGTCTCTTCTGTTGCTCCCCACTGTGTCTCTCACTATACCCAGAACTCATGTTTCAGTTGGGTTGGCTGCCCAGTGACCTCTGAGATATGCCTGTCTCTGCCCCCACTAGATCTTTCCAGGGCTGGAGTTATAGGCATGGGTACCATCATGCTGCACTTTCACATGGATGCCAGAGAGCTAATGAGGTCCACGTGCTTGCCCATGAAGCATTCTTACCCACTCAATCATCTCTACAGCCCTTGTTTTAGGTTTTGTTTTTGAAACAGTCTTTCCATGTAGCCAGCCCTCTCTGGCCTGATTCTAGATGAGTGATGAAATAGTGGAACTATGTAGCCCAGGCAGGTCTCAAACTCAGCTTTCCCAAGAATTTGGTCACAGACATGTACCACCATATCTAATCCCTCCGGTTCTTTATATCTGAGCATGTTGTTTAGGTGAAAACTGAACTTTGCTTTTATCCAAGTTACTTCCTGTTGGCCTTTAAATATAGTAGCAGTATTTATTATTATTAATAATAATATCAGGTGGTAACTTTACCTGTCTACTTTTTTTTCTTTTTCCTAGCTTTTCCTGTATGTTAGTGAGGCCTTGAATCAAGACAGAAAGCTATATTTTGGACTTTGGGTCTTGGCAGGAAATTGTATACTCAGAAAAAATTGGGATGTGGCAATGAGATTGCTTATCTCCAGCCTTTACTTCAGTCACAGAGTATACTTTGTCCCTTAGTTCATAGCTAATCCCAAGAGATAACAGCATTAGTTGTCTGAATTAGCAGGCTTTTTAAGAACTTTTCTTTAAATGCCCAGGGAAAACAAACAAATTTTTAATACTATGAGGTCTCCTTATAGGGGTTATAGAAAGAATGCATTGCGATGGCATCTCACTTCCCTTGTTTCTGATCCAATAATGCCAATTCAGTGAATTTTTTCTTTCATGTTCATGACAGCCCAGGTGTGTGGTCAAGCCCACATCTTAGTCATGATGTTGGTGTAATGAAAATTATGAACCAGAGAAACCACGCCTCCTCACATTCTTTCCTGGTCCTCAAGTGGTCGCTTCACCATGTGCTCTCACCTTTTGTGTGTCCTGAGGATAGCTCATTGCTGATAAGCTGTTATTTGATGGTTAAGGACTGTAGTTTCAAAAGAGACCTTTAGGATCTAAGACATGTAACTCTCCCAGTTTAACAACTGGCTATAGAATACCTCCTCCCTCACCCAGTTTTTTTTTTGCAATGCAGTAGCATTTTAAGGAAAAAGTTATCAGGAAACCGGGTTTTGCAGAAGGCGCCTATATTGGTCAGCTTTGCATCATCTGTAAAAATACCTAAGAGAAATTGACTTGAAGAAGGAAATGGTTAATTTACTTGATGGTTTCAGGGCTTTAGTCCAAGCTGATAGACATCTTGTTTCTGGACTTGTAGAGAGGCAGTATCAAGTTGAGAGTGTGTAGTGGAATCAAGCTGTCCACCTCATGGAGACCAAGTAGGGTTGGGGAAAGAGAATATGAGAATGAAGGAGAAAATGCTGTTTTGGAGGCCACACCTTCAACATGTGAGGGCATTTAAGTTCCAAACCACAATAGAGCCGCCCTACTTTTGCTCTGATTTTGTTTCTTTAGCATCAAGCCTACTTGCTGCTTAGAAACCAAGTTATATAAATAAACTTTTGACCCTGGAGTTGAGTGATGTCACCTAGTTAACAGATTCTAACCTGAGACTGTTTGGTTAACATTCTAGGTGAGTGATGAAATGGTAGTGGAGCTCATTGAGAAGAACTTGGAGACCCCTAAGTGCAAAAATGGCTTTCTTCTAGATGGCTTCCCTCGAACCGTGAGGCAAGCTGAAATGGTGGGTAGTATCTGCATCAGCATTGCACAAGGCAAACACCCTTGATCTCTTAATCCTTTATGGATGTGTCTGACCAAGCTTAGGTGGGTCTCACACTGTTTTACAGCTTGATGACCTCATGGAGAAGAGGAAAGAGAAGCTTGATTCTGTGATTGAGTTCAGAATCCCAGACTCCCTGCTCATCCGGAGAATCACTGGAAGGTATTTGTCCCTTGAAAGTCCCTTGTTCTTATGCCACCTCAGAGCTTTGTGGGACAGACTTGCTTTTGTCTCATCCGCAACATGGTACCACTTCAACATGTATCAATCTTACATGTCAATGGGACATGAGGTGGGTATATGGACAAGAAATGAGACAACATCCAGTCAGGGCCCACTTCTTAACTTCATCAAGGCTGTTCCCTGCACTGTAGAATGGGACGAATACTGCATTGACTGTTATGCATATTAACAGAGTGCATAGTTCACAGTTTCACTTATTACAGGTACACAATAAACGGTAAGCTCCTTACAGGTATATCTATGTTTAGGGCTTTTAAAATCTGATTTCAGTTGAAATTACTTTTTACTAATTAAAAAATAATATGACAAGCCAAGTGTGGAGACTGAAGCAGGAGATTCGAAAGTTCTCGACCAGACTGGGCTACACAGTAAAACGTTTCCTCAAGTAGTAGCAGTAACAATAGCAATAGTTTTAGTACTATCTATACATCATTTTAAAAAACTGTAGGAAAAGTTTATTCATAATATAGCTTGCTTTTTGTTTGTTTTTCTGTAATAGTGTGGAGCACAGAAATGCTGCTTCCTCTGAACAAGTTTGTTCTGAAATTCTGCCATTGTTAGGCTACACTTTGTCTCTACCTTATTTCTTTGCTGTCTGCTTCAGGTCTTCCCAAACCACTTAATGGATGCTACTTTCTTTTTTTTATTTATTTATTATTTATTCAACTGTGTGTGTATGCGTGTGTGTGTGTGTGTGTGTGTGTGTGTGTGTGTGTGTGTAGAACCACGGACGAATTCGGGAACCACTATGGACGCCTCCACCTCCTCATTGTTTATTCTGCCCCGGGATTCACAGGCTCCGCCCTACCAGGACCAGAAACGCAGGCCAACCCCGTTTCTGCCCGGCATCTATACGTGGGGTCTAGGATCCAAACTCTGCCTGCAAGGCAGAGGCTTAACCCCTGAGCCACCTCTCCAGCCCCCTACTTTCTTTTCTTTAGTGTGCAGTGTAGCTTTTTTCACCCCATGGGTGCACTGAGGACTGAACTCAGGGCCTCTTGTATGCAAGCAAGTGCTCTACCACCTTGACCCCAGTGTAGTTTTTTTGTTTTGTTTTGTTTTTTTAAATAGATGGAATGTAGGATTATTGTGGTGAGACGAGACCCAGTACAGTGAAAGCTCTCACAAGTTCAGGACCTGCCTGTATTTGATCCCATAGTCATCAGGGATAAGCTGCTTCTCAGCCACCACATCGTCAAATTCATCTGCACTGTTTGGTAAAGCCCCATTTCTTTGAGATGTGGATCTTTTGGTGTCCACAGAACTTGAACTTGACCCTGTGCAGAAGAACCTTGATCACATGTTCCCTGTTCTGCAGCCAGGTGCAGGTGTACTTGATGACCTGACTGAAGTCACTGTTCTCTGAGGCTTCCCAGAAGCACCCTGTCTAAATGCTGAGGGTCTAGACTAGGGACAGCATGCAGTCAGAGGCATGAGCAGCCACTGGAAGCACTTTTTCCAAGACCCTTGGGGCAATCCATACAAGCAGTAAGCTGAGTACACCATCCTACCATTCACATCTGTGGCACGCTAGGCCTCTGAGATAGAAGGAACCTCGTCAACTTAATTGGTTGCAAAAAATGTAGCTTTTTTATGTCTATCATTTTAATAAAGTTGCCCACCATTTTTGCAATAGACAGCAATAAGCATTATTTTTCAGTTGTTGTCTGATTTTTCATGTGTTTTGTAAAGCCCTTTACTGGTGTTCGTGAGTGGTACCGAAGAGAGAAGAGTAGTATTTGGTGCAGCCTGACTGTTAGATGTCCCACATTCTGTGGTCTCAAGAAGATGAAGAAATGCCAGTGGTCCATTTCTTTTGTCCCCAACTTTCCCAAAGTTACAGAAGCTGAGCCTGGTGGCCTTGCTGTCCCTCTTCCTGGACTTCTCAGTGGTGGACATTCCTGAGTGGGCACAGCAGAGGACACCTCCTAAGGAATCTTAATAATGGAGGAACCAACTTCCACCATACGTTGTTGCTACCACAGGCCCACCTGCTCTTCACTATAACTGATTTTTTTTCTTTTTTGTTATGTCTCTGAGTCTCTTGTCATTGACCCTGTACTACCTGCTACCAGTATAAATGAATTATCTTGTCCACCAAAATATTCTGATTAAAATATAGTATCATTTTTTACTGATAGGATTTCAAATAGTATAAATAGAATTTCCCAGATAATTATGCTAAGATATTGATCCCCTCAATTATCAGAGTCACTGGGCAGGCCTAGAATGGTCATTGCTCCCAGAGAAGGAAAAGCTCCCAGGACTGTACAAATATTACATTATGTATCTGCCAAGAGCTGAAAGGTATTAGGAAACTCATATGTAACAGACCTTGAAGAGAGGAACAGTCTTCAGTTAAAGGAGCAAATACCTGGTGAGCAGAAACTAAAGAAGCTCACAGTTCAAGCAAGCCCTGGCTGCTGAGCAGTTAGCCTGTTTCCTTCCCTTTTTGGGTTTCTAGGCTCCTTTTTTTGTGGCCATCTTTAATCAGGGACATGAGCTTAATTTCTTAATGTGGTTCAGCGCAGATGCAATCATCAGCCACATTCTCAGTGCCAAGTAAATGCTTGCTGTTGGGCTTTTTCATGGTCTATGCCTGCTTGTTTGTTTGCTTACTTACTTTTGGTTTTTCACTTTTTTTTGAGACTTAAGAAATAAGAGTTTATTTAAAGTCAAGGTTCTAGTGACCAAGTTTAGTCTTAAAGTGGAAGAGTAGTAGGATAGAAGAGATAACTTATGGTCAGAGAAGAGAGGAAGAGACAGGCAGAGCGCTTGGAGAACAGGAAAAGAGAACTTTTTACTTTATCAATTTGAAGATAGGATCCACTTTGTATCTCAGGCAGTCCTGGAATTATGGGAATCCTACCTTGGCCTCCCAAGAGCTGGGATTACAAACATGAACAACACACATCCACGTTGTCTGTCTGTATTAAGATGGCATCTGTGTTGCCTAGACTACTCTCAACATCTTGGACCCAAGCTGTCCTCGAAACTTAATTTCCCAAGTGGCTAAGGCTACAGGCACTTACCCATTACATTCCACTGTGCTCATTTCATGATTTGGGTGATAACGTCCTTTCTCCTGGTGGCCTGAATGTTACTTGGTTACAGTTAGGCTGTGCTTTATCTATGGTGATCACAGAAGTGTGTTTCATAATCTGTACATCCATAGGACATTTTTTTGTATGTGTATTAACACATCCCTATGTTTATAACGTAACTGTCTTAGAAAATTGACTTAAATGTAAAGGTGAATGAGAGAATCAGTTCCTCAAAGCTGTTCCCTGATGTATGCACGCATGCGCACACAGTATACAGTAAAAGGCCAGAGAGATGGCTTAATGGATGAAGACACCTGTGCATAAACCTGGTGATCTGAGTTCGAGCGCCAGAGTCCCTCATGGAAAAAGAAGTTTCTAAAAGTTGTCTTCTGGCTTCAGCACACATGCCTTGGCACGCATGTGTACCACCTCCTCCCCTCCCCCCCAATATATATCTTTAAAGGGGTGGTGAGGTGGCTCAAGGTGCACTTGAGCTCAAACCTGGCAACCTGAGGTCAGTCTCTGGAGCTTACATGGTGGAGAGAGAGAACTGACTCCCAAAAGTTGTCATCCGACCTACACAAACACGCCCACATTCACTCTTCTTTATATCACTGTCCTTTCTCTCACATACAAAATAAAAATTTTTTAAAAATAAACATTTAAAGCACAATAATAATAAACATATAAAATTCAAAATAAAAATTGTTTTAACAGGAAGAAAACGAGTTAGGTGGCACATGTCTGTGATCGCAGGCACCTGGGAGGTTGAAGCAGAAAGATTACAATTTCAGGTCCAGCTTGGGCTATATAACAAGACTCTGTTCTAGAAAAGAAAGAAAATGGGGTGATTTCCTTTGTCTTCTGTACCCTGTTGCACTTTGTACAGTTCTGCTCAAGGCCTGTAGCATTCATTGTAGCTGTTCATTGCCGCAGTTGTCTGCTCTGTAAGCACTACTTAGGAGCACACGTCTCAACTTTTGAAGGCAGCTTCGAAACCTCTGGGTTCAGCCTAAGGTCTGATTTGAAGTAGAAGCTTCTTAATGGGTATGAGTAGAATGAAGACTGCATGAGACCAATACCAGAGTCCTCTCACATCTTGAATTGGGTAGTTGTGCTAGCAGTTTTCAAACACTTGTTACAATGTTTTGCTCAAAGTAGAAAACACTTTCACCCTAGCAGAATTATTTGCCTTGTTATTTTACTAAATCAGGCCAGTTATTTTCCTAAGCAAGCGGTATTAACAGCTGGTTTTCTACTGAAGCCCAGTTATTTTCCAAGTGAGAGTTTCTGGTGGCAGGTTCTATCCTGGTAAGAGTCTTCCTCCAGCTTCTCTGCCTCTGCGTGTCTTGAGTCTCCAGGGATGCAGAGGTACTTCCAAGCAATCTGACTCATGATCATTGCTGCCTTTCAGGCTGATTCACCCCAAGAGTGGCCGGTCTTACCATGAGGAGTTCAACCCTCCAAAGGAGCCCATGAAAGATGACGTACGTAAACTCAAGAAAGGAAGTTTTCCTTCTTTCCTCACTGTTTTTTTGCTTCCTATCTTTTTCTTCATTCTTCCTGTCTTCCTTTTACTATATTACTAACTTAACCTGAAAGAAGAGCACTATCCTGTAAATGAAGTGGCCCAAGACAGATCTGTACAGTATCTCCTGGTGTCTTATTGCTCACTTCAAAGCAGCTGTAGGTGCCCAGACTGTGCTGCCACCCTCTATCACAGCAGTCCCTGGCATCATGGACCGCTAAACAGCTGATAGGGGGTTACTGCCCTGAAAGCATAGAGGTGGAGGATGAGAGGAGAAGGCAGAGAGAGCTGGGAGAGCAGGAAAAGAGAATTTTTTACTTTATCAATTTGAAAAGAAGAAAATTATCAAGAAAGAATATCAATTTGAAGAAAGAAAGTCTGTCGGCAGTTCCGTTCCAGAACACCCTGCTCTGAGAGTATCCCGGTGACTGGGCTCTTACGCGTGTTCACTGTTTGCTACAGGAGTCCTTATGGTCTGTTTTAGAATGTGCAAATAATATTGAGTAGTTTCGTGGCTTTACCTTTGATGTGTGAGGGAAGCATATTGGGTCATTTAGGTTATATAGAGTCAGATTCCAAAGTCATCATATCAATTTAGTCGTATTTTAAAATATGGGAAATTCTACCCAGTTCTTTCTCACTTTGCTGCTTTTAGAGTGTTAGTGATGTTCTTGTGATTTTATGCTAAATATTTAAGCAACCAAGATTGCAGTTGCTGCTAATGCAGTGTTGCTTGTGATGTACTCTCCTGGTCTCAAGGGCCTCCCTCTTCTTTCTTCTGACCCTAAAAGCACACAGCTTGGAATATAAGCAGCCTGAGTGCAGAACTAGGAGAAAAAATTGTTGCCCATTTTCCTCTTAGGAGCTATTTCCCTTACGGTTGCTATTTCTGACAGGCTTCCTGCCTTCTCTGATAGCTGTTCTGCTCAGGAAATGGCACAGTTCTGTATTAGGGAGGGTCTACTTCGACTCTCCTTTGCTTTCTGTGGGTTATGGTCTGGGCAGAATGGCCACCTCTTATCTACATCTGAATAAGGAAGCTTTGCTGACCACTCCACCTTTCATTCTCTCTTCATATTCTCAGATCACTGGGGAACCCCTGATCCGCAGATCAGATGATAATGAGACAGCCTTGAAGAGTCGCCTGGAGGCCTACCATACTCAGACCACCCCACTCGTAGACTACTACAAGAAACGGGGAGTCCATTCTGCTGTCGATGCGTCCCAGACCCCTGATGTTGTCTTTGCGAGCATCCTAGCAGCCTTCTCCAGAACCACATGTAAAGACTTGGTTATGTTTATCTAATGTTAGAGTCATGAAGAGATTTTTTTTTTCCTCTTCCTATCCCTGTTCAAGAAGTGGGTGGGCGTGAAAGGCAGGCAGAGGGAAGCTTACCTTCTCAGGCAGCAAAAAAATATTTTGATGTATTGATTAAAAAGCACTTACTTGATGTATCTCTGGTGTATGTGCAACTCTCATCTGTCTGTCTGTCTGTCTGTATGTGTGTTATAAGTATGTATGCACTCCTACTTTTTATGTTTAGACTACATTATTTTAGCAGCTGTTTATCTTTTTAGCTATTACACTTTTTGATCAACATTAACTACCTCAGGTATCTGCCCAGCACCCCAGTTCCAGAGCCTCATAATTTTTTGTCCTGTCTCCAGCAGTGTCAAGAAGTGTCATAATTCCTGATGCACGTTGTTGGTAGGGAATTCTACTAATTTTCAGTTAACAATAAAAGTCACGTGAGTTACTGGTTAGCCAAGTGTCATTTTTTTTTTCCAGAGTGGAATTAAGACACATTACAAAAAATAAATTAATTAATTAAAAAAAGACAAATTCCAGAAATTACTGGGAGAAAGTATTAGTGTAGACAGAACAAGGGTGGAATATTTTCGTGGTGTGCATGATGAATCTGTAAATTTTGATTTGCCAAAGAATTAAGCCAGGATATAGATCCTTTGGAATTCAGATTATTTTCTGCACATCCAGGCCAAACCCTCTGAGAACAGCCCTATCCCATTTCCCCAAAGTCAGACCAAGTTAGGTATGTTTGCTGTCATCTTTAATGATTGCCTGTTTCTGTACAGTGTCTTGGGAGGTGGTCTCTTCGTGTATTCATTTTGGTTAGAAAATTCATTCAAACCCAGGATACAAAATCCAAATCAGATATGTCCTTCTATCCAGACTCTTGGAAAGTCCAGCTCAACCTTATTTCCTGAAGGTAATAGCAACAGAATTCTCAAGAAGAAGTCACCTGAAAACAAGATCACCAATGACATTAACCAGTTTTATCTGTAACCTTAACTTAGCTCCCTAGCTGTTAAGCGTTTTTTATGGTCCATGTTGTGCCGTTTGATCTCTCGTGATTTGTGACAAATTAATTGGCTGTAAGGAAACCTCAAAACCTTTGGCCTCTGGAAAAGCCATTAGAAAGTCAGTGATATGTCCACCTGGCACCGTATAACCCTCTGTTGACTCAGTGGACTCTAAAGTGCCTGGTCCCCATCTGACCTGAGCTCTCCTGCTGTCTCTGAGCCTGCCTGAAGTTTTATTCTCTGTCCGCATGGAGCCAGGCATGGGTATGTGGCCATCTTGCTTCTTTTTTTGCCTCTAAGTGAGTGTCTGCTACCTCTTCCCCGCCTGTTTTCTTTGGCTGTAAGCTACTAATTCCACCCACTCTTAACAGAAGCCCAGTCTGGCTTTGTGTGTTTCTGGAAAGCATGTGACTGCTGGGAATGGGCAAGGAAGAAGAGTGAAACCAAAACTATCAGCTGTGCCTGCAGAGGGCAGGATCCTTCTCTGAATGAGGGTACCTTGGGCATCTTTTCAATTGACTTCCCTGCGACTGGGAAGCAGTTGGAAGCATGTGACCTTGAAGTATAGGTCTCTGAATGATTGCTAACTGAATGTGAATGATTTTTGCCCAGGCACTTGCTATCTGTCCATACGTATTCATGTTTGCACACGGGTTCCTGTGGTATTTGAGCTTTAGGAGAGAGCTAGATGTTCAAAGGTGGTCAGGATTATATCTTTGCTTCATTTAATCTGAGTTTTAACCTCAGCAGGCATGAGAGCATTCACCTAGCAGTGTTTAGTACATTTGGTTGCATGCCAGCCTTCCCTGATATTTACTCGGTTTTTAAAAACCCACTTTGTTCTTGTTTCCTTTCTATTTCAGCCTAGTAACAGAAGGCCAGGCGAGACTGCACCACTGCTCATCTCCCCGCGGCGTGATCCCTGCTCTTAGGTGCTGGGCAGAGGGAAGGGTGGTCAAGGGAAGGAAGGATGAAGAGGGAGGGTGGTGAGGGGCTCAAGAGGCATATTTGGAAGTGCTACAGTGTTGTAGTGAATGGGATTTTTTTACATAGGAGGGAGATGAATTTTCCTTTAAAAACTATGACTGGAGAGTTGTGGACACAAATAGGAAAACACAGTATTATTTCTAAGCAATTGAGCTTTTGTTCACTCTAGACTGGTAACCTCAGCTTTTATCAAAGAACCTCATGGAGTACCAGCCAAGAGTGTAGGAAATCAAACTGTGGTCCTGTATATCCTATAAACTTGGAAGAGGGAACATTTGCCTGCCAACAGTGGTTGTCTCAAAACCTAAGGTTAAAAAAAAATCTCCACATTCAAAAAAAAGGAGTGTAATCACAGGTGGTGACTCAAAAACATCAAGTTTCCTGGAGTCATGGGGAGCCAGGGGCCGCAGGTCTCCCTTTCCACGACCTCCTGCTGATTCACCAGTCTACCTGCCATGATGGCAGAGTTTCAGCAGCCACACAACACATACCACAATCTTACTGTCTTGCCTTCTTTCGTCACATGGTGTACGAAAGGACCCTCCTCAACAAATGAACGAGAGCTGGAGGCAAAGCTCAGTGGCACATACTTGCCTAGCATTACAACACCCTCGGCTTGTGTCGCAGGACTGTGAAAAAAATATTTTTTGAAAAACAAGCAAGTGTCTTAAGCTTTATCGTCCAAAGATTGCCTTTTCCATCCTCAAATCCATGACTGGGATCACTCAACAGCACTGTGATGTATTGTTTTCAATGAGGTGCCTTTCTTAACCGACCAAATGCTGCCTTGTTTGGCCCCTAAGTCAATAAAGTATGTTAAAAATTTGTATTCCCTGTGGTGGCATTTTTTGAGGGATTTGGGGGTGGAAAAATGACATCAAATTCTGGATCTGGTTCGCAAGCCCTCCTCGTGGTCGTTAGCACCGTGCCATGAGGAAGTACCAGCATGTGCCCCTGACGTGTGCCTGCAGCCTCATGACCTTCAGCTCTCTGGCAGGCGTTCTTGATCCCAGAGACTCGAAGATCAGGACAAAAATCCCAGCAGTTAGTCGGCGCGCTTTGCTCCTGCTTTGTCCAAGAAAAGCCAGCGATGCCATCTCCCAGGACTTACTGGCATTAAGTGAAGCTTAACAGAGGAGTTCTTGGCTTGGTGCCTACCACATAAGACACTGGACAAGTGTTAGATCAAAACACAGAAAAAGATCTGCTTCCTGCTGGGCTGGGTAATTGGGAACGGACAGTTACCCGCACCTGGAAAGCCTGTGCTTCTAACCCTTAAGCCAGGTCTCTGGCTGCCTTCCCAGTTCTGCCTTTAACACCTTTGATTTCTTCTTTGTGTGTCCTGGTTTAAATCCATTACTCCTTAGCAAACGTGAGCTTCAATCATTGGTCCAGACTGAAGCTTTGGAAAGCTGCCTTTGCCAGAAAGGTTTCTGAGAAATTCCTGTTCCCGGAACCAGAGCACACTGGGCTGAAAGCGCCCGCTATTCTTCAGTCATCTCGTGATTCGCTGGCTTATGAAACCCTGCTCCCAAGCCAGCCCCTCCCTTGTCTACTCCATTCCCCACCTCAGTGGAGTCACTTTGAGGCGTCAACATGACCAATTTGCCTAGATCTTTCCGTTCTCTGACCTGTTTAAATGCCCATGAATATTCTCTTTTTGGTCATCGTATATGTAACTGGGAGTTAATGTTAGACCAATCCGAAAAGCAGTAGAGAATGATGGATAAACAAACAGGACTGAGCAGTTACTTGTTGCTTCTTTGGGCCTTGACTTCCTCGTTGCAAGCCAAGATGACGAGGTGTAAGAGCCAGAACTGCCCTGGAAGACTCCCATTGTACCATGTACTGAGAAGGCCTTGTGCTCCCGACACATCACTCAGCACACTGCACAGTGGAAACTGTTCTATTTCATGGTTGAGGAAGTCAAGGCTGGGGAGAAGCATTCCTCCAGTCACACTCAAGAGGCAGAGTTGAACCTCACTATCTCTTAACTTGGGTCTGTCCCCTTGCCCTTGTTACGATTCAGTGGCTTGTGCAGCTGTGCAGGCAGGAAGGGACCTGCTGAGCTAGAGCTCTTTCTCATAAGCACACTGTCACGCTGATTTTGAAGAAGTCACAGCTATTTCTGAGGACCTAGAGTCTGTCTCGTGGTCTCTCGCAAGCAGTGTCACCCGCAGCACAGAATGAGGAGCAGCCTCTTCAGAAGCCCCACAGTCTCATCTCAGACGACAGCATGGTGAGTCAGAAGACCTTTCAGCTTCAGCTCCTCCGCCACTAGGCAGGGAGCATCTCCCCCAAAGTAGAAGGGAACCATTGCTGTCCTCGTGTGTGCTCACTGCTCAAAGGACAAAGTGGTCCTGTGTGTGAGTCAGGATGGCTGGCATCTAGCAAGTGCTCAGTAAATGGGGAGAGATTTCAGAGAGCTGTAGACCTTGGTCGAAGTTACCTTCTTGCACATCAGGAAGCAAGACTAATGGTTCTTCACCCAAAGATTCTCTAGAAATCATGAGTCTCGAATTATAGGCAGAATTCTTTTTGTATTATCATAACTATGTAGAATGCTTACTGTAGGAGGTTCTGTATCCATTATTTGTTCTCATTCATTGCAAAGTATACAATGACGGAACCAGAAGCTGAGCCCAGATCTGCGGTTCCACATCTGGCCTCCTACCAGCATGTCAGGGGCTTCACACTTTGCCTGGGAGAGAGGAGAGTTTCTTAGAGACACTCCTGGTTCAGAAATAGCTGTGAGTGAAAAGGGAATCCATGTGATGCACAAGTCACAATGAAGGGCCCTTTTTCTCTTACCATCGTCTCTGGCTGCCTAGCTACTGAGCAGAAAGAAGCTCCCGTGTGCTGCCTTTGCAGAGCTCCATATGCATTCCAGCAGCTCAGAAGAGCAAGAGGAGTCAGCTTTCCTCCTTGTTCTGGAAAGGCTGGCACCAGGAGGGTGTGTACGCTGGCTCAGGCTGCAGCTGTGCAGCAAATGGCACTGCATCATTCATAACTCCAGAGGGAGCACTCTGCTGCTGACAGTTCAACACACGATCTCTGTGTGTGCAGTTGTCCAGGACATTGTATTGATGAGCTTTCCCCACAAAGAACCCCTTCGAGATACCCATTCCTGGTGGAGGGACCCCAGCAGAGAGCAGGTGGAATGGAAAAACAAGATATTAGGCAGCAAGACCAGGGTTAGATCTAGTGCAGATAACCCTAAGGCCTAGGAACCAAACACAACTGTGCTTTTGTGTTCCTCTGAAGCAAGTCATTCCATTGTGCAGGCCCCTAAGTAAGACCTTAAACTCCTTTCCATCTGAGAACATGTAAGTATATGAAATAGATTTACAAGTCAAACATTTAGCCTGTAATCCCTGCACTTGGAAGGTAAAGGTGAAAGGAAGAAAGAGAGGAAAGGAAGAAGGAGGGGAGGGACGGAAGGAAAGTAAAATTAAACAGTTAATGGTAATAAATCTGAATGATAGTAAATCCTAAGTTTTTGGTTTTGTCTTTTTGGCATGTGTATGTGCACAAGAGAGCGTGTGGCCAAAGTTACTTCTGGAGTCACCCTGGATTGCTCTACTTCCTTACTCTTTGCTCTGGGGTTTCCCAGACTTCCCGCTCCAGGACTGGAATTACAAGTTGCTGCCATATCTACCTGGCATCTTTTTTTGTTCCCATAGGTTAAAGCAAAGGCTTTAACTCCTGAGCCATCTCTCTAGCCCCGTAAGTTTATTTTAAAACAATTGCTGGAATTGGGAAGATAGTAAAATGCTTGCTACTCACCCATATTAAGAGCCCGTGGCGTGTAATCCCAGTGCTGGGGAGGGAGAGACAAGTGGATTTCTGTTTTTTGCTAGCCAGTTGGCCTAGCCTAGTTGGTGAACCCCAAGTCCCAGTGAGAGAACTGTCCCAAAAAATTAGTTGAATGATATCTGAACTTGATCTCTAGCTCTACACACACATATGCAAAAAAAAAAAAAAAAATACTTGGTATACATTTAATTTCACCATTTAACAAAGATAAAAGCAAATTTGCTTTCATCTAATAAAAAGGATAGACTTGCTTTTTCACAAAAAAATAAATCTTGGCTGAGTATTTGATATTGCAGAACATAGAAAGTCTCAAACATTTTTCAGAACTAATCAGTATTTGAACTTTTATAATCATTAATATTAAGAACACCACATGTGTAGAGCCTTTTCAGAAATGCTGGAAATTCTATTCTAATCCCAAGCCAGAAGTCACTTCATGATCTCATGTGCAACTCAGATCAGCAGTCACCAACTTTTTTCCATCAAACATTCTAACACAATCTGCCCCAAAGATATACTAGTTGATATTTATATACTGAGCAATGACAGTAAGATTATATTCAATTGTTTTCTGCAATTAAACCATTATGTGTATATAAGAGCAGAAGACTATGTGCAATAAAAACGCTAGTTTATGGCAGACAGTAGCCTTGAATCTGACCCAAGTCTTGAATCTACCAAACAACCCAGTGGTTGTTGGCATGGTGTGGCGCGATAACATGCTAGTACACGTGTGTGTTGAGAACCAGCTTGCAGTGAAGTGTGACCACCACAGACGAGCGCTGTCAGAACATCTCAGATTCATTTTGTCTTTAGTGTTGGACTGATTTTTCATTGCTACTACTGAAAAATCTTTTATTGTTGCCATATTTCCTGTGACCCCCACATTCATTTTCCTGTGTTGTGACCCACAGATTAAGAAGCTGCAGCTTAGATGAAGATTTCTAGGGCAAGTTTCTCTGAGTTTAGGGCTGAGATATACATGGGTTCCTTGGTTGGCTGATTTGCTGCACGCCCGCATTAAAAAGCCAGTGGTGTGCTCTTGTAATCCCAGCGCTGGGGAGGTGGAGACAGGTGGATCCCTAGTTCTTGCAGACCCGTCAGCCTAGCTTCATTGGCGAACCCCAGGTCCCAGGAGGAAAATCACTAGGAAAGTCAGAGTGATGTCTTGTCTTCTGCTGTGCTTTCCTCTGCCAGGATTTTTTTTTTAATTTTTTTTTTATTATTTATTTAACTGTGCGCGCGCGCGTGTGTGTGTGTGTGTGTGTGTGTGTGTGTGTGTGTATGTGTGTGTGTGTCTGTGTGTGTGTAGAACCACGGACGAATTCGCGAACCACCATGGACGCCTCCACCTCCTTCTGCCCCGGGATTCACAGGCTCCGCCCTACCAGGACCAGAAGTGCAGGCCGCCCCCGCTTCCGCCTGTCTGCCAGGATTTTTTGCAGTTGTTTTTTATTTTATTTTAAATGTATAACACTTCACAAATTTGCATGTCATCCTTGTATCATCCCAATTTCAGTATGTGTGCTGCCGAAGCGAGCACTGTTGTTTTTTAATAAGATTCTTATCTTATCCCAATCTTGTGCTCAGGTGTATGTGCGTTTTGCAGGCTACCTTAAGTCCATTTTGGAAGAGCAGCAGAGTGTAAAGGAAGGATAATTGTGTGGTCCTGGAGATCAGAGGCTCCACATGGAGGAGGGCACGCCGCAGAGGGCACGGCTCAGGAAAAGCACAAAGGTTGCTGTGCTCAGAGATGTTCTAACCCAATGAGTCACTGCCTAGATTTTGTGGAAACCTACATCTAATTGGAAATAGTATTTTTCAGACAGAACACAAGAATGGTAGTAGAAGGGAAGTTTTTCAGCCCATGAATAATGTCAGGAGCCGGAAGAGACAATCTAGTAAGGTAAGACAGAGATATACCAAGTTGATGGTCCCTTTAGGTTCTGTCCCATTCTTCCTCCCCTTGACATTCCAGTCAGTGTTCTAAGTCTTCTTTGGCCATGGAACTGAAGAGGGTGGCGGAGGGATCCCTCAGCTCTGTTGTCAGCTGTGTTCCAGTCATGTGCCCAGTGGGGTTCTGAGGATGACAAAAATGATCGGTTGTTAGATCTTGGTGCTAACTGTCGTTCACTCTGTGCCTTGGGGAAGGTACCTGACCTCTGAGCCTCAGCAGACTCACCGCAAAGTGAAGATCATCGCATCCACGTAGAAGAGTGCAGAGTTCATAAAAGTTGGAAAATAGCTGCCCGACAAGTGGTCCTGTCTGTCTCCCCATGACCAGTCTAGGAGAAAGGCCCCACTGAGGCCAGCAGCCATGTCTTCACCCTTTCCTTTCTTCCGTCTTAGGAAACCAGTACACTTCTGGGTTGTCTCTGGGGCTGTCAGATGTAGCTCCAGGTTGAAATGAGAATTGGCTCTGTTCCCAGGGATGCTGGTTCTACTTCAGGGTAGCAGGAAGACTGTGCACCTGACATCGTGGCTGGTCAGGTAGGGATGACCTCGTACCCACAAGACCCACAGCTTCCTAAAAGCAAGACATTCTGTAGTTGATGAGGTAGCGAGAGCTGCTGCTGAAACCACCAGTCGGCTCCACGCCTGCCCACACGCCACAGACCCACTGTGATACTCGCCTATAGGAACTGTCCTCCCTGGGGCCAAATGTGCTTCGGACATGACACCAAGAAGGGGCTGCGCTGGGCAGGAAGAATTTCTGGTGAGAATCGGCTGTCCTGTTTTAAAATCTTTGACAGCTTCCCTGTAATAGGAGGTGTGAAGAGGAAGAGTTAGGATGCACCTGGTACTTGGCTATCTATCCCTAGCTAGTGGCTTCAGCTTGGGGATTCCAGTTTGCTTCTGTATTTTAAGGAAATGAGTAAGTGCTAAAAGCACTTCTTACAACAGGATGAGAATTGGAAACAACCTAAATTTCCAACAATAGGGGAGATTGACTGATTCATTTATTGGAAAGAGTAGTGTAAGATCATGAACTCATCATGTCATAACAAAAATTTCATGATTATCAAAAGTTATAAAATCATATAGAACATATATATGTTTGAGACAAGCTCTTCTGTAGCCCAGGCTTGACTCGACCTTGGTATATAGCCAAAGGTGACCATAAATTCCTGATTCCTTGGCTCCACTTCTCAAGTGATGGATCTATAGACACGTGCCACCATGCTCATCATAATTCTCAAGTTACAGAAAAGTTCCAGAGATAGTACAAAGTTTCTGCCTATACTCCATCTATGATCTATGCTTTCTCTAAGGCTTCTTTGAGTTGACATCTTCTGTATCTGAGATTATTGTTTCCTGTATAATCATGTAGATGGTGCTCCCCAGGTTCCTTGCTACATTGACTACATTTGATTCTTACAAATTCTCCATTACTGTCCTCTTTTTTTTTCTTACTTTTTTTTTTTGCATGTTTAGGGGTGTGTGTGTGTGTGTGTGTGTGTGTGTGTGTGTGTGTACGTGGGCATGCGGGCCTGTAGGTGAAGAAGAAGGCAGTTTGTGTGCCTAGGAGTCCCAAGGGTGACATCAGGAATCATCCTGGATTTGTCTATCTCCTTATTGTTTGCATGGGGGCTTCCCAGTCCCTGGCTTCTAGGACCGGAAGTGCAGGTAGCCACCATTTCTTCCCAACATTTTTATGTAGGATCTGGGATTTAAATTCAAATCCTTTTGCTTGAGAGGCAAAGACTTTACCCCTGAGCTATCTCTCTAGCACCTACTGCCACTTTTTATCTATTCTAGTATCCAATCCTTTATACGACATTACATTTAATATTTGGGAGGGTTTATTTGTGTGTGTATATGTGTGTACGTGCGTGTGAGTTTAGGGCTTTAACCACTGAGCCTTCTCCCCAGTGCATACAGAGACATTTAAAGTCCAAACATAAGGGGACTGGGAAGATGGCTGAGTGGATAAGAACACTTGCTGTTTAAGCGTGGAGTCCTGAGTTCAACCCTTAGCACCTATGTGTATGTGTGTTTGTGGATGGTATGTATGTGTGTGTACAGGTGTGAACATCCATGCAGAAGCCTAGGGAAGATATTTGGTGTCCTTCTCTGTTACTCTCTTCCCTTAACACAAGCTTTCTCTGAGCTAGAGCTCGTCATTTTGGCTAGATAGGCTGGCTAGCAAGTCCCAGCAATCCTCCTGTGTCACCCCCAACAACATGGGTTACAGGCATGTATGTGGTCATCCCTGCTGTTTTACATAAGTGCTGGGGGTTTGAACTCTGTTCTTCATGCTTGAACAGCAAAAGCTCTTATCCACTGAGCCCCAACCCCAAAATTTTTGGTTTTGAAAAATTCGTATGGACTGGGGAAATGACTCAGTGTTTAAAATCCCTTCCCTGCAAGCAAAGGGCCCTGAGTTGGGATCCCCACATTCCATGTGAAAAATTCTAAGTAAGTGCCAAGGCCTGCCTATAAGTCCAGTCCTGGAAGACAGTCTGTGAATCTTCAGAGGAAGCTGGCTAGACTAGTCCTAATGGTGTCCTCTGGGTTTAATTAGAGACCCAGGTTCACAACAAGAAGGTGGGAGAGTGATCAAGGATGATTTCCGATGTTACCCTCGAGCCACCACAGGCACGTACACTCATGTATATACACCCACACACACATACGTGCCCACCCATATGGAAACACACATTCACACACCCTATACACACATATATCTGAAAACCCGACCACAAAGAAAAATTGTGTAGAGGGCTGCGGGTATAGTTTGGTAGCATCCTTGCAAAGCTGGATTGACTCCTCGGTACCACCTAAACTGGGTGTGGTGGTATACACCTATAATCCTGGCACTACAAAGATAGAGGTAGAAGAAACAGAAGTTCAAGGTCATCCTCAGTGGTACAGTGAGTTTGGACCCACTGGGGAGACTGGGTTTGCCTCAACAACAACGAAGTTTATATAGAAAGGCATCTGGAAGGAAGGGTAGTGTTAAAAATATTAACTGCCA
This sequence comes from Typhlomys cinereus, assembly GCA_023101885.1. Classification (NCBI taxonomy): domain Eukaryota; kingdom Metazoa; phylum Chordata; class Mammalia; order Rodentia; family Platacanthomyidae; genus Typhlomys; species Typhlomys cinereus. The sequence continues at coordinate 270,837 of JALPQD010000449.1, read as the reverse complement.
TCATAGCTCAGAAATAAAATAGGAAATGGTTATTTTGCACTTTTCTTTTTTTTTATTTCCGCTCATACAAACTTAATAGGCACACCAGTTCCCTCCCTCCCTCCTGCATTTTTCTTTTTTAAAGCATTTTATTCACTTGAGAGAGAGAAAGAGAGGGGTACACAAATGTACCATGTGGACTTCTGGGATTGAACTTAGTTCACCAAGCTTGCAAGCAGGTGTCCTCACTGAGCTATCTCACCGGCCCTATTTTACATTTTTCATGTGTTCTATTTCTTTTTTGTTTGTTTTAGAGCATCGCATAATTTTAAAACATTAAAAAAAACTGTCTTCAAATGAGTGGTGCAGATCACCCCTCATGTGATTATCCCGTGGTTACTCATTCATATCTCTTTTCTTCGGACAGCCACGTGCAAACTTCATCCCTGTCCCCCACCACCCAGTATAGAACAGGCATCAGAGGAAGGACTTGATCTTGGCATTCTTTTTCAGCTTAGGGAAACTCAAGGGGCTGTGTTTATTGTTTAGTGATTCCAGCAAAATGACAGGAGTTTGCAGTCTCAGGGCTCACTCGTGCCCACCACTGAATGTAACCCTGTGGCCAAGAGCACAGTATGTGCTAGTTGGCCTGTATAAGCCAGTTAACCAGGCCTTTAAAAGGCAACACAGAGAAAAGTCAGGGATGAACAGGTCGAACACGGAGCTAGAGGTAGCCCTTGAAGTCACCATTTTAATCTCAAATTCCTTCCACGCACATGAGCTCTCTGATGAGAGTCTTTAGTACTCAAGATAGAGCTTCACATGTAACAGAGATCCAATTATTATATATGAATGAATAAATGAATAAATACATGTCTTAATAGATGAAGCAAAATCACTTATCCAGATGGTATTTGAGTCAGAATGTTTTTAGTTGCAAATAAAAGAAAACTTGCTTAACAATAAAGCATGTTTGTTAGTTCATGTCTAGTGGATCCTGGAAGTCAGACGTGACTTGTATATTCCAACCTTCTGGTAGTCTCCTGATTGTCCACTTAGTATCATTCTCAGGCAAAATGCTACAAGAAGTCCCAGAAATCACACCTACACTATAAACCATTCAAACAAGAAAGAGACTAGAGAAACTCTATTCCAGCATTCTTAGCAAAAGCCCTGCAACTCTCTGGATTAGGTCACACAAGTCACCTTTGAGTCAGTCATCAGAGGCAGGACCTGTTTGTTGTCCTAGATCATGTCAGCTGAGCCTAGATCTCCCTTAGACTTGGCAGAAGGGTGAGGCAGAGCAGAGTTTACTGAAACTCTGGATTTCAGTTGGGAATTGAGAATGTGGGGAAGGAGGCCTGGGAACGTGGCCAACAGGAATCCAGCCCAGCCGAAAACATGAAAATGAATTGTGTGGCTACCCAAGTCAAAGTCAGCGCATGAGGGAAGTGTCAGGAAGGATGGAGACTGTGCCAAACCCTAAGGAGGTGAAAGATTTGAGAAGTGAGGGCGGAAGGGAGGAAAGAGGTTTGCGCACTTGCCGAGCGCCAGACACCACACAGAAGCCTCTGCATTATCCCAGTTGACAATTACAACCCTCTGCAGGGTTGATGCCGTCACTGTTGCAGTCAGCCTGCATGGTTGCTGATACATGACCATCAAACAGCTTAAGGGAACAAGAGGTTTGTTTTCTTAGTCCGGTTACAGTGTGGCCAGCTTGACAGGAGAGCACACACCAACACCAGGCCGAGGGAACTGGTCACACCATCTCTACGTAATGGCTGAGAAGAGGGACGATCCTTACTTGCCAGACAAGTATGTCTGGCCAAGTAATACACAAGAATGCCAACTCTCTCAACCAGCTCTCTGTGTTTTATTTCAGGGCCTAATCCCACCCACCTGGGCCCCCATCAGCCAGACAATCTCCTGCAGGTCTGCTCTGAGCTTAACCCAACTACTAATTCTCCACAAATGTGCCCAGAGCTCAAAACCTTCATCTGTCAAGCTGATACCTGTGCCCAACTATGACAATCACCATTCCCATTCTGCAGACACAACCAGAGGTCACTCCAAGACCAAAGTTGGGCCTTGGATCTGGTTTGTCTGGTTCTGAAACCTGTACCTGGTGCCAGGATGTGGTAAGTAAAGTGGGCCGTGGACATTGAGACGTGTGCATTAGTGAAGTGAGTGTCTTGACCCCAGAGGCCACCCTGGGTGGTGAACAGTATTCATTAAATGATTTCGTTCTCCCACGACCCCGTGAGACAAGCCTCGCTGCCAACCACATCCTAACGACATTGGAAGGTGAAAAAGTAGTTCACTTAGCTGGTAGGTTGTAAAGCCCGGCTTTTGCCCTGACTGGCCTCGGCCAGGACTGCAGTTCTTCCTTCTGTGCATGCAGGCGTGATCTTCATCAGCGTTAGCTGAGCCCATGTTCCATCGTGGGCTCTGCTCTGTGCACTTGAGACTGTTGCCTCAGGCTCAGTCAGGGTCTAATCAAGTTATTTAGAAGGGCTCTGCTTGGGAGACCAGCTCCAGAGATGCTGCTTGAGGTCTGCTGCCCATGGGGAAGTGGCCTGGCTGCCTCCCCAAATTGCTGACAGCTCAACCTTTGGCAGGGGCAGGCAAAGCCCCATGCTGCTGTTGGCTGAGAGCCCGTCTTGGAGGGACTGAGCCTGCATGGAGTGAACAGCTGCAGGGCCTGGGCCCCTGGGGCCTCCCAGGCACCCTGGCTTAATGCCTGGATATCGTCCATGGCTGACACAGCAGAGCTGGGGACCAAACAGCAGGTCCCCTGGGTTCTGGGCTTGGTTTGCTAACTGAAGTACTGTAGGATCTTAGGTAAATTGCATATCCTGGCCTTGATTTCCCGAAAGTAAGAAAATAAAACCACTCTGTCTTTGACTCGCCTCCTGAATATCACCTTTGACTAGCTGGCCAGGTGAGGTACAGGTGAGTGGTTGATCCCGCCCAGAAACCCAGACTCCTGTTTATTTAGAACCACTTCTGGTGCAGGACCCCACCGAGCACAGGGGGACAGAGAGCAGCTGAACTGATCTCTGCCTTCAAGCAGCTCCCAGTTGGTTGTAGGTGAGGGGGACAGATAAGGAAACCAGCAAGCCACACAGAGTGGTAAGTTCAGGGCTGCAGAGAGAGAAGAATGACGTCTGCCTGGACACCAGGGAATAGCAACTCTTAAGGCTACCGAGCAGAACACAGAGCTAAATGAAGGTGTGTTGCATTTTCCAGCAGAGAAGAAATGTGCACGCCTGTGGGAGTGACCTGTGCAAAAGCCTGGGAGCAGGAAAACCAAGTCTACAGGACTCCAATGGTAGGTGACAGGAGAGTGTTGTGAAGAAGCAAGGCCGAGGTGGCAGGGGCAAGCAGCACGGGGTGAACGGCAGCAGGGGACAGCCCTCCAGAGTCCTCAGTAGGCCTCCAGGTCTTCCCTGGGGATCAAAGGCAGTGTTGTGCCTTCCTGTTCAGGAGCTTCACTTCCAATTGCAGACGAAGTTCTTCACAGAGCAGCACATTCATTGTAACACGTCACACTAGGAAGCTACATCTCCAACCTTCTGGCTTCTCCAGGGGCGAAGTTGACAGCTAAGATGCAAAGAGCCCACCAGGCATTATAAAGACAGGGAGCCAGCCCCTCGTTGGCCTCCGGAGAGCTGGCACTCATGCTGCCTGATGGAGAGCCCAAATCTGACTGGAAGACAGAGGGAACACATGGTCATGCCAGCCATTATTTACAACTATTGTGGTTCCTTGGAAAGTAGAGGTGGCTGGAGAACTTCGCAACAGGAAGCTTGCCTTCCTAAATGAATGTCGAGGTTTCAGGATGCCCAGCTTACTGAAGCAGCAGGGCAAAAACTGTACCAAGTACAAGACAACTGACCTGAGGTCACCTGGCCCGTCAGAGAGACAGTCAACACGACTTGTCCTGCCTGATTGCAGACTAGCTGCCCCTGACGCTTCCCATAGTATTTTTCTCCAATCATTGAAGGATCAACTGCAGGGAATCGCCCCCTTTCATCTTGCTGCATCCTCAGTGAGGTAGCGCCCACTCCCCGTTCCCAAAAAACAGAAACTGGAGGGGTGAGAACGATTCATCAGTGGACACATGGAAAGTCAAGACAAGAACCTACATCTCTGCACTCTGAGAAAACCTGCTGATGTCATGGAAGAAAACTGTTACTCTTCCCAGTCTTGCCTTGGGCTACGTCACACCTTCAAGGTCCCATGCCCAAGTGATTTCCTTGAGAAAAAGGACACGTCTGAAGCAATGTGATAGTGAGTGGCTCCAGAACCGGGTTTCACTTGGAGAGCTCTGTCCTGAGCCCAAGAATGCCAGGAGACCCCAAGCAGCTATCTTCCTAGTCTTGGTGGCAAATTCAGCAACTGATTCTTCCTGCTGTGATAGAAATGGAACAGCCCGAGCCCGTACACTGGGTAGGCAGTGCCCACTTCTCCTTTGACCACTCTAGGGGGATGTGGCTGCCACCACCGGAAAGACCCATAAGCTATAGGCAGCCAAGAGTCTGGGACCTCGTGCCCTGAAGTGGAAGACAGTTTGTCCCTTTAAGAGGGTTTCACTGGAATTCAGGGACTCTAGGCCCTGCTAGGAGGACAGCTAAGCTCTCAGGAAGAAGTCTGACCCGGGGCTTGAGCACACTCTGGTTCTCAAAGAGGTCTCAAAGGTAACACCACTGATGAACAAGACAGGAGAGCTGAAGGGTTCTGGCTTTATCTGGACACACTGCATTTGCTGTGTCCACGGTTCATTTCCAGAACACTCACCTTTGCTTCTCTCATATGTTCCACACTGACTTCACAGCTGCCTTTACAGGTACTGAAAAACCAGGAGTGCTGCCCAAGGCCCCACATCTGTTCCCTGCCTGTCCCAGACTGACCCTTTTCTATCTGACCCTATCTGTCCTATGTTGAGTCTGAGGCCCCAACCTTTAACAGCTTCCGCTGAACCAGAGGCCTTAGGGCTGAGAACTACCCCTTATTCCCTACCACAGAGACCCCTTTCTGAGAGATGTACTCAGGGAGGTGGGGTGAACTGGAGGCTTTTTATCCTGCTTCTGCTTCTTCAAGTGACTGAGCTTGAGACCATAGATCTAAAATGCTTGTTAAGCTGAAAAACACTGAACTGCCAGCACAAAGAAGGGGAACCACTCAGCCAGTGTACACAAGCATGGGTGATTTGGATCCAGGTCTTTGACGATCTCTCAGTCTTGGGGGAGGCAGATGTACAACTCAGACCTACAAGCTCCAATGTGGCATGAATAATGCAGCAGTTACGGGGTATGCCAGGCATTTTGAGGGCCAGACAGTTTTGGAGAGAGTCAGAGAAGGCCCTAAGAGATGCATGAGCATTCACCAGGTAGAAGAAAAGAGGTACATTTTTGAAGGGAGAGTTAGTTTATGTACAAGCCCAGGGACCAGAAAGGGCTAAGTCCTGCAAGAGGGTCCTCAGTGGAGGGTAAGTCTTAGCAAAACTGGTGAGAACAGGACCAAAAAAAGCCATGAAATGTTTGCAAAAAAGATTTGGAATTTTTTTTCCATAAACACTGAAAATTCTAAAGAAGAGAAGTAGCACTTACACTAGTAATTATTTCCATTGTTTTCAGACTTCAAAATAGAGGCTTAGAGGACTAGGGTTATAGTTCAGCAGCACAAGGCATTGAATTCAATTCCCAGTACTAGCTTCACTATCAATAATAAAGATGAGGCGAGAAGAGAGTGAGCAAGCAAATTGTCCAAGGTCTCTGCCTTAGTCAGGGAACCAGAATCAATAGCATCTATATAGAGAGTCAGCATGTCCTAAGATCTGCAGGGTGAGTCGACAAGCTGGGAAGACTCAGGACAGCCAATGGTTTAGCTGCAATTCGACTCTGAAGTTCTCTTGGCATCCCATTGCCCAATCAAGTTGACACAATGAGATTGTCAGGTATCTGAAATTAACCCTCATAGGCTCAGCTCTACAAAGCAGCAGAACTGAAGTTCAAACCCAGATCTCTTGACTCCTGAGTCTTTAACGGCTGCAGCACAGGGCAGAGATCCAGGGCTCTCCTTTCCCAGCCTGACTCCAGGACTGAGCCAGCTGGAAAGAAGCAGCCAGTCGCCAGCCGGGTTAGGCTATGGGTCAGTCAGACGACCCAGCAGGGCTCGGCCAAGGAACTGCCCGGCGGCCTTATGTTTTAGGCAAGACTCCAGAAAAGACTTTACACCCTTGTAGCAGGAGAGGTGAGGACAAGGGGATGGGGTTCTCTGCCCCAGCACCTCTTGACAGGAGTAGACCACTTCCTCAGCCAAGCATCCGACAGCTGTGCTCCTGCTTCCCTTTTGCTTGAAGAGCAATGACTGTCAAGGTTGTTGCAACTGGGAAAACCCTCAATGACTTCCCTTCTTCAGTTCTATGACACAGAATGCAGACAGAAGCCCAAGAGAGGGAGACAACCTACCTACAGACACTGGACTGGTCCAATTCTCTTTAACTATATTTACAGGTCTTACTCAAAAAGACCTTCCTCTCATATAAAGGAAGTGAAAAGGCCAAGTCCAGGATTGTGATTCTTTATCACCGCCTCCCATACACACACCTGAAGCTCCTAAGAAAGAAAGCTGGGCCACTTGTGTGCCCCTGGTATCCACACAGGGTGAGCACATTCAATGTGTGGTCATTCAGTAATATCTTTAGGTGTTCCTCAATATCTGGGCTACATGTGAGAGACACAAAAGGATGGATTCTCAACGGAATTTTCGTGGCTTAACGTGAGTGGAAAGAAAAGTTGCTGAGGACATATACCCTGATTCTTGATTCCAGTTCCCAGGTACATGGAAGTAGCCTCTACTTTTAAGAAGAATGGAAAAGGAACAATCTGAGGGAGGAAGACAAGTGCAGTTGGGACCTGGAAGTCATGATCGAAAGTCTGAGATGGCAAAGCACAAGCTCGTTTGAGGAGGTATCATAGTTACATACAGGTGTCAACTTGACGGTCGAAAGTTTGAGCTCTGGGCACATTCCTAGAGAATTAGTAGTTGAGTTAAACCCAGAGTGAACCTGCAGGACATTGTCTAGTTGATGGGAAAGGCCCAGTCCACTGTCGGTGGGCCTAGTCTCCAGGCAGGTGAATAAGATGGAGGGAACTGTTAGAGAAAGTTGGCCTGCTTCTGTATATTTGGCCGGACACGCTGGTCTGGCAAATAAGGATCGTCCCTCTGTCAGCCCTTATGTGGATGTGGTGAAGTCAGTTCCCTCAGCCCTTGGCATTGATGTTACTCTCCTGCCAAGCTGGACAAGGGGCTGTAACTGGGAAATCATAAGAGAGAATAAACCTCTCATTCTCTTAAGCCGTTTTAGCATGAGTTTGTCAGCAATGATGCATGGAGGTTTCTGGGGGTGTTTTAGGGCAGGAATAATCGGGTGTGAGTGGTAGAGGATTTTGAGTGAAAGTCAAGGTTGGTTCTTGATCCTTTGAGGGGCAGTGAAGAATCAATGACGTGTTCACAAAGATCCTCAGGGAGATGATTCCAAAGGTAATTTCTAGCAGCACCTGGGGGTGCTGTACACCCCAGACTCTTCAGGGAGTAGAGGGACATGGGGATGACCTGCTATACATTAGTGCCCACTTTCCTTTTCTTTCTTCAAATATTTCTATTGTGTGTCTATGGGAGTGTGAGTGTATATGCCGGTGGCATGTTTGGAAGCCTTGTTAAAATGGTTTTTCTCTCTCTGTCTCTCTGTCTCTTGTCTCTCTCTCTCTCTCTCTCTCTCTCTCTCTCTCTCTTCCTCTCTCTCTCTCACTTTATAGCCCAGCCTAGACTTGAACTTGTCACTCTCCTGCCTCAGCCTCCCACGTGCCGGGATCACAGGCCTGCCCCATCACATCTACAGTAGCATCCACTTTCCCACCTGTTCTGTATGTCACCCACTTAACGCAACAGCCATGACAGTGGGGAGGGGGCAAAGCACCCATTGGATGAATGGGAAAGCTAAGATGCAGAAAGATGAAGTAAGTGTCTTGCCATGGTCACAGCAGGAAGAACAGGGCATGAGACCCCCTGGAGAACACTCTGCTCCTCTTTCACAGAGAAGGAAGAAGGGGCCCAAAGGGGAATGTCCTCACTTTACTGATGAGGAAGTACAGACAGAAGGCTGGGCTTCTCCAGGCCTCTCAGAGAGCAGCGAGTGCCCCGCACCTTCCAACTGACCTGGGTAGTTTTATCTCCCTGCAGCCTGGAGTTTACAAATAACTTGCACCAGCTATTTCAGAGCCACTGTCACTCCCCAAAGGAAAAGGACCTCCGTGTCACCCAGCAAGTCAGGAGCTAACACTGCGGAGCAGAGCAGCAGGCAGAGGCGTGGCTGGTGGACGTAACCTCTACATGAGTAACTGCTCCCGGGCAGGGAGGTTTCCAGGCCAGCCTTGGCAAGGGGCTACCGTGAGATTTCACCAGCTCCCATGTGTCACGGCTCTATCACAGCACCTAGTGAAACTGGGGTGACTACCAGGTACTTTCTGATGGCGGTTCAGGCTGGGGAGGCTGCAATGTCTGCCCCCACACCCCGCCCTGAGAACACAGCAAGCGTTGGGACTTTCCATCCAGATCCCAGCGAAGTTGCTCCATCCTTCTGTCTCACCACAACCACTTCCTTTTCTGAAAACTCCCTTCCTGCCTGAAGGCTCTCAGTACAGAGAATCCGCAGGCTGGCTCGTTGGTGGTGGCCGCGCCAGCCTCAGGAATGCCGCAGAAGGCTGTCCCAAGGCCACAGCTGGGGAGTGAGGTTCAGAAAGGGCTGGGCTGGAAGCTAAGATCCTCTCTGAAAGTAAGAGCACCCTGCTTTCCCCAAAACAGTCCACGGTCAACACCCCGAGTATCCTTTAATCCTCACAGCTTAGGAATCAGGTGTTACCCTTGGCGGCTCTGTAGGTAAGGAAACTGAATACAGAGGGGGAGAACCCCGCTTTTCTGTCTCAGCTCTCCTCTATTCCTCCAAAAGGGTTGCTAAAGTGGGCTTAAAAAAAGTTTTTTTTTGGTTTCTGCTTTGTTTTCAAAGTTACCTGGGAGAAAGTTAAGATTCCTACGTGTAGGAAAACAGGAAGAGACCTTGAAATATGTTTTGGTTAAGGATACACAGTGACCCCAACCTACACAAGAGGGAAGAGAGAGCTTGCCAGTTTTAGACCCTGACTTGCCAGTCACCCAGGCTGCTGCCTCCATCCCTGGGGCCTCAATTTCTAGGCTATCTAGGTCTGGGGTCTCCCAGAGATCACCCCTCAATGGGACTGAGTTTGACTGTGTCAGCCTAAGTGATTCAATTCAAGCAGGCAGCTTCCTCTAACCAGGGCTGCAAGCTCTGCCACGCCCCTTACACGCCCTCCACTCAGGTCTTAAAAGACTCTGCTCAGAAAGCCCAGCCTCTCAGCCCAAGTAGTGGGGAGCCAGATTCCAGCACCTGAGTAAGGGAAGTAGAGCTTTCTCTGCCAGAACAAAGAGGATTGGTTTAATGAGTGTAGTAGTTTACTCTTAGCCGTTGCTGTGAGAGAGCATTCAAAGTCAAGCAATTTAAGGGAGAAAGGGAGATTTAGTCAGCTTACGGTTCCAGAGGGGAGAAACAGTCCTTCGTGGCAGAGGCGACATGGCTGGTGGCTGAAGCTGGAGGCAGCTGAGTCACTACAAACATCCTGGAGGCTCAGAGCTGCTCAGTCCAGTAGGCCAGTGGGCCACGGCTGAAGGCTGGAGGATTCCTGGGGAGTCAAAGAAGCCGGGAGGCAGGAGGGAAGAGAGTTCTAGCACAGCTTCGGGAGTCTCTCTTCTAAGTCTTCTGTTCTATGGTTCCCTATATCTGGTCTGCTACTGGGAGGTTCTAATCAGATCTAGGAGCTGGTCTTTGTATTGTAATGTATTGATCTGGATCATCTCTTCAGGTAGTCTGACAGCTGATCTTAGTTAATGCAGGTGTGGTCAAGTTGACCCCAGGATTAATTACCACAGTGAGGGACATCTGCTAATCCCAACTCTCATCCATTCACTCTCTATACATTCTTTCTGAAGTTTCTACATTCGTTCCTTCAACAAATCCTCATCCAACCCCTTCTCCCTCCTTCATGACATGCGAGTGGAACGCAACTTTCAGGAGTCAGTTTTCTCCTTCTACCATGTGGGCTTCTCGGGATTGAACTGAGGCTGCCAGATTTACAAGCAAGAACTTTTCCAACTGAGCCATCTCATTGGTCCCCTTCCACGTTACTCAACTCCCACACTAGATCACACATCCATTGTTGGACCCTGGAGACACAGAAATGGACGTGAAGGGCGCGCTGGTCTCAGCTCTAGAAGAGCTGAAAGTAGAGGGTCATACAACAGTGCATAGTAGGCCAAGACGAGGAAGACAGAGAGGGCCTCTGGCCTGTATCAGAAAGACAGTAGTAGGGCTGGAGAGATGGCTCAGGGGTTGCAAGCAGAAGGTCCTGAGTTTGGCTCTCAGGTTCCGAGTAAAAACACCAGGCAGAACCGGCTGCAGCCTGCACTTCCAGCCTGGTGGGCAGAGTCTGGGAAATCCCAGAGGAAAGCAAGAAGAAAGTAGAAGCAATCCAGGATGATTCCCGAAGTCACCCACAGGGACACACAGGGCCTTCTCACACACACACACACACACACACACACACACACACACTAAATTTTTAAAAAAGAACATTAGCAAACAAGTGACAAGTTCCTAACAGGAACATTAACCCATGGGCTCTTTGTAGACGTTCCTGTGCTACGAGATTTCTTTCCATTCATTTTCATCTTTGCCACAATCCTGGAAAATCATTATTATCAATCCCATTTTACAAATGATCAAATTGAATCTCCAAGAGACTAAATAAATTATCTAAAGCAATGAAACCAAGAAGTACAAAAACCAGAAACTGAGCCAGGTTGGCTGTAGCAGTGTATTGGGGGCGAGTTTAGCTGCTAAACTGCTGTACATCTGAATTATAGCTATAAGCATTAAAATTTGCAGTTGTCCTTATGACACATTAGTTTCATTTTCTCCACTTTCTCCACTAAAAATAGAAATTGCTTAAGTGTGGGGTTTTTTTACTTGGGTGACATAGGATCATTTTCGAAGGATTAGTAACTTTTAAAAATGACCATGAGAGGCTGGAGAGGTGGCTCAGGGGTTAAGCCTCTGCCTTGCAGGCGGAAGGTCCTGAGTTCGCATCCTAGACCCCACATATAGACACCTGCGGAAGCGGGGGCGGCCTGCGCTTCTGGTCCTGGTAGGGCGGAGCCTGTGAATCCCGGGGCAGAGTAAACAAGGAGGAGGTGGAGGTATCCATGGTGGTTCCCAAATTCGTCCATGGTTCTACACACACACACACACACACACACACACACACACACACACACACACACACATAATTGAATAAATAATAATAATAAAAATTTAAAAATGACCATGAGAGGTTTTTGTTTTGTGTGTGTGTGTTTTCCTAACTTAATGTATCAAGCATGTATTCTTTTTTAAAAAAAGAATACTATCACAGCTGTATACCGCTATGCCTAGCAACTTGTATTGCTTTTATAATTCAAAAGCATTAGTTTTAAGAAGTGAATTGCTCTCATCAAGGACAGGGCGACCCAATCAACCAGAGCATCTGCAGTTCCTGAGAAAAAGGCTCGGGGGTTTTGGTTGACCTCAGAACAGAGTGAGTCAGCAGGGTGAAATGACTGCCAAAACACCAGACAAACAGCAACACGGCGAGCTGGAGAACGCAAGCTCCCCTGTGCCTTGGGGCTGGCCAGATTTCACTGCAGGTTCAGTGTGGAGGAAAGCTGTCCTGAAACTGGAGCCAGACCTCAGCACAGGCAGAAGGCATGGAGAAGAGGACCCTCTCCCACTCTAAGGAAAGGTCTTCACAGGACACGGGCAGTCACCGTGCAGGTATGGGCTTAACCTGCCCAGCTAAGCAGTGAGATCTCTGTTGCTGGAAATGTACAGGGTGAGTCTGGGAAAGTGCCTTGTTAAAGGACAGCAGCTGGTTTCATTAGCACGCTGCCTTGAAGCACACAGTATCATAGAACATGAAGGGGTTAGAGACATACCGGACTCAACATCACAGGGAATGCACAGTGACTGTCGTAAGTCAATAATAGTGATGACAATGAGAATCATCTTTAAGTACGTATTGTGTACAAGGCTCTCGTGCTTAGCATGTTACATCTATATCAGATCCATATCAGTGGTTTTCAGGCTTGAGTTACATACACCAGAATTCACAGGAAGTATTGTCACGAAGATTCTAAAGCCCCATGCCCAGTCTCTGATGCGGTGAGTCAGAGCCGGGCTAATTCATAGGTGATATTAATGCTGCAAGTCTGGAGACCACTCCTTGAGAATCGCAATCTTCTTTATCTTACTTGTCGCAACAGTTTTGTGATAGGTCTGTCATCACCACCATTTTGCAAACAAACAGAACATAGCCGCCAGCTAAGAATCCTCACAGAAGGAAATGACTATTGACAGCTACTAAATGTTAAGGGCCAAGGTCTGAATCCAGATCTCTCTGGTTCCAAAGTCTAAGCTTCACCAAAGCGATCAGTTCCTAATTACTTCATAAATGGAAATCAAGATTCTAGTTGTTTGATAATAATAAATTTTTTTGTTTTTTTTTTTTATTTCAGCTCATACAAACTAACCAGGTACACCAGTTCCTCCCTCCCTCCTCCTCCCCCCGTACCCCCTGCTCCCCCTCCCCATTCCTCTCCCTCCCCATCCCCCAGTGCCTCCCACCCCAATTCCCATGATAATAATAAATGTTTTAGATTGTTTCTTCAGGACATAAAATAAGATCTGATACTAAGTGGATAAAGGCACTGTTGAGGACTCTAGCAAACTGAGTTTAATCCCTACATCCCACGTGGAAGAAGAGAGTCAACTCCTTCAGGTTGGCCTCTGATCTGGTACATGCATATGATAAACCAAATAATAAAATAAAATGAAAACAAACATTCTGATCCTTGGCAGGGTCAGAGCCAGAATCACCAGCATCCCAGAAGCAGAAAGCAGGAATACCCCGGAAGAGGGGAAGCAGGGGCTTGAGTAGCCAACCCCTCTCCCTGTGCTGGACAGAGTTCCAGGCCAATCCGCACTGTGTGCAAAATCCATCACTCTTACAGCCCCAAGGTCCTTTCTGCTTTATGATGATACAAATCCTCCAACATACTGTACTGAGAGCATCTTGCTCATCTGAGCGAGGTAGGGTATGTTGGTAATGGGCTGAAGAATGGCCACCTCAAGACGCTGCATCTTAGTCCAAAGAGCCTGCGGAAGCTCTGGAGGCTGCCTGAGATGACAAAGGGATTTTGCAGAGACAGATTAAAGATGTTGTCCTGATTAGAAACAGGTATCACTGGACAGTTGGGTTTGAGCTTTGGGCACCTTTGTAAAGAACCAGTGGTTGAATTAGGCCCTGAGCAGGCCTGCAAGAGATTGTCTAGTTGATGGGGAAGGCCCAGCCCATGGTGGTAGGACCAGTCCTAGGCAGGTGAAAAATATGGAGGGAGTTGGTTAAAGAAGTTGGCATTCTACTGTATACTTGGCTAGATATGTTGGTCTGTCAAGATGTTATCCTTCTGTCAGTGGTCCTGCAGATATGGTGTGGCTAGTTCCCTCAGTCCCTGGTATGGGTGTGGACTTCTATGCCAAACTGAATTAAGAGCTGTAACTGGACTATTAAAAGAGAAATAAGGCCCCTTGTTCCCTTAAGCCATGTGATCATGAATTTATCAACAATATGCACAGTAACTGTAACAGATATTAGAATAAACAGATCATTCTAGATTATTCTCTGAGCAAGCCTGAAGTCATCACAAGGTCCTTATTAAAAATTTTAAGTTATCTATTTATCTTGGGTAGCTTATGTGGAGGTCAGATGTCTACGTGCAGGGTGGGGGAGTAGTTCTCTCCTTCTACCATGGGGCTTCTGGGAATCAAACTTAACACTGTCATGCTGGATAGCAAATACCCTTTACTCACCTTTACCCACCACTGGCTCCATAAGGGTTGGTTTGTTTGTTTGTTTGCCCTTTGGTAGCTCTGGAGTTTGAACCAGCAACCCTTCTTGTGCCAGACAAGTGTTCTACAACCGAGAGCCTATAAGGTAGCGGGTAAAATAGCTCAGCAGATTACAACACCTGCTCACAAACTTGGCAACCTGAATTCAGTCCCAAGAAACCCACATGGGTGGAAGGAGTGAACTGACTTCAAAATGTTGTCTGACCTCCACCCATGAGCTGTGGCATACATACATATACACATCTTCTTTCTCTCTCAAATTAAAAAAAAAAAAGAGCCTGTAAGGGTCCTTTTAAAAGAGAAGCTTAAAGATTCCATGTCGCTAGCTTTGAAGATGGACAAGGGGACCCATTAGCTCAGAAATGTGGCTGTAAATGCTGGAAAAGCCCAAGAAAAGGGCTGTCCCCTAGAACCTTCAGTAAGGCAGCCTTGCCAAACCCTTAATTTTAACCCCCCCCCAAAGATTCACTGCACCCTTCAGAGCTGTAACATAATAAACCGCCTCTGGTGCTTACACAGTGTACAAACGTGCACGCATTCACATTCCTAGCTGCACTGCTTCCGGCCTTGGGCTCATAGAGAGGTCGGTGCGCAGAGGAGCGTGTGTGGCTTCTGGTCTTGAACAGTGAGCGCCTCGTTATCTCTGACACCTAGACCCACCCGCGTGGATCACTGCTATCGTTGCTCTCCCCAGTCAGTTCAGGGGACTCATTCCTTCAGGAACCCCTGCGCACCTGCTCTGTGCCTGACTTGCTGAATGTGGGTACAGAGACTCCTGTGGAGTCTGGCAGTAGGGTAGGAGCACAAAATTCAGCACCCTTTTACCTTTATGATTATAGTGAGGCTGTCTCCAAAGGACTATTGGGATTAAAGGCAGAGTCAGATGAGCAGACGTGTTCATTATCACTCAAAATGACATTTAAAAGATTTTAACTTAGGCATAGCAGGGCAAGGGGTGTGGCTCAGTGGTGCAATGCTTGCTTAGCATGCAGCAAGGCCCTAAATTCACTCTCCAGCATATAAAAGGTAGAGTGGGAAGATACTATGTGGATGACACCATACTTTTTATTCTTTTTCACATTCAGGTCTGAGAAACAATAATATCTAGGCTGAAGGAAGTAGCTCAAGGAAAGGCTACCATGAGCTGTCTGGACACTGAAGGCTCTCTGACCTTAAGAACATAAGTCATCTCTGATGGTGTGAGTGGGACAGAACATTCAGGAGTGCTCCATCAAAGAGATCGACTTCCATTCATGCGCTTTGGTTTTACTTGTTTGTTTCAGGTTTTATTTATTTATTAATGTGTTTATGTTGTGAGACTTTGGGGGGACTGAACAAATGTCTGTTCACCCCAAAGAAATGATCCCACCCAAGTCTAGCTGCTGAATGTGAGAGAATCCTGGGTGTCAACTTGACCACACCTGCATTAACTAAGATCAGCTGTCAGACTACCTGAAGAGATGACCCAGATCAATACATTACAATAGAAAGACAGCCCTAGATCTGATTGGAACCTCCCAGTAGAGGACCAGATACAGGGAACCATAGAACAGAAGACTTAGAAGAGAGACTCCCAAAGCTGTGCTAGAAAACTCTCTTCCCTCCTGACTCCCGGCTTCTTTGACTCCCCAGGAATCCTTCCCTCCTTCCCTCCTTCCCTCCCTCCCTCCCTTCCCTCCTTCCTTTCCTTCCTTCCTTCCTTCCCTCCCTCCCTCTCTCTCTATCTTTCTTTCCCACAGTGTCTTGTATAACTCAGGCTGGCCTCAAACTCGCTATGTAGCTGAGAATGACCTTGAACCTCCAGTCCTGCCTGTGCAGCTAGAAATAGACTCCAGGGCCTCACACCTGCTAGCCAAGCACTCTGCCAGCCAAGCTACAAACCCAGCCCTGCTTACTACTTTCAGAAACCTTGGGGAGCGAACCTTGTAAATTACAGAATTTTAGCTTTCAAGAACACCCAGGACTTTGTAGGTCTTGTTTACATTCTAAGTCTTATGAACTTTCTTCCTCCTTCCTCTTTCCTGAGGGAGCGTTTCTTTTTTTTTTAATTTTTTATTATTTATTATTTATTCAATTGTGAGTGTATGCGTGTGTGCAGATGTGTGCGCGTATGCGTGTGTGTGTGTGTGTGTGTGTGTGTGTGTGTGTGTGTGTGTAGAACCACGGACGAATTCGGGAACCACCATGGACCGCCTCCACCTCCTCCTTGTTTACTCTGCCCCGGGATTCATAGGTTCCGCCCTACCAGGACCAGAAACGCAGGCTATACATGGGGTCTAGGATCCGAACTCAGGATCTTCCGCCTGCAAGGCAGCTTAACCCCTGAGCCTACCTCTCAAGCCCCAGGGAGGGTTTCAATTGGAAAGAAATAGTTACTCAAAGGTTTGTGCATGTACGCTTCATTTATTATTTATCTATCTATTTATCTATTTATTTATGTGTGTGAGAGAGAGCCTGAGAGCAAGAGAGAACAGGCACATCACTACCACAGCCTATAAACACAAGTTTGAGAACAACTTTCAGAAGTCCGTTTCCTCCTCCCACAGTGTGGGCTTCAGGAATCAAACTCGGGGCACCAGTTTTGTGCCCAGGTGCCTTTACTGGTTGAGCCATCGCATCGGCCCCAACAGTTTTTTGGGTTTTGTTTTGTCTTGTTTTGTTTTTGAGACAGTATCTTAATCTGTAATTCAGGCTGTTCTTGAACTCACTGCAGCTATGGCTTGTGATCTTCCTGTCTTAACCCCAGTTAAGTTTTCAGACCCCAGGTGTGTACCGTGCTTGACCTGTAATCTGGTATTGTCATTTTCATGTATTATTTTAATGAATATCAAACAGAATGTTTTTTAAAGGGAATACCAAATTCTGGAACAGCAATTTTAGAGGTCAGTGGTTGGAAAATAAGTTATAAAGTTGGCACCAGTTCAGCATTCAGCATGCCTTAGATGTGAGTCCACAGGTCAGAATAGGTCTGTGCCATTGTTGAAAAGAAAGTCAGAGCCATGAGAATCAATGGTGGGGGGAGATGGGGAAGGCCTAAGTTGTAGAAATGGCTCAGAGGTTAAGACTCTGCCCCAAAAGTAAAAGTCCTGAATTTAGACCTGGATTCCACATGAAAACACCCAGTGGAAATGGCCACATCTATACTTCTGGCCCTGGAAGGCGGATCCTGAGAAACTCCAGAGCAAAGCAAAAAGGAGGTAGTATGATACAGGGTGATTCCTGAAGTCATCCTTGGGCCTCCACAAGCACACAGAATGTCCTCTGATACACACACACACAAACACACACACAAACACACACACGCACACGCACATGCACACATACAGAAATTCACACAGATACACACATTAAAAAAGATGGCAAGGGGCCTTAGGAGCACACAGACATCTTCTCAGAGGAAGTAACATTGAACTTCATTGAGAACAGGTGAGCTTTAGCCAGACAAGGCAATTGAAAGGCAGACTATCCTACACATGCATGTCACCCCACTCAGTAGTTGGAGCTGTAGATTCAAAAGAATGACTCCCCTACTCCCCTT
This sequence comes from Typhlomys cinereus, assembly GCA_023101885.1. Taxonomy (NCBI): domain Eukaryota; kingdom Metazoa; phylum Chordata; class Mammalia; order Rodentia; family Platacanthomyidae; genus Typhlomys; species Typhlomys cinereus. The sequence goes on along the minus strand of JALPQD010000449.1, from coordinate 253,237 downwards.
GCTGCCAAGTGGATGCTGAGGCTCACCCCAGGACCTCTGGATGATCATTATCTGTAAATCCTCTACACTGTCTGACTATCTAAGGATTGCTGGAGAATTCTTAAAATGAGCTTTCTTGTTAATTATTTCTTCTGCCTGGGGCACTGTTTTTTCTGGAATAGTGAGATGAAGGCTTTGGGGAGAGGTGGTCACTAGAATTTGCCTGGAATTGGCTTTCTATATGGCTATGACCACTCACCTCTCTGAGCTTTGGTTTGTCCCTCTGTAAAGTGGGGGTTGGGGATGGCTGAGCCCCTCAGCCTTCATAAGCTCTGATGGCTCTGTGCAGAAGCAGCAGCTACAGTGATTGGACTCCTGCTGTTTATGGAACTTGGGGTTCAATCTCCTCTCCAGGGCTCCCTTTCCTCGTCAGTGACCACCATTTCCATCCTATGAGGATTCAGGACAGTCAACAGCTACGAAGCGTTTGGTGGTGTGCCGGGTGCAGCACATGGAAGCTGTTGTCATTACATTTTGTAATGGCTGTGAAATGGAACGTGTCAGCTCTGCTGATGGCTGTGAAACATCGCCACCCTCGGGGTTTGCCATGAGTGAAATCTCTGCAAACAGCGTCAGAAGATCCGCCAGTGGGCTTCCAGGGAAACACCCCCAAGCTGGGTGGCTCCGGTTTTGGTAGAAGTTGAGGGAACTCCCCAGGGGGAGCTATCTACTGGGTAGGCTGTAACGACCTAACTCCTGGGTATAGAGACAATTCCCAGATGCTCTCCTGCTAAAGGGGTCCTAAGGGAATTATTAGCTCATGGGTAGAACAGGAAATGTCTCTAACCCTCAGCTTGGTAGGTCAGAACAACCTGGGGCAGAGCGGACAAGAGAAATGAGTCCTCCTTCCCCCAGCCTGCCAAAGGGGCTTGGTCCTTACCAGTCTAATTCTGACCGTCTCATGTCTATTTATTTGCAGCTTCTAAATCTGGTTGCTCTTTCTACAAGAGATGGGAAAGTAAGACTCAGAGAGAGGCAGAGACTCGCCCAAGATCACACAGCAGATCAGAGCCAGGATCTAGGTCTCTGGGCCACAGAGCCGCATTTCCCTGTCAGAATTAGCCAGCCTCTTTTGATTCTGTCAAACCAGTGAGGGGTCGGCTGTTGCCTGGCAACCACAGCTGCCCCAGAAGTCTTCTGTCTCTGCATTTCCATGGAAAACTGCCCACCCACGGACAATCCTCAGACGGAAAATGACTCTGCTCTAATGGGAAATGGGGAAAAGGGGTGTCTCATGCTGCAGAACTGACTCAAGCAAGGCACGCTCAGGCCCCCTGGGTTCTAGAACTCTTGTAAGCAGCCCAGAACCATCTCTGGGTCTCTGGCTTTGAGACCAGATTCACACGATTCCTTCTGTGGGCAAGCTAAGGGATGGTCTGTTATCACATGCAGCAGCAAGTGTTGGGGAGAAAACCCAGCAAGGGCCTTTTTGTCACCACAGGAAGAGCTCCTTGGGGTCACACCTGGGCCTGAACCCTCCCTCTGTCCTTCACTGGCAGGTGTGTGGGCGCAAGTAGCAAGTCTATTCCCTCCAGGATACATCTGCGCGCTCTGAAACTGACCTGAAATTGCTCACCCACGGCAAGTCAGCGCACAGACTTCCTGTCTTTTGAAAAGGGGAAGTCTAGCCAGCTAGTGCCCATGAGTCATTTGTTTTGTGAGGGAAGCCTCAACAGTTGGCAAAAAAAAAAAAAAAAGAGAGAGCTGTCTGAAGAGAGAAAGGAGACCTGGATTCTAGAAGGAATGCTGCTGTTTTGGCTAACTCCACTGAGCAAGTCCTCTCTAGCCTTAATTTTCTCTTCTGGAAAATGGACAATGAGCTCTACTTTGCAGACTTCTCTAGAGGATTCTACTAACTACGCTAGAGGGTTCTACTAACTTCTCTAGAGGGTTCTACTAACTTCTCTAGAAGGTTCTACTAACTTCTCTAGAGGGTTCTACTAATTTGTTTTTTGTTATTGCTGTTTGCTCATGAGTTGGAGTGTGTATTTGCTTGCAACAAGGACTGTCTCTGTCACTATGTAACCCAGACTACCAATGCTGATGAGTGTTCGTGGGTGACCGTTGGCTCCCTAAGCATGCTTCTGCTGGGGAGGTCTGGAATGTCTGCCAAGCTCAGGAGTTAAGAGGATACAGACATGGGGCTGGAGAGGTGACTCAGGGGTTAAGCCTCTGCCTTGCAGGTGGAAGGTCCTGAGTTCGGATCCTAGACCCCACGTATAGACGCCGGGCGGAAGCGGGGCGGCCTGCGTTTCTGCTCCTGGTGGGCGGAGCCTGTGAATCCCCAGGCAGAGTAAACAAGGAGGTGGAGGCAGCCCATGGTGGTTCCCGAATTCGCTCATGGTTCTACACATACACACACATACACATACACACACGCACATACACACGCACAATTGAATAAATTAAAGAAAAAAGTTTAAAAAAAAAGAGGATACAGACATGAAGTTACCCTAGTCACTTGAATCTTGCTTTGTCACTTATTAGCTGTGTGCCTTGGACAAGCAACAGCTCTTCTCTGAGTTTTGGTTTCATTTTCTAAGTTGTACAATAACTGAGAAGCTTCTAAACTTGAAGATGACTAAGACACAGGCCGTTAGAGTAGGAGCGGACTTACAGTGATCTCCCAGGATCCATGACTTCTCATGACTTTCCTGACCTCTGCTCAGGATAAAGACCCTTCTGAGACAGTTACTCAGAAACCACCCCACATCACTAGGCCACAAGGCTTGAAACAATACAGAATAATATTCTTTGTTTTCACTTTTGTGGTGGTGCCCTGGGTCTAACTCCATAACTAAAGCACACCTCCAGCTATACATTCTTACTGGAGACAAAGTTAACAAGAGGGAAAAAAAAATCGAAGCAAGCAAAAAGAAGAAAATAGATATTACGCATAACATCACTATGCAGAGATAATCTCTGTTGACAGGGGAGTTGAGGCTCCTTCCACATCTCTTTAATACAATGTGACAGGATGTTAAATGTGAGAGTCCTATCTTTTGGGGTCTGGGGTAGCAGTTGTCAGTCTCAAGGACTAAGGGGACGGACCATTCAGGAGTGCCAAAGCATAGAGAAAAAGGTAGTTGTTTTTTTTTTCAGAGTGAGTGTGTGTGTGTGTAGAAGAGGGCACTTGAGTGTTTGTGCCTAGGGAGGCCTAAGAGTAACTTAAGAATCACCCAAATTGCTTTACCTCCTTGTTTCCTCTGGGGTTTCCCACGCGCTGCAGGCCGCTGCCATTTCTGCGGTATTTTTACATGGGATCTGGATCCAAACTTCTTCTGCTTGGGAGGCAGAATCTTAATCTCTGAACCATCTCTCCAGCCCCTTCATCTCTTTTTTCCCGCTCTGCCTAGTCCTCTAAGGGGACGAGGACTTGAAAGCGTCTGTGAGAAAGTCCAAAGCAATGGCCCAGAGTTGGGGGTTTTGCCTAGGGATAGAACAAGCTAGAAGTCCTATGTTCAATCCCCAGCACCACAATCAATCAGTCAGTCAATCAATCAATAAAATAATAGTCTGACTCTTCTACCATCCATGACTTGTCCCCATAGGGAACTTGTCAGGTTGAGATGTTGAGGTCCATTGAGTTGCCTACATCCCTAACTAAACAAGAAGCATCTTTCAGAGTTCAGTCATGTGTCTCCTTGATCCTTAGAAAATACCTGCCGATCAGTTGCTTTAGAACGTTCTAGTGAATGAAGGGAAGGCTGAAGAAGCTGCACTGTTGAGTAAACAACAGAAGGGGGGGCGTTAAAGCCACACAGATATGGGTTGAGAAAATGGTTCAATGATTAACGTGCTTTTGCTGCTGTATAAACAAAAGAACCTGATTTTGGATCTTGGATCCCATGTGAAAATGTCAGGTGGGTGTGGTGGCCTCTGTAATTCCAGTCTCGGAAGGTAGAGACTCTCTGGAAGCTATACACTTCCTAGAGTGGGAGACTAGCCCTATTTCAAACTCTGAGTTTAATTAGAGATCCTGTCTCAAAAAGAATAAGGCAGAAGAGGAGGCCTCTACATGCACTTGCACACGCACTTGTACATGTGAACATACATACACACACATGCACACATACACATAGAAGAAAAAAACTTATCCAGATCAGAATTCAAATCCTACCCCTGCCTACTTTCCAGTGGGAAAAGTTGTGTCATGTCCATCTCTAACCTCATTTTCCCCTCTTGTAAAAGAGGATAATCTGAGTACCTGTTTTGCAAAGGGTTTTGGTTTCAGCACTTATTCATTATTTATTGAGAGCATCTCACTATGTAACCCAAGCTGTCCTCAAAGTAACTGGTGATCTTTCTGCCTTAGGCTCTGAAGTGCTAAGTGCTGTAATTACAGGCCTATGACTCCACACCCGTCTTGTGTATGCTGGACAAGTGCTCGTTCACTGAGCTGCACCCCCACTCATCCTTCAGTCTTCACTGACAGAACACTTCCTATGTACAGCTGGAAATTACTCATTGAAAACTTCCAGAGAAGGGCTGGGACTGTAGCTCACTGCTTTGGTAACAGGATAGAGCACAGGAGAACTCACCTCCCAAAGCCTTGATATCTTTATCTGCATTTATTTCCCTCATATACTCATTGTGGGGTAACACAGATAATGTATATAAAGCATTTATCACAGTGTCTTCTACAAAGGAGGCAGGAACTCAGTAAGTTGTATCTCATACTTTATGGGTATTGGTAAGTCTCATGATCCCTTGAGACCATCTTGAGATGAACTAAGTACCAATTCTAAAATCCTCTTTCCAAGAGTCCTGAAAAATCCTGGAAGGAGGGGCTGGAGAGATGACTCAGAGGTTAAGACTGTCTCACAAGCAGAAGGTTCCATATAAAAATGCCAGAGCAAAGTAAGGAAGGAGGTAGAAGCAATCCAGTATGATTCCCAAGTCATTCTTAGCCCTTCACAGGAACACACAGTACACACACACACACACACACACACACACACACACAAATATATTTTTTAAAAACTCCTGGAAGGATTTGGAGGCTAATTTCTAGCCCAGCTCTTATTTTGTCTGGCCTGTATCATCGTGGTTCAGCACAATAAAACTTCACTTCCGCAACATCAGCCATTTCCAAAAATACCCCAGACTTTGGAGAGTAAAAACAGCCTTTTAGTGTATGGAGACTTTCAGACATAGGAGACAGAGATCATACAGTAGCTACAAGAAGCATCAGGATAAACCAAAAGACCCTGTATCCCCTAGAAAACTTAGAGCTCTTCTTGTTGTTGGGATATTTTAGGTTGTGTTATTTTTAGGCAGGCTCTTGTCATGTAGCCCAGGCTAGTCTGGGCTAGTCTTTGTATAGACCAGTCTGACTTCGAACTTGCCAAAATCCTCCTGCTTCTATCTCACCAATCCTGGGATTATAAAAGCACACCACCATGCCCAGCTGGCCTGGACCGCTTTGATCCTCCTGTCTTGCTCTCCTGAGTACTTTGATTACAGCCTGTGCCATCACGCCCAGTTCTTCACTGCTTCTGACTCCCTTCACACTGTCCCGGCTCTTCAGTTGGGGCCATCTCCAGCTATTTCCTGGTAATGGGCATGAATGTTGTTTGCTCTGCCCTTATGTCTTTCGGATTTCCCTCCCAATAATTATCCCATGTGGGATTGAGGAAGGTGCAGGAGTTGACGTCCCCTCCTGTTCCACCACCACCAAGAAAGAGAAAGTGCATAGCCATGCTCTGGCATGCATGCAGCCCCAGAAACATAGGGGAACACATCTGTGTACATGTGTCATCACACATGGGTGGGTGACCATGGCTGCGTAGTGCCCCCAGCCTCCCATTCATTTCCAAATGCACCCCAGCTTCTGGCACAGGGCTGAACCTTTCCTAGTTTCTCAGTGGCGAGTCTTCTTCAAAGTGGTCAAGGTCAAAGCCCAGTCCAGGCCTCCTCTTCGTGACTTCTCTAACAGCTAGCTGCCTCTCAGAATCCAGGTCCCCACTTTCACCCTGAAAGCTTTTCAGAGTATTTTCCCAGTAAAAACTGTTCTTCTCCCAAAAGTAAGGTCGTGTGCTAAGGGCCTATGAGTTGGATCTAGCCCACAGGGGTTTCTAAACAAACAAACAAAACTCAACATTTAAAAATTGGGTCAGTTGTAGTGGTTCACACAGGCAGGATATGCTGAAGAGGTGGAGGAAGGAGCCTCAGGAGTTTGAGGGTAGCCTAGGCATCATTCAGAAAGTAAAGGCGCCCACACGTAAACCTGACAACTTGAGTTTGATCCCAGAGCCCACATGGTAGAAAGAAGAGAACCAATTTCCAAAAGTTGTTCTTTGACATCCACACATATGCTTTGGCATTCTCTCTCTCTCTCCCTCTCTTTCTCCCTCCCTCCCTCTCTCTTTCTAACAAAATATTTTTAATTTGGAAATTACTTGTAAGAATCTGGAACTGTGATTTTTTTTTTTTTTGAAAGAAGAAACGAAACAAACACCTGGCATCATCCTCCTGGGTGGAGAGGGGTCCCTGCCCTTTAGAGACAGGCTTTTCTTATGCCTCTACCCACCACCTTATTTATCTTTCCTCCTTAAATCCTGCAGGCTTTTAAACTTGCGGCCATTGCTAAGAGACATTTCAGGGTCCATTTCTACCTCTCCTATCTCATCATTATGAAATTGGTCTGAAAATTTGCCAGGCTGTAAGTCGTTTAAGGTGCTGCAGACAGAGAACTCACAGAGACAACTGCTGTAACATGCCGGTTATGGGTGTTCCTGGAAAGACGCGTGGTCCAGAGAGACCCAGAGTCCATCTACTGGGGCCAGCGGGGGCTGGAGAGAGTGAGATTTGGTTATCAACTGCTAAACGTGCTTTTAAAAGGAGGGCACTGGGAGCCAGGAGGTTGAATTCTTGCTCGTTTGTGTTTGTTTATTCAACAATGCTGGTTGTTGAATCCAGGACCTCTGTCGCAGAGCTATACCCCCAACCTCAAGTGGGTTTTAAGCCAAGAGCTGGGTGTTTGAGAAAATATAGCTGAAAAGCTCTGGTAGCGAGATAAATACACACACACACACACACACACACACACACACACACACACACACGAAGATCATGGGGCAGTGGTGGTCCAGGAGGACCAGGGATGCTGCAGTGGGCCTTTGGCGGAGGCTGAGGAAATGGCTGGACGGGCTTCGGGAGGATGCAGAGCAGGGGAGGGAGGATTTCGGAGGCCTCCTTGGATACGCTTGACCTTGGCGGAATGCACTGCAGGCGCTGCGGCTTCAGTGCGCTCGCCCCCCTCCTCCGCGCTGCAGCGGACTGCGGAGGAATCCCGGCCCGGCTGGAGCGCCCACCCACGCGACTGCGGCACGCGGGGGGCGGAGGCGGGATGGCGGGGATGGCGGGGATGCCGGTACTCCCTGGAAGGCCGGGGAGGGAGCGAGGGGGGCCGATCACGTGGCACCACCGTCAGGCGCGGCCCGATTGGCGGGTCTGGCAGCTTGAGATAGGGCTGCTCTGGTTTCCAGGCGCCCACCTACCGCTTCCCCTCGCGAGCCGGGCGTGGCACGCACTGACCCTACCCGGCCAGGAAGGGCGGGAGTCCGGCTCCCCGCAGGGTGACCGGCCACCTGGTCCCTAGTAACTCTCCCCTTGCAGCCTGGACGGTCTGGGTCCTTTTTCGCTTCTGCCGCGTTGCTGCATCCTGCCTTCTTTCTACCTGGAGGCTGACTTGTTTGTGCTGGCTGGAAGCAGGTTCCACTTCCTGTAAATTTTCGTTTTAGGGCATTTCAGCTCTCCTGGAGAGAGGCAACAGATTAACAGAGAAATCCCAGCAGCTCCCATAACCCCACATATCCAACCCCAGTCTCACTGCTGTTTAGTCTGACTACTCATCTGTCTCAAGCAGAAGCACAGAGCCATTCCACTTGGCTGTCCCCACCGAATCTGTGAAATTAAAACCTGGGAAGGGATAGGGAGATGGCTCAGTGGATAAGGTCTGCCCTTGGACCTGAAGTTCATATCACCGGGGTCCATGCAAAAGCTGGAAAGGCATTGTAGTCACATATAATCCCAGACCTCTGGAGGGAGAGACAGGCAATCGATCCCTAGGGTGAACTGAATCAGCCATTCAGCAAGATCTGGGTTCAACTGAAACACCCTGTCTCACAGTGAGGAGCACCAAAGGAGACGGTGATGTTAACTTTGGTCCTCCGAACACACACACACACACACACACACACACACACACACACACACACACACGTAAAAATAAATTTAAACCCGTTAAATTTTACTCAAAATGTTTCTTAACACGCACACCCAGTGTTTTTCCTTCATTATATTTATTCTGATTTGTAACTATGTTTGTGTGGATATTCTTTTTTCATGTAGACCAATATGGCCTTGAACTCACTATGCAAACCTTTAGCTTCTGATTCTCCTGCCTCCACTTCCCAAGTATATGTACCACCAGGTCTGCTATTATGGATGCTGCAAATGGAACCCCAGTCTTTACGTATGCTAGGCAAGCACTCTGAACTTCACCCCAATATGCGTGGCTGGTTTTGTATGGACTTTTCTCACTGAACTGTAAGCTCCATGAGATAGGTACACAGTGTGTTTTGCTCACTGTTGTAACACCAACAACACACTATTGGGTGTGGGGAATTTTAGCTTTTCTCTTCTCTTCCACAGTGAACTGATGGTAGGCAGATTTACAAAGGAGAAAAAGCAAACAAAATCTGTTATGTGTGATGTAGGTTCAAACATGGATAACGGCAACAACAGTATCACACATACATAAATACATACAATGTTTTTAAGCACAAAAGCCACAGAAAGTATAAGACTTGAGAAAAGAGTCAGATAGTTGAAGTTCATAAAACATCTTGACATCTTGTGTTAGGCAAAGGACTAGGAGTTTGGGGACTCCTGGAGATGGGAAGGTGAAGACCTAAGCTACAGGAGTTCAGGAGAGAAGCTTCATGGTCATCAAAGACAGTCCTGTTATTCAGAAAGTCTACCCGGGTAGACCTCAGAAAGCCCACCTGTGGCCATCTCTGCCTGGGCCAGGTGTCCTCGACCTTATTTTGTGGAAGATCTTTCCAAGGCAAATATGGGAACCTCAGAGAAAGCCTCTGTTTGAGTTTGTTGCTTTTTTTTAAGCTAATGAAGATATATGGAAATTTCTTTTACTGAAGAACAGATTTTCAGAGCTATTTCTGACTGCAGTTTCTCTGAATAACCATCTTGAAACATGCCAAGCAAATATATTTAGAAAAGGCGTAGTCTAGGGATCACCACAGACACATAGTAGGTGTGTAATAAATGTTAATTGAATGGATGAATGGAGGAACAGATAAATAGCAACTAGTCTACTGAGGAAAGAGCAAACGGATTTTTATCTTCAAGAAATCATCGATCCAACAAACATATCCTGAAGCCTTTATGAGTAAGATTCCATTTCTACCAGCCCTTTTCATCCCAAGGTACCACTTACGTTATGTTTATGTAATGGATTCTGATATACTGAAGAGATAGATGTGGAGTCAGAAGGGTCCAGCATTTATGTATCTGGGTTCTCAAGATGGTTTTGACCCCTTCTGGCCATGGGACCAGTCTCGTTTTGAGACTTCATTCTCCATCTGAAAAATAGCAATATCAGCCTCAGGGCTGCTGAAAGACACGAAAGAGACAAAGAGAATTCTCGAATGTCAGCTCTTAGAGTGATATTGGATGTAGGGGAGTGATCACGCCTTTCAGTTTGCCTGGAGCAGAAGAGTGGACTCTTGTTGAACCAAAACAGTTCATGGCATTCCTTTTCAGTATCAAAGGATTGTAAATTAGTCATAGATATGTCGCTAGTCATTTATATCATGTCCTGAGACAAGAAAGGAAAGAAGGAGAGAAATCTGATGGCAGAAAGGAGGATGGGAATGAGCTTGGAAGTATACATGGGGTTGCACCAAGTAAAGAGGGATAGGGAAGACTTAATAGCTGAGAAGGACCTTCATTTGCAGACTCACAAGGCAATTCTGGTCATGTTTAGATAACAAATGGCTTGAGTCTAGAGGGCATGGAGGGAAATGAGACACCTACAGTGCCAGCTGTAGCCAGTGTTTGCACAGGGGTAGGAGCGGAGTGGTTTTCTGAAAGAAATTGACTGAGCTTCTAGGATGAAGTCAATGCAGCAAACGTAATAATGTCTGAACCAGAACAGGACCTGTAAGCCAGGGGAATAAGGTTGCTCACCCCCTTGGACATGGGAATCAGAGGACAGGTCACAAGTAGAAGTGTTTCCAGGTAGATGGGGGAAGGTCATTCACTAAGACAGAAGAAGACACCAAAAGGCAGGAAACCTAGGAGGTAAGAGCCAGGCTAGGTTATCTAGATATTCACTCCTTATCCAGAGGAAAAAAGTAAGGGTCACAATGGATAGAGTTCACTGCCAAAGCCAAAAGAAAGAGTGGGGCCCAGTCAATATGCAAGTAATAACTTACTGAAATGAGCTTTCAGAGCCAGGCTTTTGGTGTACATCTAAGCTGAGGCAGGAGGATTGGGGGTTTAAGGCTAGTCTGGGTTACATAGTAAGTTTAAGCTTAGTCTCCTACAGTGAGACCTTGTCTCAAAGTAAAATAAAATAATGGCTGGGGATATAGCTCAATGGCACAGTACTTTTGCCTAGAATGAACAAGGCCCTGGGTTTGATCCCATGCTCTGGAAAACTAAGTTAATTAACCCAGTAAATAATTCAAGCAACACTTAGCTTCCAGAGTGACTTTGAAAGGTAAGAGAAAACAAAAAACAAAGCCTCCAGTAAGAAAAGAGCAGGTCTTATAGCCTGATTTGTCTGTATGTACAGATGTCTTTGATTCTTGATTGACACAGTCCTGCTGAGCTTCTCAGCCTGGCATGCTAGGTTACCTGAGCCCAATCTCTCCCTAGTGAATATTTCATATTCTGTGTGTTCTGTGGGCTCTGCTTTCTTATGACAGCCCAGCTCCTTCCTTTGGAGAAATGCTCCTCCCATTCAGCCACATAGTACATTTTGACTGTCTTAATGGTCTGTTGTAACAAAATATCAGAGAAATCATCTTAAAGGATAGAAGGTTTATCTGTTTGGGGGCCAATAATGAGGCAGAAAATCAGGAAAGTGAGACTATGTGTCAAAGAAAGCAGCTCACCTCATGGTGACTGGGAAGTAAAGAGAGAGTTGGCTTTAGTAACAAAACTATGGATTCAAAAATGAGTTATTCCAGGGCTAGGGAGATGGCTCAGCTGGCAAGTGCTCTCTGCATAAATGTGAGGACCTTGGTTTGGGTCCTTAACACCTACCTAAAAAACCAGATAGAGTGGTACATGCCTTTAATCCCACCACTGGGGAGGCAGAGACAGGAGCATCCTTGGGGCTTGCTAGCCAGGTGATCTAGAAAAAAAAGGTGTGTGACCTCTGGTTTCCACATACATGCACACATATGCATCCACACACATGAGTACATACACAAACATGTATACCCACACCAAAACTAAAAAGCAAATAACAATAATAAATAGGTTAATCCATTAATGAAATCAGAGCCCTGAAATTAGTTCCCAGGATCCCTGCCTCTGAATACTGCTATATTAGGGAACAGGCCTTCGACACACAAACTTTTGGGAGAACTTTAAGATGGGAACACATCAATCCCTATAAACACTGGTGTGGAGCCCTGGTGGATAGCCATTCTTCTATAGGACTTTGAGAATTCTTCTGGTGAAGAAGCTGGGCATCATAAGCTGTGGATTGCTAAGGACCACAAATCCAACCTGGAGAGAAAAATGGTCTGAGGGCGCAGCTCAAGGGAAGAACACTTACCTGGCATGAGCGAGGCCCTGGGTTCCATCCGCAACATTACCACCACCATCTTTTCACACACAAAATGAAGTGGGAAGAAGGGGGAGTTAGTATTTGATGGATATGAAGTTCCAATTTGGAAAGAGAGAATATTCAGGAGGTGAATTATGGTAATGGTTACCTAACAATATGAATGCCACTAATTTGTGCCTAATGCCACTGAATTGTGCACTTAAAAATGGTAGTGTGTGTGTGTGTGTGTGTGTGTGTGTGTGTGTGTGTGTGCGCGCGCGTTTCCCACAATGATAACCAAAAGTTTTTTTTTACCTGGCATACAATGAAACAATGATGAATGATGGCTTTGTGAGCTGTGGGCTCTCTGGTGCAGCTGTCCACAGTTGAGCTGGGCCCAACTCTTCTGGTAGCCATAGTCATCACAGCAGTTGCAAGGGTACTTGAGCCAGTATCACTGTAGGTCTAGGGCTCATTCCTGCAGGGCTTCTGTTCCATCACTTCCTGCCACTCACACTTCTTCATACTGATCCTGCCTATGTATTTTCTTCTGGCTCCCTCACTTTGGAACTTTCTTTTCCTCTTCCATGCTCATCCGCTCTTATTCATCAAGACCCGAATAAGAGATCTCCTGGGCCAGGGATACAGCTCAGCAGAGGAAGAAGCTTGCTGCCAAGTCTCCCAGAAACCACATGGGAGGAGAAGCAACTCTCATGAGTTGTCCTCTGACTTCTACACATGCAACATTGCACATATTAATACACATGTGCACACACTCACGCATACAGTACTAAATAAATAAATGTGAGAGCTCTTCTGCAGGAAACCATTATGGATGATCCTAAGTATGGCTTGCTGTACCTCCACTGGCCCTGCCGTAGCCTTTTTCCACATGCCCTCATCACTCCGTATTCTAGTGGTTTGCTTTCCTGTCCATACCCCCTGAGGACTGTGTGTTTTCATCTCTATTATGACCATGTTTGGCAAAGGCCCATGTGCAATAGTTGCTGAGTGAATGAATAGATGAGAACCCTTTTCTCCCTCATGCCATCTCCCTGAGTCATTACTCAGTTTCTGCCCAGGAGAGACACAGCAAAAAAAAGTGGGAGGAATTGTTTTAGACTCTCTGTTCAAGGATGATGATTCAGGAGAGAAGAAAACCCTTGGGAAATGGAACCACTGCAAAGTTCAGTGGCATTTAGGATAGGCAAATTTTCTGGCAAAACCCTGAAAGAGCACAAGAACTGAGGGAGAATTTGCTTGGGAGCTTGCAATAAAGAGTAAACTAAATTCTTTTCCCTTTCCTTTTCTTTTTACTTTCTTTTTCTCTTTCTTTTCTTTTTACTTTCTTTTCCTTTCTCTTTCTTTTTTTCTTTCTTTCTTTTCATTTTTTTCTTTCTTCCTCTTTCTTGGGTCTCATGTAATCCAGGCTGGCCTCCCACTCACTATGTAGGCTAAGGCTGATCTTGAGCTTTGTCTCTACTCCCATTGCTAGGATTACAAGCATATGCCACTATACACTTGGTAACAAGCTAGAATTCTGAAAATAGCTTTCTTGTGTTGAGCCAGTGAAGCTTAAGAAGTGACCTGACTCTCTGAATTCAATGGGAAAAAGGAAAGCTACCTTGGAAAATCTGTAACCCACTGCGGGTACACAAGGTACTTTTCCCAGTGCTGTGAGGAAACGCCTGACAAAAAACAGGGAGATGCACCTAAAAGAATGTGGGTCTGGCTGGAATTGGGGTCCCCATCTTCCTCCAGCACAATCTGAACAAGAAACAAGGCAGTCTTTTCTCCCATCCACCTCCTAGGGGGATCTTCGACTGACCAGGACAAGGGGCACTGGAAACAGTCAAAGATGTCCATCGAGAACTACTGCAGAAATAATACTGCCAGCTAAGTAGCCTATGGTTTTCCCTACATTTCCCAGCCTCTCCAGCAGTTAGATTAGGTCTATGTGACCAGTTCTGCTAATGGCCAGTGAGTGAGTGGGAGTTAATATGCCACTTGCAAGCTGAGGCATTTAGCTGTCTTTCTCCTACAAAAGCAGTCTGAAAATCTTGTATTGAGCCAGCGAAGCTCAGGAAGGGACCTGAATCTCTGAATTCAATCTCTGAATTCAAAAGGAAAGCTACCTTGGAAAATCTTTAACCCACTGCAGGTACACGAGGTACTTGTCCCAGTGCTGTGAGGAAACACCTGGTAATAAGCAGCGTAAGGAATGGAGGATTTACTTGGCCTCACAATTGTGTGCACAGACCATCCCGGTGGGGAAGTTACATGGAGGGAGCATCCACGTCAGGAAGCAAAGAGAAATAAATGCTGGTGATCAGCTCATTTTATCATTTTTATTCAGTCCGAGGACCTTAGGCCATGGGACATCAGGGTGGATCTTCTCTCATTTAAACCATTAAGGTAATACTCTCATAGACACATCCAGAGAGTTTCCATGGTGATTTTAACTCCAGTCCTGTGGACAATGAAGATTAACCGATACAGCAGACTTTACACAAGTAGGGAAAGTACACGCACGAGTTAAGCCATTGAACTATTCAGGCTCTGCTACCGCAGCAAGAGCCTAGCCTATTGTAACTATCATATAGAGATTAATAGTTGTTTCAGCTATAGCATCAAACCTGCTTCCTATTTGAGAACGAGCCTCACCCTCCATCTAGAACTCTTTGGTATTACCAAACCCAGTGGTTATTTCTCTATTTTTATCTTTCCTTCTTGATTTCTCAGTAGCATCTGTCACAATTGACCACTCCCTCCTAGAAGCAATTTATCTTGGCATCTGTGACATCACAGCTGTTTGGTTTTCCTCTTCAGTCACTGCTTTTCAGTTTTCTTTACTGGATCTTGGATCTTTTTTTCAGGGTGTTTAAAGACCTGGTTTTAAATACTGGACATACAAATCCTTGTGATTGTAAGTCTATTATTCTGTTATTCCAGGCACCTTTTTGGGATAAGATGGTTGTGGGGCTGGAGAGGTGGTTCAGGGGTTAAGCCTCTGCCTTGCAGGCAGAAGGTTCTGAGTTTGGATCCCAGATCCCACATATAGACGCCGGGCAGAAGCGGGGGGGGGGGGGGGGGGCGGCCTGCGTTTCTGGTCCTAGTAGGGTGGAGCCTGTGAATCCCGGGGCAGAGTAAACAAGGAGGAGGTGGAGGCGGTCCATGGTGGTTCCCGAATTCGTCCGTGGTTCTACACACACACACAATTGAGTAAATAATAAAAAGAAAAAAGAAAGAAAGTGGAACTGAAAGAATAGGCATTTCCAGGCAAGAAACTACAGGACTCATTTCCACAAACAGGAAGTAATCAAATTACCCAGAAAACATAATGGGAGACAGGCCTTAGGAACACAACTACACTGAATGCTAGACTAAGAAATTTGGACTTCATTCTGCAGATTCCTTGCAGATAGGAGACCCTGTCTTATCGCGTAGTACCTCACACTTTGTAGATGGCTAATGAATGGATATGTCCTCTAATTAATGTGGTCTGCCTAATAAATGGTGAAGACAACCAATGACTCCAGAAAGTCTGCCAACACTAGAACAAGAGACCACACGCAATATCTAAGGGTCAGTAATCATAATGCACCAGCAGCTTCCCATTGCCTGGAGATGGGACAAATGGAGAATGCAGACAATCTTTCCCCCTTCTCCCAATTCTAATGTATAAGCTCGGCCAAAACCCCCACAAGGTGCACTTCCGCTGTCTAGCTCTTGGTCACTCTGGGCATTCGAGGATGGAGCGTCCTAACTGGGGTTGAAATCACGCCTGCTCCTTTGCCGTTGAGGTACGGAGGCAGGTCTCCCCACTTCTTATGTTTCTGGCTTTCAGCCTTATTATTTCCTTACAAATGTTTAGCAATAGAAATGTCAGACTTTGGCTCCACCTGATCAACCCTTTGTAACTGAGGTCCACCGGCCTCTATGGAAGTGCATGGCTAAAGTCCACCTTGCGGGGCAAGGACCAGGAAGGGAGGAGGCGAAGGCGAGAAGAGGGCTGGGGCTCCCGCGCCTCGCAGAGCCTGCGCAACATGGCCGCGCTGGGACCACCTGACCGGCAGGAGGCGTGGCCCCGCCCCGGCCCGCAGGCCCCGCCCCCGGCCCCGCCCCGCTCCCCCGGGCCGAGGCTCGCGGGGTTGTGAGGTGTCGGCGGCCGGCGCCTGCGCAGTGGGCCGCGGCGCGCGGGGCGGAGGCTTTATAACCACTTCGTAGCGGCTGCTGGTCTTCTAGCTCCGGGAGGGCTGCCGAGGCGGCGGCGGCGGCCGGGGCGCCGGCTGGGGCGGGGGGTGGGGGGCCGCTGAGGCGGGAGCTGCGGCGGCGCGGGGCGCCCCTGGCCCCTCGGCCTCTGCCGGCCATGGGCTCCGAGAAGGACTCCGAGTCGCCGCGCTCCACGTCCCTCCCCGCGGCCGCGCCCGACCCGAAGTGCCGCGGAGGCGCCCGGCGCCGGCGCCTCACCTTCCACAGCGTCTTCTCCGCCTCGGCCCGCGGCCGCCGCGCCAGGACCAAGCCGCAGGCCGAGCCGCCGCCCCCGGCCGCGCCGCCGCCGCCGCCGCCGCCCGCCCCGGCCCCGGCCCCGGCCCCGCTCGCGGCCCAGGCCCCGCCGCCCGAGACGCCGGCCGCCGAGCCCGCCGCCGAGGCCGAGGCCGAGGCCGCGGCGGCCGCGGGGCCCGGGCCGGCCGGGGAGGCGGCGGAGGGCGGCGGCGCGGGCGAGGAGGTGGAGTGCCCGCTGTGCCTGGTGCGGCTGCCGCCCGAGCGGGCCCCGCGCCTGCTCAGCTGCCCGCACCGCTCGTGCCGGGACTGCCTCCGCCACTACCTGCGCCTGGAGATCAGCGAGAGCCGGGTGCCCATCAGCTGCCCCGAGTGCAGCGAGCGGCTCAACCCGCACGACATCAGCCTGCTGCTGGCCGACCCGCCGCTCATGCACAAGTACGAGGAGTTCATGCTGCGCCGCTACCTGGCCTCGGACCCCGACTGCCGCTGGTGCCCGGCGCCGGACTGCGGGTGAGCCGAGCGCGCGGCCGCGGGGGGCCTCGGGGGGTCGCGGGGGGCCTCGGGGGGCGGCCGGCCGAGGGGCGTGGCCGGGGCGGCGGGACCCGCCTGGAGGGGCGGCCCTGGGCCGGCGGGCGTGACTCCCACGAGGAGGGAGAGGAGGGCGGCCGGTCACCCACCGTCGGATCGGCCCAGGCCGCCGGTCTGGGTGGCACCCGGCTCCCTGGCCCCCCCAGACCCTTGAGCTGGGGACGCTGAGCGGTCCGGGGAGGGAAGGGAACTGTCCCCCGAGTCGGGGGACCTGCGGGGACCCGGCAGAACGGGAAGGGCTGTGGCACCGAAGGGCAGCGCTCGGAAGGGGCGTGTCGGCGGGCCCGGGACGCTCGGCGGTGTGGCCGGGGAAGGCGTGTCCTCCCGACGCGCCTGCTGAAAGTTGAGATGCGGACGGCGCGGATGACGACGCGGGGAAGCGGCAGCTCACGGGCAGAGCTCTAGGACACTGGGCACTGCGCGCTGTGCAGGCTCCTGGAAGGAAGGCACCTTGTGATTCTTCCCCAGCTGCCACGGGTGGAGTGAAGGGTGGACCGACCCTTTGTCCAGAGGGCTGAGTGGGCCACGGAGACGAAGCATGCCCAGAGGTTGATAGGGGAGATCTTGAGATCTTAGTGGCAGTCTTTAATAATCAAGCACTTTAAATATGCTGGCTTTCAGAGGTCAGTGAGTTAAATCACCTAGAATCTGCAGAGCTGTGATAGCTGATTTCCCTCTCTTAACGAGTCTCCATCCCTTCCCAAATAAATAAATAAATAAATAAATAAGACCACCCTGTGAATGGTTGCATGCAGCCGAAAGGCTCATCTAAGTGGCTGGGAGTCAGCCTGCCATCACCTGTTCTGTGACCTTGGACAGATAAATTATATCTTTGTGTGTCATGTTTTGGGGGCAGATGCTAAGGACTCCTTGCATTGCAGAGTGTAAATGTAATGCTCATAAAAAGCTTTGAGGTCCTTGGCTTCAAAGGCTTTAAGAGTCTCTAATTGTAACTTATGTCTCAAGGCTGTATTGAGATTTCCATGAGGCTACCATTTGTCTCCTGTCAAAAGGAACCTGTAAATTGTCTAGGAGTGACAAACTTGTTGAGAATGTGTTTAGAAACCCCATATCATCTATGTATTTAAACCCTGTCGAAATGGGGTTTCTAGATTACCTTGAAGTATTGTGGTCCAGGGTGAGGGTAGATAACTTTCATTTTCATTTTAATAAATACCAGTAAGAACTTTGTAAGCTCTTGAAAGGATCTGCTTATATGTGGTGATTTCCGTAGTCCTGGGAAGTTAATTTGTATAGTATTCAAGCTTTGCTAATAACTGTTGATGTGTATTCTAAATCAAAATACTATTAACAAAACACTGCATGATTTAATTGCAGAATACTATATTAACTGCTTTTTTTAAAAGAAATAGATGAACCTTTGTGTGTTTGAATTTTAACAAAGAAATGTAGCTTCACTGGTCATCTTTCTGGGAAAGCTCTTTATCTTGGGTTCCCCCCCCCAGGACATCTGTCTTTGCTCACATCAGTGAAAAGAGACAGGAATCACTTTGAAAACTTGAACAAGCATATGTATACCTTTTTTTTTTTTTCTGTTTCTATGGGCTTCAGGTAAAGTTTGGGTGCTAGCAAGATAGCACAGTGAATAAAGGCACTTGCTGACAAGACTGACTGACCTAAATTTGATCTATGGAACCCACTTACAAAGATTGATGGAAAGAACTCTACAAAGTCATCCTCTAAGCTTCACACATATTACCACATTCATATTCTCTATCTCTCTATCTCTGTCTGTTTCTCTCTTGTGTGCTAAGTATTTTTTTTAAAGAAGGTAATTTGGGGAAAGAATGCAAACTAGTATCTGAGTGCCTGTGTGCCATGCACAAATAATTTGGTCTTTACCACAATGTGAGATTGATTTGGTATCATTTTACAAGTGAGAAAACTGAAATTTACACTGATCTGTTGAGGGCCATATAACAAACTATTCAGTGGTGAAACCAGTCTTGGACACTGGTCTTAACTCCAAAGCCAACATCCCTGCTATTCATTGTTTGTTCTAAAAAGCATTGATTGGGTTGCCATCAAAACTTCCATTTTGGGGAGCTGCAGCTTCCCCGCGTCGTGATTTTTGAAATACAGCTTCATGTATTCAAGGCTGGCCTTGAACTTGTTATGTAGTAGAGTATGTCTTTGAACCCAATCTTAAGTGCTAGAATTAGAGGTATCCACTACCACAATGTTTTGGCATTTCTTAGAGTAACATCTAGAAAGCCGGGATTCTTTTCTGATATTTGTTGGTAATAGCCTTTTAGCTTCTATTTTTCTTTCTGATAGGCCCAGTCTTTCCTGACTTAAGAAGTCTAATGAGTTAAGTTTCCAAAGAGTTCTGAAATATTCAGTTGAAGGTGGTTAGATAAACAAAGAGTTATTTTAAAATTCAGTTATTTCCCAAATGATTGACAGTGATTTCCAAATGATTGAGGCCAGCCTGAGATACACAAGGCTGTGTCTCAAAAATCAAAACAAAACAAGGGTGTTAGTAGTCTCCCCTTTTGTTTGTGCCAATAGGAAAATAGATTCTGGATTCTTCTGTATGTTGTAGTTCCCCCTGTTTCAGTTGATTTGGTTGTGTTGTATGTATGTGTGTGTGGAGGCCAGAGGTCAACTTTGGATGCTTTTGTTCCTCAAGATCCCTCTAACCTTGTTTGCTTTTTGGTCTCTCACTCATTGACCTGGTTCACTGATGCTGCTAGGCTGGCTGGTCCAGTGAGCCCCAGGGATCTGCATTTCTCTGCCTCTCAAGTGCTGGACCACAAGTGTGTGCCACCACTTTTGACTGTTTTATGCCAATTCTGAGAACTGAACTCATGTCCTCATTATACAGAAAGCACTTTACTGACGGAGCTATCTCCTTAACCTCGTTTTATGTTGATTTTTGAAATATAGCTTCATGTATTCAAGGCTGGCCTTGAACTTGTTATGTAGTAGAGTATGTCTTTGAACCCAATCTTAAGTGCTAGAATTAGAGGTATCCACTACCACAACCATTTTTTGAGATGGTGGGAATCAAACCCAGGACTTCCTATATGCAAGGCATATACTCTCCCAACTATCTCTCTAGCTCTGGTTTAATCTTTTAGGCAGAGTCTTCCTACTTAACCCAGACAGGTCTCAAACTCTCAATCCTCCTGTCTCAGTCTCCCAAAAGATAATATACACCACCATGTGTGCACTACCATGCCTCGCTTGTTTTCTTTTTAATTAACTGTCCAAACCTGGGTAAGCATTAGAAAAGAAGCCCTAAGTCCCAGTTATCTCTTCCTACACCTGATCATGTTTACTGCCCACAGACGATCCTTGGCAGCCAAATTTATCAAGTCTTTCCATGTGTGTACAACTTACATTTGCATATGATGAGGAATCACGTAAGTGATCTTAGCGTTCTGATGGTGGTTTTTACCATAATTGCTAAGGTAATGAGAACAGCATAAATTGAGATCCATTTTTTTTTAAATAACATTTGTAGGATAGAACAGTTTTGAATATTTCTTTTCTTATATTTGACTATGGTTTTATTTATAAATAAGAAAGCCAACTTCAGTTGTTATTTGTTATGCTAAATAACTATTAACAAGTGTAATATATTTTTTAAAATATATTTTGAAATGAGATAAAGGTAGCTTGGAATATAAATAAATGACGTTTTTGTAGTTCTTTGTAGTGAGTCTTCAGAGTATTTTCTGAATAATACAGTAATTTGGTTTTGTATCATATAGATGGAAGTTAAGAATATTTTGTAGAGAAGAAATCAGTTCGGGGAAGTTTTTATTATTGTTGTTGTTTGGTGCTTTTCTATACAAATACAATGAATTTGTGTGTTTCTTCTGTCTTTATCCCCTATTACTCACCCTCCACAGAGAGGTTTCATAGCTAATAAATGGAACAGTTGATCTGTTACCCTTTAGTCCCTGTCTAAGCATGTAATGTTTTCCTCTCAGGGCTTCTCTTACCAATCTTTAAACTCATTCAAAATCTCTGAGAGGCTGAGGGATGAACATAGTAGGCACCAGAATCTCCTACTGTAGGTGGCAGGCCCTCTGCATAGATGGATAAGAGCGAAGTCTATGTTGACCTAAATTCTGCCACTCCAGCCACCAAGTAGAACTCTTACCCTTTACCCACTACAGAGCTCTAGCTCCCACCTGACCTCAGAAGATAGTCTCAGGTGTTGTCCCTTCCACACCACTGTACTGATCCATCTCGTAAACAGGAAGCCTTTGTTCAGTCCAGTGTGTTTATGAAGGAAGAGCAAGCTCCCTGAATGAGAGCACATTCAGTAAAGGGGGGGCGGTTCATTTGTTTGTTTGCTGGTTTGTTACATGAGATAGGGTCTCATGTAGCCCTGGCTGGCCCAGAAATAGCTATGTAAACCAGGCTGGACTGGAACTTGCGGTGATCCTCCTGCCTCGCCTCCTAAATACTAGGTTTACTGGTGCTTGGTACCATATCTAGCTAGGATTTCTTCCTTTCTGAAGCCTTCAACCTTTTTTCTTAATTTTTTTTTTCTGTGTGTTTTGTTTTGTGGTGGGTAGTGATGATTGGAGGGTTAGAAACTATAAAGGAATTTAAAATCAGGAAAGAGGGCTGGAGAAATGGGGTTAAGACTGTGTCACAAGTGGAAGGTCCTGAGTTCAAATCCCAGATCCCATGTAAAAAACACCAGACGGAAAGAGGCAGCCTGCACTTCTGGCCCTGGTGGGCAGAGCCTGGGAATCCCAGAGCGAAGCAAGAAGGAGGTAGAAGCAACCCAGAATGATTCCCAAAGTCACTTTGTTCCTTCACAGCGACACACGATGCCCTCTGATACACACACACACACACACACACACACACACACACACAAATAAATAAAGTCAGGATGGACTGAATGAGTGAACTCCTCCCCCCCTTTTGTGACAGGGTTTTGCTATGTAGCTTTAGACTGGCCTGGAAATTGTCATGTAGCTCATGCTAGTTTGAGTGCTGGGATTACTGGTCCCATGTTTACCACCACATCTCTGGGGAGACACCAGCACGAGGACCTGAGTTCAAACCCATTTAAAACCAGGTGTGGTGGTATATATCTGTATTCCTAGTGCAGTGATAGATGAGAGATAGAGACTGGAGCATCCCTATAGCTTGTAGACCCTTAGATTGATTGACAGATTAGCAAAGTATAAATGTAATAGAATAAATACTATGGAAGATCCAAATACTCTTTAAGTGAAGGAGACAACAGTAAGTTTTGCAGAAAGATCTCACCAAGATGGTGGCACTTGCTCTGCACCTTTGACGATATGAGTAGACATACATACCTGACAGACAAAGAGAAAAAACATTTTACACCTGAATGCTATGAAAATTGTGGAGTCAAAAATACAAACTACCATCCCAAATGGGAGTGAAGTTTAATCAGCTTCTAAGCATAATGTGGAAATTATATCTAAGTGATTAGAGATCAGTCTAAAAAACTAGGTTCAAGTTAACAGATACATCTAAGTCATGCAGGTAAATTTAGGGTTGAAAGGAATGTTCCTTTGTTTGCTTCTGTGTGTTCTAGGGGTTGAACCCAGGCCTCCTACATGCTGAGCAGGTACTCTGCCACTGAACTAGTCCCAGTCCCTCTTGGTCTTATCCTCTCTTTTTTGATAGAATTTTAGTGTAGCCCAGGTTGGCCTTAAACTGTGGTTCTCTTGTCTCAGTGTCCTGTGAGCTAGATTTGCAGGTGTACACGACTGGCAACCTGAGTTCAATCTTCAGAAACTCACATGACAGAGAAAGACCTGACTTCCAGAAGTCGTCCTCTGACTGCCTGTGTGCCGTGGCATGCATGCGCCCTCCCCTGCCCATCCAAATAAGTAAATACTTCAAAAGAAAGCTAGTGAGTATATGGCTCTTTTATCAACCTTGGCCCATGTCTACTACCCTTAAATCTCACAGTCATTTATAAATGGATATCCTTGTAAGTTACATGACTTGGGAACCGAAAGTATGGACATAATATAGAAACATAAGTCTTTTAAAGTATAATTAAATTTATAGTAATAGAAGAATCTTTTCCAGGGTTGGAATTAAGGGAGCTTGTCCCATACTGTGATGTTTGTGAAGATTTAGGAAATTATTAAGATGATAATAGTATGAACTCGAGAGGAACGTGTCTGTACTGGAGTCATTGTAATTTCCTACACCCCTTTTTATCTTCTAATTAGGAGACCTGAATGGTTGGTTAGGCTAACCAGCAAAGTAAGAAGGAAGCTTCCTCCGGTGTAGAACATGGAGGAGGAGAAGAACATTAGGACACATCTGGTGTTATGAATGCCGTAAAGATTGTCTTTTCTGAAAATCAGGGTTTTTATCCTTTAGGATGGATTTATATAAAGCTTTATTAAGTTACAGTCCTTGTATATAATAAGGCAAATGTGGATAAGTTGAACCAATGGCTACTGATTGCCTGGGGAAGAGCTTGAATGCCCTGGGGTTCCTTAGTAAGAGGTGAGGTTTCCTAGCATGCATCTAGCAGATGTGTGTCAAACCCAAGTCTAGCACATTAATGAGTGACTATAATGTGGTGGTATGACTGCATTGGCAGCAATTGGCAACTAGCTGTCTGAGAGGTTAAGTTGATTTTATAGAGTAAAAATGATTTCTGAGCTGATTCTTAAATGGGATTTTATCAGGGAGGGAAAAAGGAAAAGACATGGTTAGGCATATAGTAGGTTAGAATATAGTATGCAAAGCCAGCAAGTACAGAACAAACTATGCCATCACTTTCATTGCTTGGCTGTAAATGCAGTTTAGAATGTTAGCTATATATGAAGGCAGCTATCACCTGCACCTCCTTAACAGGGACAGAAGCTAAGGGCTAGAGATGTTAGGTACCTCCATGTCCCACAGTGTGAATCAGAGGCCAGATTGGATATCCCCAAACAGGGAGGATATGCCACATCTGTCAAGATGTAGAAAAATGGGTACTGTGAAGTTTGAAGATTGCTGTGGCAGACACTTTTATACCTTGTCCATCACATACAAGAACATAAAGAGAAATGAAATCATTTCTGTCCTAGGTTTAATAGTAAAGGAATTGAAGTGAACCAGAAATATGGACATAGAACTATGTTAATATTTTTTTAGATTAAAGGAGAGAGAAAGGAATCATGAGGCTGAAGGGATGTGGCTTAGTGGTAGATAGACGTCATTTGCTTCTGAGACACATTGTTTAGTAGCTATTTTGCAGCTAGGTGGGGTAAAGTTGCTCAAAACTCCTACAGGATATGAATCATTTGCATTCACACATTGACCTAGCAGACATGTTGTCATTTGTATCTGCAACCTCATTCTAATCAATTTGCAGAATCTGTGATAAACCTGAGAACCTCAGTTGCTATTGTGAACATGTAGTGCGTATTCAGGAAAGCAAACAAACTATAAAATAAACCCAAGAAAACTTTACTATTTACATAAGTTGCTTGAAGTCTTTGTATGCTGGGGAAGTGCATAGACAAGGGGACAGCAAAGTGTCACAGCAACACCTAAACCTGCAGTCTGTTAGAATTTGTGTGATAAACTTTAAAAACTTTCCATTTGCCTCTCTAAATTACTTCTTAAAACTTAATTTGTTTGTTTGTTTTACAGTATGAAGGGATTGAACTCAGGGCCTTTCACATACTAGACAAGTGCTCTCCTATTGAACTATATCCCTAACAGTTCAATTTTATTTTAAACCAGTTATCTACTTGTTATTTGAGAATTTAGATGGCATACTGAGAATTAATCAGAAAGACTAGTTGATATAAATATAATGGATTGCTTTGGGGATATTAATTCTTAGTAAAGGAACAGAAAGTACAATAAATAGTTGAGCACACAACATGGATAGCCTCCCTGGGCCAGGGATTCATTTGCCCTCAGCGTGGATGGCCTCCCTGTGCTTACAATGTGGACAGATGGCCTCCTATGAGTTAGGGTTCTGTGCGATCCTAACATGGACAGCCTACTTGGCCAAGTGCTTACAATGTGGACAGCCTCCTATGGACTGGGGTTCCATGTGCACACACCATGAACTTAGTCTCATAGAAGATGAACAAAACTGCTCTTTAGTTTTGTCAAAGGGTCTTATCCATGTGGAGCTAGAAGTTCAATAATAGCAATTCTCTACATCCTAAATGTATCTTCTTGTGTTGCTCATATGGTATTTTATAGTACAGACCAATTTTAAAAATGAGAACATACAGGTGGGAGATGGACATGCTAGGGGAATATTCAGGGAAAGGACTAGCTATGATCAAAGTGCACCATGTATGTACATGAGATTGTAAAAGGATGAAAATTATTTAAAAATAGTTGATATTAGTGCTGATAAATTGTAAATTGCATATCTTTACATGTCAGCTTTATGCTATGTTAATAAGAAGTGGGTGGTGTTCTTAGGTTTTAGAGAATATCAAGAAAGAAGACATGGGCTGGAGAGATGGTTCAGGGGTTAAGACTGTCTTGCAAGCAGAAGGTCCTGAGTTCGGCTCTCAGGTCTCATGTACAAACACTAGGCAGCGGCCTGCACTTCAGTCTCTAATGCGTGGAGCCTGGGAAATCCCAGAAGGAAGCAACAAAGAGGTAGAAACAATCCAAGATGATTCCCAAAGATACACTTTGCCCCCCACAGGGACACACAGTGCCTTCTGATATATATACACACACATATAAAATAAATAAGGTATTTTTTTTTTAAAAAAAGACATTAAAAAGATACAGAATTAAATTGGAAGATAAGAAAAAGGCATAGAAGCTAACTGCAAGCCCATCTAGGACTGTTGTCTCTCAGGCTATGGTGAGACTAGGTCCAGTGTGGAAGTTAGGAAAAGGCTTGTTACTTGAATTAGTCTTTGCTGTGGTTCTTTTTCTTACAACTGTTTTGTCCTTTCATGTAAACATTCTAATCTCTCTAAATATAGCAAACCATCAAATGGAGATTATTTGGTACCCTATAATTTATGAAGTTGGCTGTAGCAACTCCTAAAGCCATTTAAAGATGAGTAAATAAATGCTAGTTATTCAGGTTAACTATAGTTCCTTTTTCAAGAAATAAATTATTTTTGCTTTTGGAATGTCCATAAGAAATCTCCATTTAGTCAGACTGCATGTGTGCGCACTCACGTGCATGTACATTTTGCGTCATATGTGGTAGTGCCAAACAGTGTAACCTCTGATGAATAATACTGTCTTTGTTAGATCACACTTACCTTACCGGTATCTCTTCCTATTTCCTTACTCAGTTACGCTGTTATTGCCTATGGCTGTGCCAGCTGTCCAAAGCTAACCTGTGGGAGGGAAGGCTGCCAGACTGAGTTCTGCTACCACTGCAAGCAGATATGGCATCCAAATCAGACCTGCGATATGGCCCGTCAGCAGAGGGCACAGACTTTACGAGTTCGGACCAAGCACACTTCAGGTCTCAGTTATGGGCAAGAATCTGGACCAGGTATAAATTGGCATTATTTCATTGTCTCCTTAATTTATATCTCACAATGTGAGTGCAAAGCTGGGAGAGATCATCTTGCTATTAACCATGCATCACCTCTGATGTTAGAGAGCAGAAGATACCATTTGCCGGTACTTCTTTTTAGCTAGGACTACAGACACATGTCAGCATGCCTGGCTTGATTGTATTCATGATATAGTTGATATGTAGCTTTCTTTTGACCATCACAAGCTATCCTAGCCTTGTACACTTGGAGTACAACAAAAATGAAATTCTCACATTTCTTCCTTAGTATTTGTCTCAGGTTAGAGAACAACAATAAGGTCTTTCAGAAGGGGCAGAAAGACATTAGTATTAAAAATCATGCTGCTTATCTTCTGACTTCAAATGATCACACTGTTTTAGAGTTGGGCAGAGATTTAAGGAAAGGAAGCAGGGCTAATGTGGATCAATGATTAACCTGAAAGGGCTGTCATACAGCCAGCTTCAGCCTAGCTGTTGAGAGCTAATCCATTTTAAAATGTCAGTGGATTTATTGTCTGTTGTAAATGTACTTTATTTCATTGATGTCACTTGGAGAGATGAGTAAGAAAAATTTTGTCATTTGCATTTTTCCTGGCCCAACATAATTGCCGAATTGTCCTTTGCTTTTGATTTTTGCTGTGAAAATCGCCGAGTGCATGCTGCATCATAGCATATCCAGCTCGCTTTACATTTTTTTAATTCAAAAGAAAGGAAGGGATTGTAGACTGTGTTAACATGAATAATACTTGTTGAACCTAAAAAAGTAGTTTCCTTGATAACTTACTAAAACTTAAAGCTGACAAGGCACCAGACTCTCCTTGCTGTAAGGCTAATTGTAACCTACTGGCTGATGGAAATTCCATTTTTCTTGAAAGTATCAGTCTCTCTATGGAAGTGTCCTTACTAAAGTGCTGTATAAGATAACAGTTATTGAGATGGTCAGCTTAATATGAAATATAGGATCTACTTTATGAAATGCTGAAGTATGACGAGGAATGTAGCTCAGTTGACGGAGTACTAGCTTGGCATGCACAAAGCCTTAGATTTGGTCCCTGTGGCATAAACATGAGTATAAACAAGTGGCATGTGATTATGTAATCCCACCTGGTTCTTGAGAATTAGAGGCAGAAAGATCAGAAGTTTAAGGTCATCCTCATAGAATATATGAGGCTGTCAAAAAAAAAAAAGGCAATAAATTCCTGATGTCTAGACATTAACCAACCTTTCAGTAAAGTGGCATACCATTGAGAATCCTGATTTAAAATCTCTTTACTGCCTCAAACTGGTTTCTTATATACACCCTTAAGAATAATGAAGTCAGACTGATTTTTTTTGACTGGAGGTATGTTTCTCCCCATCTGTCCTTGCTTAGCAGATGACATCAAGCCATGCCCACGATGCAGTGCTTATATCATCAAGATGAATGATGGAAGCTGTAATCACATGACCTGTGCGGTGTGTGGCTGTGAATTCTGCTGGCTTTGCATGAAAGAGATCTCAGACTTGCATTACCTCAGGTAAGATATATGTCCATTGCTTTTGTAGCCTTGTTTTCCTACTTGTTTAGGGAAAATGACATCAAAGGAGCATAGCTGACTTTTCACTTACAGAATAAGAAAACTGTAAAAGTTTCCATTGATTGTGTGTTCTTCAGTGTATTACAACCCTCATTTCTTACCTACAGCATTGCTTTCAAAGTTTTCCACAGTCTGGTCTTAAGCTGTCTCTTGCTATGTTGCCTCCATACTTGTTCATATTACTTTTTTTGCTTTAAATGCTTTCTAATCATCCTACCCCCTAGTCTCTGTCTCTCTCTCTCTCTCTCTCAAATCTTGGCTTATTCCATTCTTGCTGGGTTGGTAGGTTGGTTGGGTTTTTATGTTTTGTGTTTTGCTTTTGAGACAGGGTCTTACTGTGTAACCCAGCCTGGCTTTGACTTCTATGTCCTACTGCCTCGTTCTTCCAAGTGATGTCTCAAGCATTGCACAATCTTACTCATCCTTCAGGAGCAACTTCAGTACCATTTAGTCCATCCTGCCTTTTCTGTTTCTGCCTCATTCTTCATTCACACTCCTTTCAATCTTCCTCTGTAAATGCCATTACCAGAGGTTTGCAGGACAATTCCGTGAGTAAATGGACCTACCATTAAGGTCTGAAAACCCCCAAGTTCCCAGAAATGTGCACTGTGGCTCGCATATGTCTACACAAAGTAATTTTTTTTCATGTATGTGTGTATAGTACATGTCTTGTGTGGGTGGGAGCACATGGTATGTATATGAATGCACTTCAGTGTTTGTGCCTATAAGAGCCCAAGAATGATGCAAAAATCATAGTATATTGGTTTTCTACCTTATTGTCTGGGGATTCTTTTGCCCTGCTTTCCTGGGCTAGAATTACAGGCAGGTTGCTGTACTCACCCAACATTTTTAAAGCTGGATCTAGGGATCCAAACTCAGGTCCTTTTGTTTTTGAGGCAAAGACTTTAACAACTGAGCCATCTCGCAGCCCCTGATTTATTTTTTTAATGTCATTGCTACTTGGTACTTTAAGTATATGTCTTATTTCATTAAATTGTAATCTTTTACAGTTTCATGCATGTGATATGTTTCCAAAGAACTAAGTGAATATTGAAATGTCTTCAAATGAATTAATATTTACAAACTTAATTGTATAGTATTCATTGTATAGATGAAAAATCTTTCTAATAGAGTAATAGCGTGAACATTTGACTACTTAGCATGTAATAGCCACTGATTAGACTTAGGGTTAAAAAAAACATATGATTCCTGAACTGGAGATATGGCTTAGGCTCTGTCTTGAAAGCAGAAGGACCTGAGTTTGGATCCTGACTCCCATGTAAAAACACCAGGTGGAAATGGCGGTGGCCTACACTTCCAGCTCTGGAAGATGGAACCTTGGAAGCTCCAGAGCAAAGCAAAAAGAATGTAGAGTAATCTAGGATGATTTCCAAAATCACTCTTGGGCCTCCACAGATGTGTGTGCACACATACATACACTCAAATGTGCATGCTGGAAAAAAAAGGAGTGCCATGTGGGATTGGAATAAAAAGTATGAATTTTTTTAAGTATTTAAATATATATATATATATCGTTCCTATTTTTAAAATTGTTAATCTCATCAAATAGAGAAGATAGCATAAAGAGAATGAAAGGAAAGGATGGGCACAGACTGTCAAAGGGTCAAAGTCATGGAAAAATGTTTATATCTTTTCCCAAGAATGTATTTGTGGTGTTTGTTAAATATGGTAGGAACTATGGCAAGAACCCACAGTATCAGTCTGTTCATGAACTGCAGGGCACAGTGCATTTGGATGACACGTCAAGTATATATACGAACTATGTAAGATTCCAAGTAGTTCAAAACTTAGATTAGTGTTGGTAGGGAAGTGTAGGAAGTATGTCACAAAAGACATGATATAATAGAGAAGAAGAAAAAGAAACTTCAGTTCTGAAGGTCTGCTTTTATAAAGAAAAGAGCAAGAGGCCAGAACTCTAATGGTCTGACCTTATCCTTTGCTCCTTTCTTATATAATATTGTTTCCTGTATCCTCTTGTGACTTATCACTCCTATTGAACAAAAGGTAGTTGCTCTTACTGAGTCCTCTGTTAACAACACCTGTGTTGATAATTGACATTAACTTCAGCATGTTTCCTTTCTAGCCCCTCTGGCTGTACATTCTGGGGCAAGAAACCATGGAGCCGTAAGAAGAAAATTCTTTGGCAGCTGGGCACATTGATTGGTGCTCCAGTGGGGATTTCTCTCATTGCTGGCATTGCCATTCCTGCCATGGTCATTGGCATTCCTGTTTATGTTGGAAGGAAGGTAAGACATGTCTGTTCTGAGTCTGTTCAGCTTTAGCTGTTGGCAACGATTTGAAGGAAATGGGAAGGAGCTTATATTTCAGAGCTGCCTGAAAACCAGCTGGTTCTTAGATAAAAATAACTTTAATTTCTTAAATGGATTTTTTTAAACCCCCATGAGATCTGAAAGTTCTTATTAACATCCTGGGCCTGGCTTGTCTCAGTGACTTAAGGTGAAATGCTTAGCTTCAATTCCCCCTGAGCTATTTTGTCTTTTCTTGGATTTTTTTTTTCCTGAATTCATTTATATTTTCCGGGTCTGGGTTAGGTTAAGATTTGAGAAAGACACATCTTTAAGATGGAGGGTGTTTTAACATAAATAACTTGCAAGTGAATTGTCTTGTTTTTCCTGGCAAGATACTGATATTCTAACCTGCTGCTCTGGATTTTCTTTTTATTCCTAGATCCATAGCAGGTATGAGGGAAGGAAAACTTCCAAACACAAGAGGAATTTGGCTATCACAGGTGGAGTGACCTTGTCAGTCATCGCTTCTCCAGTGATCGCTGCTGTTAGTGTTGGTAAGTTCATCAGGCCCACAGCTTCTTTTAGCTGGCATAGCAGTTCAGCCCGCTGGACAGGTGCTTTATGATGGGACACCACGTTTGTAGTCTGTGTGTATGTGCACATGCCACCTGTGCAGGTACAAGTGAGGTCGGACACTCTCCACCTTGGTTTTTGAAACAAGTCAGATTTTCTTTTCTTTAAAAAAAAAAAACAAAACATATATTTGTTTGAGAGAGAGGGAAAGAGAAGCATGTCCTGTATATGGCATGGTATACAGATGATCAGAGAAAAATTTTCAGAAGTCAGTTTTTTCCTTACATGATATGGGCAACCAAACTCAGGTTGCCAGGTTTGCAAGTAGACGCCTTTCCTGCTGAACTCTCTCTCCAGCCACCAGCGCAGGGGTTCTTAACTTGCCTGGCGCTCACCAAGTATCTAGCAGGCCAGCGAGCCTCAGGATTCACCTGTGTCTACCTCCCAGCTCTGGGTTACAAGCATACATCACTACATCTGGCATTTTTACTTGAGTTGTGGGGACCAAACTCAGGGTTCTCATTTGCAAGGCAGATCCTTTACCAACTGAGCTACCTCCCAACCTGAGAGTTAGCTCCTAAAGCCGTAAGTTCTTACAAAGACTTTTTTGGCTGCACTAAATTTATTAGCATGTATCTTAGATTAGTCCTTGAAGCTCGTCTAGCACACAGAAAAGGTTGAATCAAAGAAAATTAAATGCCAACTTTTACTTTTCATCATCTTCCTTACACAAGTCTTACAAGCTCACTGAGTCTGGGGGAGACAGTAGAGTAGTTAAAGCACTTACCATACAAGCAAGAGGACTAAGTTCAGATCTCCAGAACCCATGTAAATGCTGGGGGTATGGGGGTATGCCTGTAGTTCATATTCAGAAGTGTAGACTAAATATTCCCAAAGCAGGTTGGCTAGCAAGACTAATGCTATCAGCATGCCCTGGACTAATTGAAAGACCCTGCCTTAAAAAGTAAGGTGGAAGAACTATTGAGGATAATTGCCAATATCAACCTCAGACCTGTACATATATATGCACACATGTGCATGTGCGCTCATCTAACACGCATACACATGGACCTATACACCTACACAAGAAAATGAAAAAAACCTTTATTTGGTTGTTTAATGCTTTACATTATTTTGGGAAGCATGAGAGTTTGTTGTAGAAAAACAATATACTAATGAGATGTGGTGATACATCCCTTTAAGCCCAGAACTCTGGAGGTAAGTGTAGAAGAGCAAGAAACTTAATGGTTAGCATCCACTCACTCTCCATTGCCTGCAAGTTCAAGACCAGTCTGGACTGCATGAGACCCTGCGTCAAAAATAAAAGACACCAACAAAAGGAAGGAGAAGTAATATATAGCTAAAATTTCATTGAATTTCTTCATGTTCCATCAGTGATTCTGAGTGTTTCATATATTTTAATACATTTAATCTTCACAATCCTCACAAAAATAGCACAATTATACCAGAAAGGTACAATAATTATCCAGGATCATTTTGCTAGGACATAAATCAAGACAATTCAGATCCTGTCCCCTTAACAGCTTAGTCAGTCTGCCTCACACAGCAGTGTGACTTTGGAATTCATAGTCTGAAGGATCCTAAATCCCCATAGTCACCTATTTCATGCTTGATTCTTTTTTTTTTTTTTTTTTTTTTATTTATTATTCAACCGTGCGCATGTGCGCGTGTATGTGTGTGCGCGTGCGTGTCTGTGTGTGTTGTGTGTGTGTCTGTGTATATGTAGAACCACGGACGAATTCGCGAACCACCAGTCTCCACCTCCTTCTGCCCCGGGATTCACAGGCTCCGCCCTACCAGACCAGAAGCGCAGGCCGCCCCCCGCTTCCGCCTGGCGTCTATATGTGGGATCTGGGATCCGAACTCGGGACCTTCCGCCTGCAAGGCGGAGGCTTAACCCCTGAGCCACCTCTCCAGCCCCTTCATGCTTGATTCTTGAGTTAGCACTTGAGCAGTGAAGGGTTGGGTTAAAGTGTGCATTCTCTATGTTTGATGGCATACATAATATATCCCGAAGACTCCATGGTTACACAGCCAATAAGTCACAACCAAAATTCTAATCCAAACCCTTGTGATTGTAAGTCTATTATTCTGTTATTCCAGGCACCTTTTTGGGATAATTCATTTTGTCTTTGGTCCTTTATAAGATGGTTGTGGCGGCTGGAGAGGTGGCTCAGGGGTTAAGCCTCTGCCTTGCAGGTGGAAGGTTCTGAGTTCGGATCCCAGATCCCACATATAGACGCCGGGCAGAAGCGGGGGCGCCCTGCGTTTCCGGTCCAGATAGGGCTAGGGCGGAGCCTGTGAATCCCCAGGCACGGTAAACAAGAAGGAGGTGGAGGCGTCCATGGTGGTTCCCAAATTCATTCGTGGTTCTACACACACACACACACACACGCTCACACGCACAATTGAATAAAAAAAAAAAAAAAAAAGATGGTTGTGGGTTGGGAAGATGACTCAGGGGCTGAAGCCTTTTCCTCAAAAGCAAAAGGAACTGAGTTCAGATCCCATGTAAAAAATGCTGGATGGAAATGGTAGCAGTCTGCAACTTTGACCCTAGAAGACAGAGCCTGGGAACCCTAATGCAGAGCAATAAGAGGTAGAGCGATCCAAAACTCTACAGGCTGACACACTCAGGTGCCCTCTTGTACACACACAATAAATCAATAAAGTGGTTTGACTGTGTCCAGTCTGAGAAGAATGATTCAGGGCAACTGAAACATGGTGATCTGCTGATGTGTTTCCATCTTCCCCCAGGTATTGGTGTCCCCATTATGCTGGCGTATGTTTATGGGGTTGTGCCCATTTCTCTCTGTCGTGGAGGTGGCTGTGGTGTCAGCACAGCCAATGGAAAAGGAGTGAAAATTGAGTTTGATGAAGATGATGGTCCAATAACAGGTAAAAAAAAAAAAAAAAAAAAAGGAATTTTCTTTCTGTTCAAATTTATGGGACACAAGATAAAAATCAGTAAAATTTAGCACATGGTACAAAGATCGTCATTGGACCACTTGGGATAATGAGCTTTGTAGGGGGCAAAGTATTTTTAGCTTTTCATTTCTTTGTTCCAGAATTATTAGGTTAATTCCTCTGATACTTGCCTTTGCGTGGCAGGTACAAACTAGTTGGATTCCAAGTAACTCCAAGTGTGCTAGTGGTACTAGTGATTATAATAGAGTCTTATATCTGCACAACACTTTATAATTTTAGAGGTCTTTACACAGTTATTATCTCGCTTGCTTTTTTACAACAGCTCTCTGAAGAAGGAGGGCAGGGGCTGTTATTATCCCTGTTTAAACAGGAACTCCTTTTAGCTTTTATGTCGATATCCTGAGCATCTGCAGGAGTGGGTTAAAGTAAGTCTTCTGACCTCTTGAACATTGCTTCCTCTTCAAAATCTTGAATAACAAGGCAAAATTCCTACTAGAAGGAACACCTGACCTAAACATATTTTTCAGAAATTTTATTTATTCGTTTGTGTTCGTGTGTGTGCGTGGTGCGTGTGCGTGTGTGTTGTGTGTGCCTGTGGAGGCTCAAGGGTGACTTTGGGAATCACCCTAAATTGTACTCCCGTCTCTTTGCTTTGCTCTGGAGTTTTCCAGACTCTGCCTTTCAGAGCCCAAAGTACAGGCTGCTGCCATTTCTACCTGGCAATTCACACTCACGATTTTCTGTTTTTGAGGCTGAGGCTTAACTCTTGAGCCATCTCTCAAGCCCACCTAAACACATTTTTGCACAGATGAGGCAGCACATGCCTATAATCACAGTACAGTGGAAACTGAGGCAGGAAGGACAACTAGTTCAAGCCAGCCCAGACTACATCCTGTCTTAAAAAAATAAAGCCAGGTTATGGTGGCTCAAGCCTGTAATCCTTGGGAAGTTGAAGTGAGAGGGTCACTGAACTCAGTGAATTCAACCAGGGTGACATAGTGATTTCCAGGACAGCCTGAAGTAGAGAGTAAAACGCCATCTCAAAACAAAACAAATCAAAAACCTTGGCAGAGGGAAAGAGATCTGGTTGGAATCAGAATTGTAATCCGGTTACCTACAGCAACCTTGGACAAAGCAATTCAAATTTTCTCATCTAAAATAAGTAATACTAATGCCTCTACTTACAGGGAAAATTAGATAAAATTGTGAAAACATCTGGTGTCTAGATCTGGTGTCTAGTGGTAGCTCGTGGTGGTTGTCTGTAAGTGAATACTGTAGTGCTCTTCTACTTGTAAATCCTCCAGTCTAGAGAGTCCTTGCAGAAGAATGTTGCAGACTGTTTTGCTGCTGTACCATCTCAAACGGAGATATTTGGTTCCCCCACAGTGGCAGATGCCTGGCGAGCGCTCAAGAATCCCAGCATTGGGGAAAGCAGCATCGAAGGCCTCACGAGTGTGCTAAGCACCAGTGGAAGCCCTACAGATGGGCTCAGTGTTGTCCAAGGCCCTTACAGCGAAACAGCCAGCTTTGCAGCCCTTTCAGGGGGCACGTTAAGTGGTGGCATTCTCTCCAGCGGCAAAGGAAAATACAGCAGGTAAGCAGACAGACAAGCGGGTAAGAAGCTGTCAGAAAGACACATTGAGCCATTTCTCTGTATTGAGTGTCCCACAAGTCATCCACCATGGTTTAGTCATCAGTGATGTCTTTCTTTACTGCCAGCAAAGTTCAGACCCCATTTTACTCATTATCACAGCTTCCATATAAAGAATAGTATTGGGCTGGAGAAATGGCTCAGGGGTTAAGACTGCCTCACAAGCAGAAGAAGGTCCTGAGTTCAGATCCTAGGTCCCACTTAAAAAAAATGCCAGTTGCAAATGGCAGCAGCCTGTACTTCCTGCCCTGGTGGGTGGAACCCGGGAAATCCCACAGCAAAGCAAAAACGAGGTAGAAGCAATTCAGGATGATTACTGAAGTCACCTTTGTTCTTCCACAGGGACACATGATGCCCTCTGAGACACACACACACAAAAAATTAAAAAAAAAAAATGGTCTTGGTCTCGACTTGAGATCTTTCTTGGCTACACGAGGCTGTCTTCTCCAAAAAGTGGCACCGTCTCTTCTCCATAAGCCTTGTCGTTGGTTTTCACTGAACAGCATCTATGTTGTATCATATTGACGTACTGATACTGTGATCTTTATAACCTTCCTCCTATTCTTGCTGGATAGATTAGGAAAATCAGTTCTATGGATTTGTGTTGAGTATATGGAAAGCTTTGTTGCAAAAAAAGATTGTGGAGCCAGAGAGATGGCTCAGGGGTTAAAATTCTGCTTTGCAAGCAGAAGGTCCTGAGTTCAGATCCCAGTCCCATGTAAAAATGTCAGGAGGAAATGGCAGTGGCCTGTACTTCTAATCCTGGAAGATGGAGCTTGGGAAACTACAAACCAAATCAAAGAGGAGGTAGAACAATCCAGGATGATTCCCGCTAGGCCTCCATAGGGCCATATAGTGCCCACTGATACACATAGACACATACAAAGATACATATGGAATAAATAAATCTTAAACTAAAAAAAAAGATTGTGATTTTACCAACTAGACACACTCTTAAATTCAGAGAAGTTCAATTGACATTAGAAGGTAGAAGAGAAGCAGTTAGTTGACTTCAGCAAGGTTAAAAACAACCTAGCAGAGCAGACCGGAACAGGGAGGCAGAGAAGATCTTCCCCTCAGACGCCCAAAGGGCCTTTAGCTGGGAAAGAATTACCTTCTGTGGCTCAGACCGGAAAGACTAAAATGACCAGGCAGAAGCCTGTGCTGATTTCAGTGCAGTGTAGAGAATGGGGAAAGCTGTGTAAGCCAAATGAAAGAATTCCTTCCCCAGTATCTGACCTGCTTGTCCTGGAAGTCTTTAAAGTAAGACCAGATGGCCATTTGAGCTCTTTAAAAGGATTCAAGCCACAGATGGCAGGTGGACTGGGTCCCTCACTTGGTGCCCATCAGTTGCTTAGGGGCCTCTTAAAAATAGATTTTAGGAATACATTTCCAGGTTAATAACTTAGAAGCTCTTGGAGAAGTACCTAAGGGTGGTCTTTGTTTAGAAGCTGCTCCCCAGGTGATTCTAGTATAGCTACTACGTGAACCGGCATCTGGCACCCGTCAGCAGGTGACCTGACGGGCCTTGAGAAGGACTGTGCCCACCAGGAGTGGTCCTGCAGCAGGGCTGGAACAGCTCGGGCTGCTCTCTGATGCATGTTTCTCACAGTGCCCTTGTTTGCTGGGCCCTGAACGTTCTTGAAGGGCATCTGAGAATGAGCAGCAGATGAAACGTACAGACAGGCGGCAGGAGGTAGACTGCTGCTGACCTGCCAGGTCTCATGACCGATGTCTTGGTAGGGAATCCCGCCCCCGCATGCCGAGTGTTCATTGCTGCGCCCTCTTAAAGCCAACTCCCCTTAAGTGAGCCCACAGACATAATTGCAGAGCGACCTGCTGAAACTGCAGCTTGGCCGGTGCAGCTGTTCCAGTTCTGTGAAAACCTTTCTTTTATGGGAATTGAATGAGTCAGATGGGTTTGACTGTGAAACCCATTATGAGGAAATACTGAAGTGCGTAACAATGGTGTTGTAGCCAAGAAAAGAAAGCGTTACGGCTCTCGTTTTGAGACACCATTGAGAAAGTGCTGCTGTACCACAAGGGAAGAGGTTGGCTTCTGTGTGTCTTTCATTCTCGTAGCCTGCAGGTAACTTGATTACTAAGTGTGTTCTTCCTGTTATGGTCAGGGCAAAACAGGCAGGAAGGGTAGCGTGTGAATGAGATGTATTCTCTCCCTTTGAGGAGCTCAAGTTGGGGAGAGGTGAGTAGAATGATATAATAAGTGGTAGGGTGCTTGGTCGGAAGTCACTATCTTGCTGGAGGAGAATGAGAAGAAATATTTCCTTGGTTGTTAAAAACAGTACAAGTTTAAAAGGCAAAGAAGAGGCAACTTCTATAAAAATGGCATAGCATGTTTGTTAGTGTTGTGAAGGTATAAAATGTAAATTCCAAGTGATTATTATGTTGGACTTAAGCAAGAGAAGGAGTTAGGTACAACTTGCAGATCAAGAACATAAATGTCAGCTGGCAAGAGGAAGACAAGAGTTTAGAGAATTGTTGAGGTGATTGGGACTTAATCCACGCTGACATTTCCTTGGAGGTTGTTTGCTTTGGACTTGATGGCCACTGGAGAGAAAGCCCAGTGATAATTGTCTAGGCAGGAGACGGCAAGGACATGCAGTTAACTGGGGGATAGAAAGGAGGGGACGGTTCCAGTAGCCATGTAAGAGAAACCGTAGACATGGACTTGAGATATTTGACAATTGGAGGTGATATGGCAGATGATACCAGTTCGTGAGAGAATGATGACAGCGTTGTGCTAGGAAACAGGTCCAGCACACCAGACTCCTATTAACGTCAACGTCCCCTCTTCACACAGGTTAGAAGTCCAAGCTGATGTCCAAAAGGAAGTTTTCCCCAAAGACACAGCCAGTCTTGGTGCAATTAGTGACAACGCAAGCACGCGGGCTATGGCCGGTTCCATAATCAGTTCCTACAACCCACAGGACAGGTATGTGAACAGTGAGATGCCCAGCACAGGGTTTATTGTTCAGTCGGGTAGGTCTTCAGAAGCTCCATGCCTTGCATCAGGGCTCTGTGTGCTATTCAGTGGGGTATGTGGTATGCCCAAAAAATTCATTGAGCAAGTTTGCAGTACCAGAGTGTTTAGTATCTCTCAACCAGAAAGAATCTTTAGTATCTCTCAGTTCTTCATTAGCACTTGATATTTTGATTCCCTCCCTTTTTTTCCTCCTTTCCTTCCTTTTTCTCTCCCTTGTTTCTTTTCCCCACTCTTTCCTATCACTGTCCTGTCTTCTAACTATTGTACCAATGTGTGATTACTCACGTGGAACCTAAAGAGCTAGAGTGCTGTTCCTTGATGTCTGTGAGTCTAGGGCTTTGTATGAGGCTCTGCATTGAATCTTCAAAGTTTTTTAGATGCTTTAGAGAGATTTGCTGAGGCTGGGGTGTATTTGTGTGTGCATGTAGAGGGTAAGGTAAGCTTTGGTCCACTGTTTACTAATTTTTAACCATTTACAGAATCCATAGACTGCTTTTACCAGCAGGTGTAGCACAACCCATTCATTCATGACTCAGCCCAGTGGATTTTGTCTCCACAGAGAATGCAACAATATGGAAATCCAAGTGGACATCGAAGCCAAGCCAAGCCACTATCAGTTGGTGAGTGGAAGCAGCACAGAGGACTCACTCCACGTCCACGCTCAGATGGCAGAGAACGAAGAAGAAGGTGCTGGCGGCGGCGGCGGTGGCGGCAGTGAAGAGGATCCTTCTTGCAGACACCAAAGCTGTGGACAGAAAGACTGCCTGGCCAGCAGAGCTTGGGACATCAGCCTGGCCCAGCCCGAAAGCATCCGCAGTGACCTGGAGAGTTCCGACACGCAGTCAGATGACGTACCAGACATCACCTCAGATGAGTGCGGTTCGCCCCGCTCCCACACTGCAGCCTGTCCCTCAACCCCCAGAGCCCAAGGTGCACCGAGCCCAAGTGCCCATAGGAACCCCTCTGGCCAGCAGAGGGACAGACTGTCTTGAAGCCAGAAGATGCAGAACCAGAATATGAAGTGGAATGGATGCTCCTGTTCTGAGAAGCACACTTGTAACTGCATCTTTTGGAATATTTCTTTGGGGGGTTGGGGATTTATGTATTTTGTTTCAAAGATTCTCTGGTCAGGGTCCCCCAGGGAAGTTCTGAGAAATTTGCAATTTCTTACCAGATAAAACATGAAAATTTTGTCCCTAGTTGCCCTCCTCTTACCCATTTTTAGTTTTAATTTATTGTTGATGATCCATAAGGTGTCAAAGAATGTACATATGTATGTGTGTATATTGTATGTATGCTAACATATTATTGACGGACACATTTTAATAAAGATTTCTGTTGTAATTCACCTCATCTCAGTTTCCTTGGCTTGGATAGTCCTGCAGAGCCAAGTGTTTAACTGAAACAGAACAGTCTGTCTTTGATAGTTTGTAGACCTGAGGTTTCCTAACCACAGGGAAGAAAGATTTTGTTCACTTCCCACTGCCACAGAGTCATCTGTAAATCAGTGACTTTCCTCGTCTGTCAGAAGCACAGCCAGGCTCACTGGACTGTGTAATGAGACAGACCGAGTCAGCTGGACAGGGACTGGGACGACATGAGCTTCGCCTGCCCTCTAGAGGCGACAGTGCAGTTCTGCTGAGGCTTCACTGAGTCTTTCCTGTATTGTCGGTTTAGTTCTGTACTCTTGAGCGACATCGTGTTACGAGGTGGAGAATAAGAGTGTTTCGTTTTGTTTTGTTCTTTTTCATCGGGGGTGGGGATCAAACCCAGGACCTTGTGCGTACTGTGCAGGTAGTCACCCCTGAAAACATCCCCACCTCAGGAGCAGAGTATTCCTACTGTAGAAGTGTTCTGATTCTGCATGATCCCCAGACAATAGCAGAGGGGTCCACTGTGCGCTCAGGTATGTGTTCCCTGTCCCAGAAGCCTCTCTCGGCTTTGCCAGTCTAGTTCAAGAAGAGTTTAAGCAGTCAGGCTTGTAATGACAGGAGAAAGGAGACATGCCACCAAGTTCTCTCACCTGACTTCAGAATTGAGGTCAGACATGAGACTCAGAACTAGTTACTCAGTACGAGGAATTGATTACTGTCAAGAAGAATGTCCTTAGTCTGGGGCTG
The DNA here is from genome assembly GCA_023101885.1 of Typhlomys cinereus. Lineage (NCBI taxonomy): Eukaryota > Metazoa > Chordata > Mammalia > Rodentia > Platacanthomyidae > Typhlomys > Typhlomys cinereus. Next base: position 212,649 of record JALPQD010000449.1, on the reverse strand, counting down.
CAGCTTGGTGGGAGAGCTTTCCTTGGCATGCACAAAGCTCTGGGTTCAAGCCCTAGTATTACGCAAAACAGATTAATGATAAGACTGATGTCCTTAGGAATAAAAGCTTGTTAAAAGAATAGCAGGAAAAGCAGATAAACGTTTCTGGGACTCTCTGGGATTTCAGATCCCACAGTAGCTTAACTCTGTGGCCCTGTGACTCAGTTAATCTTTCGTGCCCCAATCCCTCCTTTGCCTCGGCCCCAGGCTTTGATGAGGGAGTCCTGCTCTCTCTGACCTAAGGAAGGATGGAGAGGGACTTTGCCTGAGGACAGCTGCTGTGTTTCCTTTCACAGATGCCCCTGTTCTGTGGCCTCCTGGGCTGGGCTTTGCTGAAAGAGGAGGAGGAGCCTGGACAGCAGTCAGCAAGGAAGACTGCAGTCCAGCAGACAGGTCCTTGCATCTGGGACAGTAAATGCTGTTGGTGGACCTTTGGATCTCTAGAAGAAAGTCCCCTTAGGTTTCCCCGTGTGTCAAAAGAAACCTACTGGAAAAGGGCGATTTGGAGATCTCCGAAATGCAAATTATCCACTCAAGCTTTGCCTTGTCTTGAAGCCTCATCGAGAAAGCAGCTAACGTGTATAAAATCTGTTGAATGGATGCAGTTCACAGCCAAACCTGTATTCTTTACCTGGTTGACTTAATGCTATGGAATCGGGCCGCTTACATCTCCTGAGTCTGTTTTTGCTTATCCAAAATGGGATGATAAGTCTGTAATCATGGATTGCAAAGTGAAGTAAGATGATTCACTGGAAATACTTTTGGTAAAGGCCCATGTTTCCCCCTGTATTGAGTAACATCAAGGTGATTCTCCTTGTAAGGAAACCTGGAAATCATCTGTCCGGTAGAATCCTTTGTAGCCCTGCAGCTTCCTGGCAGGCTTTAGCACCACCTGGAGGATAGAAGAAACGGTGCATTGGGAAAGTTTGCTGAGAAAATGGGAAGTGGCATTTCCTCTTCGTTCTGCATCCATCCACTCAGAATGGTTGCGACATTCCATTACATGAATGCAGCCATGAAAACACCCAGCCGTGAGGCCCGCACTCAACTGGGGAAGACAATCAGATGCAGAATCTCAGTGAGGACGGGTATCCTGAGGGAAAAAGTTGACAGCGGCTGAGGGTAATGTGTTGGGTGTCCATCTTGAGGTTCCATTGCGCCTCCGTATCACCCCAGACTGGAGACCAAACCTTCGTCTTTAGGGAACACTACAAATCCAAACTACAGCAGGGAGTACATTTTAGCACAGACCTGAATTGAGAAAGGAAGGAAACGGTGGGGGACAGGAACCGCACACTAGACGAGAGGAGGAACGCACAATACAGCGTCCTTAGCATGCTTTAGAAAATAAACCAGGGCCGTGGACTACACCTAGAACAAAGCAGGGACGGTCAGGGAGACAGGCCGGTAGCTTGGGTCGGGAGGCAGATGAAGGCGGGAGTGTGGCCATCATCAAACATCTTGGAAAGTAAGGAAATTCAACTATCTTTTTCCAAGACCAAGAAGATAAGTGATGCTAGAAGCGAGATCATGGGTTTTCAAAGAGGCTGAAAGCAGTAGAGGGCACGTCTGGTGCCAGTGTTCATCGCTAGGCCAGTGGAAAGCAGCTTGAGGACTTTATAGATGGGAATTCCTCCTCACGTGCCATCTCATGCTGCAAAGGCTGGCAAGCTGAATAGAAGCGTCGGGTCGTCGTAGACTTCCTTGAGGCCAAGGGTTCTGCAGGTCATGAATTTTTCCAGCTAAATAACATGTGGGCAGAAGCGATTCCAGGGTTATGTGTAGCTACTTTGCCCAAAGCTGCTGCAAGGTGGACATACCTCTTGGTGGCATCCCAGTATCCATCTGGAGCTCTGCATGTCGAAGGGCTTACCGGTCACAAATAGTCTGTGGTTCCTGCTCTTGCAAGTCTACCTTCTCCTCTCCTCCACGAGGTGGAGGCGGTGGCAGGTCCTATGCATGGTAGGACACGTCTGCAAGTCTCCTAGAGGCGCAGCTGATCAGCTCTCTGAAGCTTTCCAACTCTGCTGAGCACTTAATTTACCCACATTGCATCTTGAATCTTTTCTACTTAAAATTTGTTTTTCCAAAAGTGGCAGTAGGCAACAAATGCTCTGAGGTTAGGTATGGCTGAGTTGGGTTTAAAAGAGAAGAAAATCTCATCGCCTTTGGATATCACAAGACATGTACAGAAATGCCCCAGAAGAAAGTCGCTTTTTGCATCTGTAAGGCTGATGTGTGTGAAACCACGTAGAGCTAATTTACTTCTCTTGCATGAAAGTTGGTGCATTGTTAGGTCAAAGCAATGGGCCCATGAAATAAGAAATAGGAATGTTTGCTTAGGCTTTGGATAAATCCTGTTTGAATTCATTTAGCTTCTCTTACCAGCAGACGTAGCCCTTCAGGTTCTTGCTAGGAGACTCTGGGGTCACTGTCTTGAAAGAGAATACTAGTGCATTCCCACCCATGACCCCCTCATCACTAGCAGATCTGCAGCTAGATCCCCACGCCCCTAGGAAGCAAATATTCCAAGCTGAGAGATTTTCAGAAGGATAGCAACATTTCGCCAGTGGTAATCAGCAGAAAGCCGAGGGATGTGTATGGATTTGATTCTAAGCATTTTAGATTAAGAAGAAAAGCAAATTCATTTTTATGTTGGTTGAATTGCTCAACATACTAGATATTCAGTATGTTTACTGACTTTGGCAGCTAAAAGTGGCTCTTAGCTTGTTGGTTGAATAGAACCTGGACTTAAAAGTTCTGCCTTATACTCAAAGAAATTGAGATGCCCAAAATCCCTTAGTGTAATTAGAAAAACCAAAACCACAATAATGGAAAAGTTGACTGTGTGAACCCTCCCTCCCCCCTCAGCCCAGGCTGGCCTGAAACTCATTATGTAGCTGAGGAAGACCTTCTGAGCCTTCTGCTTCCACCACCAAGTCCTGTGATTACAGGCCAGGGCCACCACATCTGACTTATGCCGGAGGACGAGCCCGGGGCTTCGTGCATGCAGCCAGCACCCCCACCAACTAAGCCATTTCCCTGGCCCCTTAGCTCATAATCGCATCCTCCAAAATTGCCTGAAGGTGTCTCTTTCACTATGAAATTGAAAAGTACATCAATAAAAGGGTTAAAATAAAACACCTGATACGGTCAGCAAGCAATAGCTCCCCTGCCTTGGACAAAAGTGTTATAGAACAAACCCTCCCTGGGCTGGGGCTGAAGCTTAAGATCTGTATCCATTAAAATGGAACCCCAACTTCAGGATGATTGGATTTTGAGGTGCCAAGGGATAGTGCCAGGGTAGCAAAGCTTAAGGTTCCACAAGTTGATCCAACAAAACCAACCTAAAATCCAGCAATGAGGCCTCTTTGGAGTCACCAACGTGCAGAGTTATGACATTCAATCTTCAGAGCTGAGAGGCGCCCAGTAATGCCATAACTGCATTTGAAATCTGCTTTTCCCCAAGGGATCTTAAGCCATTTATCTGTGCTCCCATTCTTCCGGAGATGGATACTGGGTCTTTGGGGATTATCTGGAGCTCAGTCCTAAGCTAGCAGAAATCATAAGGGACCTAATAGGATTTTGTTCTGTTAGAATAGAGCCTTTGGGGGTGTTACGGATTGAACCGCATCTCCCTAAAGCTCTATGTTGAAGCCCCACCCCAAGACCTCAAAACACAGCCTTATTTGGAAGCAGAGTTGCTGCAGGTATAATTAAGATGAGGTCAGAATGGAGGGTGGCTTCGTAATCCAACATGACAGTTGTCGGTATCAAAAGAGGAAACTGGGGGCCGGGGGTGTATCTCAGTGACTGAACACTTGCCTACATTGTGAGGCACTGGATTTGGTTCCCAGCACCACCGCCTCCCAAAAAAAGGAAGAAAAGTTGGAGACAGAAGTGTACGTAGACTGAACAGTACATCAAAGTGGAAATTGGGGAGTCAGAAGTGAGGGGAAGCCAAAGACTGTAAGAAACTGGCTTCTCTAGAAAATGAGAAGCCAGGAGCAAATTCCTTCACAGCCCAAAGAAAGAACGCACTCCAGCTCACTCCTGGATCTAGAAGTTCCAGCCTCCAGAACCGGGGTGATCAGTTTCACCTGTAAGTCATGTGGCCGTTTGTCAGGGCACCCCTAGCAAACCAATGCACTCAGACAAGGAAAGGAGTCTGGGCCTGAGGGTCTCATGGGTGGCCTCCTGCAGGTACTGTTGTATTAGACATACCTAGAGACATTGACCAAGCAACAAATGTTATCATGGTTAAAGCAAAGGAAACCCTGAAATTACCCTTCCCCACAAAAACATAAAGCAAAAGCAACTTTTTAAAAATCCCTTTTATGTTGCCTCCAGCTCACTGTGTAGCTGATCCTCCTCCCTCCACCTTCAAAGTGCCAGGATTACAGGCACATACCACCATACCTGGTTTATGCTCTGCTGACAGATAACATGGGGTCTCCTGGATGCTGCACACACTACCAACTAGCCCACATCTCCAACCCTCAAAGCGTTTTTGAGAAAATCAGATATTAGTCCCAGCATCAAAGATACAGTCCAGAGCTAGAGACATGATTCACAAGCAAAAGGATCTGAGTTCAGATCGCAGATCCCATGTAAAAATGGCAGCTGCCTACACTAATGACCCTCGAAGGTGGAGTCTGAGAAGCCCCAGAGCAAAGCATTAAGGAGGTAGAACAATCCAGAATGATTCCTGAAGTCACCTTGGGGGGTCTCCACAAGCACACACAGTACTCTCTTCCACACACATCCTCACACATGCAAAGAAAAGCACAAAGCAGTTCGGGAGTCTTATCTGCAAGTTAATTCTTTGGCCCATATAGGACTTAACTGTGACTGCTATTGCAGATATAATCTCTTCCTAAAACAAATGAGCATCTGCCCCTGGAACCCACAGCCATGCAATGGGATGTGGACATTGCCCTGCTTTCTCCAGCCCTAGAAACAGGAGAGAAACCGGCCCTACCTAGCCAGGCCAACAATACGTCCTACTGCCTTATATCTAGGCTGCGTGGCCTCCGGCTCCACCTAAACCTAGCCTGCATTCATGCCTCCCGAAACATCACTTCCAGGCTTCTTGGCTTATAAAGCAAGAAGTAGCAGGTATCTAAGTGAAACACAGGTTCTAGATGATAAGAAGCAGTCTCTAGAAATGAAGGAGTTTCCGACTCCATGAAGATTTATGGGTTTGGAGCAGTACTCTAGCAATGAAGAGTTCGCCATTCGTACCCTGCTATTGAGTCATTATCTGATACACGCACATGCATTTGGTTATGTTGCACTCAGTGTGTGTGTGTGTGTGTGTGTGTGTGTGTGTGTGTGTGTATGTGTGTGTGTGTGTGTGCATGTGTGTGTGGGTGTGCATTACGTGTGGGTGTGAGTGTGTGGAGATCACACCCAGGGTCGGTTCACACTAAGCAAGTACTCTGCCACTGGGTGGCATCCCCAGCCCTGCACTGGTTCCTTTGCCAAATAACCTAGAGGGCTGCCGGCTTTGGTAATCTCAAAGAAAAAGTAGTCAGGTCCGCCCAAGTAGCACTGCATACAGTTTGGAGTCCAAGACCCAGCAAATCCTTAGTAGGTGAGGGAGGATGTTGCATCCCTACATGGCGAGTTTCTATACAGAACCACAGCTTGGGACCTATGCATGCTGGGGTCAAATCCTGTTGCTGCCAGCAATACTCAGAAGTCAGATACTGACTTCCCACCGAGCCTTGCTCCATGTTCGAGAGACACCAGTCAGGCACTCAGAAATAGCTGGATCACAAAGAAAGCAGGGATTTGTCCTCACTAGAAAAGACCCAACTTAGAATATAGACTGTTTCCAAGATGCGATGATTTTAAACATGCCAAGTCCATGATTTTCACAAATGTATTTTAAATAGGAGAAATTTCAGTTATAAAATCAGAACTGTCCTCTTCCCCAACCACAAAGAGGCCTAGGACTGAGGAGACGATTCGGTGAATAGGTGCTTGCCTGCAAGCGTGAGGATGAGAGTTCAGATCCCAGCACCCATGTGAACGCTGGGCAGGCGTGAAAAACACCTGTAATTCCAAAAAAGGCAGGGACTCTCTGGCAAGCTGGCTAGCTAGCCCAGCCAATCATCAAGCTCTGAATTCAACTGAGAGATCCTTGCCCTAATAAAAGAGTGATTGAAGAAGACACCCGACATCAACTTGGGGCCTCCACATATGTGTACTTACAAGTGCACATGCACCTGTATATATGTGTACACACACACACACACACACACACACACACACACATCCAGAACAATAAAAAACACAGTGTTTCAGAGGATGGTTTCTGGAGCCAGGAAACCTGGATTTGAATTCTAGTTCCACCATTCAAATAGCTTATGACCTTGGGAAATATTAATCCTTCTGTCTCAAGTGTTCAAATGGGATTGTGAGGATTGAATGCATATGTAACAATGTCTGGCTTAGCATCACCGGTGTGTGAGTGTGTGAGAGAGAGAGAGAGTGTGTGTGTGTGTGTGTGTCTCAGAGGGCACTGTGTGCGCCTGTGGAGGCCCAAGAGTGACTTCAGGAATCATCCTGGATTGCTCTACCTCCTCATTGCTTTCTCTGGGGTTTCCTAGGCTCTGCCTTCCAAGATCAGATTTACAAGCTGCTGCCATTTTCTCCCAGTATCTTTTACATGGCATCTAGGATCCAAACTCAGGTCCTTTTGCTTTTGAGGCAAAGGCTTTTTAATCCCTCAGCCATCTCCCCAGTCCCCACTATTTTGTTATTTTTTTTCAATTCTCACAATCATCATCATTCTCATGGTTTCCGATGAACTTGCTAGATGCCTGAATTCATCACGTAACGGTCCACACAATGCTGCTTCTCAGGTGTGATACCCGGCTATGGCCTGCGGGGTCATCCCATAGCAGATGGCCTTGCCGCTCACCTATGGCACCAGCAGGAGACATCGCTGGTTCTTTCTGGTAGGTTCAGGTCTATATTATGATACAGCGACCAATATGGTAGTTCCTTTCGTCACCAGAATATATGGGTTCAGGAACCAATGGACGCAATAGGGTAATAGAATGTTTACACCCCAATAACCCACTCACAATAGCCCACTCCTTGCTCCTGAGCCTTTGGTCTGTGTTAGTGAGAACTAGCACACCTATCACAGTTAGATACTGGTGCCAACTTGGCAACACAAGTTTCTGAGCTCTGGTCACACTTGTGAAAAATTAGTAGTTGAGTTTACCCTGAGCAAGCCTGCAGAAGACCTGAGCAAGCCTGCAGGAAACCTGAGCAAGCCTGCAGGAGATGGTCTGATTGCTGGGGAAGACCCAGCCCACGAATGGTGGGCAGGACTAGGCCTTCGGCAGGTGAATAAGATGGGGAACTGGTTGAAGAAGTTGGCATCCTTCTGTAGATTTGGCCAGAAATACTGGTCTGGCAAGTGAGGACTGTCCCTCTCGGGCTTCTAGATTTGGCGTGTCCAGTTCCCCCAGCTTTTGGGGTTCGTATGGGCTCTCCAGCCAAGCTGAATAGAGACTTGTAACCGGACGATTGTAAGCTAGAATAAAACCCCTTGTTCCCTTAAGCCCTTTGGTGGTGAACTTTTTGGTAACAACACAAGCTAACTGCTACAGAATTTGGTACCAGGGAAGTGCTGTTGATAAACCTGGTTATGTGGCTTTTTTGGATATTGACAGTTTTGTTTGAAAAACTTGGAAAGGTTTGAAGATTGTGAGTCTGTGGATTACAAAAACCATTAAGCAGAGCTTAATGGGCCACTGGGAAGATGGAGATGCTGAGAGCGTTGTGAATTGTTTGGCCCGGATCGTGATGAAGGGAACAAGAACTTCGGCGATGTTCCATTTAAAGACGACGGACTGGTTTGCTTGGTCCGGGAGAGCTGCGTTGGCAGCTTGGTGGCTTCGGACCACGAAAAGGCAGACAGCAGAGCAGCTGGAGAAGTTAATGGGTTTGATACTTATTGTGAGGAACTTGATAGCTCAGTCTTTAGGTTACAAGTCGTTGAAGTAGAATGGAACTGTCCCAGGCTCCCACGCAGCTAGGATCTGCGCACCAGCCAGGAGCCGTCGGTTGTGGCATTTACAGCCGCGCAGAGAGGAGAAAGACCAGGCCATCTCCTGGCGTGGAGCTGGATTGTTGCTGCTCACTCTCTGACGACAGCAAGCGGTAGTCGCGGTTGTGGTAGCTGAACCAGGCCTCTGGTGTGCAGCCACGGACTTCCTGGTGCTGATAGCAGCGGACATGGTTTTCTGGGCCTTAGGTTGCATTTGCAATGCTGTGTGTGTGAGAGAGAGACAGACAGAGAGACAGAAATAGAAATAGAAAGACACAGAGAGACACAGAGAGAGACGGAAAGAGAAACCAGCCTTTTCTTGTTATTGCTGTTGCTGGGAACCAAACCCAGGTTATTTTGCATGCTAAGCATGTGCGCCCCTACTGAGCTACACCCAGTCTCTAACCAGCCTGTTTTTTTTTTAATTGAGACATAATTCATGTGCCATAAAATTCATACCCTAAACTGTATAATTTAATAGATTTCAGAATATTCAGAAATTAGCAGCTTCGTGGTTTCTGTCTCCCTCATTGTGTCTCTGCTCTAACTCCAGAACACCTGAGAAAGCAACCATCTCCCTAACCCCTCCCCTAAATCCCTGTGACTATTTCCCATCTCTGAATTTGCCTATTCTATGCCATGCAGCCGTTCATATTTTCCTTCTTTTACTTGGCATGAGATGTTTAAGGGTCACCCACGTCGTGGTGTCGATCTGTAGTGGTTCGTGTATCTTTATGACTGGATCACATTTCACTCGCACTGCAGGGTGTCATGGTTTGAAAGGTGAGTTGTCCCCACAGGTGCGTGTGTTTGAAGTTTTAGTTGTTTGGGAAAGTCATGGCACCTTTAGGAGGCAGAGCCCTGTGGGAGGAAGGCAGTCATGGGGGGGGGCTTGAGGTTGGTTAGCCCCGCCCTGCTTGAGTGAGGGAATCTACTCTTGAGCTTGCAGCAGCTTGCTGCCTCCACGGTGTCTACAGTGACTTAGGTCTCCTCCAGCTTCTGCCAGCCAGCCACGCCCTTCCTCTCTGAAAGACTATATCTCCCTCTGGAACCATAAGCTGAATAAATCTCCATTTCTCCCTTAAGGTGCTTGACTTAAGAGTAACTGATACACATGGATACTGTACTTGTAAACTTTGTTTTCTCTATCTGTTGGCTAATGGGCATTTATATTGTTTCCACTTTGGGGCTCTTGTGAAAAGCTGAGTCTCTACTTTTGATTCTTTTGATGTTGTACCTAGAAGTAGAGTTCTGAAACTCTACAGTAAATGCATGTTATTTTATCTGTTTGCTTGTCTATGTGAGACAACATCTCACTATGTAATCTGGGCTGATCATAAACTCATGATCTTCCTTCCTTCACCTTCTCAAGTGCTAGAATTGCATGTGTGTGCCACCACAGCCTGTGTGTTTCATTCTTAAAAAAAAAAAAATTCTGGTCTGGAGAGATGGCTCAGGGTTAAGACACTGCCTCACAAGCAGAAGGTCCTGAGTTCAGATCCCAGGTCCCATGTAAAAATGTCAGGTGTAAACAGCCACAGTCTGTACTTCCGGCCCTGCTGGGTAGAGCCTGGGAAATCCCAGAGTGAAGCAAGAAGGAGGTAGAAGCAATCAGGATGATTCCTGAAGTGAACCTTAGTCCTCCACAGGACTACCTTAATCTTCTATGAACACAAGAACTCTGCAACAATTTGGAGGGACAGTCATCCTTCTGGCTTCACCCTGGGATTTCCCAAGCTCCACCTAATGGTTGTTTTTTTTTTTTTTTCTTCTTCTTCACATGGGACTGGGGCCTGAACTCAGGACCTTCTGCTTGTGAGACAGAGTCTTAACCCCTGAGCCATCTCTTCAGCCCCAATGAGCATCTTCTTAAGTGCTTGCTGGCATTTTGTATGTTTCCTTGAGAGAAATGTCTGCATGAATCCTTCACTCACTTTCAGTTTGTCGTCAAGTTACAAAACTCCATGTGTTGTGGATTCAAGTCTCTTGACAGATGTTAGGTACGGTGCGATGCTTAGCATCAAAATCACTCGGAAGATCTTAGGTAACGGCAGCCACGGTAAGGACACAGACAGGTGAGGTCGTGACAGGAAGCTGTCAGCAGCCCCAAGTAAGTTCCTGCAGCAACAGAGGGCTAATGACAGGCCAGTGTTGGGTGCACTGCCTTCCCCGTGTGCGTCCGGCCATTGTGTCTCCCATGCCAGACATCCCCCCCCCACACCTGTGGTGTCCCTCACAGCTATTGGCTCACAGACCCCAAGCCCGCTGTCAGCCAGCCTCGGGTTGTCAGAGCCAGTCTGGGGGCATTTATGTGATCTGGAGCACAGCGATTTCATGAAGCAAGATCGATTCAGGAACACCGACCTCCGGAGAAGGCTGAGGGAGTTGCTGACGTGCAGCTTGGAAGTTTCTATCTTCCTCATTGAAGGAAACCTCAGTTTCCTTCTCTGTCAAATAAAGGGGTTGGATTGATTGATCCCAAAGACACTTTCCTTTAAAAAAAATACATATTATTGACAGGGAGAGAAAAAATATGTATGCCGTGGCACACAGGTGGAGGTCAGACGAAATTTCCAGAAGTCAGTTTTCTTCTATCGCGTGGGCTTCTAGGGATCAGACGAGCCAGGTTTGCAAGCAGGTGCCTGGCCGCTGGCCTGTCTCACCAGCCTCAAAGCTATTTTCAGCTCTGGCTTCGCAGGATTCTTCACCATGGTGGTTTGTGCATCCGTTCTAGCAAAATGATGTGCTGCATTCTCACCCTAAGGGTCTAAATGGTGTTGTTTACCAGTCAGGAATCCGCCATGGGAAACACAAAGCTCACATTATTTTAAGCAAAATGGGAATTTTTTTTTCAGTGCTAGGGATGGAAACCAAGGTTTGTTTGTGCATGCTGGGCAAATGCCGTGCCAACTGAGCACGCTCCCAACAAGGGATTTGATGCCGGGAATTAGATTTTTCTTCTTAACTGTAAATGATAATTTAGACATTTTTTGCTTTCAGCTGAAAATTTCAACTCTGAGAATCCAAATCAAGGCTTTGCAGACGAGCCTCTTAGAGACGTCAGAACGAGCTTCAGCTGTATTTCAGCCAAGTGAACCTTTCTGAGCCGCTGCTATCCGCTTTCACACCAGGTTCTCTCGCTCACAATTTAACCTCGGTCAACTGAGTCCTCAAAGATGGTCACGTGCCCAGCACAGCTGCCCCCAGCACACCCCCTGGACACCTCTTTCTGTGTGCTTGCTCCGATTCAGACGGGATCTCACTACGTATGTTCCCGTGTGCGTGACCACAGGTGCAAGTGCGTTCCAAGGCCCAGAGTGGCACTTCCCTAGTCGCTCTGCACTGCAATATTAAGGGTCTCTCAACAAACCCAGAGCTTTCCAATCAGCTAGGCCAGCTGGTCAGCTCGTCCTAGAGATGCTCCATCTTTTTCTCCTGAGTGCTGGGCTTGTACAGGCAGCCACCACACCTGTCCAGCTGTTACGTGGGTGCAAGGGATGCAAACTCTGGTCCTCCCACTTTGGGGGGTCAACTTAGCACCGTTCTGAGCAATGGAAAACACACGCTTTGGAGTGAACTCTTCCTTCCATTCGCATACTAGTTGGGCTTGGGTTTTTCTGGAAAGATTTCCGCGGAGGGACTGGAATAGAGATGGTAACAGCTTGCCAAGCTCCACCAACTTCAGTTTCCTTGGCTGCTGCTCCGTTGAGCTTCTAGCGGAGTCTGAGCTCACGTCCAGCTCTAGCAGCACCCGGCATTCACCAGACAGCTCTCCTCAGGGCATCACAGCCAGGGGGGTTGGGCACTGGGGGGGGGCACCGGAAGCCCATTCCGTTCCGCACCTGAGGAAGATGTATGGAACAGATGGATTCCGTGGCCCTTGGTGCGGTCCACGTAGCAGATCACCAAAGAATTGATTCTGAAATGCCAAGCAGCTGGCTCTTCCCACCCTGACCTGGCTGTGGTCCCTCCACCCTTCCTCCATCCCCCAGAGAGGGCTTCGTGGGTGGAAAGCAAAAACGCAAGGAGGCGCCACTTGGGAGTTACAGACTGACGCCGTAGAAGAGGGGCGCAGGGGTGCTGGCCCCACACACCAAGTCTGTGCTGGACACCCCGCTCGGCGCCTCATGGGGAGGGGAGTCTGCCGGCTGCAGTCTGGAGACGGTTCTAGATCCAGATTTGGTTCCCTGCCTGCCTCTCCTCAGACACCTGCCTTTGAGGAATCCGTTCCCTGCTTGTGGGATGTGGGCAGCTGCTCTGTTCCAGGCTTAGCCGATGGTGCTGCTCTGACGCGTACCTGAGCCTGAACAATCTGCAAAGCCTCCATAAAGAACGGAGGGTTATTCTTACACTTTTGGAGACTGGAAAGTCCCTGGAGGAGTCCATATGTGGCAAAGCTTTTTCCTTCCTTCTTTCTTTTTTCTTTTTCTCTGACAGGGTCTCAATATAGCTCAGGCTAGTTTCCAATTCATTATGTAGCTGAGAATCACCCCAAACTCTTGATCCTCCTAACTGCCAGGATCACACACATGCTGTACCACACCTGGTTTATGTAATGCTGGGGATCGAACCCAGGTCTTCATGTATGCCGAGCCACATCCCCAGCCCAAAGCAAGATTTCTCACAGTAAAACATAGACAGGTGGACAAATAGAAAGTGTGATTGTGTGTGTTCATGTGTATGTGTGAGAGAGAAAGAGAGTCACAGAAGACAGAGTCAACACCCAGCCCCTTTCTAATCCTCGATAATCTGTCCATGAAGACAGAGTCCACAAGACCTTCCACTGAGCTCCACCTCCCAACACTACTTCATTGGAGACTAAGTTTCCAACACCTGTTTGTTTGTCTGTCTGTTTTGTTTGTTTTTTGGGGGGTGATGACATATTTGAACCACAGCATAGATCCTACACTGGGGTGCAGAAATTGATACACACAGCCTGACCAGACAGTGCTTATGAAACATGGAGCCTGAACCCCACCATGAACAAGAGCGGACTCAGCTGCCAACCCACCAGGGCAGGGGAAGGAGAACATGGAAGGACTGGAAGCCCCCGGGAGGCAAGCAAGCCATGCCGGATGAGGTCGCCAGCAGAGAGGCTGATCAGCTGACCCCAGACAGGCAGAGGGCCGATAAGTCACTTTAGAGAGAGAAAAATTTCAGGAGATGGCAGCACAGAAAATTGATCTGCTGAGAGCAGAATGGAAAGTGAGGAGGTGAAGAGGTGGTCAGCCCTCTGCTCGGAAGCAAAGCTTGTCTTGCAGTAGATGAAAGCTGTTTGGAGACACGGCAAGAAACAGAGCACAGAGCGAGAGAGTGGCCGCCTAAGAGAGAGGGATGATGTATGGGTCGGAGGGTCCCAGCCACCAGCAGAGGGACTGGCTGTGGGCTTACAGGGACTCCCTGTTGTTCAGCTTGGGAATGAGGGGGACACAACTGGAAGACCTAGTTGGTTGGCTGAGAAAATACAAAATGCTAAGTTTGTTCCCTAATGCGCCTGTGGTTCTAACACGCATCACACACACACAATACACGTACATACGCATATTGAATAAATAATAAAAAAAATTAAAAAAAGGGAGATTTAAAAAGCAGGAAATTTTGCTGGGTATATGGAAAACATAAACTAATCTATCTAGAGTAGAAACTGAGAAATTCCTTTCTGCATCCTCTTCCTCCTTATGCTAACTGACCTTGGAAGAGAGAAAGGACAATTTTGCAACCCACATCACTGTTGACCAAAGGCAGTATATGAAGTCTCCCATGCACATCTTTCTATGGTCAGTAGAAGCTCAACACGCTATTTTAATTTTAGCAATATAATTGAGATAAGTTATTAGGCTGGATTCCCAGCAATTCAGAACTTTTACAGTTACCTTTAGTTGGGGAGCTTAACAGTACATTTTAAATTTTTTTTATCTTTTACCTAGTCATACAAGCACAATAAATAATAATCCCTGCTCCCCTCTTCCCCCTCCCTCCCTACTCCCTATCCTCCCTTCCTGCTTCCCTTCCTCCCTACCTACCTTGCCTTTATCAATACATCCCACTCCTTCCCACCCTCCTGACTGTCTGCTTCCTGGGGTTCCCATGGTTCATCTGCTCTGGTGGGGGTTCAGACCTCTGTGACTGACAAAATGTCCCTTCCTTAGACAGACCTACTGATATGGGTATTCCCCTTCACATGTCAAGCCTTAGCTGATAGGGTTCCTACTACTTGAAATTATTCCTCTTGAGATCCTCATTAGTCTATGTGGGCATGTTGATTTGTTAGCCATTGCACAGGTCTGATAAGAACACGTTTCACTCCCTTCCCCCACTCCGCTGCCCAGGACACCGCGCGGTCCAGTCGGGTCTCACCGCGAACCTAGGAAAGTGCCAAGTCCCCCTCCCCCCCCCCCCCCGCCCCCGCCCACTCCAGAACCCCAGCAGCCCAAGGGACCCAGCTCTTCCGGCCATCAAGCCTGACCGCAGGGCATGGGAGGAGGTCACCCCCTCGTGCGCCAGGCCCGCCCCAGCTACCCCACAGGTTAAATAGTGCTCCCCACCGACGCCCCATCCTCCCTTCCCCCACCCCGGCGCCCTGGACGTGGGCAGTCCAGCCAGGCCTCACCGTGACCTAGGTAAGCTCCGTCCCCACCCACCCCCAGAACCCCAGGCCAAATAATTCAGTTTAGTGAAAAACGCACAGAAAATGAAAGAAGATCTTAAGAGTTAAAAAGACAATGCCAAAGTCAAAGTGAAAATCCATGAGAAACAACACTCAAGTAAACAAATCTCCCACTGAAGGAATTAATCCATAATGTTAGACTCCAACCAGACAAAAACCCAGGGAAATGGCCATGAAAGCCTGCACCCAGGATAAACGACTTTCAAATATGATCATGTTCAATACTATGAAAGAGGAAATCCGCGAGGAATTAAATATCGAATCAATCACTTTGAAGAGGAACACAACAGACACTTGAGACTTGAGAAAAACAGTGCAAAAACAAACACGGCATAGAGCAGTTAAAGCAGACTCAAGCAGAGTTTAAAACGGAGCTAAAAGACAAGTTATCTTCAACCCAGAACTCCACAGAGAGTCTCATCAGCAGAACGAACGAGCAGAAAAACAGAATTTCAGACCTTGAAGATAAGGGGAGTATTGGGACAAGCATTTTGTATTTCTCAGCCAACCAACTAGGTCTTCCAGTTGTGTCCCCCTCATTCCCAACTGAACAACAGGAGTCCCTGTAAGCCCACAGCCAGTCCCTCTGCTGGTGGCTGGGACCCTCCGACCCATACATCATCCCTCTCTCTTAGGCGGCCACTCTCTCGCTCGTGGCTCTGTTTCTTGCCGTGTCTCCAAACAGCTTTCATCTACTGCAAGACAAGCTTTGCTTCCGAGCAGAGGGCTGACCACCTCTTCACCCCCACTTTCCATTCTGCTCTCAGCAGATCAATTTTCTGTGCTGCCATCTCCTGAAATTTCTCTCTCTAAAGTGACTTATCGGCCCTCTGCCTGTCTGGGGTCAGCTGAATCAGCCTCTCTGGCTGGCGACCTCATCCGGCATGGCTTGCTTGCCTCCCGGGGGCTTCAGTCCTTCCATGTTCTCCTTCCCTGCCCTGGTGGGTTGGCAGCTGGAGTCCGCTCTTGTTCATGGTGGGGTTTCAGGCTCCATGTTCATAAGCACTGTCTGGTCAGGGTGTGTGTATCAATTTCTGCACCCCAGTGTAGGATCTATGCTGTGGTTCAAATATGTCATCACCCCAAAAAAAACAAACAAAACAGACAGACAAACAAACAGGTGTTGGAAACTTAGTCTCCAATGAAGTAGTGTTGGGAGGTGGAGCTCAGTGGAAGGTCTTGTGGACCTGTCTTCATGGACAGATTATCGAGGATTAGAAAGGGGCTGGGTGTTGACTCTGTCTTGTGACTCTCTTTCTCTCTCACACATACACATGAACACACACAATCACACTTTCTATTTGTCCCACTGTCTATGTTTTACTGTGAGAAATCTTGCTTGGGGCTGGGGATGTGGGGCTCGGCATACATGAAGACCGGGGTTCGATCCCCAGCATTACATAAACAGGTGTGGTACAGCATGTGTGTGATCCGGCAGTTAGGAGGATCAAGAGTTGGGGTGATTCCAGCACATAAGGAATTGGAAACTAGCCTGAGCTATATGAGGACCCGGTCAGAGAAAAAGAAAAAAGAAAGAAGGAAGGAAAAAGCTTTGCCACATATGGACTCCTCCAGGGACTTTCCAGTCTCCAAAAGTGTAAGAAAACCCTCCGTTCTTTATGGAGGCTTTGCAGATTGTTCAGGCTCAGGTACGCGTCAGAGCAGCACCATCGGCTAAGCCTGGAACAGAGCAGCTGCCCACATCCCACAAGCAGGGAACGGATTCCTCAAAGGCAGGTTGTCTGAGGAGAGGCAGGCAGGGAACCAAATCTGGATCTAGAACCGTCTCCAGACTGGCAGCCGGCAGATCCCCTCCCCATGAGGCGCCGAGCGGGGTGTCCAGCACAGACTTGGTGTGTGGGGCCAGCACCCCTGCGCCCCTCTCTACGGCGTCAGTCTGTAACTCCCAAGTGGCGCCTCCTTGCGTTTTTGCTTTCCACCCACGAAGCCCTCTCTGGGGGATGGAGGAAGGGTGGAGGGACCACAGCCAGGTCAGGGTGGGAAGAGCCAGGCTTGGCATTTCAGAATCAATTCTTTGGTGATCTGCTACGTGGACCGCACCAAGGGCCACGGAATCCATCTGTTCCATACATTTCCTCAGGTGCGGAACGGAATGGGCTTCCGGTGCCCCCCCCAGTGCCCAACCCCCCTGGCTGTGATGCCCTGAGGAGAGCTGTCTGGTGATGCGGGTGCTGCTAGAGCTGGACGTGAGCTCAGACTCCGCTAGAAGCTCAACGGAGCAGCAGCCAAGGAAACTGAAGTTGGTGGAGCTTGGCAAGCTGTTACCATCTCTATTCCAGTTCCCTCCGCGGAAATCTTTCCAGAAAAACCCAAGCCCAACAGTATGCGAAGGGAAGGAAGAGTTCACTCCAAAGCGTGTGTTTTCCATTGCTCAGAACGGTGCTAAGTTGACCCCCCAAAGTGGGAGACCAGAGTTTGCATCCCTTGCACCCACGTAACAGCTGGACAGGTGTGTGGCTGCCTGTACAAGCCCAGCACTCAGGAGAAAAAGATGGAGCATCTCTAGGACGAGCTGAACACTGGCCTAGCTGATTGGAAAGCTCTGGGTTGGTGAGAGACCCTTAATATTGCAGTGCAGAGCGACTAGGAGTGCCACTCTGGGCCTTGGAACGCACTTGCACCTGTGGTCACGCACACGGGAACATACGTAGTGAGATCCCGTCTGAATCGGAGCAAGCCACACAGAAAGAGGTGTCCAGGGGGTGTGCTGGGGGCAGCTGTGCTGGGCACGTGACCATCTTTGAGGACTCAGTTGACCGAGGTTAAATTGTGAGGAGAGAACTGGTGTGAAAGCGGATAGCAGCGGCTCAGAAAGGTTCACTTGGCTGAAATACAGCGAAGCTCGTTCTGACGTCTCTAAGAGGCTCGTCTGCAAAGCCTTGATTTGGATTCTCAGAGTTGAAATTTTTCAGCTGAAAGCAAAAAATGTCTAAATATCATTTACAGTTAAGAAGAAAAATCTAATTCCCGGCATCAAATCCCTGTTGGGAGCGTGCTCAGTTGGCACGGCATTTGCCCAGCATGCACAAACAAACCTTGGTTCCATCCCTAGCACTGAAAAAAAAATTCCCATTTTGCTTAAAATAATGTGAGCTTTGTGTTTCCCATGGCGGATTCCTGACTGGTAAACAACACCATTTAGACCCTTAGGGTGAGAATGCAGCACATCATTTTGCTAGAACGGATGCACAAACCACCATGGTGAAGAATCCTGCGAAGCCAGAGCTGAAAAAGCTTTGAGGCTGGTGAGACAGGCCAGCGGCCAGGCACCTGCTTGCAAACCTGGCTCGTCTGATCCCTAGAAGCCCACGGATAGAAGAAAACTGACTTCTGGAAATTTCGTCTGACCTCCACCTGTGTGCCACGGCATACATATTTTTTCTCTCCCTGTCTAATATTGTATTTTTTTAGGTGTCTTTGGGATCAATCAATCCAACCCCTTTATTTGACAGAGAAGGAAACTGAGGTTTCCTTCAATGAGGAAGATAGACCTTCCGCTGCACGTCAGCAACTCCCTCAGCCTTCTCCGGAGGTCGGTGTTCCTGAATCGATCTTGCTTCATGAAATCGCTGTGCCCAGATCACATAAATGCCCCCAGACTGGCTCTGACAACCCGAGCTGGCGACAGCGGGCTTGGGGTCTGTGAGCCAATAGCTGTGAGGGACACCACAGGTTGGGGGGGGGATGTCTGGCATGGGAAGACACATGGCCGGACGCACACGGGGAAGGCAGTGCACCCAACACTGGCCTGTCATTAGCCCTCTGTTGCTGCAGGAACTTACTTGGGGCTGCTGACAGCTTCCTGTCACGACCTCACCTGTCTGTGTCCTTACCGTGGGCTGCCGTTACCTAAGATCTTCCGAGTGATTTTGATGCTAAGCATCGCACCGTACCTAACATCTGTCAAGAGACTTGAATCCACAACACATGGAGTTTTGTAACTTGACGACAAACTGAAAGTGAGTGAAGGATTCATGCAGACATTTCTCTCAAGGAAACATACAAAATGCCAGCAAGCACTTAAGAAGATGCTCATTGGGGGCTGAAGAGATGGCTCAGGGGTTAAGACTCTGTCTCACAAGCAGAAGGTCTGAGTTCAGGCCCCAGTCCCATGTGGAAGAAGAAGAAAAAAAAAAAAACACATTAGGTGGAGCTTGGGAAATCCCAGGGTGAAGCCAGAAGGATGACTGTCCCTCCAAATTGTTGCAGAGTTCTTGTGTCATAGAAGATTAAGGTAGTCCTGTGGAGGACTAAGGTTCACTTCAGGAATCATCCTGATTGCTTCTACCTCTTTGCTTCACTCTGGGATTTCCCAGGCCTACCCGCAGGGCCGGAAGTACAGACTGTGGCTGTTTACACCTGACATTTTTACATGGGACCTGGGATCTGAACTCAGGACCTTCTGCTTGTGAGGCAGTGTCTTAACCCTGAGCCATCTCTCCAGACCAGAATTTTTTTTTTTTTAAGAATGAAACACACAGGCTGTGGTGGCACACACATGCAATTCTAGCACTTGAGAAGGTGAAGGAAGGAAGATATGAGTTTATGACAGCCCAGATTACATAGTGAGATGTTGTCTCACCTAGACAAGCAAACAGATAAATAACATGCATTTACGTAGAGTTTCAGAACTCTATTCTAGGTACAACATCAAAGAATCAAAAGTAGAGACTCAGCTTTTCACAAGAGCCCCAAAGTGGAAACAATATAAATGCCCATTAGCCAACAGATAGAGAAAACAAAGTTTACAAGTACAGTACATGTGTTATCAGTTACTCTTAAGTCAAGCACCTTAAGGGAGAAATGGAGATTTATTCAGCTTATGGTTCCAGAGGGAGATATAGTCTTTCAGAGAGGAAGGGCGTGGCTGGCGGGCAGAAGCTGGAGGAGACCTAAGTCACTGTAGACAACGTGGAGGCAGCAAGCTGCTGCAAGCTCAAGGTAGATTCCCTCACTCAAGCAGGGCGGGGCTAACCAACCTCAAGCCCCCCCCCATGATGCCTTCCTCCCACAGGGCTCTGCCTCCTAAAGTGGCCATGACTTTCCCAAACAACTAAACTTCAAACACACGCACCTGTGGGGACAACTCACCTTTCAAACCATGACACCTGCAGTGCGAGTGAAATGTGATCCAGTCATAAAGATACACGAACCACTACAGATCGACACACGACGTGGGTGACCCTTAAACATCTCATGCCAAGTAAAAGAAGGAAAATATGAACGGCTGCATGGCATAGAATAGCAAATTCAGAGATGGGAAATAGTCACAGGGATTTAGGGGAGGGGTTAGGGAGATGGTTGCTTTCTCAGGTGTTCTGGAGTTGAGCAGAGACACAATGAGGGAGAGCAGAAACCACGAAGCTGCTAATTCTTGAATATTCTGAAATCTATTAATTTACAGTTTAGGTAGATTTTATGGCACATGAATTAGTCTCAATTAAAAAAAAAACAGGCTGGTAAGACTGGGTGTAGCTCAGTAGGGGCGCAATGCTTAGCATGCAAAATAACCTGGGTTTGGTTCCCAGCAACAGCAATAACAAGAAAAGGCTGGTTTTCTCTTTCCGTCTCTCTCTGTGTCTCTCTGTGTCTTTCTATTTCTATTTCTGTCTCTCTGTCTGTCTCTCTCTCACACACAAAGCATTGCAATGCAACCTAAGGCCCAGAAAAACCATTTCCGCTGCTATCAGCACCAGGAAGTCCGTGGCTGCACACCAGAGGCCTGGTTCAGCTACCACAACCGCGACTACCGCTTGCTGTCGAAGAGAGTGAGCAGCAACAATCCAGCTCCACGCCAGGAGATGGCCTGGTCTTTCTCCTCTCTGCGCGGCTGTAAATGCCACAACCGACGGCCTGGCTGGTGGCGCAGATCCTAGCTGTGTGGGAGCCTGGGACAGTTCCATTCTACTTCAACGACTTGTAACCTAAAGACTGAGCTATCAAGTTCCTCACAATAAGTTCAAACCCAATTACTTCTCCAGCTGCTCTGCTGTCTGCCTTTTCGTGGTCCGAAGCCACCAAGCTGCCAACGCAGCTCTCCCGGACCAAGCACCAGTCCGTCGTCTTTAAATGGAACATCGCCGAAGTTCTTGTTCCCTTCATCACGATCCGGGCCAACAATTCACAACGCTCTCAGCATCCCATCTTCCCAGTGGCCCATTAAGCTCTGCTTAATGGTTTTTTGTAATCCACAGACTCACAATCTTCACACTTTCCAAGTTTTTCAAACAAAACTGTCAATACCAAAAAAGCCACATAACCAGGTTTATCAACAGCACTTTCCCTGGTACAAAATTCTGTAGCAGTGCTTGTGTTGTTACCAAAAAGTTCACCACCAAAGGGCTTAAGGGAACAAGGGGTTTTT